>CM041051.1:4124090-5324090 GCA_023078785.2 Hyles euphorbiae | reverse complement strand
ATTAATATCAATATCTATTAATATCTATTACTTATTACTTCACTGTGCCACAGGCTGCGGTTGGTCGTGGTTTAGCGGTTTGGTAAACAGTTAGACACTCGATTCTAGCAGTATTTATGCAATATTCCTTAGTTAAACATGAGTCAGAGTATACGAATCATTTCGCCTTCCGAGCATTGACATTGTGAAGTTTATTGCACTTCATAAACGTCATTATATGGTGTTTTATATTTTGTTTACAATGTGGTTATAACTTTCAGTAGTCGTTATTTCTTTTTGTTATGCGTAATGCTTATGATATGCGAAACAGTTTGAGCAGCAACTAGATAGGGTATCAGATTGTGTTATTACCACGGGTGGGATTCATCAAGTATCAAGATGAGTTTGTGGTCGGCAACACAAACGATTTGCCAACTGGATTATGGCGTCTTAGGCTTTACGAGTAAATAATAAATTTCCCTTCACATTAACAAATCTAAATCCGCCAGGTTTTATTGTATTTGTTACATTTAAACCAGTTGAAGAAGTTCATAATTAAATAACATAGAAAAGTAAATATTTTACGATAGCTACATAGGAAACGAAAAATAAAGGTTTTATCAATATTTTAGAAAAGCTCAGTTATTACTCACATCCTACTGAATAAAGTGGCATGTTTCCTATTTTATATAACATGCTAGATCTAGTGAGAACGAGTTCATATTCCTGTACAGTACAGGTTATATGAAATTCCGCTTCCTGTTTGAACTAGCATGTCTCGTTAGAACCTTATTGGTTTTAACCGTGCATTCGCTTAGTACTTGATGTGCGCTATAAAATTAAATTACAGTCGCTGCGTGATGTTATAGAACGTTAATTAATTTAATTATCTATGTGAGCTAGTATTGCTGCATAATTATATATTAATTAGTTTTTAATATACAATAACTTGACCTATAAACCTGACATAATATAAGGTATGTATGAGTGCATAAAATAGATGCAGAAAACATTTCCATATTTGAATGTCAGTTACAAAATTTTTATTCAAAACGGAAGCAATCAATATTAACATTTAACACGTTATATATGGTCACTTTTATGAATAGCAGATTATCGCCATTTTGCTAGCAAACTATGCAGTAAAGCGGTGATTCTTAACTGGTAGTCCGCGGACCAATGGTGGTCCATGAAGCCTTTCTAAGGCCATTTAAGATGATTTAATGCATGTTTTATTGATTGATTTATATAAAATTCCTTTATTTATTTACATTGCGCTATTGTTAAAAGATACAACCAAACCAGTCAGCGAACTGGGTGGTCAATCTGTCAAAATCTGTCAAATGGTCCCTCATTTCTATAATTTTAAGAACGACTGCAGTAAAGGAAAGAAATAAGTGTGTAACGATAAGATAGATTACTAATGTAAAACCTACACATATTATAAAATTTAGGTTTACCCAGAACCTGAAAATGTACATAATTTAAATATTTGATGACCCATATCAACGCAGATTGAATACTGACTAATGTTTCGCAGAAGAGGATTTTTATAAAAAAAAAAAATGACCCATTGGAAGCGTTGGTGTCATGTGATGTGCGTTTTCCTTTAAAATGTTTGCTGGGCCTAACCAAAAAAGTAATATTTATGCTGATATAATAATATTTTCGTTCAGTCCGCCCTGTGATCACGAAAGCAGTAAAAGTAATCGATACGTTGCAGTTGGCGACTTAAAAAAATTTGATACTCATATATTTTAGAATTGGCTGCTGTATGAAAATTAATTGATGCAAGCGCTTGTTAACGTTCATAGAGAACAACAATAGCTGAATTAGCAAATCTTCAAATACATAAAGTATGTCAAGTTAACCTTATTCATAGTCATTGTTAGGATGTCCCATGTTACGAAACTACGAGAACTAACAAAGTTCACGCAATGCAAACACAATAATAACCATTTGGAGATATTAATCAGCGCCTCGGCGGAAGCGAGACGCTCACGTAAAGGTAAGTATCCATTAGGCGCGTTGAAAGTCGCTTCAACAATGCACCAAAATTCCTTATATTTTAAAACTACGGAAGAATTGGCCTGTTCTAAAAACATTGCAGAACAATTGCAATATATTGTCTTGAATGGACATTTACATTTATAATTGTTGATGCGTACACTGAATGAGATTACGTAGTTCGGTGAATCGTTTATGTTTTTTTCTCACGAACGTTAGGTAATCGGAATAAGTGCATGTACTACTTTAGTTGTTCTGTCACCTTTAGTGTTATTTCCGAGTCACTGGTAATACATTGTTTTAATAAATTCATTAAGAATGTGGTACGATGTTGTAATCAATGTTACATGTGCTTTTGTGAGTTGATGTTTTTGTTTATATACTTGACATTTATTAAACACTTGACCGTTATTTGAAGCTTACTAGATTGAGAGTAGCATCATCGTCTTCCGCTTCCTCTTTTGTCTCTTTCACTCCTTTACCCTTACTGTATGTTCCTATCTCTTTCTTGCTTGTCTCCCACCAGGTTCCCCCACCAACCGAGTGTATATAACATCGGTGTCATTGGCGTCAAAATTTTCCGCTGACTCAGGTCGTCTACAAAACGACCGAATGGAAACTATTGTTTCCATAAGAAATATTCTCCACGAGTCGTATCGGCGAATCAGTAAGTGATTATATTACTTATTATTACACATTTTTGAAATAATTGATTTAGAATTACCCTTACTTAAATATATTGAAATAAATCGAAAAATTTTAATTGTTTTATTTTACGGCACACACAAGCCATTTAATTATTTTATTTTTTTTTGCAAAAGAACGTGTGCAGTCGCATACTAGACGTATTATCTAAATAAATACATATTAATTTGTGTGCCTAACGCTTAATACAAGTAATAATGTCGTAGGTATAGCCTATAACATGGCATTATCCATCATTTACTGAGGTACAGATTACTTCCGTTTCTTTAAATTCTTTAGCCCCGTCGGAGCCACTTTGAATCGAAGGGGGGAGGGGTTCAAATAAGCACATGGATAATCTGTAATTCCAATTACGAAAGTGCTATGTATCCCACAATCACCCCTTAAGATTCAATTCAGTACCTACGGTTAAATAACTATGATAATTTAATGACCAAGACTTACCTTAATTTTGCTTAAAGAAACGGAAGGTACACATTTCAATAATTGTAACAAAATTAATCTTTATTTTATAGCAACTTTTTTTATATAGCTATATGACAAAAGCACTATCAGAATAGAGTATAACAAGATAAAGTAGCCTTGTCTTGTCTTTTATGGTCATCAGATAATACAAAGGCTTACAAATGATCGAGGCTTACAGAATGGCATCCTTCCTTCGAATCAAATCTGTGCCTATATAACTAGTTTGCAAGTCACATGCTGAACTCTGTATGGGTCACTTAAATATGACCTTGTTGATCAATGCTGTATATTGTACCTGCAATAAGGCTGGCATGAGCAATGGCTATTAAGCTTTCTACAGCATTAAAATGTTTTGCAAATAGTAACGAAACCACACGCTGCCTCCCGCAGAGGTCATATTATTTTGGTGCTCCGCAAGTCATTTAACGGCCGATGCCAATAATCAATCGAAAAAATTAGATTGAAGTCAATCTGGATTGTTCTCTACTTTTCGATTAGTCTCTTGTCATGTTGCCATAGTTTTGTCACTACTGAGATTGATTATTGGCAATATAGTATCAGAAAAAAGATTGAGCTGTCAATCTAAAACGGCAAATTTTGGATTGGGATTGTTTATTGGCAGCGGCTGTAAATCTTGGATCACACCGATCTTGAGGCTGTCGCGAGCAATGTCTATGGAGCTATTTATAAAAACATGAACTGTTTGGCAGATAGTAACGTAAACGTAAACCCTACACTGCATCCGACAAGGGTCAGTTTATTTTGTTATCCTCGCAGGATAATTACTGTTTAAAAACCACCGAGCGTTGGAGGTTTTACAAATAGTAAAACCACTGCCTCCCGCAGGGGTTAGTAAGTTTCTAGTTACCTCCGCAGGGTAACCACCCTAATAAAATTACTGGCTATGAAGCTGTCACATATACTCACTATGGAGTTGTTACTAGTAGCATTTAACTAGTGGTAGGTCTCTCATATGTGAGAGGTCGCCTGGGTAGGTACCACTGCAATGTCTATTTCTCCCGCCAAACAGTGTAAATGCACTGTTGTGTTCCGGTTTGAAGGACATTGGAGCCAGAGTAACTCCTTGACATATTGAGACTTAATATCTTATGTCTCAGGACGACGAGCGCAGTGGAATGCCAAGCGTTGCCTTGTAATTCACGGTGTTCGGTTTTGCTCCTGTTCATAAGCGATCGTATCGCTTACCATCAGGCGAATGGCATGCATGTCTCGCCATTGCAATAAATAAATAAAAACCGCCCGCTGTTCTTCTCAAGGGCTTGCAGACTTTATCGGATACCTCTGAGGGATATCCATCTAGCACCAAACCTACCTATCTAGTTTCGGTTAGGTGCTATTAGACCAACCCGCAATAGCCCAACGTGGTGGACTATATGGCCTAACCACTCTCGATCGAGTCCTCGATTGTAGAATAGGCCCGTGCCCTGTAGTGGGACGTATATGGGCTGATACTACAATGCAATACAATACTACTAGACCATGCACTCGCTCTCGATTATATATCTGACTAGAAATTATGATTCGGTAGTTATAATTTTTTAGAGCAGGATCATTTAAGCATCTGTCAATGAAATACCTCTTTTTAAAAACCCTCACGTAACTTTACAGGGTATAGGAATACAGGATTTTCTTTCGCAAAGAAAAATGATCTATTTTTCAAATGACAGACCAAGAAGTCCAGGAGATAATCCCGGGATATTCTTAACACTACCGGTCACAAACTATTGTCATGGCATCATTTGTCGTACAAAAAGTTCACAGAACATATTTTGATCTTTTCATCTTGTGAATTTATGTCGCGTCTGCTGACCCGCACAAAACTATGCCATTGGTTGGAAAAATAATTAATATACGTACGGACTTTTGTGTGCTACCTTTTTAAGAGTAATTTACCGTGGGAGATTACTACATATAACTGTTCTGTAATCTGGTCTCGACAAAGCCCTAAAATATTCGAAGCTATGACTTAGCAAACCCATTATTTGTTTGTTTTAGAGTTGCAGCAAAATAAGCAAATTCTAATTTTACCTCACAGATCACTCCAAAGTGTTCTGTTTTGCCCATACCTAGATGGTAGGTACTTGGGTCGGCAAATAGAACTTCAGAAACTAAGATCGGTTTGTGGTGTACACTCAACATTATAAAAGTGGCGGGGTCTAGTTAAGTTTTAAACGCTCTGACCACCGTACCAATTGGACAACGGGTTGTAAAAACAAAATAAAAATAAAATCTTATCTACCCACAGCAACGCGTATAGAACCCAATGTGTTTAAGATTTTATTCGGCATTAAGTGAATTGTGTGCATATTGGGGCTGATGTAGGTAATATATTTTTGAACCGTGCATCGATACAAATATTGCGTGCGGTGTTACACCGATGGCCCCCTACTGTTGTATTGTTGGTGCTGGTCACAGAATGCTGACAGAGGTCAGACTTGTGTATGTGCTTCGCTTTTGTTGCCATGCTCACACTGCGCTCGGCGTTCGCGCAAAGCATAGCGCAAAGGTTGAAACTCGCTCTCGCAGTGGTCTCGACTAGTTTCGAGTATCGTGTCGGTGAGCGCTGTCTATGTGTGCGTTGATTTGGCGCGCTTTGTGTGAAGCTTGACTTCTGTTAGTTTAGTATTCTGTGTGTTGGTGTAATAAACCGGAGTCTTAGTCTTCTGTATACATTGCTTTGGCATCGAAGCTTACAATAATGTCAGAGTGGACAAAAATATATTTCCTTGGACGAGAATGGCACTCCCGCGATACAATACGATGTGGAACGCAATACAACAAAAATCCCTTTAGGTTGTTATCGCCATCTTTCCATTGGTAATTGTTCGAAATCATTACATAAATTAGGCATCGAGCTCATAGTATCAATACATAGAAGAAGGTGGCCTCTAGAAGGGGCAAAATTGATTACGCAAGTTTAAGTTTTCTTTTTTTTTTTCCACTTTCAATCGTATTCTCGATTGTAGAGTAGGCCCGTGCCCTGCAGTGGGACGTATATGGCTGATACAGTACAGTACAAGTTTTCTTTCCATATACCTACAAAGAAGTGTTTGTATTGCTTTAACAGCAAGTTGTTAAACTGTATTTAGTGCACTATTTTTGTGACATGTACGTCATATAATTTATAAATAGTATATGTAGTATATGAGTAGGACATTTACTATGGTCCACTGTTGAATCATGGTTACGCAAAACGCTAAATAAATGTTATTATTGTGTATATACTTGGCAGCGATATTCTGTTGTTTTCAGACATTTTACCTTGCAACTTATAGTTTACATTGCTGGTGTAGACTGTATACACAATATGTAGGAAAATGCATAGTCCTGGTCATTAATTCTATATTTAGGCATATGGAATAACAGGCACGTAACGTGTTCACGTACGATGGTGATTCATAGTCTCGGCCTACCTCTATGGGTTTGATGTGTGAAGATTATGTACATATGTACGCATGTTACAATACAATATGTGAGTAATTATAAATCTAGTTTTCTACTAGAAACTGAACAACTCTCGCAGAGAAACTCAAAGAAACAGGTAGTAACAGCCTCGTTCATATCGGAGGTATGCTAAAGGCAGCCTCCTTTATAATACTTGTATAAATATTGGTCCACCTTACGTGACCTGAGACTGGTGTGACTAATCTCGTTGAATTGAATTCCTTTCAAAGGGTAACCATTTATTAATTCCCTAAAGCAATTCTATTCGGTGGTATAGAATATTACTAGGTGTGAAAAGCATACGCCTAGTATTTGTTTTTTGTAAGTATCCGATAAAACCTTATGGTTTGTGCATCTGCAAAACTATTATGTTCCTACTTAAATCATGGATGTAAATGTTATTATCAATACATTGTGTATTAATCAATTTGATTTCAGAATTCATGTTCCAATCTATACTTAAAATAATTTTTAATCCATATTATGTAACTAACTAATCAATTTTTGTGCGTCTTTCACATTGGCGTCATTTCCCACCAGGAATAATAAACACGTCTCAATCTAGTAAGCTTCAAATAACGGTCAAGTGTTTAATAGAAGTGTTTTACCTGAAAATAAAACACATATTAAATACTTACCTTATTTGAAGCTTACATTTTAATCTACCTGGTGTGGATTATCGACTTAATGAACTAAACCCAACGACACCGATGTTATATACACTCGGTTGGTGGGGGAACCTGGTGGGAGACAAGCAAGAAAGAGATAGGAACATACAGTAAGGGTAAAGGAGTGAAAGAGACAAAAGAGGAAGCGGAAGACGATGATGCTACTCTCAATCTAGTAAGCTTCAAATAAGGTAAGTATTTAATATGTGTTTTATTTTCAGGTAAAACACTTCTATTATATTGAGTGCATGAATATTATGCTTATGAGTAAAATACTGGCAATTATGGTTATTACTGAGAATATCGCATAATCTGTTATATAATTTAAAGCCCGATGAGACGTTGATAGCACCAGGGCCGCCCCAGAGGGTCTAGACTCTAGAAACGCCCTGCGTAATCAGCTCGTGTCCTCGTCTATTCTCAGAGGAGTTGCAATAGAGATAAATTGTACCATTATTCTAGTGGCATTGTATCTAGCTTGTAAACTATGAGTTCCCCGGCGTGATTTTGATAAATATTTTCTAAGGTACTACTAGGTACTACTGATATTAGTCTTCGGCTTGGCGATAGGCACATTTCCTATCCTTAATGAGAATAAAATAAAATACAATAAAATACTTGATAAAATAGCGGAGTCTTTCCTGAGCAACTCCTGGGTGCTAAACCCTCAGAAGTCAAAGTTGTTTAATAATTTCCAATAAACCTGACATTAAGGTCATGGGACAGAGCATTGAGCGCGTGGGAATAATTTGGGCCTGGTCGTTGATCCGGAAACTTCGATTCGAAAACCATATCAGTGGCGTGTTCTACCACATCTTGGGACGATAAGAGGTTCGGTGGATTATAAATGGCATTATGTACAGATCCGTCTATCCTTATTTGTTATAAATCTTGGGGAAATATTCGCCAATTCTTAAAACATTCGTCACATATAGCATTTGAATACGCAATTCCTCAATCGCTGCCCTAACACGCGTTCAATCCTCGGAAGTTGAATGCCATATCGTGCTAAACATTAATAATATGCAACGAAGAATATTCCTAACACCTAATAACGTAGTTATGTGTTGATTAATATGCACAAAGTGAGTTTTGAACCGCCATTTATTTATGCTGTCGGAAACATTATCCGTTTTGTTGGTGCACTGCAGTGTTGCAACGATTCGGTTGTTGGTTCACGAAGTTTATACAAAACGTGCAAGCCGTTGGCCTATTCATTGTTATGATTTTTTGAATTCATACAAAAATTACTGTGTAACCTTACTGCAGTACGTAATTTACTGTTTTTCGTCATCTATATCAATACGAACATGTAAGTGTTGCGCGTT
Source organism: Hyles euphorbiae (assembly GCA_023078785.2). Taxonomy (NCBI): domain Eukaryota; kingdom Metazoa; phylum Arthropoda; class Insecta; order Lepidoptera; family Sphingidae; genus Hyles; species Hyles euphorbiae. The sequence continues at coordinate 5,315,473 of CM041051.1, read as the reverse complement.
CATATCGAAATTGTGCGACAACAATTTATTACATTGATGTGCTGTGGTGTTTATTACTGTGGTTTTGGAAATGTCTTTGTTTGGCAATGGAAAAGGAATGGGATGTATTGCGTGCGGTTACTGATAAATGGTTTACTGTTACAATCGAGCAAGTGGTAAACTTAATCTATGGGAGTGTCTTCCAATAATCCGAAATAGGCGTTTAGAGATTTTATTTCTAAAATGATATCCGCATTGCCAACAGCTATTGATAAATAACAATTGTGTATAGTCGGAATAAATAAGTTCTGTAAAGCCATATTACCTACCAAAGTATATTTTTTTATTTAGAAAATAAGAAAAACTATGTTCATAGAGTAATTTAAAGTAATTGTTTGTTATATTTATTTCGAAATACTAGTGTTAAAAAAATAGTTTATATTAATTTTTTTATCAATTTATGTAACTTAATATTTGGTTGGTCCTGCGCTACGCGCCTTATTCATAAACAAGAACAAGCGAGGGATTAACTTTAGTCCAAGGCTTTATAATCCACCAGACATTTTTTTTCATTCTTTTTACTTTTAAAATCAATTGGTCACCATAGCAGGATTGTCATGTCAGGCCGATGTAGATTCGTGTTTAACAAAGTCGTGAACACGTTACTCAAAATTATCGAGTCTATTCTAAAGCCATGGACTAAAGTTAATCCCTCGCTCATCCGAGTTTATTAATATGACCCTACATGTAAAAATGTATTTGTGTATTTGGGATCGTTGGTAAGCTGTGATGGTGACTGCACTAAAGAAATTCGCCGAAGAGCCGGTATAGCCAAGAGTGCTATGTCTAACCTCGATAAGATCTGGAAGAACAGAGGTATTCGACGTACAACTAAGGTACGACTTGTGCGGGCGCTCGTCTTCTCTGCTTTCTTATATGGTGCCGAGACGTGGACTGTGAGACAACGCGACAGCAAGAAGATCGATGCCTTTGAGATGTGGTGTTGGAGAAGGCTGCTCCGTATACCTTGGACTGCTATGAGAACCAACGAGTCCGTATTAAAAGAGCTCAAAATCACCACAAGACTCCCCACAATATGCCAACAAAGAGTACTGAGGCTATTTGGACATATTATAAGATCTCCAAAACACTGTCTGGAGAGGCAGATAATGCTAGGCAAATTGGAAGGCAGGCGTGCTCGGGGAAGGGCACCATCACGATGGCTTGATGCAGTAGTGAAGATAGTCGGCGGCAGCTTGCACCGTGCGGTCCACACTGCACATGACCGAGCCCATTGGAGAAAGATCGTACGTGGTCGCGATCCTCAGCAGTGAGGGAACGACAAGAGAAGAAGACATGTAAAAAGTGCATCACAAATAACCACGTATTGACATAACAATATGTTCGGATCAATTTATGAGCACTCAAGCCATGCAGATACAGACAATACTCGTAAATATATTTTAATTCCTTTAAAAAACTTTCCCTTGTTTTTAAAGTTACGAAAGGGCGGAATAAACTGCGATTATTACGATCTGATAAAACATTAGCCGAGTGTTTCGACACTTGGCTTTTTAATTAGGTGATTCTTGTTTCGTAATGACTGTCACGATGCACCGCCGGCGACCGCATTGATATTGTAAAAACTCGATCGGAGAATGTGGCTCGTGCGATAGGCATGGATAATTATCGATATATTATAATAGTATTGATAATTTTTCAAGTGAATACTTACTGTAAATAATAAAACTAATAATAATTCTGATTTTCATCTTTACAGTTAGTTAAGTCTAACTCTATTATGAAATAAATAGTAATAGTTTTTTTTTCAGAAAATAGTTAAATGTTTAGGTAGGAATCTTGTGTACCTACTTAAGCAATTTACAGTCAGGTATAATGTTATAAAATTTATTTTTTATAATTTTACACCCGTTTTCCAAATTGACACAAATAGTATGGTTACTTGTTTTAAATATTTTCTCAACACATTTCAGGAAGCCACACGTACTTGTAACAACCAATTATAATTGCATTTTAATTGTAATTGATAAAATTCTAATGTCAGTACAATATTCTTCCGCGATTGCATTGCTAAAGTAGTAGGTATGAAACAACTGTGAAGAGGTCTTCTGTTGAAATGTCTATTGGAAATTGGCTAGACTTCGTTGAAAATTGATGATTCTAGAATTGATTAAATTAGGACTTAGTGCATTGGAAATAATCGTTTTACCCGTGGTAATTTATTTTCGTGACGGTCGCTCAATTGAATTTTGACAAGATGTTCAGAAAGTTTAAAATAGCGTAATAATTGCATTATTGCATATTGCGTACGTAATAATGTCATGTTTCGTCACAAATAGTCGAAATCAACTATGCTATAAAACGATCTTTAACTTTTCCTGTACCCTTTATGTATGATACAATGACCATTGTTACGATATTCCCATTATATTCAAACGCAACTTAAATCCATGGATTTTATCACCGAAGATAGTCAATTATGAAGCACATCAACACTTTACACATTTTAACATTTTTAAGAAAACTTACAAGAGTTTTGCAATTTTTCAATGGAGCTACAATATCGTTACAACAGTTACATAATACTTTCAAGTGGAGTATATCCTTATTATAATTCCGCTTAGGTCATTCAACACATGTAGGAAGTAATGGTTTATTTATTACGCTTGGTGCGTGGACTATGCAAAATTACCACACCCCTGAACAAGGAACGATGTCTGACATTTTATTTTTTAAAGAAACGTTAAAGTAATTAGGCAGCTGTAATTGTGCATATTTTTAAAATAAGAACACTATCCATGTTGCAAATTCAAAGAATAAAAATTATTGAAAATTAAATAAAAACTTTTACATGTACAAGGTAAAATTTAAATTACGGTCTCACATTGCTGATTGGGTGTTGAGCGTGTGGAATCATCCGCGTCCGCAATTTCTACAGTCTAAAACATTGACCATGTTTAAATTCAACGTTAACATTTTTGATTAAGTAGGTAGATTTTTGATTTTATTTATTGAATCAGCTGGTAAACTTAACACCACTACCGAATTTACAGCAGATTCGGCTGTTTTTTAAGCAACTAATTTATTTTCTTCACGATGCAGACTTGAAAGGTATAAATAATGGTATAATATGGCAAATAATATTCTTTGCTTATGAACAATCTATAAACCAGTTCTTAAGATAAAATCAAATATGCATAAAATAGCATGTTCGATCAACTTTATGGCGTCTCCGTAAATAAATGGGTTATAAATTATGCATTGATGTGTATAAAATATTGTTAAAAACAAAGCAAAACAACGAAACAAATCTTGGTTGAGCACTAAAACGATAATTTACAGTGCAATCGACCCACTCAATACTAAAACGGCTAACTAATGAATGACAATGAGAACAAAATATCAAACAGAATGTCGGTGTGATCGACTCACAAAAACATCATTTTATGATATTAATAAATTATTTCTATAGTTATCAAATCGTGTACAATAGCTTTTATTGAATGTACAATAGAAGCAATAAAATAATTAACGTGGTTAATGATATTTTGACTATCATTGATAGTCAATCACCACGCACTAAAACGGTGAAGGAAAACATCGTGAGGAAACCTGCATGCCATGGCGATTCATAAGAATTTCTATGGTATGTAAGTCCGCCAACCCGCACTAGGCCAGCGTGGTGGACTATATGGCCTAACCACTCTCAATCGTACTCTCGATTGTAGAGTAGGCCCGTGCCCTGCAGTGGGACGTAAATGGGCTGATACAGATACAGAATGATATTTTAGTATTTGAATGAAGTTATGATACAACAAAGCTTAATGAATTACTCGTTCAACACGATTCTGTCGTAATTTTATTTGATGCAAATTTATTTAAAGTAACATTTGCGCCGCGGCATCTACCTAATTGAAAATAAAATATGTGATTAGGGGTAGAATATATTAGTGGTGAAAAAAATAATAAAGTAGTTATTATGTTATATGGTATTCTGTTATTGGAAACTGCATACAAAAGTGAAAAATGTATTAAAACCTATTTAAACCAGTCTGTATAACAAGATGATAAAACGAAAAATTGTATATCAAAAAGTATAGTTTATCGGAAATTCGTGGATATAAGCTTAGCAGTTTTTTCACTTCCTTAACCAGTGTTGCAAAAGCATTTCTCGAAACGATAATCTGGTTTTCACTGTCTACCACGATAATTTATTTTAATCACACGCCAGTTCGTGAAGCACACACGTTTTTGACAATTAAAAATTTGGCAAGCGTTCGCGAGTGCATAATCTGAATGTACCATTTAGTATAGGATCCCGCCATACATCGACCTTCACCGAGATGTTTATTTGATGAAACCTATTTTATATGCAATTTAATATGTCAATAAATATATTGTATATGGGTTGCCTTGCAAATTTCAGTCCAGAATACGATTAATTAATTATTAAAAAAAATATATTTTTTACACATTTCACCTGTTTGATTATTAAACAAATTCTATACCAATCGAAAGTATGAAACCCATAGAATATGTAAACGTTAGGTTGCCTATTTTTTTCCGGTCACAACCCTCAGGTTGCCAGGTAAAACAGAACACAGCATATACGAGTCTATCGCTGTCCTTTTCATTCTCAAGAATAAATAGCATGCGCACCCTCTTTCTTTATGAGCGGACTTCGAACAGCTGCTATGCTGTGTCACTCGGAGCAATATTTCACTTTTCTAAATTCGACAACCGCAATTCGGGACTGATTTTTCGCAGGCAACCCTATACCACCGTGTTCATAATAAAATGATCTTTATTTTCATTTAATTTCCATTCAATAATCAGACCGGCGCAAAATGCTAGTAGCGATTTACCTGTTTATACCTGGCAACCTGAGGGTTGTGACCGGAAAAAAATAGGCAACCTAACGTTTACATATTCTATGGGTTTCATACTTTCGATTGGTATAGAATTTGTTTAATAATCAAACAGGTGAAATGTGTAAAAAAATTTTTTTTATTTTAATAATTAATTAATCGTATTCTGGACTGAAATTTGCAAGGCAACCCATATACAATATATTTATTGACATATTAAATTGCATATAAAATAGGTTTCATCAAATAAACATCTCGGTGAAGGTCGATGTATGGCGGGATCTTAGACTAATTGTGCCGTGATACAAATACATATATCAATAAGAATTAGCGGAAGTGAACAAAAGACGACACAACATGCAAGAAATAGGAAGAATGATTTTTAACAACGAGATTATGTGAAAAGGCAATTGAGTTATGTAAGGCTAGGAGATAGTTGCAAGCCTTGAGACACGATACGATCGATTAGTGCGGACAGATTATCGTGCATACAAAGAGTGGTCTAGATAAAAATATATTGTTGTAGTATTTAAAGGACACTAAAATCTATTCAGAAATATAAATTATCTAATCTTATTGTTGGTTTTATTTCGAACACTGTTGTTTGGACTATACCATTGTTTGGAGGTATTAAATAAATTCGGACTGATTACCTATCACATAACCCGTAATTATTGACTTGTTTAAGTTCCATACGATTATACAAGCTAATGAAATTATGTCAGTTGCTATACATTTTCTTTGTTCCAACCTATCGGGCAATATAATGTTATGATTCAAACTCTGTCGAACGTCGATATAAGTAGTTAGCAACTCGAAAGGAGACTGTCTCTACATCTTTATCACTTACCACATTTAAGATTTGTATTGTGGGTATACTGTATATTTATATTAAACAATATTATTATAATGAATAATCTACTATTCATATAATTATTAGTGTATATTTTACATTCCTAAAAATATAATAAATCATTTAAACACGCCGTCATTACTCATGCTTACAATAAAATTTCCGTTTGCAATTGGTCAGGGAAATGAAGTTGCTAAATAATTCAAGTTCCAACGAATTATTCACGTTAATGAGTAACTCAATGTGCATGTATATGAAGGTTTATTATGTATTGTAAGAAACGTGTGTATGGTTATTATTAAAATATTTACAATTTTAGTATTTTAATTAATCACGGTTGATTTATTTCTTGTTGGTCATGATTGGTCATAGAATAAATAAGGAATTTCAATTAAAATATCAGCACTACTTAATTTATAAATCACCACTCTCAATCGTACTTTCGATTGTAGGGTAGGCCCGTGCCCTGCAGTGGGACGTATATGGGCTGATACGATATGATACTTCATTTAACTATCAGCAGCTACTTAATTTAACATAAAGTGGTAGAAATATAATATCTATTTTTTTATCTTCTGTCCGTATTCGTATCGTATCTGCCCATATGCGTCCCACTGCAGGGCACGGACCGACTCTTCAATCGAGGATACCATTGTGGTAAATACACATGCTGACAAGGCAACACAAAGATTAACAGCTTGTAAGTAATTAATCTGAACAGACGAGAATGCATGAAGACCTTGATACAAGCGGATGAAGGGAAAGTGAAAAGGCAGGATCGAGCAAGTTAGGAATCCGGACACAGTACAAAACCTCTTTGTCTTCCTGGTTTAAAGGCCAGTAACACCTGCGCACTTCTCTTTACCTTTTATCGAGCCAACGGAACGAGAGCTTTCCACGCTTTTTCAAAAAAAGTATTACTACAGTACCAAAGTCTCTGCTTGATTTTACATTATATACTTGTATCCCAATTATATAATGTAAATGATTTGCAAATTAAATTCTCATTTGTTATCGACACCGGATTCTGTTCACGGCTACGTAGGTGCCTTAGTTTTTTCGTAATAGAATGTGTATCGATTTATTTAAAACGCTCGTCCACTTCCAAATTTTTTGTATCGTTTACTTAATCACGTATTTCTTTGTTAGATAAGGATCGATATTTATTGCTGACAGCTTCTGTGAGTATAAGTGATTTATTACTTTGTAAAAATTATTATTTTAATTAAGTCAATGTTGATATAAATAGAAATATATTTATCATTGAAATGTGTTGACATTATTAGAATAAACTTCTTACTTTATTGGCAATTAATTTGAAGGAGCAAATGCTTAATTTAAAGTTTAATTTACTGACTTATATGCATATATTTATTCAAATGTCTTGGATTTAATTCCTCAATGAATAAGGAAAATTATGTCATATTATAAAAATAATAAATGTTAGGATTTTATATTTTTGTAAATATTGCACTGACTCTATATTCTTTTTTGAGTGTAAGTGAAACATTTGTTGGAAATCTAAAATTGATTCCAACTTTATACAATCCTTTTTCTATACATGTACATACTTAATACTGAAATCATTTTCTATTTAACTCGAAACGATGTCAAATGAAGTTCTTATGCTTAATTAGAAATAGTGATGAGCAAGCTAATCCGATTCTGCACTCGATTTCCCGGAATAGCGTATGCAATAATCGAGCGACGTATCTCGGCAGCCGTGACGTAACATGCGACATCGCGTTCGACATACCAAGTTTCACTTTCGCGTGAGTTACAGTTTCACAGCGCTACGTGGGTGAGCATCGGCTGTCCGTTAAATATTCCATTCTGAGCATGTAATACACATGATTTGCCGCGCACTGCATTTGCTTATGCAATTGAATATGGAACTTAGAGGATATGGTACGGTTGGTTAAGTGGCTAAGAAATTGGTTTTTAATTCTATTAGAGCTTAATATTATGTATGTATGGCTAATTAGGTTATATGGTTATGAGGTGTACCGACAAAACGAGTGTTTAGATGATATTATTTTTAAAAACTTCCTTTTTAATATGTAAGCAAAGTGTGGTTAAACAATATATATTAAAAATCGTGAAAACGATACTTAATAATTGGGTCTGTAGATTATCGTGAGACAAGTTTACACTTGAAACCGTGTGGTCAATATGAATTTATCACAAAAATGCCTTACATTCGGTCCGGTTTACTAAAACCGGTAGTTGATAGCATTGCATATTTTGCATCGGACGACGTATACAGCGCCGCCGCTACACCGAAGGCCGATTTTTTTCGGATCATTCATTTACGAACTGCAATAGTTTACGAAATTAATGCAATTATTTATGCAAACTAGCAAGGCGAGCGTGCTATTTGCAAATATTGAACGCTAAGCGGTTGTTCGACAATCGGCAGCGGATTGCCGTTTTTATTTACATTCCTATTATTAAATCTATTTTAAACTATTATAGTGTAATAATATGCGGTATTCTGTGTAATCCGAATATTGCATACGATTTCGGTCATAACTACTACGTACTCCCGTAGCATAAATCTAATTTAAAAAATCCATGCATCCATTTTTCTGTCTAGAAAAACCACTCAAACATACTTTTCCCTACTTTTCTTCTCTATTCTTGTCTCTATATCATCTTTCTAATCAATTTTTCTCTTTAAAACTCTATTTCTTATTCTGTCAGTCTCATTTGGCATATAATTGTCTTTGCCCTCATAACCCCTGCTATAATATTACTTTCATATTTCTATTGTTATACAAAAACAATCTGTTCACATATTTATAAATATCGAACTTGACCTAGATCATCTGTAAATGTCGATTGTTAGTACCAGTTAGAGGTTCGGTGAAAGCATTCTTATCGAACGAGTGCATGATTGACACCGAGTGAATTTAAATGCCATTCGATCAAGGTTGGGTTCTATTATATGTTTGTCATTGTGGGATATTGTATGATATACAATTACATATGAGAGTACCAATGTTTCGGCTTATTGAAAATTAATAAATAAAACAATTATTATTAATTATAATACTAATATTTTTTATGCCTTAATCCACGGTCTAACGCCTTATCGTATTTAAGATTGTAGAAGAGGCTCGTGCCCTGCAGAGGGACGTATATGGGCTGATAAAGTACTATTATATGAAATGATTGTTTATTTTGCTATTCTGAGTATACTAAACATATATTATATCGCGTTTCTTGTTTAGTTCTCATTATTATGTATGGGGAAATGAAAGATGCATAGTATTCATAATATATGGATTTTATATGCGTTCATTGCCAAAACGATTTGCGCACTTCATATCAAAGTCACCGGCTTGTTGTAATTTTGTACAAAAATAATACAAAACATTATAAACTACACAAACAAATCAAAACATATGTAGTTATTTGAAGATTTGATTGACCGTATTACTATAACAACCAATTGATGAAGCCTCATATTTTATATAATAACGTATCGATGAGTAACAAAGGATATTTAATTTTAAAGGAAAATCCCTTTCAATCTTTATAATTATACAAAAATCATCAAACAATTTTGGAACATATTTCAATTTTGATTCAATCGACTTTGACGGGTCTTTTATGAAGGTTTTTCGGTACACAAAATATAAAAGATAATATTATAATTGATTTTACTTCGTAAAAGTGCTATATTTTATGTATGTCAGTAGTATGAGTAAAATGACCATATTTTGTATCTACTTTTAATTTTAAGAAATAATACTCAAGTGAGTTTTTTTCGAAAAACAAGCGAAGTACACAACCAGAAAACAAATATTTTTCTTTAACAAATGTTGGAGCCGACGCACATCGCACATAAAACAAACATGAATTCTGTTTTGAAAATATCTCTGCTTTATAAATACACTGCTTTCCATATTTTGTTATTGTAAACCATCATCATCAGTTTCTCTAAAAATGGTTGACGTGAGGAAGATGGAAGTAAGATTAGAAACCAAAAGAGATAAGTAAATCTTTTGCTCATAAATATATTTTTTAGAAGAAAATGGGCTTACTTTTAGTTGCAATACAGTATATTTGTCGAGTCAAGAATCAAGATACAAAAGTGTAAAGAAGAAAATTAAAAAGTTATTCGGCCAAAAACTACGTATCCTACAATTGACTACGATAATTTAATAGCCGTACTCTTTTGCATGTATCTGTATTAGCTCATATACGTCCCACTACAGGGCACGGATCTCCTCTACAATGGAGAGTACGATTGAGAGTGGTTAGGCCATATAATCTACTCAACTGGCCTAGTACGGGTTGGTGGGCTTTACCATAGAAATTCTCATCAATCGCTATGGTATGCAGGTTTCCTCATGATGTTTTCCTTCGCTGTTATAGTATATGGTGAGCCGTGCTCTTAAGTTCTATAAACATACAATCATCTTGCCCTACAATATTTGCCCTCGAGGTGTACAAATATCATGGGATTTAACATACGACCATTACCCAAGTCACGAGGCTATCGTTGCATAACGTATTTATAATAATTGAGACATTTCCAAGGTATAATTTTGATGTCGTATCTTAGGGATTTGAAGTAGAGATAATTAGAGTGAATAATACCATTAATTACATATCAATTATTTATAACTGAGTACTCTTTCCTTACTTGTGTAAAGCTGTATTTATACATTTGACTCGATTGCTTCGGTGACGAAATTGTACTACTGTATATAAATAAATGAACCCCAACAGTCACAAATAGTTCTGACCCCACACTAAGATCGATTCTTGTGTCGTGTGTATCAGGAACTACGAGAGACTTATCGGTCTCACAAACACCCAGACCCGAAAGAAATATTTGTGGGTCGCACAAACATTTCTCTTTGTGCGGGGATCAAACACATGGCCACTCATTTCACAGGCGGCGTCTAACCGACTGCGCCACGGAGAATGTATGATTGGCAAGCTGAGGTGTTGGATTCGAATCTCGGACCGGGAAAAGTAATATTGGGTTTTTCTATTCATTATAAGCCCTTAATCAGGAATTCGTTCTCGATATGGCGATAAACCCGCGGTCACATCGTGGGAGGAATAATACAAGGCAACACAACAGGTACCTCTGCCTATCCCTTCTGAAAAAAAGGCGTGAGTTTATGTATGTAAGTAAGTTACATACGTTTGCATCAACATTTTATGAAATTTTATTAATTAATTCTTCATATGTAATCCGAATGGAGTTAAATTCTTTTAATTACAGTTTGACACATGAAGGATTTCCAAGATTCTTCTAGCCAATAATCTCACTTCAATACGCACTTGAAAGCTTCATAGACCATTTAAGCCAAATTCATTAACCATAACTAAATGTTCAATTTGTTAAAGCTACATGACTTTTTGAACATCATTGTGTCTCCATGAGTAATTATTACTTTGTAATTGCCTTGCTGAACCTGACCTTTTGATCTCTAATAACTTCAGAAATTATTGGCTTAACACATTAATTGCGTTTTTATTGTGTCATCAGAGCAATCAAGCACACGTTTTTATATGGATTGTAAGGTTCAGGGTTCGATTTCTATTAGATTTTTGGACTTTATACCTATTGGCATTTCTATTTGAAAATGTGTGTATTTCATGAATTTTCCACATGCTTTATATAAGGATAAGTGCCTGATGAACTGAATTCTTCTGTAACATGCATAAGTATGGTAACTGGCCATGTAAGGTGATGTTATGTGGGTAGAAGAAAAAATATAGTTTGTGGGTTATATTTTAATTAAACTTTCATTTTAGTATGGTGAATTAAAAGCGAGTTTCAAGAATTCGACTCTAAGATCAGACAAAAGAGTTAAAAATAAACAATACATAAGAAATAAATTAATTCCATAACTTACACCAGAAGATTAAATACACACGTAACAATGAATGCATCCTCGCATTTATATAAAATAAATTCTTTGTGATTAATATACAATGACATATTGCCAAAGATACGAATCTTTTATATCAGGTGTTTGGTCGTTGAACAACATTGTAAATATTTTAGGAGTAGGCGTATTTTCCTCTTACTTTAACCTTTTGTTCGATGACTTGTGAAAGCGTTAACAAGTTTTTCTTATAAGCACACAATAGAGACTTTGATTAAGTATATTATTTCCTATTTATAATCTTAACTTTATTCCACTTCACGTCAACATTTTTGTTTCTACCTGCCTATATGAGCTGTGGGCAAAACTGGCCTATCTTTGATAAAAAATATTTACATTTTAAAATTAGGATGTTTCATGAGCTAGGAACCCAGATTAAGGACCTTAAAGTTTTCGATCAACATATATGCATATATTTCTAGTATATGAATGGAGCGTAGTAAGTATTTACGACTATTTATATAACAGTTGACTTCTTTCTATAATCTTAATGCCGACATAATACTCGTATATTCTGATCAACAAAAACGCATTCGCAATTTTTCCACTTTATAAGGTTATTAACATCAATAAAAATATCAGAACATCACTGTATTGCATTATATTAATTTATTAAACAAGGCAACTACAGTGATCCCTGTCAGTATAAATAAAATCAAAATTACCCAATAACGTACTCGTGTTATTGACTTCGCATACAAACCATTGCCTTCTTCAATCTGTCACTATATAAATATTTGTAGGATAACGACCTCACTGATCTTTTATGCATTCACGAAATTCCTCGGAAAGGTTTTTGGAAACTTTGTTACATTATTAGGGTATTGGAAAAGGTACCTGCGTGTCACCTTTTACGACCGAATTTAGGATTATTAAGCGCATTCCTTTTGAACAGGGGCGTTCGGGTAGAATATGCTGATTTTCACTAATCGTGGGATTATATATTCCAATATTACCACACAAAGCATAAAAATAAATTTAGCAATTCCTATATACATATTTTAAATAATTCGCATTATAATAATTAGTGGTAATCAATACGATACTTATTGTTACTTGATCTTTGATGGTATTTTCAATAGTATGTGATTTCGTTTTTTATGAAGATTATGTAGATTTTTAGTAGAATATAACAAAACAAAATTAGTGGTAAATTAATAAGCTACTATTACTTCCATTCACATCTTCTTACTCAAATCTCGTTAATTTTTTTTTATTTCGTATTCTCGCAGAAACACAAGTTTACGATATATGTAAAATCACACATGATTTATGTATTGAAATATATTTTGTTATTGTGTGTTGATTACTGCTGTACTTAATAATGCATGTATCTAAGCCGTAGGCGTTAGCTTTGTTGATGGATCATTATCGTAATGTATGAATTTGCATAAGACCTAGAAAGTTAACATAGCATATTGATACTAGTGCGACTGGTTCCTTCGATCTACTTACGTGTAAATAAATATCATCATCTTTTTATAAGCATTTAAGTAATGAAACTCTCGTTGGAAATATATTACTAGGTAAATGCGGCATCAGTTTATAAACATTAAACTAAATGAAATAAGTAAACAAGGAAATTGGGTTGTGAGCTGGGTCTGTATCAGCTCATATACGTCCCACTATAGGGCACAGGGGTTTTCTACAATCGAGACTAGGGTTTAGAGGGGTTAGAACTTGATTAAGTGCGGGTTAGCGGACTTTTGCATACCTTCGAAATTCTTCCGAATCGCTATGTAGGTTATGTTTACGGTTGTCGTGGGTTCAAATTTCAGGGCACACCTCTGACTTTTCGGAGTCCTGCGAGTATCGATAGTCAATCACAACACACTTCAATGGTTAAGATAAATAGCTAAATGAATTCATGAATCATTTCGAGTGTAATTAAAGGACGAAACAATTAGAATCTAAGAAATAAAATATGGGATATATTTCAGCGGAATAGCAGCAATCAAGTGAATAAATATGTTAGTCGTGACATTAAAAGCTAACACTGAAATATGATTCAGCACTTTATACATAACAAGTAACACTATAAAGCAAACAGACACGTTTCGAAACGGCCCGCTCTAAACTAGTCCACTTCGGGTGTTTATCGCTAATTTGCCTGCAGCCACTAACAAAGAAGTTCTTTGCAACTGGGCCTACGTAACTGCAAAACGTTATCAAGGTCGGACGGCGAATGCGGTGTACGTAACGAGAACGCTATAAATTATGCCTTGTGTCTAGGGCACCGGGCGACGTTTGTCCTTTGATTCTGAACGTTTATTGTTCAAACTGTAATACTAGTTAGTAGTTTATAAGCTAGAATTGCTTGTTCAATAACAATGATTTCAATAATTAGTTGCTTTACAAACGTATCTAATTATCGAGCTTCATGATACAATGACACAATATAGAGAGAGAAATCTGGAGGATCAAGGATCTGCAATATATGTCTTGCAACTGGCGAGAATTAATTGAATAGTATTCATAATCCATAAACAGGTATCATCTTTGATAACGTTAATACCATATAACCAATACCAATAACCTTCAACAGAAAGTATTTCGGTATAAATTAAAATTTCTCGTTGTTTGGCGGGACAAAATATTGTATAATTCGATTTTATATAAATTGCGAATGTCTTTGGTTGTATTAGAAACAAGCTTATCTGCGCTTGGTATTTAAGGCAGGTATTAGAGTTTGAAACATATCGATCAATAAATGTTATGAATAGTTGATTTGCGTTTCGAATGGCTTAAAATAATTATAAATATAAGAATACACTCAAAGTATTAGTATTTAACATTGACATTAAACATGAGGAACACAGTAATATGCTTCTGGTTGAAGATGGAGATGATGATCGAGGTGAAAAAGTGGTTTTACTTTTAACATATAATTTTTTTTACTAGAGTACGAGCAGGTAAACTATTTCATATAATATGTATTCATATCATCATCATATCAGCCACAGGAAGTCCACTGCTGAACAATAATATGTACATACATACATAAACTCACGCCTTTTTCCCAGAAGGGGTAGGCAGAGGTGCCAGGGCACCCACATTTCGCCTTGTATGTTCCGTCCCACAATGTGATAGGTGGCGAGCCTATCGCCATATCGGGCACAAATTTCTGACTCTGGGCTGATAATGAATAGAAAAATCCAATATCACTTTACCCAACCCGGGATTCGAACCCGAGACCTCAGCTTTGTAACCGTACCGTAGTACAACTACGCCACCGAGGCAGTCATTAGTCAACAGTCATCAGGGTGTATTATCCACATATAAAGAAGCAGGCATAAAAAGAGAAAAAAAAAGGAAGAGTTCTTAAAAGATCTTCGGGTCGATACAAACTCTATGAGTAATGCTATGGCGGCAGTGTACTTGCTGAAGGTCGCGCATTATGACATGTTTACGCCAATGACGATTCAGTACAATTGAATGGCACCGACATAATTGTCCATTTTCGATTACGTTCCAAGCTTTGCTATAATGAGTATTTGGTAAATCACGGCGATTGTTTGGCGCCGTTACGAGTTGGCCCTATCGTCACGATTTTCGACTGCCAGTGTTGAAATGAAGTTTCATTGCAATGTGCTTGGGAATAGTTTTCTATAGAAAAGAAAATATTATATTTGCCCTTAATGACTCTTTTATAGTAAAGTGTCTGCAACCATAAGACGCTAATCTAAATGTAAGCGATCATCATAATATGGATACAGGAACAGATTTAAATTTTGTCTGATCTTTGTATACTGTAAATTTAAGTGATCATCATATTATTATGAATACATCGATTGGCGAATTATAAATGACTGATCTTTGGAGAAAACGAGAGATAGCAAGGATTGTCGATCCTCCAGCAATTTCATTAACCGAACTTACTTTAAAACCAGTGGCTAAGTTATTTCATTAATTGGCACTCCCTATCCTATTGAACTCGCACTTGGACAACTCAAGGCATGTCAGGCCTAATAAATTCATTAAATTCAGTTAATTCTAACGAACACGCTGCTGGCTTTGGAATAAATCAATCATCAAATCGCCAGTTGCTAAAGCTACCACACGTGCACATAATCGAATGCATCATACATCACGATTGTGCAGTTTCAACTTCTTGTGGCAGTTGTGAAATTCAATTGTTTTCGGTATGAAGTTTAAGTTTAATACCTTAGCAAGTGAGTTGGATATAGTTGCATTTTAATTAACCTGGAATTTAGTTTTATTTATGACAATAATTTTAGCATTTTAGTGCAAATTAATTAATCACAAATTATTGATGAGGGGGTCACCTAGCACGAAAATTGCATGCTTAAAAGTTGTCCCTAATCCCTAAAACTTTTGTAAACCTTTTTTATTGAATAAAAAATATATATTAATTGTTTTAGAAGGATACGGATTATAGATTAATATATCGATAACTAATAGTAGGCATTGAATAAGTAACTGTGGGTTGCTTTAATTCCTATCATTGAATTCGAGGGCCTAATTTAAATATCTGTAGTATCCAAATATACAAAGATGTATTCGAATATAGTATTTTGATTGCGATAATATTATCCAAATGTGCAATGGACGGAAAAATTATCTCATTGCGGATTTGATGTGCGTAATGAGAGCAAATGTGTTCCACTTTCATTTCAAGCTAACTGAGCGCATATGATGTGAAGTAAACCTGATTTAGAACGAGCTTATTTATCATCGCAATATACGATTCTTCGAAAAATAGTATATAAAATTCCTACTCACTACATAACCTCGTCATATTTTTAATCACAAAACAACATGTCTAATCCTACATAACTATGATAGGTATGATCTAAGCACATTTTAGATTTTATCACTTTTCCAATTTCGAAACTGCATCTTTGTATTATGTCAGCAACCTACACTTTTTGGATATTATACAATCGTTGTCAGCAAGTTATGTATATCCGCTGTACTTACCGCATTGCACTGTTACTCGGTAAAAATTCTTCATTTTAAGCAAGCAGCATTCGATATCCGTAATCTATGTATGTAATATATAAAATTAAACGTCGATTGATAAACACATTCATGCAAGCACTACAGGATAGATTTTAAATTTTATTTATCTTCACTCTTTAGATATATTTTTTTCTTGTCTCGTCGAAGTGACTTCATAGTCTTTATTCATAGACACTTTATAAATACTGGAATCAAATATAACAGCTAACATCACTAATAGATCCCATTTAAATGAAATAAATGGCAATGGGCAGGGCACATAGCGCGGAGATCTGATGACCGATGGGGTCGGAAAGTGCTCGAATGGAGGCCGCGTATCGGAAAGCGCAGCGTAGGACGTCCACCCACAAGATGGTCCGACGACCTGATAAAGGTCGCGGGACGTCGCTGGATGCAGGCTGCCTCCAACAGGTCTCTGTGGAAATCATTGGGGGAGGCCTATGTTCAGCAGTGGACTTCCTTTGGCTGATGGATGGATGGATGGATGGAAATGAAATAATGATTTGATCCGTGGTATTTTACAGCTGGCTTCTCCGGCTGTAAAAGTCTTTTTGCAAGATTATTTACCTCTTTAGTTCATTGTTTTGTCACCCGCTTTGCACGAAGGAAGTGTACAATAATTTATTTTCAACTATTCCTATTAATGTAACTTTCTGATCGATTTTGTTGCGGGTTTACGACAAGTTAGACAATCCCATAGACTCACCAAGCTTCAATTCTCGATGTCATTACAATGCGTGCCACTGTTGATCCTGGCTTACAGGATTTATAGCGGTAGGTGTTAGGGCAGGATAGTTATACACAGATATTTAGATACAGATATTTTAGTAACTGAACGTTTTGTCTTCTCTTAAACTGAATTCAAAATTCGTTCGAAAAGGACTTTTCTATATTGTATAGGTTTTACACGAAGGCTGACTTCAATTACCGTTATGCTTTCATCTGTATTTTCCTTGTACCTGATAATCAATTTGGTAAGTATTGCAAAAAAGACGGATAACTTAAGCCATTATCTATAGACCAAGAGCCCGTGGCAGTGAGACGTTCGTCATTTTATAGAAGCCGAAAGTTTGTCTGCGCATGCCTCCGACATAGGCATTACACAATTAGCTATTATGAAGTTCCGATCGCGGTTGCTTTGGAAGTTATCAGCTTTTATATGTCTACCGAGATGAAAGAACCATCAATAGTAGCTGGCTACCAAGGAAAAAGGCTTTTGACAGTTGTCTTAATAACATAATATATGAAATAAAGCTTTGATAATAATATAACGCTGGAAAAATACATTCTATTAAAGTTTGAGAATATCATAATATTCAATAACATGTAATTTTGTCAGCATTATAGTACGAGTATAAGAACTGAACGTCATATTATGCTATTATGGCAACTATTGACAAATGGTTCTTTGGTATTCTCAGACACATGGTTCTTTCATATTGCCAGACACATTGAAGCTCATAACTTCTATAGTAACCATGATCGGAACCTCATAATAACTAATTGTGTGATGGTTATATCAGAGGTATGCGCAAACTTTCAGCTTTTATAAATCGATGAAATTCTGGCGGGCACGGGCTCTTGGTCTATTTTCTGTTGAGGATGTAAGTACTAATGTTGTGCAAGTCGGTGCAATTGTGCTCTCATGTACGAGAGAATGTCTTCGTTGACATTAGAAGACGTTGTTGTAAGGGAGGGCGTGGTAGGCTCTCTGTCCTTCGAGGTGATGCAAGAGCGAAGTTTTTCATTGTCCTTTCATTGCAAGTATTGCCTTGCGATACGGCAAATAGAACGGAGGTGACAAGAAATATTAATGTTGATTTTATTGGCGCCGATGGCATTTATATCATGACCATATTAGAGTACCTAATGATTTTTTGTTGAAGCTTAAAATTTAGTAACATTGTTTACAATTTCGCGAAACACATAATAATACGTACATATATAACTGACGCCTTTATCTCATAAAGGGTAGGCAAAAGTGTTACTTGTGGCTTCCGTTTCAGGATGTGATACGGGGCGAGCCTAGCGACATATCGGCCACATATTTTTGACCGAACTATAATAATGAACTGCAAAATTTAATATAAGTTTGTATGAATCCGGGATTCGAACCCTAGACCTCAGCTTTGCGGTCGTACCGTATTACGAATGTGCCACCGAGGCAGTGGTAATATGTTACTTGTACTTTAAACCTTTTTTACAATAAACAATACAAAGCTTTTAAGTAAACTACACATGCGCGTTTGTAAATTTTAAATTCAACCGACATTCTGAAGCAAAACAAGAAAAAACAAAAGGACAAACGTCGAAAACAAAGTGTCTTATCAAATTCAAAATCACGACGCGCATGACGCCTGTGCAAATTGCATTGAGTGTTGTGATTGATTGCACAATGACAGGAACGTGATCATCATTGCAACGACAATCTCCTGTTGCGACACAAAGCTTTGGACCAAACCTTTGTCCAACATGGACTGAAGTATTGTATCTTTTCTATAAGGCCATATCGTGCTAATTCAAGGTTTGGTGCATGAACACTTGAATTTTACAGGATTTATTATTAGGCATTAATGGCCAGTGTAATCAGAAATTTCACATCATGTATAGGGTTGACATGTCCTAATGAGTTAATGAATGCTACCGTCTGCAAGAGTTACTACCGAGGATCGATTGCTTAATTGGTTCTATAGGGCACGAAAGTACTTCAGATTTTAATTAAACGTGTAAGTTATCGTCGGAACTACCAAATATTTTACTGTAAATAATTTTCCACCTGTAATTAGCGAAAAATTCAAACTTTTACTTAAAATGACGTTTGTAAAACATTTCCGAGTGGCACTTTCGATTGATTTCACTTTCACTCTACCTTGAGCCGAGTTGTGTGAAGCCATTGACCTGCAAGTACTATACAAGCGGGAATATTGAGGGCTTGAGTGAGTACTGAGTATGCAAAATGTGTGCCGCGATGATGTGGCCTTATTTGAAACTATTATTATGAGTTCTCTTTTTCAATTTTAAATTTCGAAATATATTTTTTAAATAAGGAATTCTTTTATGCCAGTTGTGCTATAATTATTCGGATTTTGAGTGACATAATAATTACAAATATAGCTTATTTTTAATTTATTACTCTGTCGAAGATATATTCTATTTAACTGACTAACGTGGTGTATTAGGAAATAATTTCTATTAGCGTAACATAAGAAAGGCGTGGTAAGGTAGTCCATTTCTTTACTTTTTTTGTTTGTTTACTTTCTGTTGTGTTCCTGCCTTTTACGTAATCATTCGTGGATACTCTTGTCTATAGATGAATTGAGTTTCAACACATTATATATCCGCAAAACAGTGATTTAATTAACATGGTCATCCTGCTTTTTTCTGTTCAACTCATTTCATTATGTCCTAAAATATAGCAATCATTAAACACTTACAGCCTCTTCGCGAATCTTGTATAAGGCACGAATGATTGATGGCCAAAAATAAACCATTTAATGAAATGCAAAATTGTAATCCGTTTCAACAAAAAGGTTAAATTACGTGACAAGATTTATACTCGCTGACATCGACGAGGTCTAGAATCTCTCAATACCTTTTACGTATTTAGGTCTTACTTAATAAAATGTATTCGAAAAAAGGTGAATCAATAGCCCATAAATCGACAGACCATAGACAACCGGTCTCCAATCTAGTTCATTCTTAATTTACGTGATTTATTAGCATAGATATGGTTTGAGGTTCATCGACATTGGCTCGTTTCGGATGACATCAAACAATTATTTCGTATGGATCTCGTTTGTGTTCTTCCTAATTAGATAAACTTTATACACCTGTTTCGTTACTAGTCTTTTATTTCTTAAATATTTATTATGGACAGCGATTTGTAATTTTTATGTAATATGATAACAAAAGCGATAACAATATTACCTATTTCAGTAATTAAAGTTAGGAATTGATAAAAAAATATATCAATTCCTTACTTTAATTAATCAATACCATGCTTAAATTCAAGAAAATAGCAGGCTTTTGTTCTCCTCTTTAAAGTTATCCAAGAAAAGGGTAGACAAATGAAATTTAAATTTCGAATAGCAAAGTTCTATGATGAAAATGAAATTTGAATCTTACTCGGAGGTAAAATTATATATTAAAATTCCCTTTATGCCTCGTACAGACCCTATGTCTACGTCATTTATCGATTGGAATTAGCAGGAGACAATTGAACAAAGCATGAAAAATGTAATAATAAATATAAAGAGTTTTATTCAACGTGTAAGTATACTTATACTTATGAAATTACGCATATAAATTATTAGTTATTAAGTAATAACTAATAATTTATATGCGTAATTTCATATTTATAAGTAGGTATAATATTAATTGCCAACCCGCACTAGGCCAGGGTGGTGGACTATATGGCCTAACCACTCTCAATCGTATTGTCGATTGTAGAGTAGGCCCGTGCCCTGCAGTGGGACGTATATGGGCTGGTACTGATACTGATAATATTAATTTATTCCAATTAGAAATTGATTAAGTCATTTGTAAATAATATTGCTTCTCTGACTTTTAAATGGTTACAGCGAGTTGGGATCACGTAATGCACATCAGCGTCCTTATACGATTTGGGAATTTAGTCCAAATTAGATTGGTGATGTAAGGCTAATTAAGGCATTTGAATTTTACTAATACGTCAAATATCCATCCTTCTAGTTCGCGAGTTTTACTTTTAGGTCTTACTATGTTTCAAGGTGAAGTAACCATCTTTAAAGTTCTAATTTGGAATATATTTAACATGCTAGGTATGAGTGTATTCGAAGCTGAATGGTTTTAAGAACGTTACATTAATAATATGTTCGTGATGTCATTCTAGTTATAATTTATTCATGATAAGTGATTTTTTTGGCACATTAATCTTTAAAGAAGACAATAATTTACAATAGAAACTATGGTATGTACCAGTCTTATTATTAACTTATTTCCTCCAGGCAGTCTTGTGATGAATGACTTCTGATACATTGATGCGTTTATATACAGGAAAAAGAACGTATAATAAATGTATTAACTTTTTCTATCTTTGATAGTTTACACTTAATCACAATTGTGGAATTCAGCTGGATATTCAAGTGCCTAAGGACTCATATTTACTAACTCTAAGACGGCTGTAGGATCGTAACTAAATAGTGTAATAAAACTATTATTTACGGATATAATCGCGGATTTGGTTTAATTTTACATTTTTTAATTTCCCGACGTTTCGATTGCTTTACAGCTTTCGTAGTCACGAGACGGATTCAATGTGTAAAATTCAACTAAATAGTGTTCGTGTTAAGAAGCTATCTAGTACTATTTCACGGTCTCCCACAGCGACACTAAGGCGATACAACTAACCTCCTTACGCCACTTTCCATTCCAACCTTTACCACCGAGTTATGAAATGACAATTTAAAAATATCGGATTAAAATGTTAATACCGTGCTGAATGTTTATAAACAATTACGATCTTTAATTAAGAAGTAACAAAAGATTGAGCAGATTAAAAAATCGTCTTTACGTAACGAATTTATCGCTTAATAACTTCCATGTTTTTTTCGTTTAAAATATCGATTGTAATTGCGAAATTATTATAACATAATCAATAATAATGCAAACGTACGAAAGTCGCAATCGATGGTAATCGTAATGTATCATCGATTCGATTGCGTCCGTCGCATTTGTAACAAATAAAAGTGTAATATGAGTAATTACATGGTCGGTCATACATCGATAAAGTGTCGATAAGTTCGTGACAAACGTGTCGTATCAACTTTACTTACTCCAATATCTTCGCAACATTCACAATGCACCTGTTATGTAGCACTAGTTTATATTTATTTGTTATCGATTCTATAAAAATCCCAAAAATTTTGTAACTTTAAATTTTTAAATTCTTTGTCACAGGATTCGGTATTCACTTTAAATTCGTATATTTATCCTTAAATAAAAACATAAAAATACCAAATCAATAATAAAACAAATTTGGAATCGATTTAACTCAAACCGCACGCAATGATAATGGTTATTCGGAATCCGAGTTAATAACGTACTTTGATGGAGATTTAGAAGGGTAAAGTAAGGATGTAGGTATAAAACTGTGGCGCCAGTCGATTTTTTCCTCGGAAGATAGTGCAGATGTCTCGAACGAGCGGCCTTTAACGCGGCAAAAGTCGTAAACGTCATGCCATATTGTCAATATTGGTTGTCAGGAGCAGGCGACCTGGGGGTAATGAACTACGCTATCCCGCATACCACTCAGGTAAGATCACTTCAAATCTGATGCCACTAACGATTTCGGCCACATTTCAAGGGATTATTTTTGTCAACACCAGCCATGGCACCCATTGGCACGCGAGTGATAAGTGCAATGACTTTATGCATATAAAATATTAGAGTATATTTGCTATTGTACATAAGAATATCTTCAACCAACACAGTGAACGTTTCTATTTATATAATTGACGTCAAATTTACACCTTCTTCAACAAAATATTGAGCTATTTTCGTATTTGTTATAATTAAAACTATTTGTAATGTTATGGATGGTTCACCACCCCTGATCTATGTCGGTAGATGTGAACGCGTAAACAAAGTGACATTTTTAACAGCAGACGTCGGACGCTGACAATGCAACGTGCGAACTCTCGTACCCTACTTTAGTATTTCGAAATGAAATGCTAATGAAGACATTT
The DNA here is from genome assembly GCA_023078785.2 of Hyles euphorbiae. Classification (NCBI taxonomy): domain Eukaryota; kingdom Metazoa; phylum Arthropoda; class Insecta; order Lepidoptera; family Sphingidae; genus Hyles; species Hyles euphorbiae. The sequence continues at coordinate 5,292,129 of CM041051.1, read as the reverse complement.
GCGAAGACCAAACAAAGCTCAGATGAACTGGAAATCTCACGTCGAACTCGAAAGTTCCTCGGAAGTGAACGGTTCCGCGACGAGACAATAGTTTAAAAACTCAGTTTATGGAACAATGGTTATAAATATGAGCATTGATCGCCTTGCCGAGTTTCTATTGTTGCTTGCGAAGGCTGAAGCAATTAGGCAATCATTAGGACTGAAGGGAAACCTTGATGCTCTTTAATAAGCATCGTAAGAATAATCCATACGCACCCGGCGTGACGAGAGACATAACTCACTTCCACAATGGTGATGACAAAATCATGTATTTATAGGAAAATACTATAAAAGTTACAATTACTAGGATGTGAGATGATAGTCCTTTGAATGTTAACTCTGTAGCTAGAACAAAATATGCATAGGCTTATAGATCGAAAATAATATTTAAAATATTCGAGAGAATGGTAATAGCTGTACTGATTTAATCCACGCATAAATTACTGAAGGATAAAGGGACATTGTTCAAAAATCCATAGTAGCCGATTGTTATTCGATTTGCCTAAACTTCAAAGCGGTAGACAATAATGCAGTGTAACAAAGGCTTGCAAAAAGAACCAATTATTATATACGCAATCTAAACCATTCTTTCCGCAAAATTGGGACATAATGTTGTAAACAAAGAGAAGTTTAAGTTCCAAGTTGATATTAAATTGAATGATTTCGCATCAATTTCCACGGTGTTATCAAATATTAAAATGATCTGTCGGTGACGAATCTGGGTCAGACCGCCGGTAAGCAAAATGCCAATGCGTTTTTATTAGGTAATTTTAATATTCAAATGGCTGTGTTTACATATTTTATTTATATTACAAATGTCACTGTCGATCAATTTAAATTTAATTGATGTTATGATGCATTTTCCATCCTTCAGATTTCTTTCTGGATGAATATTAATATAAATTGTGATAGAGCTGCTCTCAGCTGACAGCGCTGACTTAATATCGTCAAGGAAAGTATGAAATGCAGTAGTCTTACTATCTCAGGGTAAAGGATGCTAGAGAGCTTACGAAGTTTAAGCAGAAAGATCAACCATGCATGCTTGATATAGGTAAAAAATGCAAGATGAAAGAAAAGAGCTCTAATCATGTTAATTTAATGAATATGATTCCTATCATCAGCTGCGTATTACATTCAACACTGTACGTAAACAAAAAAACAAATTAAAAATATGATTTTAATGAGTAGGTAACCGTCTCAAAAGCAATCGCACAATCTCAAACGATCAGAACTCATTGACTGCTGTTTATAGTAATAATTGATAGATTAGATGGGTGTTTTCACGTAGTATTCCATGAATACAAATTAAGCGCTTAAGTAAATTAGATCGATGATCTTCCTATGTCAGCTAGCGGGGACAAATGACTGGACGCGGGTGTGCTATCAGCGAGAAATTGGTAGGATCTATGTCCAATAGGAGAGGTAGCTGTTATAGTTGTTTTAAGTATAGAGACGAGATTAGAAATCTGTCACATGGTACTAAAAAGGAACAGATTCCCAAAGTTATTATATAGTAAAAATACTATGACTGTAGCACAAATTAAATGATCGGTTAAGATACTAAATCTTACTATTTCTTGTGCCCACTATTAGTAGAAATAAGATGTTTGATTCTAATTTAGATAAAAGTGGATGATTCATGGATCGTTCATGAATATGTAGCGTGTAATCAATACTTTAATTAACTGCAAGCCATTAATCAGAACTATCGGCCCTCATTTGTTTCAAGTCGGCTGAACCCGACGCGTCTCACTTTCAGTAGGTCATTGTCACTCAAAGCGTGCAGACAATTTTATTTAGTGTGAAATTAGCCGTAAAAGTTCTTTATTATGTCTTTTGCAACTAGTTTCCGAACGGTTTCTTGTGTTGCCTTGCGTAACTTTTTTTCCTTTTGCAATGACACCGACTCTGTTTTTGCTTTACATTTTCAAGTTTCTACGATTGTAGCTGTGTTTTGTGGACTGTAAAACCATAACAATGTTGCGATAAGTCCATTCATAGATGTTCTAGACTTGCTTTAAAACCCTACATGGGCTATTTGAAGAATGAATTTTAATTAGTAGTTGCATTTAATAAAGAGATGTTCAAGGAATTTTTCCAGTAGGTTTTAAAATTATTGATGTTAAAAACTATAAAATACATTTCCAATACAAATTGGTGAGTACAGTATACAGGCTATATTCAGACTACAATCTTTTTTGTATTTTTTTCTTTAATCCAATTTCGGTGGTACATACATAGGATTTCCTAAAATAATAATGTACATCCTTATATGTTTAAAGACGCTATAGTAGGCAAGCTTAAAATTATTACTCTGGATTTACCACCAAAACACAAAAAAAAAAAACATACATAACATAATCAAATGCAATGCATGTCAATGTATGTCACTACAACCGCCGCGCCACCCGGCTACGTTTTCGGTAGCAGTCTGTTTTTTGGATATACCCTGTACATTCCATGTAATAATAATAATAATAATAACACCCAACAGTCACATACATAGTCCTGACCCCACACTAAGATCGAGTCTTGTGTCGTGGGTATCAGGAACTACGAGAGACTTTTCGGTCTCACAAACACCCAGACCCGGAAGAAATATTTGTGGGCCGCACAAACATTTCTCTCGGTGCGGGAATCGAACCCGCGGCCTCTCGTTTCACAGGCGGCGTCTAACCAACTGCGCCACGGAGGCTGTAATATCAAAATCTAGTATAAAGAAATATCATTGTTACATTACTAGCTAAATACAATTGATTATACGGCATTGTGGTACGTTAAATATCATTTCGTCACTCTCACGGAATTTTAGGTATTAAAAGTTCATAAAGTCTTTTGACCCGCGCCTTTACCTTTAAAGTTTATTTTTATTCTCACACCGATTCTTTGAACTTCAACCTTGAATTCGAAAGGTTGCTCTTAAAATTGGTATGCAGCACCCAGCCAATACCATTTCTTTTATTTGGGATGAATATTCATGAAAAGAAATTAGAATAATATACTTTTTCAACCGAATAAAAAAACAGGACATGTTTAGTTCGATCGATTTTATGTACATATGTTACGCGATATCCTCGCTATGTATAAGGCAATATTTGTAATAGATTTTTAATTTGTAAATGATTAACTATAAGAAACTTGTTAAATTCTAACTTTTAGATAGATCCTTTGATTTGTCTTGTGTCGGGTGTTTTAGAAACTACGAAATGTTTTTTATTTACTCTATGCACTAACTATATTTTAATATTTTGTGATTATAATACAAATTATACTTCTTTATGAAGATCGATACCAAGGCTTATTCTAAGCTCACATCCCATCCACTACTACTACTGTCAAATATATATTTTTTTATTTGAATTAGGTACAAAAACATTTAACAAATCACAACTTAATAACTAATAAATAGTAACAACTAGAACAATGATAAAGTAAAATGGTTTGTTAAAAAAATTACCACACTATTATTAAACAAAGTTATTTACATAAACAAGTTATTAATAAAGTTTCTTCATAATTAGTCGATGCTTTCTATGATATTAACATATTAATCAAAAAGAATATTCTTAATACTATTAAAGTTATGATAAAATATGACAATTAAGATATTGGAAAACATTTTTATTTATCCCTATAGGATAATTAATATGATGTGCGTGTATTTAGTAGTTTCTCGTAGTATTTCAAATTGAATCTTGCCAAATCTGTTTGGAAATAAAGCCATTGCAGCTTACGATAGCCATTCATACGAGAACAAATCGATGTAATGTACACACAAAAACCTATTCCGACATTATTACCGAGCACGGCGAATTTAATTATGGATTTTGTACAATACATTTTGTTACGCGGGTTTCGTAAATTTTGAGAATAGAAAATTGGTTACATTGTACGCATTTTTTTATTTGTAAATACATCTAATGTATTATTTGTATACTAACACAGCAGTTGCTCGAGAAATATTTAAGACGTTTGTTTATAAAAAGTTTACATTCTTTATTTAATTCACTAGCAAGTAGAATTATAAATTAATTTAAAATTAACAGCAAATAAATAATTATTCAATATTCCATAATAATAAAAATATAATATATGTTATATTAAATAATTACGTACCAGCTATAGATTTTCTGGAGTCTCCCGCGGGAACAGCCGTGACCGCGGTAATCAGCAGAAACGTAGTCAGAGTCCTTGCACTTACACCCATCATTATTTCTTCTCACGGTAATAATAAAATTATATTATTTTAATTCACGATTACCGACGCAACTATATCCAGAGGTAAATTTTGCGTCGCGTCTATCTGTCTCGGTAAGCGGAGTTCGACTGGTAGATTACTTTCTACCGACGTGCGATACTCGCGCACACAACACGTTAGCCGCTACGTGTGTTGTTGTTGCGATTTTCAATCGATTGTTTAATTTAATTTCTTCATGTTGGGAAATTTTGATTGCGATGCGTTTGTTACTTTGTTTCTTTTTCTTCGGAATGTTTGGAGAAATATATAAATGTTTGAGGGTAGTTCCGGAATTGATGAAGAATTACAATGAGAAAAGCAAGATAATTTTCAACAGGTGGTGCTGTTTTTTTTGCACAGTTTGGGTACAGTAATGGTCATCTTGTGGCTGATTCTTGATAAAGATGATCATGATAATTAGTTGGAAAAATGGCGCGTTATTGTACAACTCATAATCCACAAAAAGAATAAATATAAGGAACCTTATTGATAAGTGTAACCAATAGTGATCTTATAGCTAATAGCGACCTAATTCAGATCAATATAATTTTGAGTTCATAAATTATAGCGAATATTTTTTGAAAATCGGATCGCTAATGGTAATGATTTCATCAAATCGACAAGGGCATGCGCCCACGACTTACACGATAATGACTTTGTATGTGAATAAGTAATCGTAAGTTGATGAAAACATGTATATATAATATATTAAAATATTTTTGCACAGGTTTATTTTCAGAGGGAACTTTATCACTAATATTCCTGAACATGCTTGTAATTGTAAGGCGAAAACGAACCTTTTGATGGAGTCGGTTCTTTGTACTCATATGGTATTGCTGGATATTTTTATTTAAGTCTTTATTAGTTTCTTGCTAAAAACAGTCATAATGTAAAGTCTAAAGTCTTTTGAGCTCAACTGTTCGAAGTAAAATGAATAAAAATGACTTATTTCTTGCTATTGCTTATTTAATTACACGTTTATTATAGGTACCTAATTCATTTGACGAAGTAGTTAGGACTCCAACCGTGAAACTAGAGGCAACGAGTTCGATCCTCGAACCGAGACAAATACGAGTATTTGCGCTATTTGCATTCTTTAAATTATATTTTTACTATAAAGTCGGAATCGTGTGTATGAATGTTGAATGTATTTAAAATTATTGTTGTTTGTGCATTTTATGTGTGATGGAACTGCGCCGACGAAAATAGTCTTGTTCGCAATAAAATTTGGAACGCGATTATTTTTGCAGAGGCGTTATTTTAAAGGTTTTTAAACTTACTGGTGGTAGGTGTCTCATATGTGAGAGGCCATCTGGGTGGGTACCACCGCAATGTCTATTTCTCCCGTGAAACAACACTGCGTAAATGCACTGTTGTGTTTCGGATTGAAGGACATTGTAGCCAGAGTAACTACTGGACATATTGAGACTTACCATCTTATGTCTCAGGATGACGAGCGCAGTGGAATGTTGCTACTGTTTATGAGCGGTCGTATCGCTTACCATCAGGCGAACGGCTTGCTCGTCTCGTCATTCATTGCAATAAAAAAAAAAAGGTTTTATTTGTTTGGAGTCATCGTAAAATTGATGCTCGCTATATTTGACCGTGGTTAATCTTGTGACACTGACCCTTCAAGTCGAGGTCATTTGCTTTGACCTTATTTATGTCGGCTTAAATCTTAACTGCGGCGATGCAAGACTATTTATTTTGAAGTAAAAGGGACTGATTTTTGTAACTGTGTGGAATTTTAGCGTTTTGTTGGAGCTTGCAAATGTCTAAATATTTAGGAATTGTATTAAAATAGTTGTTGGCGCTGTATGTAGAAGGTGAGTAGGTACGCTAGGATAATTGTGACGAACGGCAAGATTTACTCGTCTTTTGCCAATTGTTATACTATTTCGATTGGTCTGTACTTTACTTACCTACCTACCTTCAGATGGCACCCTGCCACTTTTTTTGATACTTGTTAAAAATCTACGTCTCCTCTACAATCGAGAGTACGATTGAGTAAGGTTAGGCCATAGAATCCACCACGCCTATTGCGGGTTGGCAGTCTTCTTGTACAATGACAATATTTAAGTGTCTGAAACGATGAACGGGGGATTACACATTCTATACTTTCGAGAATGAAGTGCTACATTCTTATACTTAAATAAAATGACGCTATTTTGGATACCTCCTACAATAAAGAATATTTAATTACCTAAACTACAAGTTATCACACAAGTTCCACAAGTCATAATAGTTAATCAGCAGTCAAGGTATTGAAAATACAAACACAGCGTGATAAAGCATATAATATAAAAAAAAAACTGGTGTATCTATATATATCTTAGATACCATTATTAATTTACAAGATTTTCATGGATAAGTGGACGACGAGTTTGCATTTATGAAGAAAGCAGTGTCAAATTTGCCATGTAGCAGATGCAGCACACAAGTGTGCTAATATATTTTGGGACACGAGCGCCCGCAAAAAGTCTCCGCGGACCTAGCGCCATCTGTAATATATCTGGGCGCAGTGAACTAATAGTCTGTGACTATTATTTTACCTTTATTTATTTCGTTTTTCGTTTTCGTTCGCCTGATGGTAAACGGTACGGCCGCTCATGGACTGTCGCAAAACCAAACAACACCATGAATTACAAAGTAATACTTGGCATTGCACTGCATTCGTCAGCCGCAGACATGAGATTTTAAGTCTATATCATCACCATTATCATCATCATCTCAGCCACAGGAAGTCCACTGCGGAAACAAAGGCCTTCCCCAAGGATCTCCACAATGACCTGTTGGAAGCGGCCTGCATCCAGCAACTTCCTGCAACTTTAGCCAGGTTGTCCGTCCACCTTGTCTAAATATCTTAAGTCTAAACATAACTATTATAATAAACATCGCTATCAACATTATCTTCGGCCTCAGGTAGTCCACAGCAGGCGGCAACATAGACTGTCACTTACATGAGTCGGTGTAGGGGAAGCAGGGGGAATGGCGCTCACTGGGTAATGGCGCTCACCTCTGTAACTCAGTAAGACCTGAACATAGCAACACGCCGCGTTACGTGGAGCGTGATGGGAGGGGGCCTCTTACAGACAGCGACACCAACGGTCAATCAGCTCACGTCCTGTGACCGTGAAGTGCGTTTCTTCTTTTGCGGCCGCGTCGATGTAATTTTAGGTTAGGTGTTCTTTGTCGGTAAGTCCAAAACATTAATGCTTATTCATTATTAATTTTACATTTCTGACACTAAATATATTCTATTTTTAAATAATACAATCAATTTTCAACAATTATGTGTAAGTTTTTTTTAATTTCAAATTAATCACAAAATGGCCGTTTGGGGTTATACCGCTCATCTGAGCGCCATTACCCCTTAGTATATATATTTTTTTATTGTTGTAGATATGCCAAGAAATCGTCAAAGGAGAACTGCCAAAGCGGCTTGGACCGAAGAAGACCTTCAATCTGCTAAAACTGCGACTGACGGATGTTTGTCGAAAAGAAAAGTTTAAAATGAAGGTCCGTGAAATGCTGCTCAAAGAAGTTGCAGAATCCTCTCTATAGTCTCTTGTATATATATATATATTTATATATATAATATTTATTTTATATAGTGTATATGTGTATGTGTATATTTATGTATATATATTTGTAAATCGAATAATAATATATGTAATATAATTTTTAATTACTTGTATTTTTTCTCTTTATCTTTTAATTAAGTATTCGTACACCTACTACAGCTCATCTCTGCATCACCTAAAGGTCGACTGGGAGAAAATGCCACAGGCATTAAGTCCGCCTTGTATACATTTATATATGAACCTTAATAAAAAAAAAAGCAACACAACAATATAACATACCATTTACTACTTTAAGAGACCGTTTAAAAAAAATATTTGTTAAATTGAAAAAGGCTAATCTTATGTATAGTTGATGCAGATTTGTGATTATAGATTTTATATTCATTCCATAATGTTGATCTCATTAATATTACTTTAATTAAAATGTATCTTACTTGTTATATTCCAAATAAAATGTTTGGGCGTTATTACCCCGTACCCTGAGCGGCATTACCCAGTCAGGGGCAATGCCGCTCAAACATGTTTTTTTTATCATTTTTTCCTATTACTCGTAGATTAAATATATTATATGCTTTTTTGTTAGTTTGTTGATTACTCGATAGTTAAAGACTTTGTTATTTTTCTTAATTTTGATTTATAATAAATAATTTGAAAAATACACCATATTTTCCTTAAGTGAACGCCATTCCCCCTGCTTCCCCTAACATGATTTCTTCAGCAATGTTGTATTTTTTCTTTATTGCTTAGGGCTGGCAGACGAGCAAGCAGGTCACCTGATGGTAAGTGATCATTGCCAAATGCCTTCCATGAGAAGCAATAACGCTTGGATCATGAATGTGTTGCCGTCATCATCATAGGGGTGTGACTTCGTACATTAAAAACATTGAAAACAATTATTTCGATTGTAGCGCCACGCTCTGGGGAGAACGAGAAATTATCATGTAATTAGTTTAAATCGAATTGTTAAATGGCGGAAGTGTACCACTAAACCAAGAAATATGTTTTGTATATTGATGTTGTGAACTTTCTTGATATTAAAACAATTTCAACTTGATATTGGCTAAAATTACAAAAGGTTACGAAAGATACACATTTTGAAATATTGGAATAACAAATATGAAATTTCGCGCGTTTGCCTAGCGCGCCCTCTGATGGCGAAATCACGTCGGAAAATAAAAAAAAGTAGAGTTGCGCATCTATCTCTGTATGTAATTCTAATATATGGTTGCCGTTCCATCAAATCGCGAGAGGAACGGGAAGGAAAAATGATGGGAAAAACAAAGGGGTATTGGATCTCCGACAATCTCACTCACCGAAAGAACCGCGACAGCAACTGTCAATTCACATCGATTTATTTTGAGACACTGGGACCGTCCTGAACGAGCCTAACCATTCATGCTCAGTCATGATAACAACGTGGCTCTACCACTTCCCGAATAATCCTGTATAATAATTCAGCTTATAATTTTACGACCACCTGTCTAACTAATTTGTCACCTACCTTGCCGGGAATTACAATTATATAACAATTTCAATTATTTTTTTATCTCAACATTTGCGTGGCTTTCGCCCTAATACTGGAACGCAACTTATATATTATGTTGCACTTAACTACGTAAATCCCGCTTAAATATACTGGCTAAGAGGGCCGTGCGCTGTTAAGAGCAACTTATTATTTGAATGGCGTTCGAGTATTCGGGGGTTTATGTCGTGTTTTTGACACAATGAACGGAATTTAGCGCGATTTATTTGAAGACCATATGGTTAGTAAGCATAGCATTAATAAAGCTACTAATTAATTTATACAGATGACAGACTTCGTTGATTATAAATAAATAAATAACACTCAACAGTCACACACATAGTCCTGACCCCACACTAAGATCGAGTCTTGTGTCGTGGGTACCAGGAACTACGAGAGACTTTTCGGTCTCACAAACACCCAGACCCGGAAGAAATATTTGTGGGCCGCACAAACATTTCTCTCGGTGCGGGGATCGAACCCGCGGCCTCTCGTTTCACAGACGGCGTCTAACCAACTGCGCCACGGAGGCTGTCAAACACAGTAACACATTTGTTATTACCAGGCCCACATTTGGAGGTGCGGAGGCTCAGGGCCAACGAAGAAGCGGAGGCCCCTAATTATCTTCCGAATAAAACATCAATATTTTTTTAGTGACTCTCACTCTCAACTCAATTGCTTGCATTCAGGGCTTGCATTCAGGGCTTTTCGATAGGTATATCGATGTTTATAGTTTTTGAATGCATGGTGAGACGAGTTTGCCATTCGCCTGATGGTAAGCGATATGCACGCTCATGGACGGTTTCAAAATCAAACAACAGCATGAATTACAAAGCAATGCTTGGCATTCCACTGCTTTTGCCATCCTGAGACGTGAGATGTGTAAATATTTCCAGTAGTTACTCTGGCTACAATGTCCTTCAAACTGCAACACAATAGTGCATTTACACTTCTATTTGACGAGAAAAATAGACATTGCGGTGGTACCTATCCAGGCGGCTTCTCACATTTGAGAGATCTACCACCTGTCATAGAGACTAAAGGTATAGAAGATATAATTATGATGTTTATTAATATGGAAGAACAATATTGATTGTGCACGTATTATTATAAAGAATGCAAAAAAGGACTGCTTTGAAAAATAATATCTAAATGTTGCTGTCCCGTCGAAATTTAAGCACCTATATATATGTTTATAAAACAACCATTTTTGAAGGCACCTGCTGGTAGCCTACCCTTTTCTAAATCTGGCCTTAGCTGGAACAATTTTTTTCCTTACATTAAAGTTTATAGCGCTACTACAAATTATTTGAAGCTAATTAAATAAATAAACTTGCGTCGTATAGCAATGCGTAATATTATTTTGCACTTACCCAATGCACTTACCACAATAAATTAAAAACTAAGGGTTGGTCCTTCAGTACATTAGGAGTAAGTAGTAACGATAAGATGCTTGTGATAATCGCGCCATCTATTAGATTTTGTCGGTACTACGACAAAAGAAAAATGCTAAAATACATAACTTGTGTAGATTTGTTTTTGACGATGATAAAATATTGTTAAGTACAATACTACCTACATCTAGTGGCAAATAGATAGACTAAATCCATTTTGAATAAATAGTAAACTAAATAGTTTATTTAAATAATCATAGATGGCGATGTATTATATTTTGTGCCATCTATTAGTGAATAGCGTAACCACGTATCAATGTAAGCTAACTAAGTAATTTTGGTTGTCGCCGACAGATGGCACTGTAACAAAAAAGCATTTTCTTTTTTTCCGATGATTTTCTAAATTTATTGTTTGAACAATTGCACGAGACCGTGGAACTTAAGTGATCATAATTCGATATTGGTTGATGGATGATTGTAAAAATAGATGATAGTGTAAACATCGCCGACATTACCCATACGGCGTTTGTTTATATGACATTGGGAAAAAGTGGATAAATAATAGGGTTTTAGCGGACTTGTTGGACTGTTATTTTTTAATTTATTGTTGATTCACCTATGTTATTGCGCTTTACGTTTTTAGCTTCTGTAAAAATATATATTGTATAGTGCGGCCACGTAGGCGACCTTAAAAGTTTGTTGCCTGACAACATTCTGATGCTTATGTTTATTTTATAAGATATTAGAATATTGCAATATTTCATATGAAATGTTTATTGTGATATTTATAGCTTTATGCTTTCAAAATTATGTTATTTTAATGTCCAATATCGCATTTTAATCAAACATTTGGTGAAGAATAAAGGAACGGGTAAATAAAAATATTGTAGTAATTACACAATTGTATCAATTTATTTTGATTTGAATACACAATAATTACAATTGATTCGTATCAAAATTCTATTTAGAAAAATTATGCATTTCTCTTAACAACGTAGGTAATATTCACATGGTATCAGTTCATTTATTATCAACTAACGGCAATAATACATTCTAATAATTTAATTACTACATAAATAAGCAACTTAACATAGGGCTAAAAGTCTTTCTTGGCTAAAACGGCAAACTCTGTGCCTGCTAATAATACTACGTGAAATTAAAGACATTCGTCGTTAATAAAGTTAAAATGCTTTGCATAGAAAATAATCAGATTCCAATAAATACTGTCAAGAAAGGAAATAACATTATAACGTAATTAAATTAATAAATAAAGATAGTCATAGTCACGATTAATAATTTAAGAATAACAAAATAGCTACTATGTAGATGAAATAGTCAAAAGAATAGTTAAGTACAGAGGAACTGAACAGAAAGTCTTAAAAACTAAATTCAATAAATTAATGAATCACTATCTACAGAATACTAAATATCACAGAGAATGTACCCAATACTTCATCAACAAAACATTGTTTCGTCAAGCACTTCAAACAACACTTCACGCGTAGAGAGCATACAATTAACAGTAACAATAAATAAGTACAAAGGGCAATACCGCATTCAACATGATGTCACAACGGGACAGATCAACTCGTCACGTTCTTCTTTCCCTTCGGTGGTCTCGTCTGCTTCTTCTCTATGAGCTTGCCCTCGTAGGCGGCGCATCTGCTGTTGTCGTTTATTACCTTCTTCCCCCGCGGACATCTGAATTCGAAGTACCAGTTGTTGAGGAGGTTTCCGTATGCCCTGAACGCAATGGAGTCGTTCTTGAGACATTGTGGCGCGTTCACTTTATGGTCCAAAGTGTTGATATTTTTGTTTGAGTTGATCTGAGGCACGGGAAAGTTGACGTCTATCATGTTTTCTCTTATCTCCGCGATGGTGCTGCCGAGCCTGCGCAGTGTCTTCTCGAGTAATTCTTGACGAGTTTTGTTGTACATGTAGAACGGGTCGTCGGCGAAATTCACTTCAACTTTGGCGAGGTGGTCGAATATTTCTTGGAATTCCACCAGCGACTTGTACAGTTTCGGCATCAGATAGATAAACTGCAACAAAAGAAAATATTTATTAGTTTGTGATTCTTCGTAGAAACTCACGTATCGTGGATTTTCCGGCGTTAATGGTTCAACTCATTAATATTTATGGCGGATCTTGTAATAATCTCGTCAATATTTGGGGTAAATAAATATGATTCAGAAAAAGGTTCAGTCCGATTCAAACACGTAAAGGCACGACCATTAGCCACTTTAAAGTGTCCAATTCTTTTGCTTATGATGATTTCAAATTAGCTTGATTTTGTAAAAATACATTCTTTGGATTTAATTGGGTGCTTAAGCAAAAGGGACGCTCATATTGTCGCCGCAAGAAACTAAACAAAATCCTAATTGGTGATTTTTGAGTGCACGACGATGAAGATACGTTGGTATGGTGTGAATTGAATTAATGCGTAATATAATACAGTGAACAGTTTACTGCGAAGTCGATTCGTGTCGAGGTTGAGTGGCGCATGCGTTTGTGATTGTTTCTCTGATGATAACTTTACAAAACATTGGCACCTCGCGTTATTTCTCTAAAGCTTTTGTACGCCGCTTGACTGAGGCTTCCATAATGATACATACCGGCTGTTTATCTGCTATCAGACGCACGATTCACTTGTAACGTTTATTATAACTGCTCGCCGCGTTTATTATTTAAAATAATATTTAATATTTACTTCAAACTGATTTGGCAACGATTTTGCCAGTAACTTGATCTTAAGTTGCTTACGAACAGTTTGTTGAATTCGTAAGTTGTGATTGTATGTTTGCGCTTGTTTGTACTGAAAGGCAGCAAATTGTTCTCAATGCCTTGCCGTTTTTCATATACATGAGGTGTGGTCTGTTATCCCATAAATCATTTGCAAGTGAGCTTCTCATAAAGCATAATCATAGTGTGCATAAATATTTGCTTCATTTGTGCTCCGTACAATAGTTATCTAGGAATGCAATAACTTTGAAATATTCGCTTGGTTTTTGCTTATTCACTTGTATTTAGTTATTATGTTATTTTGGCTTTTGAAGCGTACAAAACATTAGAATTGCTAGTAATGAGTAATGCGTAATCATGAATTGTAAATGTATTTTTTTATATTTAATAAGATTATTATTTGTATAAAATATTTTTGTGTAGGAAATCCTGTTGCAAATAAATTAATATACAAAGGCAGTTAAAAAGGCAATAATAAGTTATCGGTTACAAGTATCGAGGTGAACCGGGCGGTCCGGTGTCTGCCTACATCGCTTAGCCGTATCATCATTGTATTGTTACAAAGGACATTAATGCCTCCTTTTAATAGCTACATTATTGTCATAGGTCTGAACTCGTTGCCATTATGATATTACCAGCAATACATTATAACACTGTATTTTTTAAAACTGTTAAGCTATACTTTATTTTGTATACTTATTATTTTATAAATTATAGCAAATTTTAATTAAAAAAAACTTCATATTATCAGCATTAATTATTGTAACTTCAGACAGAAAACTAGTGATTCAATAGCACATAAAAAAAAGAAATATGGTTTGAATGTTGAACCTGTAATCTAACACAGCTGTGACATATTTACCGAAGCGTTTTACATCACCGCGACAAATAGTTGTGAAAAATGACGTGTACAAAATATGTTTCAGTGACTAATGCATGTACATATGTTTCTGAAAAACCTAGCGTTCGTTTAAGCGGTTAATGAATGAATTCATCTCGTTAATACACTCAGTGTTCCCGGAATTATTCCCAACCTAATACGCAATCGAGCGGTGTTTATACCGAATCGTATGTCACACGCGACTTCCTGCACTTAATGAATGAATATGATTCACTCCCGGCGTCTAGTTTTAATTACTATAAACTTTGGTGTTTATAATTAATCTTTTATGAGGCTTTGTTATGTTAATCGGCAACGCAACTTGGCTAACTGGCATTAAAATTCTCCACGTGGCAAATCGTGGGTATGAAAATCGTATTTGAAACACAAACCGAGAAAGAGAGAGAATTGTTCTTTAATAATAAATTATGCAAAAAAGACGCAATAAATATATTTTATTATGCATTTAAATCAGTAAACGTTCGCGCTTGATTTGTAGTACTCCTTTTAAAGAAAATTAACATGCGACCGATTAAAAGCACATAATTTAACGTATTTTTATTGGTGTCGATCGAACCTCTATAAATGTAATATTCCTGTACAAAACGACGTGAATCAGCATTTATTTATTGTTCAGGAAAAAAGTGCCATAAACAATACAAAAATTAATAGTCAGCATTTCACGGTACATAAAATGGTTTTACGCGTTGCATTTTCGCGTCCATTGTGGTGGAAACAGTCGCGGCGATAAAAGTGACTGCATGCGAGCAAATATGGTCGTGTATTAAACGCTGAAAACCCGACAATATGTCGTACATTAGCGTTAAAGAGGCGAGCTTAACCCGCGGGACGTGTCGAGACAAACGGAACACTCCGGAATCGTAAGTCCACATTCGTCTCACTTGGACAAATAATGTGTTTTTAACATTTCGTGTTGTTTTGTTAAATCGTAAATACTGTACAAACACTTAAGCGCTCGGTGCGCGGGCGGCGACAGCCTGCGAGCTCCGTGAAAGCGCACCGACGGACACGCATCCACCCTGCATTGTACCAACGTACTGTACCTAGTACCTACACATTACACGACACACATCCACCGAGTACCGACGCACTGCCCTTTGTACTAACACTGAAAGACACCACGAACAATACTCACACCGAACTAAAAAATATTCAAGAAGTCTGTGAGAATTACCGATAATACTAAAAAAAAGCTACCCAGATGTCCACACTATTCTTTCTCGCATCCATTATTTTAACGACTCATTTGAGCGGTATTTAATTTTTAAATTGTTCGTGTGTCAACTAAAGTCGGAGCGGAGCAGAGATCACTTGAATTCTAACGCTTTCCTTTGCCCAATGTTTAAATATTTGAATTTGTTAAGTGTCCGTACATTGACGAATTGACAAGCCGTGAGCTGGAAGCACTCAATATTCATCGGGTCGGACACTGCGCGGCGCGCGACGCTCGGCTGCGACACTCTGTAGTCTGTGGCACGCTCACTAAACCTCCGATATTGACTGTTCCAACGATCACATACGCTTATTGTCTCGTGTCGCATTAACTTTTGTGTACTAATTAGTGGGCGAGCAATATGAATACATAATGGAAAGTCGCCGTGTCCAGATGTGTGTTGGGTAAATAACAAAAGATCTTACACGTCACAATTTAAATAAAGCGTGCATGCGTGTATATATTTTAATGTATCGAGCCGCGGCATCCGTGATCCGACCCACCGGGCACCGACTAAACACGATTATTAATATAATTATGAACTTGGCTAAAATGTAAATACATAATGTGAAGGCACGGCTTAGCATCGCGTGTGCGCGGCCGAATCACGCGGTGTCAATCTATGCAAATTTCCTCGAAACGTTTAACTGGCTCCTTGGTTTGCTCTGCTCCCACAAAGACTAACCATAAGCCGGTGATTTATATAACACCAGCGTTAGCGGAGCCCGTTTCCTTACAATGCTTTGTTGCTTTAACAATGCGCGAGATTTGTTGAAAAGAGTTCATCTTTTTCTGGTTATTTACTTTTTTAAACAAACGTTATCGAGATTAAAAGATGATAATTTTATTTCATCCCGCGTTTTTGATGATTCCATAACAAAATAATCAGAGCGGGTTGTACGCGGCGTGAGTCTCGATGCAGCACACAGTTTGTTTACGGCTTCAGGATATTGTTGATACAAAATTGGTATATTAGCGGAGGAAGCGAAATAAATGAAGTGATCTCGGCAGATGCGGCGCGTTGTAGCTCGTATAAAACACTTAAAACTGCACCAATTTTGAAGCGTAAGCGGCGCTGAAAATTAAGGGCTTGAACATCTAGTTATGGCCCTTAAGTACAATGTGAAGTAAATAAACGCGGTACAAAGGCCGGGCACGTGTAATTTGGCTCGACGAAACCTCATTTAAGTTGCAACGGTGGGGCCCCGAGCACGGCTAATGTAAGCGGTGATTCTTTGTCTCAAATAAAGCAAAAATAAATTAAAAATAATGTAAAAACATTGAACAGGCAAAAAGAGTGATGGGACGGACCCACCACACCCTCGAGACGTGAACTGATCGACCGCAATAATTACACTGTCAGTTGTTTAAAATTCCCTTCAAATATTACGCGCGATTGTTGGAGAGAAACCCATCCGGACCCGCGAAGCATACGGCATACACGTTCTGATGAAATTAATATCGCTGGGCTATTGACACGCACGCACCGGGTTAGTTGAGGAGTACGAACGCAGAACTTTATGAACTTTGGAAAAATATACACTTTGAATGCTTCTTTTAACAAGTCACGAGATTGAGGCAATACGTGTTTGAAACGGCTGAACATGGATTAGTTACAATGATATGCTTATTTAGTTGAGTAAGATTTTCTAGGGTCTTTAAAGTAACTGGGCATATTCCATTTTCAAATTCTAAGTAGCCTAAATATTTAATGTTAAAGCTGTATAGTATCTATTAAATATTATAACAAAACATCGTTAAGGAAAGTTGACGATCTTAATCCTGCATTAAAGCCTAGCAGCTACAAAAGTTTTGATAATATCAAAGGATACTCACTTTTTTTTCTGATACAGAAGCCCCGGTCCGCCGCGGGTTCCTGTAGTTGTGGAAGTGAATATCCACGAAGCTGATGGTGGGCAGCCACGCCGGCATCCCGTCCCTAAACTCCCTACTCTCGTTCAGCACTCTCCTCTCGTCGTTGAAGAACGCTCTGGTGTTCTTTAACTTCTTTTTAATCTTGGTCAAGGCGTTCTTGAAGCGGTCGGCCAGCGCGTTTCTCTGTCTGATCAGTGCTGGCGAATCTTTGGTCTGTGTCCGCATCGGCCTGCGTCTCTGGTCTGTCCGTGTGTCGGCCAGCCTCAACCTCGACATCTCTCTGGCGGGTTGCGCGATGTCGTGTCGCCTCTCATGCCTGATCTTGTGGTCGACCGTACGAGCCTCGCACGGTGCCAGACACATTGTTACGATCACTACCACTGTTATAGCTACCAAAAGCTTTTTAGGAAAACCTGAAACAAAAAACAAATCTATTATTACGACTGTCCTGGATGAGCAATCACACGTAACTGATTGCGTGCATGTTTACAATCACTTAAGGCTAATGAAAGCAATCAATACGGCTATAAATTTAATATTACATGTTATTATCTGTATGACCGGTGTTATGAGATTAGTCGGCTGATAGCCAGATAGCAGGTAAAGTACAAATCATTTATGCCATGTTTACATAAAATTATCAGTATTTTGCAAAGATTATAGTAATACACTCATGAAGATTCTGCCTGGATACAAAATTTTCTATTTATTACGAAACATTGTTGGCAGCATATAAACTGTTGGTACGGTAAATGGAGCCTATGGAATTTATATATTCGTCATTATTTGTTACAGCGCAGAGCAAATGCAATCCTGAGTTCGATTGTGGAGTTGTAACTGTACACATCCAACGCATTAATAAAGGACATCGTGGGAAACCCCGGATGCGATCGAAATAAATTGGATGTGCATATTCCTCGTCTAATAAGTGATGTATTAACTACTATCCTAGTTATTTATTGATCCTTGTTGATATGGTAATATTATTTCGGAGTAATTTATTTACGAATCGCATATGAGTCTTTTTGGTCGTTGCATTAGTATTTCGTCCAGTTTCCGAGGAGTCTCATAAAAAATAATAAGCTCGGTGATTATAGTAGGCAGTGTTTGTGCCCGCGCGCGCGATGGAGATCTCCGGGCACTTTCTCGACCATTACACGGCGCGGGGTGCGTGCTTCAAAGAACGTGATTTTTTTTATCAATTCCGACTTATTCTTGCAGCATCCTAGACTTATATAGTTTTTGTTAGTATATTCTAAATGTGCATTAGTATTCTTTGAACGCGCCGCTTGTTTTGTAATTAAAGTTTTCGAATAAAATGAATCCAATAAAGAATATCGATTATTTAATTTATTTAAATATTGACATTTGTGTAGAAATCCTTTTATTAATTACGAAAACAATGTTATGACTATCTGAATATTTTCATGATATTTAATCATTCAAATAATTCGAACACTTGTACAATAAATGTTAACACCATTATCGGTAATATCATGAATATAAATCTGTTAATTTGTATTGAAGTAATAAAATATATGAGATAACTAATACGGTTTGCGAGGCGGTCCGTCCGTCTCTCGACTGTTGGAAAGCGTCACGCCCATTCCCTCAGTCATTGCGCAAAAATTTCATATTATGTCCCATCGTACGATACAACCTTTGACAGTTATAGAAGGTTTTGATGTTTTGCGCCGACGCCGTAAAACATATTTTATGTTCGGACGCAGCCACGCAATTCTGTTGAGAGACGTTTTCAAACTTTTAAAAGGGGAGAGACACCACCGCGTTTTCAAAGCTCGCCTTTGTCCGATTCATGTGCTAAAACGTAGAAAGTTTTCTTGTTGTACTTTTACTATTTATTTATTCTACTGGCGAGCGGCAATAAACAAGATGACTTCAAATATATTTTAGTTTAAATAATTCAATTACATTTATCCGGGATATTTAGTCTCAGAATTTGCTTATTTGCGTAGTGCGCGCGTGTTATTAGAAAATTTACAATATCAAATGTGTAACATGTATTACCACATTGAATTACGGTGAGTTAACACTTTGGAATTACGTCAGACAAGGATAAGCCAAGGTTTATGGTCAGTGAATCATTAGGTCAATTCGTGTCGTTGACAATTTAATGTATGTTAAGTAAATACGGCGTTACGAGCGTGCAAAATGTATCTGGTGTGAATAGTTTGCGCGCGGCGACCGAGCCCGCGTTTTCCTTCATAGTTTTTTAGTCTGTGACCATTGTGCGTGGAGCGTCCCCAGGCTATCAAAAGCATTCGAGATCAAACAATGCTCGTATATAATTGTTACCGCGAAAAACGGACACCGTCGCGTTCATGATGCGATGTTTCCATCATGGGGTTTCCCCAAGCGACATTCGTTTTCAGTAATGCCTCTTTTCCGAATAATCCTTATAATATATGTTTAAGTTCAAATAGAGTAAATATTGGACTTAAATAAATATTATACTATATTTTACGTATCTGATTAAGAGAGCACTTACTAATTTTATGAATATGTAACCGAGATAGAATTAATATTATTGATATAATTGAGATCGATCGGCAGTAATTAATCGATGCCATAAAAAGCTAAGGCACGAAACTTACTCGGCATGGGAAGCTAAGTGTATCGTATGACAAATCATGTCGACGAGTTTCATAGAAGTATGCGTTTGATGGGTCGCCGACGGCCGTGTGTTTTTCATACTCACACGAAATGCTTCGCGGGCTGTATGCATTGTGCGCTTCCAAAAACGATCGCCGATGTTACTTGCACTTTTAATATAATTGTATTCGAGTCGGACCGTATCGTTTTAGCGGTTTATACCGGGATTTCTCTGTTTATGAGGATTGTCTATGCATCGCAATGAAACGGCAATAATATCGCTTATTTTATAGTTATCACTTTATATTACGTTGTTACGTTTTATGTTTATTTACATAAAGATAGTGTATTTATCCAAGATCATAATTTATGAAAACTTTCCCGTATTTGTCACAGAAAACTATCAAATACTGTTAATCTAATCGCACCTTTTCGTCAATTTGCATAAAATAAAAATATTATCTAATCTCACGCACAATAAAAACAAAAAAAAAGTTTGCAAACTACCCGCACGGTAAGTCGCATGCTTGTACACTTGTTTACTTTTAATGAATGAGAACACTATCGATATTTACCTGTTCCATACTTAAATAACAATTAAAAAAACACACACCAGTTAAATAGACATCCATGAACAATGCATTGATGTAGCTCCTTCGGGCAAGTCCATATTCATCCGTACAACAATATCCCGGTATACGAATTGTTGCCGATCTACTTCGGATACGAAACACTGGCCGAATGCACTCGCGAAATTGCCGAACTTTTTTTTTGCACTGGCGCACCACAATAGTAATGTTTAAAATTGGAACCACTAGTGAAGTTAATTCGCACTCGGTGAGGTTGCCGGCGTGTGCCACCGGTGTAGTGTGGGGAGCGAGTGTGCGACACCGGCGCGCGATCAGCCTCCGCTCGTTGAATGGGCACCGAAATGCGGCACCGTACATGAAATAGCCCGTCAAACTATGCGAAAACCCTTACCGCGGAAACAGAACTTTTACCCTTGCGGAGACTTCCTTAGCTTTATTTTTTTTTGTTTATTTTTTGGTAACTTTCACTTTTTTTTGTCACAATGATTTTTGTGCTTTTTAATAAATTGCGTCATGCTTGGTGACAGTTTTGTAAGTGTGGTGAAATCGGTGACAAAAGCACTATCTAATGCTAATGTGTAATAGATCTGATAAGTTTTGATTAATGGCGAATATTATAAAATATTAATTTAAGTGTGATTTATTACGGTTAATTTCCTAGTTTTACATTCTATAGTAGTTAACAGGTGCGTGTTACAATTTTTATAGAAAAAGTCGTCTCCGCGGACGCCCCTTTCCCCATCTTGTGCAAGTGATTCGGTTATACATCGGCGGTGATTCATCGATGAGTCTATCCTAAAGTGAGTTTTTATCGGGCGTTAGTACTTAGTCGCGGCGGCGATGTGTTAGCGACCACGTGTCACAGCACTACACATGCCGACTCCGATCACCTTATAAAATAAATTATTAATATATTCCACTATTTGCGCGGCGACGCGTTTTTTCATTGAGATCGAGAGGTAATCGATCATGACATAATTTGTAGGCAAACGTAATTGATTGATCAATCGATCTATTGTGTTCGATTGTGGGTGGTAATTAAATTATTCTTATTTTAGTTATGATATGAGCCTTTCTTTATTGAAGGCGAATAATGTCATCGCTAATAAGATTGACATCTATTGCCCAATTTTACCATCTTTGTGATCCTATATGATTAATACGCAGCATGAAATTACTATTAATTAAACAAAAAGCGCACTAATTTATTGACTTATGTAAATGACGCCTAGATTTGGCGTTTGTTCAACACATAAACAACTTTCATTTTCTTTTTTACACGGTGACATGTCATTTGTTCACAAACAACAAACAGTGAAAGAGACCGAGGACGACGGCAAACTTTGTCTGGCCCAAAAAAAATCTGAGAAAGGTACTCATTGACACATTTCAACAATTTTACTAGTGCGAGCGACTTCGAGCTTCAGTCTGTAAAGCGACAAGGTTTCGCAGCGGCATACTTAAGTTAGGAATAACAAATTGACATATCGATCGGGCAAATCTTTATCCTACCAGGGTTGGCAACAATGACAGGGTACATATCGTTTAGCGTATTGCTGGCCGTACTTCCAGTCCTGAGCTACACGTAGCATGTGGTCTGTGGTTACAGTTCAAGCGGACATCTCGTATTTACTTTGACACGTTTTTTTTGTCCCGCAGCTAACAAGCCGATGCCATTGTGCCGGCCGCTTAGTGATAGTGTCAATAACGTGTTATTATGTTTATGATTAATAATATACTTCCCGAGACACGCTTTGTATGCTTTTTGTTCTTGTTTGGAAACAATTCTATTTTCAGTGAGTTATGATGGACGTTTTAAGGCATTTACTGTAATGAATGCAACTGAATATGGTAAATATTTTGTATGTACTAAGTAGTAATATTTATTTTGATGTCAAATTTATTATATTATTATGTGTGATTTATGTAAGCGATGTAACGTTTAAAGCGACATGACAATCGGCAGTAGCAATCGTTTTTGCATTCATCTTGTCTGAGATTCCCACAGCTTGGTGACATAATGACATGGCTTTCATCAATTAGCGCCGTCATTAGCGTTTTTATATTAAAATGGAGTCTCAATTAGATGTAAGTGGAGGCTTTTCCTACGGCCGTCTCATCGTGTGAGTCACGGATTTTCCGAATTTTCGCAATGGGAAACACGGCCATCGAATCAAGTACAATGACGGGCGAAAAAAACGCCCGCGTTTATGTTTTTGTAACAAAATAAACGTATTCAAATGACTTTCAATTATTTTCTTACGTTTTATATTTGCGATTATTTTGTTTGAAGTGTTTTAGTTGAAAAAATATATTTTAGTTTATACATGTTAAATTCTATTACCTTGACATATTAAATTTAATACTTGATAGGTTGTTACCATAGGGCATAATTTGAAGGCTCGAAACAATGCCTGCACAGACTGTGTGTCTTTTTCCCTAATTATCAATAATGATAAAAATCTTCAGGCGCATAGTATTATATTTTTAAAATATAAATATGCCGAACCACGCATTGCTTTAGGCCTGCAGTGTAAATCTGAAAACCTACAAAAGCTCCGGTGTCGCGTCACAAATGAGTCCGCATCTATTACTCATGGCCCGTAGAAAGTATGCTCGTTATATCCGCGTAACTTCGCCCGATTCGTCACGCATTTAAATACTGAATTATTTTGTGCTACGAAATCTATCTGAATATTAAAGAGTGTTTCGTTTCTATGTATTAAATAAAACAATAAATTTAGAAAGTTTCCGAACGTTGCACATACTTTACATGATTTTATATAATTTTTCACGGTTTTCGTTGTTGAATATTTATGAATAAATTATATACTGTGTTCGTTTATTGCGTTGTTTCATGTATATGATTGCGTTTCATGCGAGATTTTTCGTGTCATGTCCAGAAAGCAAAGCTCGTAAGTAAGGAATGTCGCAAATTCTTCAGCCAACATAGTTTCGTCAGCTAATTTAAGTTTACCGTAAACTCAAATAGGTAAGCTTCCGCGACAGTCAGACTGCGGCGGGCAGCGCATTGCCAATACGCGGGATGTCATTGTTCACGAGCCACAATATAAATCACTACTCGCGCACAATTCGAGAAAGCCTCAACGTACCCTTAACCCCTTTTGCGCCACAGCCTAAAAACTACAACTCGTTTATCAAGCGAACTCCTCAGTATCCGAACATTATTGAATGGTTGCGTCTACTCTGTGGTAACAAAAGTGAATAAGGCAATTTACTCGGCGTATAGTTTGTCATAATCTATGCGGTTCCAGGGTTAAGTTTAAGTTATGCGTAAAGTTATTGCTCGTTTCGGTCGGAGTTTGTTTTATTTCCTTAGTCCGTTTTGTGTAAAATATATTGGTTGTATCGATTTTTGAATATGGAATTTTGATTTATTAGTTGAATGTTTCGCCTACACGATAAAATTATGACGTATTAATTGTTAGATAATTTATTTAAACCCAAACGTGTAATACGCGAATTGGGTTATCTATTTTATTGATGCAATAATCAGTACTAGAACATTGACCTTAGTTACTTATTTAATCATTCGGTTATGACGTTTTGATTTGCAATCTTATAGTTTTATAGACTAATATTTTCACAGATTAGGCAATTATTATAGTTTTACGACTTAATTCGTTTATTGTATTTTAATCTCAGGTTCTTTTTTTTGAATGCCGTTTTGTCGTGATTTTAATCAAATACTTCTTTTTTTATCAATAGAACCTTGATCCTACGTCCATTATTTTAAATAAATTTTGTAATTTAAAATAAACTTATGAAAGACAATTATTATTTTCCTGCTATATTACGTTTTACATTATGATATTTCATGCCTAGCTGTTTACATCAGTGTGTTAGCAATAATATTAGGTCACCTGAATTACGTGTAAGCTGTAGCCTGATTTTTATCGGTTATTTTCTAGGATTAATTTATATTAGATCATCACTTTTATTATCGTAATTTATTATTACTGCACATGTATCATGACATCATGACTCGTAAATTTTTTTAATATTTATAAATAAAAGAGAAAAATTAAAAATTATTGTATAACTTTCTGAATAAATTAAGTAGTACGATAAGTTTTCTTTGTTTCAGATGATAAAACGACTTAATTTATGGTTGCATCGATTCTATTTGCACACCGAGTGTTTGTTTTTAATTAAATTATATACAAACAGTTGCGGCCGCTGAAGAGGAAAATGTGACCAAACAATACGCCTCCGTTCCAATGTAAGGCAATAAACACAAAATGATGTAATTTAATTCCATGGATTGAACTGTATAGATTTTCTTCAATGATTCACTATTATTTAATCTGAATGACCGATTTACGCTGTTTGTGGTTAACATTTGTGTTCATTACAATTTTTATGAATGAAAATTAGTAAATAAAAATATTTACATAATTAAAAAACTTACCGTAACCACTAGTCATCTTGGAGGAACATCCGTTGCAGGTGCAGTTGTCAAACATTATGTTAAATAAAAAAATATCACAGAAATAAAATCTTTGGTATAGCCACTTAGCTCACTAGATCACTAACACGTTATATGTTTGTTGTTGATAGATATTTTAATTCCGGTGTGCGGTGGTTCGTGTCAGACGGATACGTTCAGTACGCCGCGTTACATGTAATGTGTGTCCTGAACGGATTTCCACGGCTTTTATGTGGCCGGCGGTCCCGATAAAGGGTGCAAAAAACCGATTGTTTGGCTTAGAGGGCCCGACATGCTCTATTACGTCACGAATGCGACGTCGGGCGCTATTGGGACGTAAACGAACAGATGCTCTTACGCAATCGCCTGTTCAAATAAATACATGTGTTTCAGTACCGGATCCTTATATGTGAAAATGCGTATCCCGATCGGCGGTTGTTGTTGCAATTTTTTCTACTTTGTTTTTTACAAATGGGAATCTGCGTGTTGTCAGTTTGCGGGAGGTAAATTTGAAATTGGAATGTTATGAATTTTGTTTTAAAATATTTTGTATTCTGCTAGTATTTATGAAATAAAATTCAATCGTCACTTATAATTTAATACTGGGAATTTAAAAAATATTTTATTCACAGATTTGGGATTTAAAATTTATTTAAGGTTATATTAGAATAAATTAATGATGGGGCTAAATCGTATATAAAATCTTTATCTAATAATATTTGATAAAGAATAATTATAACTATCTATAAATTGTTATTGACAAAAATATTATTTATAGCATATAAATATTAGTATTTGGATAGAAAATACACTGTTGTTATAAACTATTAAAATTTTATGGGATTTTCAAAATTACAAAATTAATTTTGGCCGAAAAACAAACAGAGACAGCTAAATAAAACCGTTTAAAAATGAACAATGATTACGCATAGACAAATCAATATTTTATGTACAACGCACATGTGGACAGACAACCGTGCGTATTTTAGCACATCGCCATATACGGATTTTAAATTTGGAGTCCGCCATATTTGAGTCCTATTTCAGCATCGCATCTCCCCGTCCCACTGTCGCGAGAGTCCGCCTCTCGGCCTCAATTCCTAAATAGTCCCGTACGATTGGTCGCCTCCGCCAATATAATCGCCTATAGAACACAACTTGTATTAACTTTACTACACACATGTTCGACACGCCGGGGGTTGCAACTTCACAGAATAAGGCCGAAACTGATTGATTGCATTAATTTCGCGGACCGAAAATTAAGTGAATGTTTATATTTTCATAATCGCTTCAACATGTGACTTCGTTTGTAGAGATTTTATTTTAAGTAGTAAATAAATTAGGATCGTAAATGGTGCTTTCAGAGCGTTACAGTGCGGTTCAGTTTTTTCGGACTACTTGAAAATACACACTGTAGAATATAATAACAAAATGTAATAAAAGTACATTTTATCTATTTATGTAGGTTAAATAGATATTATAATGTTATTTAAGTATATGGAATATTGTATCTATTTTTGCAAGTAAAATAGTGAAACGGTTGTAAATCTATAAATCCACTGCGGGGTCAATATAGATATGGATTTGTGTGTAGCTCCCAAGGTCATTAACTCCTGCGTAGTGGTGACGACCGATGAGCGATATTCCTGGTATCAAACTTTATATTCAACACCTCCTTTTGCAAATTATTATATCTCTGCCTACCCCCTAGGCGATATAAAGGATGAGCATAATCGCTGCGCAACATAATCTACCTTCAGGTGCTGCCTAGTCACCTTTTTAGAAAACAATTGAATATCGAATACATCTGCTTGCGTTTAAACATATCAAACAATGCCGACACACTTTCATGTTATTAGTGAACGTTTTATAAGTAGGTTATATTTGTAAATTGTTTAGTTTATGTTTATTTATTATTTTCTTTTCAGATGGATCCTCTGATCACTCGGATGGATTGCTTGGGAATATCGTGACTAAAGAAAATGTTTATCTATACAAATGTGAAACACCTGAGAGACAAGATGCGTAAAATCTTGTGTTTTCTAATGTCCATTATCCAAGACAAGTATGTTACTGTAAGCTTAACACTATGTATCCTTAGTACTAAACGCAAAGAAAGGTACTTATCTAGTGTAACAGACATCACAAACTACCAGGGACCTTTATTTATATTTACTTTATACTGACTATGACTGCTTCGGTGGTGCAATTGTACTACAGTATGATTGCAAAGCTGAGTTCTTGGGTTCGAATCCCGGGTCGGGCAATGTGATATAGGTTTTTTTTATTCATTATCAGCTAGGAGCCAGGTATTTGTGCCAGATATGGCGATAGGCTCGCCCCCTATCACATTATGGGAAGGAACACACAAGGCGAAACGTGGGTTTCCTGGTTGCTATCAGGAGAAACTCTGCTTAGCCCTTCTGGAAACGAGTGAGTTTATGTATGTATGTAGTTTATACTTACTAAAAATAAAGAAGGAGACTTGATACTTGAGGCATCATCTGTCGACTCTGTGTGATGCAGAGATTAAAAGCAATATTCTTTAGTCTCTCAATAATCCCGCTACAATGTCGGCCATAGAAATATAATTTTAGTCTTTATGCGGAGTTCGAGCCCGAGACCCTTTACTTAACAGCTTGCAATATGCGCCTATCATTGCGCCATCAAGTTCAATAAAGTAGGCTATAATATGTATGTGAATGCATCTCAACTTCACACAGAAGTAAGAAGCATGACATAAGGAGAATCCCGAAGCTGCGAAATAATCAATATCGTGACATAATCATGATCTTTAAGTATTTTGAAAATAAACTCTGCGACACTTTCTAATTTAAATGTAGAAAAAAAAAGAATTTTATAATCTCTCCATTTCGACAAACATCAAACTGATAACATTTGTTTTTTCAATAAATCAAGAAACTGGACGAAAAAGGACACAAATATTTTCCTGGTATTTATAGGAATATATAGGAGTTGAATGCGTAAGTAACTAAGGAAACATGAATTCGTAATATTTATGCATATATGAAAATGTTTCATGTATTTATGTGGAATCATTATCAGCATTTACATAATGGTTATTTCCCGATTTACTTGTAAGAAATAAGGAACCTACGTGACATTAGGCATGAACTTAGGTCAAAATAAAATGTCCTCAATGATTTTAAATATTACCTTTATATAATAAAGACATGAACTTAGGTCAAAATAAAATGTCCTCAGTGATCTTAAATATTACCTTTATATACTAATACTATACAAAAATGGGTAAATGAAATACATAGTATAAATAGTACTTAAATACGAAAATACATTTTATACATATCACGCCTTTTCTCAGAAGGGGTAGGCTGAGGCTATTACCAGAACACCCACGTTTCCCTTCGTGTTCCGTCCCACAATGTGATGGGGTGAGCCTATCGTCATGTCAGACATTCCTGACTGCGGTCTGATAATAAATACAAAAATCTAATATCACTTTGTACAACCCGGGACTCAAACTCGAGACCTAAGCACCGCGTACATTGCGGTCCATAGTAAAAATTCGCTATAAAGGGAAGCATCGAAAAAATATTTTATAATGTTATTTAAAACATGGAAAATTATATAGATAAAATTCTAAGGGAAAAGTTCTAAGGGATGATATAAACTAACGATATCTGTCCTATATTTCTAATTTATCACTGCTGTGCACGCTTTGCTTTATGATTTCATAATACTGACCTGTGCGGGTTTGTACACTTCGCATTCAAAATTCTCGCGGAAAACTCTCGCATTTACTACTAAAACAAATGAAAAGATAACGATCATTTATTCTAAGCTAGTCTCGTTTTGACTGATGGGTTTTTTCGTTGGCATCATTTCTAAAGCCGAAACATTTTTTTCTGTAATCATTACATTCTTTCAAAGAATTTTTCGACTTTATTTGATGTGTCAACTCTTATGCATTTTACATGTAACCGTTTTTTACATAGTGCGTAGCGTATTAGGACTAAAATCGCAAAAAAATTGCCAGATATATGTATATTTTTTATACATTCATGTAAAAAGCTATAACCGTACTTATAGAGTAACTTGATGACTAGTACATGAAGGTTCCCAGGTAGCATCCTCGCATTGTTTCCAGCGTAGTTGTAGTCGTGAAATGCACTTACCGTGTTACAGATACGAACAAAAGGGATAATTGTGCATCTCAATGTCAGTGAAAATGTTTCAGTTGAGAATATACAAGACTGATTCATTTAAGCATGACATTTGTTTGTCCCTATTATTTGGAAATAGTGGCCTGGAAAATTAAAATTAAACAAAGACTTTGTTATTTTTACGAAAAAAAAAACTTTTGTATCATGACATAAATTATATATTTTCTAATTCTAATATGCGCTATGTTCTTGTTATATATGTTCTAATTCAGGTCTCGGCAATCATTAAAATAGTAAAAAAAATACCTTCATTGAAGAGATATGTGCCTTCAGTGATACATATCAATTCGAGGGAAAACCATGTTAAGTTGATTCGCTACTGAAATTACGTAAATATGAAATATACAGGAAAATTATACGCTTGTATTGTATAGGTGTTTTAAAAGATTACATAAATTATATTACACCATTGAGGAAATTTTAAATTTATTAATGCGACTTATTAAAACCACTATAGTTACATTACTAATGTAAATGATAGTTAATATTAATACAATGACTTATGCGTTTAGTATTTTACATGATATAATTTAACTTGCAATGAATGTACATATTATTTTGGGTGGAATCTTCCAACTCAATTTTGAATGAGATATATTTAACTAGTTGAGCTGTTTTTTAATTGCTACTCAAGTTTGAAGAAGTTATCTTTAATAATAACCAATAAATTTTTGTTTACAACTTTTACCAGCAACTTAAACGGCATTATATAGTTTACTATGTAATAAAAACTCGACGCGAGATTTAAGTACAGATTATGCTGAGTCTGAAAATAATATAAATTAAATTCAATCAGTAATAGATATCCCATCAAAAACATCCTGTAAAAAAATTCCAAGTCTCGCAGCTCAGGTTTTCTACCGCAAAAAGTTGTGAGATGCATCTAATACCAAGTCGATTAATTTATTTAGTCCTTAAGGGACCTTCTATATAAAGTTATTACGTTAGTTATTACCATATCAATATTAAAAATTCTTTACGTTTTAAATAAATGGATCGACTTGGCCACTGCATGAAAACATAATGTATCGTACAATTTGTACATAATGCTGCTGGCCAAGTCGATCTATTTATTTAAAACGTAAAGAATTTTTAATATTGATATGGTAATAACTAACGTAATAACTTTATATAGAAGGTCCCTTAAGGACTAAATAAATTAATCGACTTGGTATTAGATGCATCTCACAACTTTTTGCGGTAGAAAACCTGAGCTGCGAGACTTGGAATTTTTTTACAGGATGTTTTTGATGGGATCTCACGTCTTTTTGTAGAGTCCTACTTTTTTCCTTTTCGGTACTTCTTACTTCTAGAATATCACTAACGATTTTTCTTAAAGCCTCTGTCTTATGGATTTTTCTTATTTTTGTAGGTATCAATTTATCACAAATATAGCGGATTTGATTATTAATGTTCTTTCTTTCATTGTAATTGTAATTGATATTTTTGAGCTATTTAGTCTATTTATTTGCAAGTTTTTCTTCGTCGTGTTTTTCTAGAGGAATGTTGTACAGTTTCATGGGCTGAATACCATTTCCCTCTCTATATCCCCTCCTGTTATGCCTCATATATATAGATATCTATCTCCAATATTATTCCGTTATATACGGGTACAATGATTCATTAACTGCAAATGTAACTTTGTAATCCTATACATTTATATGGGATTACAAAGTTATTCACGCAGTTGGTCTATTCAGAAAACTAGACACAAATTATGAAATGTTTGAATTTTTCCTTACTTTAGACACTAAACACTAATTATATTCTAAATTTGAAGGTTCTATGTCTGCTAGAAGTGCCTTAGACTTTTGATGATCGGTCAGTCAGTCAGTGAGTGACAAAATTAAGAAAGTTTGACTAGTTACAATTCTTAAACTACTGGTTCAAATTGAATGAAATTTTAAATATACCGTGTTTACACAATGCCTGCTTAGTAACTGAAAATTCAGGCTTCATGCTTTAGCCACAACGAAGTTATAGGGGGTTGAAAATGGTCTGAATTGCTTCGAGAAAAGGATATATATTACGGCCTATAGCTCGACTTGGAGGGGGCTCGGCCGCGCCCCCAGATTTAATTTACCTGATTATCTAACTAGGGTAAATCTTGCGATAAGCATTTATTAGGTTCATAATTTATTGAGTAATGACATTTATAGTTTTAATAAAATTATTTGAATTAATTTTGAAAAACGGAAACATAAATATAATATATTGCGTGTGTTCCTTTGTATTTCATTGAAAATCCTTAAAAAATACTAATTCCGGGTCTGTACATAAATGGATAGTTAACTAATAATCAACTTAATTAAAAATTTATTTTCTTTCTTTCATATTTAAATATACTGAGATTCGCATCTTATAGCCACATAAAGTTAATATGGAATGATTTCAGCATAAATCCTACACATATGAGGATAATGACGGCGCCACGATAAACCGACTGAAGTCCACTGTGTCGTCATGACTCGATGACGGAACAATGGAAATATCGAAACGCATTCATGACGATGCGCCGCGGAATTACTCTCATTATAAATAGCATAAAAATACCCTTTCTCACAGAACAATCGACATGCAACATTCAATGAATTCAGTAACCATTGCTCTTATTTAAACATCCTGATGCATACCATTACTAGGAACAGCCGACGTGAATTAGAAAATCCCGTGGAATGATTGTTTATGCAAATTTTACGTTCTATAGTGTGAGGTCATTCCAAAATGGACATTGTTATGCTGAAACAAGTCAACACACAAGTCTTTATAAATAGTTGAGCATACAACACTCATTTTCATCTGGGTCATAACAAAAATAGTGCAGATAACTTATAAGCATAAATTACTATGTAATGAAACCAGATTTTTGTCAGTGTGTCTATTTTGTATTAAATTTGTGTTTCTAAAAGTAATTTGTAAAAGTAAACATACAATTGCAGGAAATCAGTTGCAGATGTACGACCTGATGGATTATCATTCGGGATTTGCATCTACAATTGAATCAAATAATTTTTATACAATATACAAAATTATTCGCTAGAATCGCGTATAACTTAATTGAGATACTAGTCTTGTCGGAGACGCAAGTAGTTTGATAGTTTTCACCTGTCAAAACTATATAACTAATAAGAACTGGATCCTTTCTGCATAACAACGTTCAATTGTTCTAAGTCTCGTCCCGTCAATCATTCATTTCGTCACGGCATCTACATCCGTATAGGATATGGTAGAAATAGTTCCGAGTAATCTATTTTTACTTTAAAAACCCAGAATTAGTAATGCACTTGACATAATTAGCCGTGTTAAGCGGTCATCGACGTCGAACCTACTAATCGGCTAGTTATTATCTGAATATTTATATAAGCTCACGCTTTTTTCCCGGAACGAGTAGGCAAATATGCAAGGATACCCACATTCTGCCTTGTATGTCCGCCTTGTATCTCCCACAATGTAATAAGGGTCATATAGGGCACAAATTCCTGACTTCTTATTTTAATTTTAATAATATGTAGGTATCACTACGAATAATATGCTCCAAATCGTTTTTCCTATCGCGACAGGTATTGGAAACAAATTTTGTTTTTATTCCTATCATTCAGGTGTCTGTGGAAATCGTGGATTTCTTGTCGCAATATAAGAAGTTGTACATGTATGATTAGTTGGGATTTAGTTGTATTTTGCCAAGGGGCGGAAAATAATTTAAACCTAATTTCTAAACCAGACTAAACTAAGACCGACCCTCCCAACGTTAAGGGCTCATGATTCATTAGTGTAAGGCAGTACCAAATGCAATCACACGCGCAACGCTTTTAAGTATTCACTGACGCATCCTAATCCTTTCCTTTTGGACCGAAATTGACTGACATATTATTTAAAATAATTTACTTAAATTGTATTGTATTATTTCAATTAATAAATTAATTTAAAATTGAATATAAAGTGCAATTTCTAATAGCCTTGTGAGTTCCCACATTCCGCTCTCACGCAGTGTATGATTGCCAGAAGCCTTCGATGACTAACTACGATTTTTTGAGAGGCCTCTTCTCGGAATATCTTGTTTAAGCAGGTACCGAAATGTTAGAGGAAATGCCATATCGCATCGTCGGCAGATTGCAATCTAAACACAGTGTAAGTTTTCAGAGAGTAGTCATAATATAAAATATGACCTATAAATTATATGATCGGAAGTAAGCAGCATATCTCTCTAAGGTAGTCATTTTTATATACGTCAGTTGGTAAAAAACATATAAACTGTAATGGTGCAAACACGATTCCTTTATTTGACGTCATTAAATTAAACCATTCATAAAGAATGTATTATATTCTGCGCTGAACCTAGAATAAAATTAAATCTACTAGAGCTATTTATTGCTATTTCTTGACGCTTGTTAATATGTCATATTGTTTACTATACAAATTTACACGTATTGTTTTATATTATTAAATTCTAGTGATCCATTTATATTGTCTACGAATAAATCTACGGCAATATTGAAGCATGTAAGTTGCCAGTTGGAAAATTAACACTGCAGTTCAAGAAACTCTTCATTCTGATAATTTAGTCCCTTTCAGTTTATAATTATTGGGTTTTCGGCAGTAAATTTAAATTTTACTAAAATTAATAAGCCATTATTAATTATTACAATGAATGATTAAGCAAAACTGAAACAATGATAGTATTTATTTTTACGGCACGTATAATAAGAAGGTTTTTCACTTAGGGGTAACCAACGCTGGCTTAGGTCTCAAGTCTTACAATTAGTGGGTGTTTTTTTTATATTTGTATAATATGCATTTTGGTTTTTAATATTATTCATGTAAAGAGAAATATAATATAAAATGAAAAAACATAAAATATTATTCATAAGTTTCTATGTTTTGCGGCAATAATACGTAGGCTTATTAATATTCAGAGAATTCGTAAGTACTACGCACCGTCTATTTCTAGTAAATCACATTTCCTATTTATAAAACGCAAACAATGTGTATATTAAAATTAAAATTCAATTAAACCGCAGAAACGTCATGGAATATACGTGGAGTTACGCGTGCGTTTGTTGTGGCGCATTGTGGGACTCGACCTTTTTGCCTCTTAATTGATTGTCGATTATGTCAAGATAAAAGTAATTGTCTCACAACTCCACTGGGTTACTGGCTACGTGTGTGCTTTACATTTTGAGATGTATAAGACTAGATATTGATATAAGTCCTCAATCTTCTATTGGAGTGTGGCGAAATTTGGAACTACAAATAAAATTTTAAAATAGTTATTTAAGGAATTTTTTGAGATATGTTTTTTTAATATAACCAGCAAGCATTTGTAATCGTAATCAAATATCTTGTGAAGAGAGAAAAACTGTTCCTAATATTTTGACAACAGCATGGCAACAACGCATTCAGATGACAAAAGTTTGTAGATTATCTATGTGGCTTTACAGGTTCAACATTGCAATAGCATTGAAATTAGAAAATTGATGAATATTAACAATTACTATTTCTGTTGCATTGTTACCGGATATTACTTATTTTTGTTATCTATCTATTACATTCAATTTAGTTGTTTATATTTGTACCAGGTAAATAAAATTAAATAAATAAATAGCACCTAACAGTCACATACATAGTCCTGACCCCACACTAAGATCGAGTCTTGTGTTGCAGATATCAGGAACTACGAAAGATTTTTCGGTCTCATAAACACCCAGACCCGAATGAAATATTTGTGGACTACACAAAAATTATTACTATATGGCGTAACTACTCTCAATCGTACTGTCGATTGTAGAGGATGCTTGCAGTGGGACGTACATGGGCTGATACAGACACAAACATTTCTTTCGGTACGAGGTTCGAACCCGCGGTCTCTAGTTTCACAGGCGGCGTCTAACCAACTGAGACACGAAGGGTGCCAAAACAAATCAATTATTGTATTTTTTTTAGAATACATAAGGCGTATCGGCAGGTATCCATGCTATTTCTCCTGCTCTCAGGCAATTTAACTTGCTAATCTTTTGTATTAATATGCATAGCGAGTATTCGCTAAATCTCTTTATTTATCCTCTTTATTTGACTGGCAACTACACTTTAGAGTACACATCAATATAATTTTAGAATATCCTAGCCAACAACGCATTGAGGAAATAAAGTTCTTTTGTAATAATAATACACATAGTCCACAGGATAAGTAAGTTGAAGTGGCAGTGGGCTGGCAAATAGCGTATAGAATCTATGGTCGTTGGGGCCGAAAGGTTCTTAAGTGGTGGCCACGTATAGGCAAGTGAAATGTCAGAAGCCCGCCTACAAGTTGGACGGACGACCTGGCTAAAGTTGCAGGATATAGGTCGCTTCCAACAGGTCGATGTGGAGATCCTTGAGGGAGGCCTATGTTCAGCGGTGGATTTCCTGTAGATGATGATGATAATAATTATGATGGAAATTAAAGTTATTTTATTATAATTAATAACATAATGTGTAACTATGGTAGATGTCCAAGGCAGACAAGAAACCGTGGGAGCGATGATCCGTATTCAAATCCATCTCTGAAAAAAGGTTAATAGAAAAAGCTTTCCAGTTTTTCCGGTATTGTGAGAGTTATTGCGACTATCGTGTCACGTTCCAAGGAACTAGATTAGAATAATTGTTGTAAATGTTACTAAGTGTACTCGATTTGAAATCGTTAGTAGAAGAATGTACGATTTACAATATATTTTATTATATTATAATTTTATGCAAAATATTTACATTTTTTTTATTACATTTATAATCTTTTTATATGTGTTAATTTGATGCATATTTTTAAATTGAGTGTGGTAATAGAAAATATATTGATAAACGTATTTCCTAACTACTTATTAAGCGAAAAATAATTACTACACTAGACCCATAAAGTAAAATATGTACTTTAAAAATACCACAAATTGTAATGTTAAGACTCACTTAAATTACTTTTAATATTACAACATGAAACCTCATTATCAGTCGCAAGAAAAAAGCTAATTACAGGTGGTAGGTCTCTCATATGTAAGAGGCAGGCTGGGTAGGCTCACCGCAATACTTATTTTTCACGCTAAAAAGCAGTATAAACCTACTGTTGCGTTTCGGTTTGAAGAACATTTTAACCAGAGTAACTACTGTACATATTTGGACTTAAAATCTTATGTCTTAGGATAGCGAACGCAGTGGAATGCCAAGCATGGCTTTGTAATTCATGGCGCTGTTTGGTTAACGACTGTCAATGAGCGGTTGAATTGCTCATCATCAGACGAATGACACACTCATATCGCCATTATAAGCATTAAAAAATATTAAGACCGCAAATGTTTATAAAAGGCTGTTCTATTAACCTTTGAAGCTCTCATCGAAATATAGTTAAAAACATTTCAATTTATTGATCTAGTTTTTTTAATTTATTAAACGGTAGAGTTCCAATCGAATACAAATAGTAATTCAACAAGTGGAACAGAGGTACTTTTATATTCAAATTAGTCTTTGTCCATAGGTAAATCGCGATTGTTAGATGTCCTGTTATTATTTCATCTGTTAATGACTAAGCTACTTTTATTGGACCAGTGTGTTTTTGCTTTGAAGACAAACAGGTAAATAATTGGTTCATGCAAATTCCCATAATTGACTTGGAACGCACTTTATTCAAAGTTTATGTTATTTTGTAGGCACAATAGCAACAATAATTATAAGAATCAACTCAACTTTTAGTTGAAATAAAACTTTTTACGGATTTTATCGCGAATTAGATTTAATTTTTACAATTTATAACTTTCTCGATGTTCGATTACTTACAGCTTTCGTGGTCACGGGGCAGACTGTCCGTCTGCTATAAAATACTTAAAAATATTTTTTTTTCAATGTCTAACATTCACGTATATATAAGAAACCATTAAAATATAATACATACGCAGAGTTTGTGAAAATATTGGTGACAGCGCCGATTAGACGAGAGGTTGCGATTACGACATCTGTCCTGAAACAAAATAAATGATACAATAATTATTAAAAGTCACATAAATAATCTTGACCTACACTAAGAACGAGCCTTGTGTCGTGGGTATTAAAAAATACGGGAGAATTTTCGATTTTACAAACACCCAGATACGGAACAAATACTTGTCTCCTTGTGTTGTTGTTTGTGTGTGAACCAAATGTTCGTGCGATGGAAAAGATCCACAAGGAGTTAATCCCTTCTATCTACTTGTTGTGAGACTGAAAAATATTTTGTAGTTTTTGATAATTTGTATTCTCATAAGTATTCGTCATTAGCCTTTAGTTATAGCGAAATCGAGCAGTAACAAAGTCCTACTTTCAATTTCATATTCGTGCAATGTAGTCATATCATAGAGCTCGTATAATATGGGCAACAACATATAAAATCAACACTAGCTAGCAGCAGGCTAGTACAAAAATTCTTGGCTCATACTATACCTGCCGAGATTTCTACTATTCAAAGACCGTTCTATCACTTTTCCATTCTGTATCTGTATCTGTATCAGCCCATATACGTCCCACTGCAGGGCACGGGCCTACTCTACAATCGAGATTACGATTGAGAGTGGTTAGGCCATATAGTCCACCACGCTGGCCTAGTGCGGGTTGGCGGACTTACATACCATAGAAATTCTTATGAATCGCTATGGTATGCAGGTTTCCTCACGATGTTTTCCTTCACCGTTTTAGTGCGTGGTGATTGACTATCAATACACACATGACTCCGAAAAGTCAGAGGTGTACCCTGGGATTCGAACCCGCGACCACCGTGAACATGTTGGCAGCCGCGTCTAGTCCGTTTACCAACAGCCATTTTCCATTCTAGCTCTTACTTTTAAAACAAAACCACTAATTGGACTTGATTGAATATTGACATAGCTTTTGTATGAATAATATACTGAATTGTAATTGAAAGATAGTTGGTTCCACTGGGCGTTATCCCGATCAATGACATATATGTATGTAAGTGGGTATTGGAATTTGATTAATTTCCTTTACTTTACCCCGTTTTTGGTGTATTTAGTCGTAATATAATTTATGGTTCTTATAATATATTTCCCTATGGTAAAATCAGCGCTCTTAATCATGTGGGCCTCATCTGTAACTGAAATGGACCACCAGGTTGGCTTATGCGAGTTGGCAACCAAAGCCAGTTCTTAGTAGCCAATAATATTCATTTCTTATTCAGACTAAGAAATATAAGATCGCTAATAGAATTCTAGCAGTACTACGGAGGTGACAGTAAGGCGGAATAACATTTCCATTAGCCGCGTGCAGTATTAGATATAGGATGGCTATGTCACAATCATCTCCTTTCACATAGCTGATGGTTGCGATGTCTTACATAAATAACATGTCGGCAGAGCATAGAAAAACGTTCATTCCGACGTTAATGATTGTCAACTGTAAATGTATACTGTATAGTGAACTATCCAGTATTTCCTGTTGAGTTACGCAAAATCACTCACAGCAAACGAATTCCATTTTGCGATCTTTTTCCCATTGTGATCAGCAAATCGATTCTCGGATGTTCATTTGCTTTGTTTAATTGTGTAATTGTTTATTCAATTATCGTGCGACTTGCGTTTATTATGTCTTAATGTGAAGTAATGTTTCAAATGATTTGTGCTAAATTTTATTTTTGTGTTCGTTTGTTTTTATGGGTTTGCGTGAAGTTTTTTGATTGATTTGGAATGTTGACAATTATCTCACACACTGCTACGTAGACTTCCAATATAGTTATTGCTACGCAAAAATACATTTATGTTTGTAATGTGGCAGGTAGAAAAGCTGTGAAGATTATATGGAAAAAAATATTAGGATATTATTATCCCTTTCTTTAAATATATTTAATATTTAGTAAAGCTAGATGCCCTATGAGGAAATTTAAAGTACCTTCTAATAAAATGGCTGTATACAAGATTATTAGAAAGGTCAAAAATAAAATGGTAGACGTAGGGGTGTTTGTTATCAGTATATGACATATTACGTAAATCTAAAGTGCGTGGTGGTCTGTTGGTAACGGCCTAGACGCGGCTGCCAACATGTTCACGGTGGT
Organism: Hyles euphorbiae; assembly: GCA_023078785.2. Lineage (NCBI taxonomy): Eukaryota > Metazoa > Arthropoda > Insecta > Lepidoptera > Sphingidae > Hyles > Hyles euphorbiae. The sequence goes on along the minus strand of CM041051.1, from coordinate 5,252,707 downwards.
CGCGGGTTCAAATCCCATGGCACACTTCTGACTTTTTGAGTCATGCGTGTATTGATAGTCAATCACTACGCACTATAACGGTGAAGGAAAACATCGTGAGGAAATCTGCATACTATTGCGTTTTGTAAGAGTTTCTATGCTATGTAAAGTCTACCAACACTAGGCTAGCGCGGCTTGGTAGACTATATGGCCTAACCCCTCTCAATCGTATTCCCGGTTGTAAAGGAGGCCTGTGCCCTGCAGCGGGACGTATATGGGCTAATACATACATAATTATCCGTGGTAATATATATGTAATTCCAATATAATTAACAGCACATTCAGAAATATGAGGAAAGTATTCACAAAGCAATATCCGGCTCAATGTAATGCAATTTTTCCACCCTTATTTCTTATCTGGCATTAAGTTATCCGCACATCCTGTGTGACATTGACCTCATTACCTTGACTTTAGTGCTATTTTTAGCTTCTAACATTGACCTGGAGAGTATCTTGGGTTTTCATACGTAATATTTTCTTAGAAAAGATTAATTAAAGATAAGCTACAAGTTATTATAGAGGCTCACTGACTCAATGGCGCAGTTGTAATATGGTATTATTGCAAAGCTGAGGTCTCGGGTTCGAATCCCGGGTCGGAAAAGTGATATTGAATAGTTCGATTCATTATGATAGATAAGATATTATTATAAATCTTTTTTTCTCTCTTTCTTTTATATTATGATATTATAATGGTCGGAAATACTCACTGGTGGTAGGTCTCTCATATGTGAGAGGCTGCCTGGATGGGTACCACTGCAATGTCTATTTCTCCCGCCAAACAATAGTTTAAATGCACTGTTGTGTTTCGGATTGAAGGACATTGTAACCAGAGTAACTACTGGACATATTGAGACTTTACATCTTATGTCTCTCTCTCTTAGGATGGCGAGCGCAGTGGAATTTAAACCGTTGCTTTGTAATTCAAGGTATTGCTACTGTTCATGAGCGGTCGTATCGCTTACCATCAGTCGAACGTCATGCTCGTCTCGCTATTAATTGCAATGAAAATTAAATTTATGTAAGTATGTATAGAGGCCATCCTCTACTCGTATTCCATTCCATAATCAGCGAGATAAAATATCAACACACTGTGTTATATTTTAAATAAAACAATGTTTGCTCGGGAATGGCTTATTTTCATAAAAGTTGACGTCAAACAAGCAGTAGGTCAATTTGCCAAACGGTTACCATCATATATGTAATTAATTATTACACCGAATTAGCGTTAGGTTAAGATAAGGGCATAATAATTTATGACGCCACGGAATGATATGGACTGACAAAGGTTAAAAGCTTATGCTACAGACGGCCAAAGGTGAAGTGAGTATTCAATCTTCAAATTCGGTTGAGGAGTTACTTTTTGTATTTGTTTGTAATCAGAAAATTATAATCGTGAATTTTAAAGTATAAGAATCTGTATCAGTCCACATACGTCCCACTGCAGGGCACGGGCCTCCTCTACAATCGAGAATACGATTGAGAGTGGTTAGGCCATATAGTCCACCACGCTGGTCTAGTGCTGGTTGGCAGACTTTACATACCATAGAAATTCTTGTAAATCGCTATGGTATGCAGGTTTCCTCACGATGTTTTCCTTCACCATTTTAGTTTAATAATGTTGATACTAAATTGCAGGTACTATTTTCAAATAGTCAATAGTCAAATAGCAATTAGGGAACTTACTTTTATCCACAAAATCATCATTATAGTACAAAATTACTAGAATTGTATGTAATGCGGAAGACATATTTGCAATTATTTAGTTTACATTATCAGAAAAGTAGGTTAATATCAAAGATACAATGAATCATAAAGTAATATAAATAAATCAATTAAATGATTGGCAGTAGGTGTGTAAATATTTGTGAAATTCCATGAGCATAATCGATAACGTTTTTATTATCTTTTTGTTTATTAGATAAAATAATGTGTATGGTTATGGTATGCCCATATAAGTATCTTGTAAACGAGACATTTCAGGACTTGTACATTGGATTTTGAATGAAAGAGGCTTGTACAGTCAGACCTGGGTTATCCGACAAACCTTTTGCAGGTCGGTGCTGGACTATCAAATTTGTCGGATTATACAGACCCCTTACAGTCCGTAATTTTTTCTAAATATACCACTTTATAATCCTACAAATTACATATCAAAGTTGTAAGATTATATCTGAAATATAAATGTAAATTCCTTCAAAAACATCCTGCAAAAAAACCAAGTCTTACAGCTCAGTTTTTCTACCGGAAAAAGTTGTGAGATCCATGTAATACTAAGTTGGTAAATTTATTTAGTCCCTACTTAAGGGACCTTCTGTCTTAAGTTATTACGTAACTTATTATCATATCAATATTAAAAATCCTTTACGTTTTAAGTAAATAGATCGACTTGGCCATTGTAGTTAGTTTAAAGGATGTAGTTTTATAGCTTTTATGAGTCAATTTTATTCGTACTACTTGTTCAAAATAATTAGGCGCATGACAGGTATGCAGTATCGGCTCCCGTGCCCCGCCACTATCTCCTTGCATCCCATAGTGACACGCACTAGGCAGTCGGCAGTCGTGTTATCGATCTCGATAGTTATAGTATATATTACCGTTTTTGGAAGTTTTCATTGGGTTATTACATATTTTTCGTTATTTTGTTATTGTTCTTAGTTATGTAATGTAGGGTATTGAAAATTTAGACTCTGATTTCTTATAAAATATGCATATTGAAAATAAAAATGTCTAAGTGCACAGAATTAATATTAATTTTTCTAATAAGAACCTAGAATCATCCCTTGAAAATAATAGAATTAAATATGTACTAGCCACTTAAGTACTTACTACATTTTATCGAAAGCCGTTCTGGTAAAACGGTATGGACGTAGCTGTCATGCGCCTAATTGTTTTGGTCGCGTAGTATGGTTAGTTGCGTACAAACGATTACGTACATATATTACTCACAACTCTCGATCTGAAACAAAATCTGTGTTCTGAATGCCTTCATCATCGAGTGAATTCTGAGCGATATTCTATACAAAAAGAACAGAGATTTATATACAAAATAATTCTCACTTAATTTGTTAACTGACATATAAAATAAAACTTTATATTAAGTTTATTAGCTCCTATTGGATATTTTGAGTTTTATTTTAATCGTATTTCATCTAATTAATTATTCATTTTATGACTAAAACATTAATAACGGTCGTCAGCTTATATGGCGACAATATATTGGTGTAATTTGTTACGCATTTCTTCTTTTTAATTAAACAAAATGTTAACATAAATTATGAAGATTCTCACCAGCTAGATCCATTTGGAACATGTGCGTGGGTTTTATATTTATAATAGGATCTAATTTGGAAACATATTTAGCACCTCACTAACTTTATATGAAAAATAAATCGACAAAAAGATAGATGTGCAAATTGATATTTATTAATATTGTGTCTGAAAGTCGGTTACTATAAGTTTGTTGCCATGTGGTTGACTGAACCTTGGAATTCTGAAAAAGGGATTGGAAAATCTCAATTCTGTGAAAATGTAACGTAAAATGCTAATTACAGTTTTAAATACTAAACTCAGAGGTTTTTCTACATAATCTACATTTCCCCGGTATTACGATTTATTAAAATTAAACGGTTTATTTTACGTGTTTATTACTCTTACTGTTTTATTAATAAAGATTTTGTTTTTGTTTTTCTAGGACATTTAATTTTATTTGGATAAAAAATATATACGTTCAATGTTCAGGGTTATAATCACGATTTACATCGAATACATTGAGAAATTGATTGCTGGGCCGGAACTAAACCCAAGAACTCACGATGATCTTACATGGGATAGATTTAGGTTATTCTTTTTCCAGACAAAAAAAAATCGCCCACCATTCCATAGACGTGGTCTTTAAAAGCTATGATACTCTTTTGGGATATAATTGCCGAGTTATCGTCATACATGAGTGTATGTCTATTTTTAAGAAATACCGAAACAATATGTCACGCTGTATCATCAGCATATTAAATTAATCTTATGAATAAATCGTATACAAAAAGTGCGATGCTTTTGTTCGTGGTGTGATGTGTTTATTTGATACAATTGTTTCTGTTGTAACTGTACTACGTTCTGTTATGTTGTCAAAATAAATTATGTGGTTTATAACAATTGTATTTTTCGTATTTTACAGATTGTTAAGTAATTAAGTAAATACATCCAACAGTCACATATATAGTCCTGGCTTACGTCGTAGGTATCATGAAATAAGAGAGGCTTTTCTGCCTCACAAACACCCAGATTCGAAACAAATGTCTATGGATCTCACAAACATTAATCTTGGTGCGGGGGTCGATCCCGCAGTCTTACGTTTCACAGCCAGCGTCTAACCGACTGCGCCATGGAGGCTGTCGATAGGCTCATCCGCTATCAACCTTGATAGGGAAATAGACTAGATGACTGGTGGTTAGTCTCTCATATGTGAGAGGCCACTTGAGTAGGCACCACCGCACTATATATTTCTCCCGCCAAACAGCAGTGTAAAGTTTACTGTTGTGTTTCGGATTGAAGCACATTGTAGCCAGAGTAACTACTGGACATATTGAGACTTAACATCTTATGTCTCAGGATGGCGAGCGCAGTGGAATGCCAAGCAGTGCTATTCAGGAGTGGGTGGTAGTTTTAGTGACTATAGATACAATGCACACTATTTTTATTGTTTTTGTATGTCGTTTTCAGTGTTTATGACTAAAAAAACTGTTTTTCTTACTTTCTTTCTTCAAATCCAAATAAAAAGAATCGTGCTTTTCTTGTTCATTTAAATGGGTTGTTTGGGAAAATTTGTATTTAAACTTATATTATTATTTTTGGAACAACTACGTTTTTACCACCAAAATACCACGAAAGGAAAAAACACATTAGTAAATAAAATAAAAATTATTTTAAGTGTCTGAAGTCACTAAAATTACCATTTGGCTTCGTTTTCGCTGTCTAGGTTTACCCTGTATTTATCTTTTTATTAACAAATACTGAGTCATTTCTTACAAAATGCAAACCCAGAACTTTTTGTCCAAAAGGCACGTGCGAAACGTATAAACCATTCCGCTGATTATATTTGAATATATTTAACTAATGTGTAAACACAAGTCAAATAGAATGTGTGATTCATTCATTACTTCATTTTAAATTGATTCACGCCAAAAAAATAGGTCGTTGATCTCCAATAAACGTCAGACTTTTAACAATTAAGAATAAATTTGTTCTAAGAAGTGTGTATATTAAACTATTTTTATTTACGTTCGACGTATGTAATTATTTATCTTAGATAATATCTTAAGTATGTTATTTAGATTATATTAAGGGTCAGTATAAATAAAAGTAAACACTTATATCTATTTAATATTTGAAGCAATATAAAATACAATAAAAAAAATCGATTGTTGCTTAAGGAAAAAAAAAATCATGACACAAAATCAATGCATCAAGACAAAAGGTCAAATAAGTGGCTCAGCCTATGCTAATTAGTATGGTGGTCCAAATAGCGCTGATTTTTAGCAACTGCTGGAGCATGATGACACTATTTCCCTTATATATTTATTATATCGACTTACTTTTGAGCCTTTTATGAATTGAAGAAGACGATTATGGAGCGTATTGACAAGGTCAATGACAACAGCCTTGAGCCTTCACATTCAATGTTGTGAAATAAAGTTATTATTATGCAAGGCAGAACGCATATTCCTCTGCTTTTTCAATGGTTTTACTAACAGAATGCGTGGTACAATTATGCTAAAGAAAACGAAAGGGTTGCACGCGTCCAATTTACACTAAAGTACCGAGAAATTATTACAACAATCAAAATTAAAACATACAGTTTAATATATTTCGCAGAATTCTACAAGAATCATGTACGTCAACAATTGGACTCTGTCCATGAAATAATATTTGACCACAACCAAATATACTCCAGGAAAGACCTAAATATATTATATTACATCAATGCAATGCCAAATGCAATCATTTTCCTCCATTATTTCGGGGTAAAACAGCGTGTGTTCCAAACATTGATTGGAATATGTCAGGGTTCTAACAACACCAAACCACAATCCATTAACAAAACAAAAGCTCAAAATTTTGTGCATTAGAATGGCGTCATCGCTTGCATCACCGACGATATCGTAGTTAAGGTCAAGAGAGCCTAGGGCCCGATTTGATTTTGCCCCTTCACATTTCGATTTTTTTTAAATATATATATTTTTTTTTATTTCAATTTTATCAGTTGTTTAGGTTTGAAATTCGAACCTGCGTATCAACGAAGGGTTTTGCAAGTAAACTGGGTTGCTTTTAGCCCTGGGATATTTGAACCCACCCATACCGTGTGGACAGTCACCGAAGGGTTTTCTCTAGTGAGCTGGTGTTAGACCTCGTTCCTTATCACTTCTATGAAGGAAGCTTGAATAACTATGAGACGCTTCGTTAACATCTCGGCTTACTTCCTAAGGGATACGGACATGAGTGTAACGGACGTACACATATGGCCCTAGAAAATTTACTTTGCGGAAAATCCCTAGATATGACAATAATAACTGTAGCTATAGGTGAAGACACAATAAAAAAATAAAAATTATATAAATTGTTTCGAAAAATATCAAATTAAGTATTAAAGACACGTGCATAAATTGCTTACCAAATGTGTAAAACTGACCAATTATTATCGAAGATGCACGTTAAAATAATAGTTACGAAAATAGAGCAGGGATTCTGTAATTAGTAGCGGCCCGACGACTCCCGGGTGCAGAATGCAGATACTTATTAACCTCAGGCACATTATTTCGCGTCCTAATTGTTTATTACTTAAAGTCATCGTAACTGCAGTACTTTGCTCTCCTTTCTAGGCCATAATTACGCATTCATTCTGTTCTATGACTCAAGGTATACTAACCTGTCCTCATATATTCCATTTCATATGCATTATATTCTATCCCATCCCATCCATTTGAGTTTGATAGAGTAATATAAATATATCATCTCACGGGAAAAGATTTTCGGGGTAAAAAAAATACTCTTTGCGTTATTCCAGGGCATGAGGGACCTTCATGTCAAATTTCATTAAAATTGGTCCAGCCGTTTGAATGGGAAGATTTCTTGCTCATCCCACTAAAACACTACGTTTTTCGGGATAAAAAGTAGTATATCTGTTATTCCAGTTTATCAGCTATGTCCATACTAAATTTCATCAAAATTGTTCATCCGTTTGGGTAAGAAGCAGTGACAAACACTCAAACTTTCGCATTTATAATATTATTTATTTATTCTTAATTGCATATGAAAAGGAAAAGAACTTAGAAGGGCAGATGGAGATCTTATCGTTCCAGGCAATTTCTTACCGATAACCTTTAGATGGATATGAGAAAAGGAAAGGAAGAGAGGGCAGTCTAAAAAATACAGAATACAAGCTCCAATAAAATAATAATAGATAGACGAATTATTTACAACTAGTAGAATTACAATACGAAGCCGCAGTTTATAAAATGTAAGTATTTAATATAGACCTTAAAGACCATATAAACGGTTTATAAATCTTCACAATGAAAATCATGTTGGCGTCGATGATGTAAAACTATATGAACGTTAATTTTAGCGGCAATCAATATTTATGACGTATGCCTATGTGCCATTTGGTTTGGTTTATACATAACTTTGGCTATTGACACTTATTCGTAGAGGGCCATGACAAACCTATTTATAGCAATTCACAACCTTTGGAAAATCGTATTGATTTAATACTGCGATGTAAGGATACTGGTATTATTCAATTTACTTTGCAGTTCTGTTATATTTTTCTTTGTTATTAAAATTTTAAGTATTCTTATTTATTAATATTTTTTAAATTCTTTAAGTGTAAGAAAAATTCCAACCATCACTGTCCTAGATAAACAAATAAAGAACGATATGTAAGAAGTGTATATTGGTGAGTTCGTAATCAGAATGTGTTGGAAAATACGGGAACGATTTGTCGCAAAATGGTGCTTACTAAATTGTAACATTACGTATTCAATTGTGGATGAAAAAAAAATCGATTATATAAGTTTGGCTCTACAAAAAGATTCAAATTTAAAAAAAACTGCCACAAATGCAATACAATAAATTATGTTTGCATACAAATTTTTAGTTTTATTGATTTAGTTTTGAAAGAGTTTCGACGCGTTTCTCTTTGGAAATGTGAATATTATGGACGCAGGTGTTAAGTATAAAAATATATACAAGTTCCATTTTATTTGACAAAATGTTGTTCAACCTCGCCTGATTGTTTATAATAAATGAAATAAAATACAAACAAACAGTGCGCCTACAATGATTTTCACTCCGTTGCAAAAAATCACATGCCTACTTGCTAACCAATACGCAAATATACCGAGAATGTCACTTTGATAACTAAATTAGTGTCTATTTATATGGTTAAGTAAACTACAGTTGAACTAAGTTTTAAAAGCTTAAATAGTAGTGGAAATCTTCGTGAGGGAATTGAATACCTTAGAAGGGTCTACAAGAATGTTCAAGTTAAAATTAAATGTATTTATTGGTCACGTGGGCAATAAAACAGCTCTTATAATGTCAATTAAGCTAAAGTCAATACACATGGCACTTAATCTCTATATACTTTTTTTTTCTATACTTAATATTATTTATATTAATTTCTTATTTTAATTAATTTATGTTATTTACGCTAACCCGTAATAGGTCCTTTTGTTGGAGTGACCTAAAACTCTTCAATCATAGCGATGCGCCATCATAGTGATATATAAAATAAAACATAAGATTTCAACCATAAGTACAATCGATGATAAAATATTTAATTCGTATTATTGCAATCTCATTCAAAAATGTAGTGTTGGCACTGTTCGCGATTGTACTTGTACCAATAGCTGCGTAACGAGCTTTTGTCCGCGGACGAAGCGCGGCCGACAGAACGTTTTGTCATTCGTGTTTTATTAAAAAATATTTCTCAACATTGCCGGACAGTCTATTTGTGGATTTCAAAATATGAATGATTCATTGATGTTATTGGTAAGATATTTGAAATCCTTATTTTAAATATTATGGTGTGCAAACCTATCATCATAACTGGAATTAAATTAAAGTACGAAAATGGTACTTAAACATCTTATTAGAAATTTGTTTTTACTGATATTATAATTTTATGTACCTTCCATCATTAAACGTAACATTTATTTTTTTACTCTATTACGTTAAACAACATATAGCTTACGGGGAACACCGTCGCTCAACTAAGTTTGTCGTTGCTGAACATACAAAGGAAGGCTCCAAACATTATCCTAGTTTTGACAAGCCACAAATCCTTGCAAAAGCACACCTATTACTACATAGGATGTTTCACGAACTATTGAGATTAAACACATCTTGATCAACAACAAAAACATCTTGATTTCAATAGAGAAGATGGTTTGAAGCTTGCACTGGTATTGGATCCAATTATACATTTAATAAAGTCGGAACCCAAGAGACCAGCTGCTAGACTTCAAGGCACAGTGAGCTCTTGTGGGTGGATGGGATCGGGGACAACTTTTTTATGTTAATAACTGTTAAAAGAAGGTGATTTCTAACAGTTATTAAACATAACATAACATTAAAAAGTCGTCGGCGACGACTTTTTAATGTTTTTAATGTTATGTCGTCGTCGTCATATACTTTGGGAGTATAATCGCTGGTCCGATGAACGCGGAATAATGTTGAACAATATGCAAATAACTTCTGGTGTTGCATACTATACGGACCTCGTGGAATCTAGGAGGAACTTCCGTGCTTTCCGGCGCTTTTGCCATACCTATTATTGGACCCAAATTTAGCAGCTCAAACTATAGGACCCATGTAATTTGTTTATCCCGTGGTGCTTAATACATCTGGCTTCTCCAGTTGTATATCTTTATATAAGAGGATACATACCTCTCGACTCAATATTTTTTGTCACCCGCTTTGCTGCGGAGGGAAGTGGACAACTATTTGTTTCCAACTCCTCCTTTTGTTTTTCTTTCTGATTAATTTCGATGCGGGTTAAAGACAAGCTAGTGTCCCTGAGAGACTCGCCGAGCTCCGGAGCTCGGTGTCAAATCTTTGTGTGCCACTGTTGATCCTGGCTGACAGGAGTTGCAGTGGCGGGTGTGAGGGCGGGAAAGTCTCTAAAAAAAAAGTCGTCACCGTTAGTCGGGAAGTTAAAAAAGTTATGATAATTAAACTAAATTCGCGATAAAATCCGTAGCAAAAATAGTTCTATTTCAATGTATAACATTCGCGTAAATATAAGAAATCTCTATTACGTTTCTTAAGAACCTCTGTAACTGACCCGGGTTACTACGTTTCAGTTAATACAGACACACCGTGAAAATAATTCACATGACAGACATAAATATTAAACTGATAAATTATGTGCTGAAGGATTGAAAACACCACGATACATTTTATTCATTCTTTTGCCACCGTTATTTCCATGGCTAAATCGATCAGCTTTCATCGCCACCTGTTCAACATCTATCATTTTTCTAATAGCGGAAGCGACTTCGCCAATCGCTAGCATTATCGACAATGCTTGTTTTATATCGTTTGATCTCGAAACAATACAATCGCGATTGTCTCGGCAATTATGGTAATCGAATAGCGCGGGGGTCTAATTATAAGGATGTGCCCGGACGATATGGTTGGATGTCAAATCACGGTGACATTTGTCATTGCCTGTTGTCACTTGCCGCTTTGATGTATCGATATCTCGATTGAAATTGATGATCGATTAATCTGTGCGTGTTACAAGACAATTCGATGAGGGACGTTTACGCGCCGGATATTATTGGGATTTCTGAGGCGCCGACAGATCGGGTCGCATAGAAACTAACAGTTTATTCAAATTTTATATCTTTTTTCACGCAATAAAGGATGGTTCGATTATGATGATTCTGCGACTGGTCATTAACCTGTTGTCACAATGTGAATTGCAACTTCGTGTTGTATAAAAACTATAAATTATGTTTGAAATATCAAGTTATCTTTTATATCTAATTTATACAAATATGAAATTTAATCGTCATCTCTAAGAACGAAATAGTCTACTGTGTTTCTTTTCTGTATCATTCGAAGATAGACTTAGAGAATGCCTTACGCGTTACATTTGCTTACCCATAAAGCTTGAAATGAAATGTAATCAATGAAAAAATCCTTTGTTCATAGATAACTATTGGAGAAGATCGATGAAACATTGTATTCATTGCTGATTAATAGCCGACACGATAAGTACATCGCTCGTTAGCGAATACGTAAGTTGTAATGATGGCGATAGTGTGATCACGTCAACAGAACACGCCCACACGCGCTATGGAAATCAGTAGGTCACTAGGAGCTACTTTAAACTCTTAGAGTATTTATAATATAGAAGGAGCGCAGTCATACATTGGCATCTTCAAAAACGTAGATATTTTCTTGTCCGTAATGTTGGTAGTGCTCCAATTATTTCACTACGAATTGCAACCAATTTCTTTGGGAACCGAAAGTTTATATTGTTATTCTACTTTTCAATGAGTTTGAAGGGAATTAAATATCCCTAAACTATTTATCTTAATTTTCTTTTTTCAAGTAATATATGTATGTTGGAAAACCAAATATCAGTCAATAGGAGGGTAGAAAAAGGTGGCCTGGCACTTCAATTTTTATCTGCGTTTATGAAGTACCAGCATTCCCTCTATATAAATACTCTAAGTTTAAACCATACACTAGAGCCGATTTGATTCATCCACCGTGGGCGAAGCTAACACAAGGTCGACGCACTCCACCGGTACCAATATTTGCATATCAGCGGGTCAGACTCACAAAAAAGTGACATAGTTTATCCGCGGTGCAAATTGGTATCAAGGCCACGGCTCTCTCTCAATTACTGGGTAAGTGTAACGCCTAAAATCAACGAGATGATAAATTGCTTATTGTGACTGAGATAAGTGTCATTTGAGTGGCTTCCTATGTCGGAGTGAAAGCTCCGGCGCAAGGATTTAGGATAATCGATGACACTTTGAGTGCGCCGATGTAGGTAATAGTGTAAACGGCTTCTGTATTGAATTGGGAATCGATTTGAGGACTAGCGGTATGGAGTTGATACTAAGATTACGAGATGTTTCGATCGATAGAATAACAATCATGAGACTAGCGAAATCGGTAAGACAGTAAATGCACGGCTTGAGAAACTGGGATGCTTGTATACCTATAGATACATTTAGATTATTACGGTACTATGTATTGAGCTTGGTAATTAAAAGCACACTGATTCTTAAGCATGATCTAGCACAGATAAATAATTTTCAAAAAAGAAGATCCTGAACGGCAAAGAAGGATTAGAAAAACAAGAAAGATGTACAATGTAAAATTTTTAGTATTACACATGTCTCTCTGTAACAGGTGATCTGATTGAATTTGGCGAACAAAATATCGAAGAACGTTACAATACTACAAATTATTCGTGCTATTCCGTTAAATGGAAAGCTGAAAGAATTAAAATTTGATTTTATGCATTGGTTTGCACGGTATCGCGTACCGCACGCTTTTGGCAGTATTAAGTATGTAAATTGAGAAAGCAATTACAATTGCTATGGTTTTGACGCATGGCATCCAACTAGAATTATTCACGTCGCTGACGCAATAAAAAGGTGTGTAGTACTATGAAATTGATCTTGTAGAAACATTTAACATACTTAATGAGGCACCAGTAGAATTCCGTTTACACAATTAAATTCATTACAGGTTACGCTAATTTGTTGGAAAGGAACAAGTAAGCTCAACCCGAAGATTATTTTCTCGAACGAAATAATTTTTGCATACCGATGTGCAATAATCATAATTATTGTTATGATTACGTGCTTGCGTTTCTTGACAACGCCTTAATAGCTTCGTGTCATTTTCGTTCGTCGTGTATTTCTCGCAAAATTACCCGATATTTTTGGTGCCAGGTGTAATTAATGTTTTTACATAAAAACTATACGTTTTAGAAATCACTTAACCAACTTGCTTTTTAAATAAATTGTAACATTACGATGCTTGTTACCGAAAAAAAAAACAACAAAATACATATTCGTAATGTTCAATAAATGACTTAGGTTGCCTGGAAGAAATTGCCCGGTGCGATTAAGTCTCCTTTTGTACTTTTTTTATGTTATTTCTGCATTTGAATTTAACCTTTTTATGGTGCGATAAAGGATAAATGATCAACAATTCTAAAAATAGACAAATTGTGTAACGTTTATTATATCCAGCATTTAATGAGATAGTTTTGTTAAATGAATCGTAACAATCGTGCCGGTCTTTCGAAAGCGGATGTACTCTACCTCATACCGGAACATACTAAACATACTTGCGTGGGTTGGTTTGGTGGTCAGGGCCTATCCGGCCAAGAATCTCAACTAAATTCAATAATACATTGTAAAGATCAGCTGTCGATGGTATATATAAACGTAATCTTACTTTGTCTTTCATAAAGCTGGGAAATAATGTTGATGCGCTAACTAACAACATTGAAATAAAACTATTTTTTACGGATTTTATCGCGGATTTGGTTTAATTTTTACATTAACTTTTTTTTTTTTTAATTTACGGTTTTAATTTAATAATTGTAAATTAAGGGTAGTTAAATTGTAACAGTCACTGAGCGGATGACGAATACCTCAGTTCGTCCCGTGACCACGAAAGCTGTAAAGTAATCGAAATGTCGCGTCGGGAAGTTAAAAAACATAAAAATTAAACCAAATCCGCGATAAAATCCGTAAATAATGGTATGTATTATTTCAATGTGTAACATTCGCGTACGTAAATCTAAGAAACCATTAAACTAAAATGATATTTTTATTTTCATTATGTATAACAACGTTATCAGTAATACTCCAGGACTTATATTATCTGTATCTGTATCAACCCATATAATATGTATGTACGGGATGTACACTGCTACTAGACATACACTGATGTATACTGCAGGATAAGGGCCTCCTTTACAATCGAGAGTATGATTAAAAGGGGTTAAGCTGAATAGTCCATCACACTGGCCAAGTGCGGGTTGGCGGACTTTTACATACCATATAAATTCTACTCTTTTACACTTATATTCTAAACATATTCGATATCAGAATAACTCCAATTGAATAGTGTAGTTTCCAATCTTGATTTCATGCATTTATTTATCATCGTCACTCCGTGTTCCGAAATTAAAAATGGTAACCGGGTCCTAGGCAGAATTTATCATCATTCTTCGACTCAAATTATGTGCTTACTGCCTAAAATGTCTAAGCTTTTATACTCTAATCAGCCTCAGTTAAGCTTGATACGCCATGACCCTGATCTCGTTTCCAACTGATAATACATAAATGAAGACCGGTTTCAATGCAATGATTGTGTTTTGTTTCTACTATGATAGGCTTGTGTTCTGCACCATTCGTCCTAGAAACTGTTCGTATGTTTATCTTTGAAAATCATATTCTGAATAAAGATACAAAATAATAATTCAGATGCACATCTACCATCAACAACATTTTGAAATTCACAAGCTTGTAACAGATTTCAAGAGAAACGCGACCAAATTTATGGGAGAAATTCATCTTCAGATTCTTCGTCTTTTATTGCATCGTCTATTCGACGTCAGAATTTGATAACATATTGCCTATCTGCACTATTTCATATTTCTATAATAAAGAAGTTGTTTTTGTATTGCGTGTCTGAATGATTTTTTTATTATTCTATCGACGTATTTTAGTGGCTTCCTGTTGGAATGTCCTGCATCCAGCGATTTCCTGCAACCTTCACCAGGTCATTAGTTCGCAACTGGTTGATGTGAATATCGATGGGAGAGGCCTATACACAGCAGTAATCTTCCTGTTGATGAAGAGAGAGCGCGCGAGAGAGAGAGAGAGAGAGAGAGAGAGAGAGAGAGAGAGAGAGAGAGAGAGAGAGGGGGGGGGGGTGAGAGAGAGGGAGAGTGCTGTTAAAAGGTTTATTGCAATGAATGGCGAGACGAGCATACCATTCGCCTGATGGTAAGCAATACGAGTAGGTCCGCTAATGGATAGTAGCTAGACTAGACAACAAAATGAAGTACGTTTATAATATTTTGATTGTTTCGCATTGCATAGACTCACTCTATAACTTAAAACAATATAGTTTATGTTTATGAATATAATAAACATGTTTCTGTACCACAAGGAACCGTTGAATTGTATAATTAAATGCTTTAGTTCATCTTTTTGACAACTATTGTTCTTCTCTTGGAAGTCCATTTACGTCTTTTTCTTTTAATTTTATTCGGATTCACCAAACATCCACCATTTGTGCATCAATAAACGTCTATAAGAGTTTATCAAAATTTATTGTAACAATAAAGTCGTATAATCGTAGGCATAAGGTGGGTGTCAATTCGACCTTGTGACGAAAGTGAGTTAATATTGACGAGATATTCTTTTGTTATCGTTAGGGCCCTTATACTTGAGATCAGTTACATCATATCAATGATTTGTGTACGCCCTTCTGTAATGTTTGTTTAATGCATACCTTATTTGTATACGATCTAAGACTCTTTGAAAGATTTGATTGACAAGACTTGCGGTCAGTGATTAAGATGAACGATATATTTGAATACAAAATATGCTTCAGTTAGTAAACTTAAAATTAAGATAAGTGTTGAAGTAGAAACGTAGTCGTATTGCTTACCATCGGGTGATAGGTGTTCGTCTCACCATTCAGTGCAATAAAAAAAGTTACAGGATTCATCCATGGATACAGGTGGACGGCGCGGCGCGGCCATAAGCTGATGAATGTACCCTAGAAAAAAGATGAGAGTTGGTTGACCATGGTAAAAGCAAACATATTAAAATTAAATACGGTAACTTTATTGCTCCCTTTACCGGATTTGGACCTCATAATTCAATGTCATAAGTCTCTTAGCACTGCATTAAACGTTACACGCAATTTTATCGTAATATTATTCAGTAGCCTTCGTTTACAATTTCTTCTTTATTTTAATAACTAGCGGACCGTGGACTTGCCCTGGCTGCAGATGTTTTTTGATTCCTCTTCACAGCAGATACATGTTATTTTTCTTACAAACTGGGACAGCCAATATATGTGTTATGGGCCAAGTGATTAATTTGGCATTATTTATAATGCCCGGGCAATATGAATAATGCCCAATAAGAGCGGGCAATGTGATTATAATCAATCGATTTATCACATTGCCCGGGCATTATGAATAATGCCAAGTGTCTATTGGGCAGAGTGATGTAAAGCGAATCAAAATGAACCGAAGTGGTAGAATGTAGAATAGGGCAGCACGATGGGGTGGGTTGAGAGGAGTGGAGGTGGATGGGGTGTATCGCACCTCCCCTGGTACCACTCCCATGAAAAGGTGACGCACCATTCCTGAGAAATATCTATTATAGCAACCTAACCCTTAAAACACTTGTTGTCAATACAAATTAGCTTCTGCATCGTCTCCGGCGCTACGGGAAGTTCAGCCCCTTCGCCCTTGCGTAACAAAAGATAGGCACCCATGCTCACCTTCGCAGCTTCGGCTTGCTGGTCGCCTCCGGCGACCAGCCTCAGCCGCTGCGGCTCGCACGGTTGCCTATCCTTCGTTACAGCGGGCGAGGGCTGCTCTCCCTCCGCGCCTCCGGCTTTTTATATACACTCTAGGGTCGGTAGCCAAAAGACTACGTGAAGTCGGGATGTTCCCGAGTCGGTTTTGGGGCACAATCGACCTAACTGATCCATAAAGTGGGAACACTAATTTTCTTCTGAAGATAATATTTCGGACGTTAAAAAACAACTAAACATAAGCAGATCAATTCAACCTTTCTAATTTATGGGTCTATCGCAGATGCGACAATGCGGCAGCGCACCACGTAAAAAATCACCTATTAATCACACTGCCCGATCATCATGTAGCCATATTCATAATGCCCGGGCAATGTGATAAATAGGTGAGTTTAGATTGTAATTAATCACTTGGCCCGATACGGCTCTGCTATATTCATACTGCCCGGGCATTATGAACACTGCTCGCATTAATCACTTGGCCCATAACATATGTATTATAAATATAATAAACCTTCATCTTGACCCTATCTATTTAAAAAAACAACATCACAATCCGTTGCGTACTTTTAAAGATCTAAGCATACATATGGACAGACAGACGGGAAGTTACTTTGTTTTATACTTTGTAGTGATTAAAGCGGTTTATAAAAAAATGTAAATCATAACTATTAAGAGAAACTATTGCTTTTGCTCATAGCCTATTAACGTGTAATGTAAACTAAAAAAATCCATATATGTACTCCCGAGATGACCTTGACTTATAACTCAATTTTATTTCGATCGTTACTCAGTACAATTAAAAAATTCTTTCGTCATATCGATCACGATGAGTTTTCATGTTTTTTTTTTAAACTTATATCTCTGATTTAGTTATGTATGGTCACACACAAAACTGGAGTTAATATATTATTATGCTGGTAAAGGATAGTCTATTGTAAAAAATCGTTAAAAAGTGTGTTTTATCTTAAAACCATAACTTTTATCATAAAATTTTAAGTAAAATTTTAATCTTAAAACGAGGGATCTTCGAAATCTGTACAATTCCGCATATTCGGGATAGGTTAGCTCTTGTGAAAACGTCCTTGATCGAATAGTTTGATGAATGCTTACGCCTATGCGCCAGCTTACTCCGGAAGCACTATATTTAAGGTCACCTCAGATATAATTCATAATTTATCTCATATTTTAAAATCAAACAAATGTTGGCGGGAACAATTTGTATACAGTGCGACGTAGTAAGATAAATTAAAATGAAAGTGTAATTATGTATTATTATATGTTATGGTTGCTTTGCCTTTATAATGAATTCTCTTTATCGTTTAGTAGCTACTATTAGTATTTCCCGTGATTTCATGTAGTAAATTAGTAGAATTTTGACTGTTATTTTGATGTCAATATTTAGAAATAAATTTAACGGCACATGGCCGTTATCATTGTTTCCTGCATCCATTTTGGGCTGCCGAGCGATCGTGGGTAGGCGGGCGAGGAGAATAGAATCACGTATTTGAAGGAATAATTGTTTTAACAAAATATTAGCAGAACTATAATCAGCACTTCCAACATAACAATCAAGTAACGACGCTCCACCAGGCACGTCTTGCTTATGCGAGATGCAAAAGGATGATGGTCCGTTTTACTCTGCCACAAAAGAGCCTGAAGTTGCGTCAGAGTGAAGAAACGTCAAAACCACACTATTCTAAATGTTACCGTCCAACAAAGAGAATTTATATCACTCTTGACGTTTCTTTAACACTCTTAAAACACGGTGGCGCCGTCACGGCCGGACTGACATTCGCACGTCCTCGTGCGACAGCTCACACCTCGGGTTACCTGCAAAGATAAAATACAACTGTAGTCCACGACTAGGCCTGCTCGCCCATCCCTGACAAGCTACCCATTTATACCACGTGATTAAAGGGATCTGGGTTTTCATCCCCCTCATTAACTACCAACGCACTGGGCGGACAACTGACCTCAGGCGCCCCTTCGACCAGCTCACCAAGTCACATGGTGAGATGGACCGGACAACCGTCAATGCCCCTTCCACCAGTCATTAAAACCACACACAGCTGCCGCAATCAACTGATTCGAAACGTCAACCCACGTAGGCAAGTTCCAGATCAATTTCTTGCCACTCAGCTCACACACAACTAGTCATAGTCTGATCCTAGGCATCGACCCGGTTTAGGCCAGCCTAGTAGATCAGCTAATATACATCACACACCACATAAGAAAATATAGTGTGGTCATGGGCATCGACCCGATTTAGGCCAGCCCAGTTAACCAACTACATTCTACTCACTGTCTAACCAATATCTAAATAAAAGTGGGCACAAGATACAGGGTTTACACGTAATTAACTCACCAATAACTATTCTTCATGTTCAGAGGCAGAGAGGGTATTAGAGCTGATAGTCAAAGTGTGTGAACTAGATACCGACACTGTATCACTATCATCATCAGATGTTACCATTACATTCTCATGACTATGGACTACCGCCGTCTCGGCCTCCTCTACATTATTAATTAAGAAAGTGGCTACTTCAACCAAACCGTCATAGCCTCCGGGTATTGCAGGTAGGTTTTAATGGGCATATTTATAGGTTCGGTTAGATCCATCAATGTCTCGCAGCTCATACCTATCATGGTCTAATACTCGGACTATAGTAAAAGGACCTTTAAACTTTCGCTGTAATTTAGTTTGGTTACGCTCACTACTTTTTATAAAGACAAAGTCACCTACACTAAATGGTCTCACTTTTGCTTTACCCCGGCTAAAGCGTATTTCTTCCGATGAAGCCGTTTATTTTTATATTTTCAGAAGCATTATGCCGAATAGTATCTAGATCTAAACGAGGCTCAGGTTCCGCGCTCCGTTTCCCTATAGTCTACACACATCCTATCAGTGTTGTCGTGTTTCTTAACCAACAAAATGGGGTTCGCAAATGGAGAACTACTTTCCCGAATAACGTTCGCTTTTAATAGGGACTCTATTTTCTCGTTGACTATTTGTTTTTCTGCGGGAGCCAATCTATAAGGATTGTCTTTGAACAGTCTTGTTTGGATCAATGGGATCTATCCTGAGCACACCCGTCGTGACTCGTCGCGTTGGTATATTGTCAATGAAGAATTCACTGTATTTCTCCAGAATCCTAATTAAAGCCAATTTCTCATCGCCTTGTAAGTCCGTATCTATATTCGCGAAATTAAAACCACTAGAATTGTCAACTAGGTTTACTACTTTATGCTGAGAAAAGGTAATCCGATCGTTGTCGATATGCATGTGCACGTTCTCCTCTAATATATTCCTACCTATTATTACCGGTTCAGTAATAGTGCCATCGGATACTATGTGAAACAATACTGATAACGATAGGCCTTGGACATTGATGGAACTAATAACCTGGGAAACGCATTCCACATCACCGCTACCAATGCGCGTTAGATACACTAATTCATCCTGCGCAGTACCAGGGAACTTATAGGCATAGCTATTAGTTACGAGAGAACAAGCTGATCTACTATCAAAAAGAAAGGAAACTGGCCCACCGGATTATGTAGTTAACGTGCTTCTCGATACATTGCGTTCACACACATGGACCTCTTTGACCGCCGCTGCTCCGCTGCCGCCCACTCGATCGGGACACGCTGACGCCAGGTGTCCTAGTCGTCCACACACGAAGCAGGTGATTGGTCTGTCAGCGCCTCTGGATGCTTGATTGCACATTTTATCCGAAGCAGCAGGCTCTTCCTTTCGCTTACGACACTCGATTGCTTTGTGACCCGAAGTACCGCAGCGGTGACATGTTCCCGTGAAACGCGATTCTATAAATCGGGTCCTTTTCACATCTGAATCATGGTTATCACTGCTCTCGTGCTTTAGTTTCAGCGAAATGCCGTTAAGAATTCGCAGAAGTTGAGATCTAGTAGTTGAGTTATGGGAGTGGAGCTCACGACGAATTACTCCATCTTTTTGGCATAAAACCGACGATACAAATCCCGTATTAATATCTTCAGGCATTTCCGTCCGCGGAATGCGTCCAATGATGTTCCAAAGTCGTATGGCTGCCTCACTCGCGGTTTCTTTAACACGGACTTGGAAACGTAGAATTTCATCGAAATAATCTTGTGGCATCATAGGCTTGGCAAACTTCGCGAGCAATAGCTCTTTTATTTGAGGCCATGTCAGCTGCGATGCCTGCAGTCGTGTTAATCAGGTAGAGGCTCGGCCTTTAAGTGCACGTGTGAGTAACAACAGCAGGTCTGCATCTCTTACCTCGCGGTCGTTGATTACAATTTCAGTCACGTTGCACCAACTTTCTATGTCTGCTTCATTGTCGTCAGGGTCGAGCTCAATTAATTGGATAGACGCGCTGCTTACAGGTTGCGGCTGTGATAAAGCCATCATACGAGACAAAAACAACTCCATCTGTTGCGGCAGGCTTTGTTCTAGTGCCGGTGCTGACGATCTGGTACGAGTATTCTCCTCAAAAGTAAGCCCTTCACATCCCACTTCTGATAACGGCACATGGCCGTTATCATTGTTTCCTGCATCCATTTTGGGCTGCCGAGCGATCGTGGGTAGGCGGGCGAGGAGAATAGAATCACGTATTTGAAGGAATAATTGTTTTAACAAAATATTAGCAGAACTATAATCAGCACTTCCAACATAACAATCAAGTAACGACGCTCCACCAGGCACGTCTTGCTTATGCGAGATGCAAAAGGATGATGGTCCGTTTTACTCTGCCACAAAAGAGCCTGAAGTTGCGTCAGAGTGAAGAAACGTCAAAACCACACTATTCTAAATGTTACCGTCCAACAAAGAGAATTTATATCACTCTTGACGTTTCTTTAACACTCTTAAAACACGGTGGCGCCGTCAAATTTATATTCTTTACAACATCATGCTATTTGCTTATACAAAATATAATTTTACTAGCGGTCCGGCCCGACTTTGACCAGGTGCAGATAATTTTTGAGTTTAGTCCACATCAACAAAGTATTATTTCGCGTACTAGCTGTTTTATATTTAAACTCAATTTGTTCGCCGTCGACTATATTTGTTTTTGGTCCCGTGCCGTCCCATTACATCCCTTTCTGTCCCGTCTCATTCCGTTCCATGATGAAAAGCATGCAATTTGTCCTCTTGTGTCCCGTAGCACCTATTAACATTTGAAAGAGTAGCAAATATGTATATTGTTATTCCTGACTCATCCCATGGAAACAGTACATGTTTTCGGGATAAAAATTAAAAATTTGCATAAATTATGTTAATCCAGAGTGTCAACTAGTTTCATGCCAAATATCACCAAAATTTGTCCGTCGCGGCGGTTTTAGCGTAAAGTTATAACAAATACACAAACTTTTGCGTTTATAATATTTGGCAAAAAAGAGTCTCTTTTTAATGGGGGTGCTAAAATCGAATTTATTGTTAATATGGCAATCCGATATACAACGACGGAAAATGTTTAGATACTTGTTATTTTTAGTAATTGTTGTTAATAGTCTTTTTTTTATTTTAAATCGCAAAACAAAAGAAACTGTACGAAAATGGTTAAACATAACTACTTATGAAACTATTCAAACATCACTGTGACATTTTTAAAATTGTTGCCATAATTGTTTTTGTTTAATGTCAATTGTCACCCCATCGCTCTCTTTTTTGCCAAGCTATAGGAATTAGGATATAATATCGCTTTGTATATAAGTACAACTACTGGGCCATATGAGCGGCGCCTATGTAGCGTGTGATCGCGTGTAGCTTCCTATTTGATCCTGCCAGTAGTTACACCCTCGTCTTACAGATCTCTAAATTATGCCAAAAGTTGCCGCTTCGTCTTGTTGTTTTTCGTTTCGTTCAGTTTGTACGTCATTAGTTGTTGCAGATGTAATAAATCAATTTAGGGCGTGCCAAAAATAATTAACTAATAATAAATATCCTGAGTTTCGAGGTCAATATGGATTTTACATATGGTAGTGGAATATTACGCATATTGTAAGATATATTAGGAAGGGTATTTTTCCAATAATTTGTGGAGGCTGTGAGATCTAAAACCAAGGTGCACATATATTACTAATACTATATTATAAATATGTACATACTTCATACAATAATGAGCTATTTGTAAGTTTAAAATGCGATGGACTTTTGTTAAGTATTGTTATATTTTAAACTAGCGTCTCGACTCGGCTCCGCCCGAGTGCAGATTGTTTTTGACTCCGGTTCACATCAACAACATTATGTTGAGTACTAACTGTTTTTTTTATTTAAATGTCATCTATATTGTTACAACAAAAATAAGCAAAATTTTACTTTTGAATTTGGAATCTGTCATTTTTATACGATTACGATACGTTATATCCCATTCTGTCCCGTCTCATTATTTCCTAAGACAAAAAGCATGCAATCCTATCCTTTACCGGTCCTTGCCATCCATTAGAGTTTGAAAGAGTAGCAAATATTTATATTTGAGTTCCTTGTTCATCCCACGGGCACACTATATTTTTACGGGATAAAAAGTAGCCTATGTCTTATTCCAGGGTATTAGCTCCCTCTATTCCAAATTTCATAAATCCATCCAACACTTTTTGCGTGAAAGAGAGAGAGAGAGAGAGAGAGAGAGAGAGAGAGAGAGAGAGAGAGAGAGAGAATCCATACTTACAAATTTTCGTGCTTATAATATAAGTAAGGATGTATTATTGCATTAAGTCCAGAGTAAGTTAAACGAAGACCGTATCAATGTTAATCAACTGAAATTATTCTTTATTCCATGGCTTTTCTACTGAATCACGGAAGTATACGAACCTAACGCAACTTAACGCTCTCGCAGTACGTATTTATCATCATTTAGCACTACATTGGCTCAATTTGACACCATTTTTACAAATCACTTTTATGTATTTTCGTGTTGTGTAGGTTTCTCGACTAGACAGTGTGGGTGGCCCTTAATAAGAGGTGTTGTGTTAGCCATTGAACCAAAGTGAACATCCAACGTTTTGATTTATCTTGTGCGGCTCAAAATGCTAGTGATTTTGAGAATTTAATAAAAGAAAGTTAAAAATAAAACCTTTTCACTACGTATTAGATTTGCAAATAGTTAAGTTTTTTTTAAGAATAAATTATTTTGTAAAGTACCGTAAAACAAGACGAATAGAAGTCGCATGGCCAATGAATTATTTTTTTCAATTTTATTCGAAAGCAATTATTGCACTTAAAACTCAGTAAATATTTAATTTTGAAACGATTTTGATGTAAAGCAACATTTATTATTTTTAACCCTACAGAGTTTTCTCAAGCTATACATTCAAGACTACATTTTATCAATAACCGTATCTCCTTATTCTGACCTAGGTGTTAGGTTAATTAAATTTTACTATTTGGCAATCCATTTTATATACCGGAAAGAGGAGCTTAACAGCTTTCCTTCCGTCAATGAAGTTGATTTTGTAGGAACAGCGAAAGCGTCAAAATTACATTCAATAGGAAATAAAACATTCACAAAGTGAATATCAGTCAAGATTATTCGAAATTGAATCCTTAATCACCAATAAAGTCACATCCGAATTCATAAAAAAACGCATAATAATTTATACCAATTCGGAACACGTTGACACGCCCACATCGAGAAGTTGGTAAAAAAATAACTTTTACTGATTTCCATAGCGTTAGTCACCGTATAAGTTATGTAAGGAGATCTTGCAAGGTCCGAGGTCACACCGTCGTATATAATAATAGATATTTCGTCAATGAATCATAGTGTAACGAAATTTTAGATGACGTGTACTAAATCACGACACCTATGTCGATATCTGTTAGCACTTGAGGTTTTGTTTATTTATATATCTATAACATATCATTAGAAGTGCTAGAATGAAACGATGTAAACTGTTTGGTCCATAGTTCGATGCCTAGGTATGGCAAAAAAACATTTATGTAATATTTTTCTTATATTCTAGTATGGACTGGAATTTTAAAATTAATTTTGGGCGAAGTTTTCGTTTTACGTGGCGAATTTCGAATATTTTTACACCCAATATTTGTCAATAAGCGTATAAAATCTACAAAATCAAGTAGGCAACATCCCTATTACAAGCAACTTAAGTATTGCGATAATCTAATCCCGTTTAGCACGATTGCGTCACTGCAGCTTACAGCGGCGTGAGCTAATTGACGAGCTATGCATGTCGCACGCTGACGTATTAATCAGGGTGCGAGCCTTTATTTATTGACCACGTCCTATCACGTTCTACTGATAAAGATATTGAAGTGGTTTTATGCATTGCCACTTACACTTCGCCCGTAATTGAAAAACTATTTGTATGCAGTTTCCTTCATGCTTTTCACATCCATCATAATATCTGAAGATGGCTTTAATTAAATAAATAAATCATAAGTACACCCAAAAGTTTTTGACCTCTCCACTCAAGAAGATCGAGTCTTGTCGCGTCGGTATCAGAAACTATGAGAGGCTTTTCGGTCTCATAAACACCCAGACCTTGAAACCCCCACTAAATACAGAAGTCATAAAATAATTGAAATTACCTACACGAATTTATGAATTAGCCACACGTTATAGTAGTTATATGTTTTTATACTCGCAAAATAACGGAGTTCAATGCACCTGATATTAATGTACTGTCACATCAGCCCTTATAAAACCAATACAATATACAATCGGGAGTTCGATTGAATTTTTGGCGCTATAATTCAATACTCCAACCACTAATGCTTGGGTATCTCATTCAAAGAACAAAATAAAAAAGACTGGCTGTTTGTCTTGAGGTTTTTGAGGTAGTGAGGCAAAGGCCTTTTTAAATAAAGTTTTTACGTTACGGTTTGTAAGTAAAGTTCTGATTATGATTGTAGACTCCATGTTGATCGTTTCTAGAAAATGAAATTAAAAATATTTTAGGGAGGCTTTTCAAAAAAGAGTACATATAATTATTAATATAAAAAAAGAAATAGATCATACAGTTATTTGGCCACACTTCTTGATTTCATGTTGTATATATATAAAAAACGGTAATCAAAATTGTAAATAAACTCAACTTGATATCAATCACCAAAAATATCGTGTGAATATAAATCATACACGAATGACGTATAATTATTTACATGGAAGTTCACCTCAACAATGGCATTGTATACATGGTTATTCCACATACATTTACCTGAAAACATTCCGCATTGCTCTTCAATGACTCCTGAAAATGATGCGATTAGGTAACTATATGACGAATAGTAATTTCCTCTGTGGAAGCTATGACTAACGTGGCCTCAGTCATAAGTTCATGACGTCAAGTAACATCGGTTCCGTTACGGCAATAGTTTCCGCCCGCCTACCTTTATGATTCAGGGTGGACACCCAAAATGGCATAACTAATAGGCTGTTTCATGTGTTGTGCAATCATTGAATAATATAATACTAATATAAATTTATAGTGTTTTCAGAGTAATTAAATTAATTAAGATATGAAATAATTAATTTATTTTTCGTCTAATTGGACATTTTTAGGGCGGTGTTTATATACCTGGTATGCTAAATTTATTACGTTACAATTTTACCACTTCTAACACACTAAGTGCGTGGTGGCCTGTTGGTAAACGGACTAGACGCGGCTGCCAACATGTTCACGGTGATCGCGGGTTCGAATCCCAGGGCACACCTCTGACTTTTCGGAGTCATGTGTGTATTGATAGTCAATCACCAAACACTAAAACGGTGAAGGAAAACATCGTGAGGAAACCTGCATACCATAGCGATTCATAAGAATGTCTATGGTATGTAAGTCCGCCAACCCGCACTAGGCCAGCGTGGTGGACTATATGGCCTAACCACTCTCAATCGTATTCTCGATTGTAGAGTAGGCCCGTGCCCTGCAGTGGGACGTATATGGGCTGATACAGTTACCACTTCAATGTTAGTTAATAGTTAAACTTCTATAATATCCTGTTGCGACTGCTATATAAGTTCAAATAAATAAATGTTCATCGTAGTCAAATACCTACCTGATAAATTACACTGAAGACCAGAAGTATTTTAGTAACTTTGTAGTACAAGAAAATAATATAATGTCAGTGATGTTTGGCTTGGGTAAAGTTCGTTTAGGTCGTTAGTTCATACATTTCTCTTTTCGGTTACTGCAAGCTTTGATCAATAAACCTTCTCAATGTAGATATTGAAATTCTTTTATTATCATGTAGGTTTTTTTATTGTCCGGCAAATAGTCAAACAGGTCACCTAATGGCAAGTGATCACTGCCACCCATGAACATCCACAACGGTTGAATGTGCTGCCAGCCCATCAAATCGGGAGGAGAACGGGAAGGAAAAGTATGGGAAGATACCCCTTTATTGGGCATCCGGCAATCTCAATCACCGAACGAAACGCTTCACGTCGATTTCCTGTGAGACAGTGGTACCGTCCCGGTAATTAAGTAGTGCTTATGACAAGTGATGACAAAGATGGTAGGTAACAGCAAATACTCTGTCAACAATATTATACAATGAATATTAAATTATCGATATTTATTAATTTAATAAAAAAATATTTAAAAAATAAAAAATGACTCATTAAGTTTTCTCTCGGCCTCGAATCAATGACGTATCAATGCGTAATTGCGACCGCCTACCGTTATTAAGAGTCAAAATTGTAGTATTCTTAATATGGTAGCTTAAGATGAAAACGTCATGATTAAGGCATTTCATTTTGCTCGATTAGTAACGTGTGCTATGTTCCGGAGGAAGAGTTGGTGACGTCAGCCACCAAGTAAAAATATGTAAGTATTATTTGGAAAAACTATCACTACTCATACTTATGATAGAATATAAAATAAGATTATAATCATTATCTTCGACCGCAGAAAGACCAGTAATGAAATAAGCAATCCGCTTGTATTGAGAAATTACAGGACCAACTACTTACTGGTGGTAGGTCTCTCATATGTGAGAGGCTGCCTGGGTAGCTATTTTATAATAAATAATAATAATAAATGAATAACACCCAACAGTCACATACACAGTCCTGACCCCACACTAAGATCGAGTCTTGTGTCGTAGGTATCAGAAACTACGAGAGACTTTTCGGTCTCACAAACACCCAGACCCGAAAGAAATATTTGTGGGCCACATAATCATTTCTCTCGGTGCGGGGATCGAATCCGCAGCCTCTCGTTTCACAGGCGGCGTCTAACCGACTGCGCCACGGAGGCTGTCAATTTTTTCCGCCATACAGCAGGTTGTGTTTCGGATTGAAGGACATTGTAGCCAGAGTAACTACTGGACATATTGAGACTTAACATCTTATGTTTCAGGATAGCGATAGCAGTGGAATGCCAAGCATTGCTTTGTAATTCAAGGTGCTGTTAGGTTTTGTTACTATTCATGAGCGGCCGTATCGTCTACCATCAGGCGAACGGTAAGCTCGTCTTGCCATTCATTGCAATAATAAAAAAAAAACAAATTCAATTTAACTAAATTATGTATAAACTATTTACCTACTAATAAAAAGTTGGTTGGTTGGAGTGCGTGGTGGCCTGTTGGTAAACGGACTAGACGCGACTGCCAATATGTTCACGGTGGTCGCGGGTTCGAATCCCAGGGCACACCTCTGACTTTTCGGAGTCATGTGTGTATTGATAGTCAATCACCACGCACTAAAACGGTGAAGGAAAACTTCGTGAGGAAACCTGCATACCATAGCGATTTTTAAAAAAAATCTATGGTATGTAAGTCCGCCAACCCGCACTTGGCGAGCGTGGTGGACTATATGGCCTAACCACTCTCAATCCTACTGTCGATTGTAGAGGAGGCCCGTGCCCTGCAGTGGGACGTATATGGGCTGATACAGAGAAAAAGTTATTTTATATGCTCATAAATGTTTATTTATACATTACGTATAATTAAAAAAATAATGGCATTAATTAATAACATAATAAAATGAATACATATGAAACCAATTTGCAAGGTGTGGAAAACAATTCCATCACACTATAAATACCTGATCAATTCCTGTGATCTTTATTCATTACGTAAGTGTTACTATTATAAATTGTAATTGGCGTCGGACATTGCATCAAATGAGAATGTCCACTTCCAATAACTAGGTCGTCATAGCTTTGCATCTGGGATGTACCTGGGCCCTATACTCAATAGTCTATTTTATATATACAAACCGCTGTATATCAATTACTACATATTATGAGTAAGAAAAGCGTGAATTTGGTTTTGTTTTATTTATAAAGGGATTTTTTTGAAATGTTAATTAATTTCTGTTTTTCCTGTAGGTACTCTTAACGTTGTCTGTTTAAGTGGTGGCTTCATTATGTATCCTCATGTGATTATAACTTGAATGCGGTCAAGTTCAGTCTCCATTATTTTGACTCGACTGTAATAAATTCTTGATTTTTGTAGACAATAAATTCTTTATTTTCATAAGGTGAGATAATGGCTCATTTGCTTGATCTAAATTGTGGTAAAATATTTACTCCATATGTTAACCGTAGTTTTTCATAATTACCTGCATCTTCATCATTATATTCAACAAAAAGATGATTATTATTATCATCAATATCATAATCAATTTCAGCCACTGAAGTTCCACTGTTCTCTGGCTCTTCCAAAGCTTTCGATAGTAAGTTTTGGGAAGACGTCCGACCTTTTGTGATACTTTTCCAACCGTTTTTTTTACCGGT
Source organism: Hyles euphorbiae (assembly GCA_023078785.2). Taxonomy (NCBI): domain Eukaryota; kingdom Metazoa; phylum Arthropoda; class Insecta; order Lepidoptera; family Sphingidae; genus Hyles; species Hyles euphorbiae. The sequence continues at coordinate 5,223,367 of CM041051.1, read as the reverse complement.
GGTAGGTCTCTCATATGTGAGAGTCCATCTGGGTGGGTACCACCGCAATGTCTATTTCTCCCGCCAAACAGTAGTTTAAATGCACTGTTGTTATTCGGGTTGAAGGACATTGTAGCCAGAGTAACTACTGGACATATTGAGACTTAACATCTTATGTTTCAGGATGGCGAGCGCAGTGGAATGCCAAGCATTGCTTTGTAATCAAGGCAATAAAAAAAACCGCATGTCTAACCATTGCCATTCCGGGCATACCTTATAGCCTCTGTGCATAGTATTTTCCATCCAATTGTTATTATTATGAACAAGAAACCATGACCTATTAAAACATTATATATTACACAAAAATAATAAAATTATGTTCACGTAATGACAAACAATTACAACAACTTTAACCTTACAAGGTAAAAGTAAAAACAATTTTATCAGAACAGTTAGAATAGTTTTATGAGCAGTCACAAAATCATTAGCGGTCGGGAATCCCCGAGGCTGCCGGTTAAATAACACTTTAGACAAGGAACATACACATTTGACGTCAATGTTGAATTAATTCATACGTTTCTGATGCATGTGTTTATCTCGTCCAAGTGACTATATTACACCTGTTATTGAGTGCGGTGCCATTACATTCAATGATAAAAAAACGATTACATCTCGACATTCTGCACACACTCACTCTTGATACTTCATTAATATGCCTTATGCTTTCTTTAGTTGTCCTAAATCAGTCTCATATTATTGTTGTACGAAAAGATCATGCGTAGCAACTCTCTGTAGTTATAGCTTTTAGTGCAATAAATTTTTAGATAGTATGGAGCTGAGGGAAATTATGAACCTTTTCAAAAAATTCTTTTGTTACTTTACGAGACAACTGGATGTTAATTAATAGACACCTTTGTAGAAAAAGCCGAATATATACCCGAAAAAATACCTAATCTATTTTATAGAACAATTTATTTAAATAGATTATCGAATAAGCAATGTGAAGGCGTTTTAAATTGATTTGAATATTGAGCACTTCTATTAAGTAAGATCTATATTTCAGCGGCACAAATAGGACAGTCTCGTCTATATTAATGATCTGCCTTTAAATAGCGTTAAACGAGGGTTATTAGATGCGAATTATAGCCAATAAACACCGCTATGGGCTCTTAAAGTTTATTTACATTGGTTTTCAACCCACACTGGTTATTTATCCCGTGTCTTACAATATCATTGTCTGAATGTCTACGACAATTAACACATTTTTGTGGGACTTTGGTATAGTTTTAAGAAGCATTCAAGTGGGTATTTAATAATGTACATCAATTCAGATCTATTTTTTAAGCAGTAAGTAAAATTACCTGGACATATTATATCAGATTTTCAAAATTGTTAATTCATATTAAATAGACGGATCACAGTATTTTCAGATCTACACGCGACAGTTTATGAACTGTCGTAAATAAGCAACCACAATACCATTAATACCAAACACATTTCGCGCTACCCAAGCGCTGTGAATGTTTATGGACACGAGTGATCATTTACCATGAGATGACCTATTGCTCGTTTGCCGGAACTATTGTATAAAAATAGTAATAAAAAAACTCCAGTGTGGTATAAGATAGGAGGAATAGAGTAAGGATAGTAGGTCTCTGGTAATCTGTGACCCAAGAAAACGCTGTAGCTCATTATTAGTTAAATTTTTGGCAAGACAATAGGTATTTACTATTTATTTATTTAAGCTTTATTATACATATTACACTAGAAATAAAGCAAAAAGTAAACAATTTACATAAGGAAAAAGTACAATTGGCTAGCGGTCTTATGGCAGAAGGCAATATCTGACAGACAACCATTTGATGGATATACTCGTAAGAGAAAAGGACGAAAGTTGGGGCAGTGTTAGGTGTACGAATATAATATAGATATTACAGGTACCGAATATTATAGGTACCTACTTTGCAGCCTTGCTTGATGTAATCTAGAAAAGTTGCGGTGTATCTTTTGCACTTTTAGATATTTGTTATGCTTTTCCCACTGGTACGGTAATGAGATTACATCTACACTTGCATGGATCACTGTGATATGTTTTCTTCCATTACGTACGGTAATCGCAATCAGATTGAATACAAAGTTCCTATTACCAACAAAGTGGTCTCCGGTAATATATTTTTTCCTTTTTTTCCTCATTTCACAGAAGAATTTTACCTTAACTTAAAAGTATTTATAAAAAGTTTAACAGACTACAAGGCTTCATGAAAACCTTCAGAAAACTGGCGAAAGACTTATAGTGACACCAGTACGCACAGTTTAAATGACAATAACGTGTACCGGATATTTCGCAACATGAAATGCAATAGCCTCCGTGTGATATCGGGCCCATTACTCGCCGCGTGGATTTACGATGAGATCGCTCGCGTAAAATCATTTGACGTTTACAACTCGTGAGCCGCAAGTCTTGCCTTGTGCGCCGATACCTTCCATTGATTTCATATCACGTTGCTGACTCGGATTATATTAGTTATTTGTTGAATAGATTGGTGTTCGTCTAGACAGCCGTAAAATTCTCAAACTCATCAGTTCAAGCCTTTGTGGTGACCAGGTTTTGGGTCTCATCCACGAATAAATCCATTCTAATTTTAGTGAATTGATTTAAATTTAAATTTGTACCCGGTGTGGCAATAACGTCTCAATCATAATATCTGGGTATAAAAAAATGTTTGGCAAACTATGGGATATTGAACAACTTTCACTACGGGTCCAACCCTGAAACCACGGGAAAGAATTCAGTGGCTCCATACAAAAATAATCGTTTTAATCTGCAAAGGTTGACCTCATAGTAAAAGTTGTTCATTATGATGAGTGCTTTTGGCTTTATATACCCTTCGACCCCCCCCCCCCTTTACGACTAACCTTGTATATCCTTCATCGTAATACGGGTTATATTATGTAAGCACAATTCACTTCTCAATTATGCACATCTATTTATAGTGATAAACTAAACAGCTACATCAATATGCCCTATTAAACTATTTGTAATACTCGCACCTATGAATGTGTCGCGACTCGCGCTTACAGTGCCGAATGCCATTGAGAGGAAACGCATACAATTAGAATAATAGCTTATTGTGTGCACAATTTATGGCCGACATGCTGGTAGGTCTGCCGTCTATCATGTCTGGGACTTACGCGAGGCGGAAAGCGAGTAGGTTTGACATGTGATTTCGAAACATTGATTTCACTAGGTATATTAAGGAAGCTGTAGAAAAACTGAAGGTGTTTGGATTGAGAGAAAGAATCGGAGGGAAAGAATTGCTTCCATCAGTCAACTTACCGTAGATACTCTACTTTGCTTGCAATATATAAAATACCAAGTGTGCTGTCATTTAGTTTCATAGAAATAAAATGAGGGTAACACCATAAAGAGTTCACGTTAAGTGTTGACTGTTGACTATCTCTGATCAATAATTTTACAGACTAGACTATCCTACACACCGAAACATGAAACTGTTTTGTAATCAGTTAAGTTCAGGCAATAAAATTATACTATTATTAGAATATTTTTTATCCGCAAGAATAGACTCGTCGTCCTCAGCATCTACCCAAACAATCTCACGACTACGAGAAATCTACCAAATGGAAACATGCTTAAATAAAAATCGCCTAATCATTCCCACAAATAAACAAGCGTAATTATAATTGTTTTAGTAGCATCTGTTTGGTACGGGTTATTACCCGGTGCATTTAATGTTTTATTAGAAACTAGCCAGACTGAATATAAACAATAATACAGTTCAAAGCAACTGGAATCCTATTTATTTTCATAGCTCTCTCGTGGATAATCGCAATTGTATTCACTTTATCATATAGAGCAGCGATTGCCAATCTTTATTGTCACCGCTAATTTTAAAAGCCACTTGGTTGCATCTATGTCCTTCTCAAAGAATTTATGCCGTTATACCTATAGCAACAATGATTCGAATTTTAATTGTAAATTATTTTTAAGAATATATTGTTGTTTATTAAGGCACCTACGCAAAACAAAGTAATATGTTGGGTTGAAATCCTCCAGTAAAATTTGAGAACCAATAATATTACCAAGAAAAGTCACCAAAGATTGGGCTAAACGATGGAGAGGAAGCAGGTAAGCAGGCCAAGAGATAACTCAGGATAGGAAGAAATAATTGAATACGCATGAATAATTAAGAATAAAAATGGAATACGTATGCATAGTCTCACGTCTCCACTGGGCATCAAGCCATCGTGACGCACAGTTGAGAACCACTGACTCAGAGCAACGCTCGTACGGTGGCCAGAGTTATTGAATGAAGGGAAGGTTCCGACGTTCGATTTGCCGACACACATGAATGGACTATAACTTTACACTTAAATAAAATGAGATGGACGGTTGTGGGTACTTAAAACTGCATTTTGAGTCCCGTTAACGCTTTCATACTATTGTTTATGACCAGTTGATGTGAGTACCTAACACTAAAGTAATATTATTTTTCCTTTACGTTTTTATTACTTTGATTGATGATAGTTTCGTAGTGAGTTTTAAACAGACCTTTTTATAAGGGACAATTAATATTTTTGTTTCAGTTAAAAATGATTATTTGTTGCTCGATAATGTTATCATCCACTCTCAATCGTATTCTCGATTGTAGAGTAGGCCCGTGCCTTGCAGTGGGACGTATATGGGCTGATACAGAATGTTATCATTGACATGGTGCATTGTTACAAGATATTCAATAAGATTAAAATATAGTAATGGTTACCTCAAGTGCGTGGTGGCCTGTTGGTAAACGGACTAGACGCGGCTGCTAACATATTCACGGTGGTCGCGGGTTCGAATCCCAGGGCACACCTCTGACTTTTCGAAGTCATGTGTGTATTGATAGTCAATCACCACGCACTAAAACGGTGAAACCTGCATACCATAGCGATTTATAAAAATTTCTATGGTATGTAAGTCCGCCAACCCGCACTAGGCCAGCGTGGTGGACTATATGCCCTAACCACTCTCAATCGTACTGTCGATTGTAGAGTAGGCCCGTGCCCTGCAGTGGGACGTATATGGGCTGATAAGATAAGATAAGATACCTCAAGAAAGAACAATTAATCTCGGCAAGGTAAATAATATTTTTAAATTTAAGTTTTATTTCTGCAATCGGCGCTATAGCTGCCATATAAGTATTAAAGTGATTTAAATATATACTTTTATTTGTGCATTAAATAATAGGCCTAGCTGCGTTTTACACGATTGTTTTAGCTAAGAAGTATATTAATTGACGACCACAGAGCTATCCTTATACAGAGCAAATTTGTCAGCCGCAGCGCCAATCTCTGCTTAGACTTTAGAGGCTAAACTATAATACTTGTGCGTACACACACATCTGTATACTAACGTAATACCCGGCATGAGAGCGGCACATGCGCCGACGACAATTACGAGGAAACATACTAGTGAAACGCCACGCGACCCGACCTGATACGACACATGTATCAAATCAAATTGTAGGATTTTCTACGACCAGTACCAAACACAACACGCTATGCAACGTAGCATCGCGTGTTGGTATTTTTTGGTCATTGAAAATTATATAAAATAATATAATTCTGGTCATAGATTTTTTTATTGTCATGCGAGCATACGAACATGTCGTTCGCCTTATGGTAAGCGATTAGACCGCTCATGAACAGTAGCAAAACCAAACACCACCTTAAATTACTAAGCTATGTTTGACATTCCACTGCGCTCGCCAGTCTGAGACATAGGATGTAATATCTCAATATGTCCAGTAGTCACTCTGGCTACAATGTCTTTCAATACAAACCACAACAGTGCATTTAAACTGTTTGCTGTTTACTCTTTTGGAAAAACATTTTAATTTGATTTTGTCGCGTCGGGTTGGAAAAAAATAATTTGATTCAATTCATGTCGTGTCGTATGGTCGCGTGGTGTTTCAGTAGTATGTTTCCGGCCTTACTCAACGACAGTCGACGTCGTGCGCCGACAGATGGATGCGCGGCGCTACCGCGGCCCACCACCCGACACGCCCACCGACTTGAGCTTAGTCTCTTGATCGACATATCGCCTCGACAATATGCCGTCAGTCACGGTTTTGTATGAAAATAAATATACCTAGTTACGTACGTAGCCATGACAACACGTTTAGTTTCGAGTGTTGCCTAGTGGGTATCAGAATCTAATGGACGTATCGACTTAAGACACTATTAGTAGGTGACACAAAAATTTGCCCTCGGGAAGGTTGTCAAGACTAGAAGAATTGTAATTATTTCATCGGAGTTGATGAGAATCATTTATAACGCTTTGTTGTGAAAACAGACCAAAAGCCCAAGGCTCTACACCAGTATGCATACAGTTGCTTTTTTTTTTGGATAATTGTCGTACTTATCTCGAAACCTATTGCTGCTTTTCAGTTGATTTAAATATCAATGGTATTTGTTTTTCTAGGGAAGCTTTTGTGTTTTGACAAAAGTATTTTTCGTTACCACATTAATGTTTTTGACAATCGTCTCTACTTTTTCGCTGGGGGCAAAATATCATTCGTGGCTGGGTGTCTTATCACAAAGCTGCTAGTATGTATTAAACTAATAATAATATAAGTATATTTTAGAATATATAAAGTAGATACTGAAATAAATAGTATATATACATTACAATTTTTAGATAGACATTCATTGTTGCACCTTAACGTTATATTCAGGACACTATTTCCGGTGTAGACAAACACATTAAGTAAAAACTAATGTTTGTTTTTGAATGCTATTTGTAGTATTGCATAATACATTTAAAAAAGTCCACAAACGCCTAACACAAAAATTGTTTGAATGTCAGAAATTTCATAATATTATAATGCATTGCTTTAAATTTTTCTCCATGTTTAAACAAAGCCGTCGAACACAAGCTGACCAAAAACATAGGCTTCGTAGACATCTTAACTGAAAATGCGAAAGACTCGATTGAAATTATAGGAATAGCTGAGAAAATATATCCTGGCTGGGACACTCAGTCAGCTTTAACGCCTTTAACTATATAAGTCATGCATGTTATTTTGAATTTATAATACGAAGATCATCCCTTTAGAGCTATTTCAATCAGGTTGTTCAAAATTGCAGCTTGGCTCTACCGCTTGTCAAATCTGTTGTATGCACAAGTGCATGAGATAGGCTCAACGTAATGTAAAGACAAAATCTAGTACTTCCCCGCTAATCTACCACACTATCTGTTTATTTGCGCTAATAATCTACGAGTTTAAAACAAGGCCAATAGTTGCGTCATTGCAAAAGGATACTTCTTTTAAATGGTATCTGTACAAACGTAAATATCCACCCATATTTAAAAAAAAAACTCTTAGATGACTATACGATAACTTATCATATCAATACTTTTTTCTTCTAAATTAATATTTTATGTAGCCTATTTATGTTTAATAAAAAAATGTAGTACTTATCATCTGAAAATTTCTTTTTTTTGTATTCTTTTTCCCTATCACGTGCCCACCCATTTCTGACATGCTTCCATTCATTGCAGTCCATCTTAGTATTGTCTGGCAGAAATCGTCGACAGCGATAAAACCGCCATTACACATACATACACATAGGTATATAAGCGCTTGGTGTTATTATTTCTGTGAATTTGTTTGGTGTACACTAAAGTATTTACAAATAAATAAATCATAAAATACATTCTGGGTGTCTAAATTGTAAAATACTAAAATTTATTTTTACATGTCAAAGTACATCAAAAACATTTAGAAAGTAATAATGACTGTACAATTCCAAATTTCATGCAACATAATACATATATAAATAATGAACAATATAAAGTAATTCAATTTATGCCCGGATTTGCTATTTTCTCAGGTATTTAAATTATTGGGTTTTAGTCAGGCTTTGATGTTAATAGTTCATTTAATTCATTAGAAATGATTTATGCCTTTAATATCGAGATTTAGATGATACATTTTTATGATTTTATTATACTCATAATTTTGATTGTGTAATGTAAATTACCAAATCAGATACTTTATTATATATAATAATCTTGTTGCAAATTCTATAGGGAATAAATAATTAAATTATATTTACCACAACATAATCAAAGTGAATAATTGATTGATCATATAATTGATGTTATTTGAGGTTGGATTTAATTAGATTTAATTTAATATGGGAAATATATAACAGTATCAAAAATATGTCTAATAGAACTTACACGAGACTATAAGGACACATAAAGCGCGGATGCAGGAAAGGACATAGACATTTTTTATATTAATACAAGAAAATACACAAACTTCTCTATTACATAGAGAGAGAGAAATAAACTTAGCTGGAATACATTAGAGAAACCAGCAGGTTAGGACTAAGGACTTTTCACAAGAAAGAATTAAAGGGAGTAGAGGCTTTTGCTCTGCAGTGGGTTAATAATGATTCATGTTATGTACCTATGTATGTATGTAAGTAAACAAACTTAGGTTATTATTTCATTCTATTAAAATAACCAAATATATTTACATCGATTAAAATTAAAATACATTTGATGTATTGAAATCTGGATTTTTAAGATAACGTTTCTTGTATTGGAAGTTAAAATTCATTTTATTTTCTTCTACAATGTTACACAAATTCCCAAAGTCTATTTCGACAAATACGGGAACTAAGACGCGGGACACCGACGCATTCTTCTGCCCACATAATAATATATTGTGTATCTCGTTTGTCAGTTTCAACTCGCATTTCCCTCACGCTATGCTTCACCAATTAACCTCTTCAATTAACTGTTACTAATAAGGAGTTAATTTATTGCCATGTCTCTGCATTGTCGGTGAATACGCCTGGATACCATTAGGTTGGGGTAATTTATTTGCAATTAGGTGATATTATTTATTTTGAGTGGTCTAAACTATTATAATTTTAAGTTGGGGTACTGAATTATTAGTTTGCAATTGGGTGATATAATTTTTATTTTGAAAGTTGTATAGGTAGTGGTGCGATAAAGTCACTACTTCAGTATTAAGTCAGCAATGAATAAGGGCTCCAAAATTATATTCGACTACATAATTATATTATTTCTCAAGTCTAGCTTTACTGATTCGGTGAAGCAGTTGTACCACCATTAAAAAGTTGAGGTCTTAGGTTTGATTTCACTGGTCGGTCAAAGTGAAATTAGGCTTTTCTAATAATTATTTATCAGACCGGAATCAGCGTCATCCCCTATCACATCGTGGGACGGAAAATACAAACGAAACGTGGTTATCCTGGAAATTATGTATATATGATTAGGTATTTATAAGCTTGCGTTCTCTAAACCATATAGGTACAAGCTAAACCAGTAACTACGATGGATTTCCGAACAAGAAGCTATTCAGACCAATACGACTATCCAACCAACAGCACTATGTACAACATTAAATAAACATTTATTACTACACTATAGTCATTCGTACTCAAAACTGCCCGGTTAATCCTATATCTGTCACAGTTGACAGTGCCGACGTGCCTGTCAGCCCACATGGATAATCTAACCGCCACTGTTGTGCAACGGATGCCCTGTCACCACCTACAAACACGTACGCCTCGCGATTACTGGATAATTGCTCTTGAGAAATGTTCTTCGTCATATTGATATGATTCAAGTACGGGATGTTGATAGTTGTTTTTGGAATTCTGAGCGATTTACTAAGAAAATTGAGGGTATGAGTGTATAGGCTTAAGTATTGGATTTGAAGATTGTTTATTTTCCTTATATGAAAGTGTATTGTATACTGATAAGTATAGATAAATAGTATTAATCATTATTACTACCAATAGTAACAGGATATCAAGTGTTAAATTTAATTTAAGTCTTTCAAATATATACGGTTCACTGTATTTTTTTAATTGCACTGATTGGCGGAGGCGAGCTTGCCGTTAGTCTGATTGTATGCGACAGGACAGCTCATAAACATTATCAAAGCCAAACAAAACTTTGAATTACAGTCGTATATATATGCTTAGCATTCCACTGCGCTCGCCATCCAGCGACTTATGATTTTAAGTCTCAATATGCCCAGTAGTTAGTCACGGACTTCTAAAAACCGTGTTAAATTTTTCAGTATGTTGTTTCTCAGCATCAATTCGAACAACTGTGACGTTTAAAAACTTCTATGACGTAGTCTAGTATAAAATGCATGATCCAAAGCACACACACAACTAATAGCGGATCTCAAGAGTGTGTGACCTAAATGCTCGCATGTGCTCACGAAAGACCTGCTTACAGCTTTCTTAGAATTAACGAAAAATAAACTGCCATTTGCGAATCTGTCGCGGGTTGTGTTCGCACCTTGGCGACGAGACGCGAACGTACGTCAATGTACTCGTTGTGACGCAATCACCAGCGAAGTATGCTAGATGAGTGTGCGAACTTACCGCCATTACGATAATATTTAATCGATAGCGGGAACGTACCGGGAATTATTTTTATTTGATTTATAATCTGATGGTGTGTGCTCCATGAGCGTTGACGTGGGGAACAGCTGTTTGTAACAGAACTTACATAAACAAATCCCATTTTTTGATATTTTCACAATTACGGGACCACACCTTTGATGGAAAGTACAGTAGTACCTCTATACATATAGTACTGACTATAGTCCGCTGCTTAGTATAATGAAGTCAGCCTAGATTACACCTTCCCCAAGGAATTATTTATTTCTTTATTTATTTTAAACTTTTTAAACAATATGTTGTATAAAGGCAGACTTAATGCCTCAGGTATTCTCTACCAGTCAACCTTTGGGTGATGCAGATATTTTACAAGATAGGTGTTATTAATCTTATTGTAATAGGGTGCATAAAAACAATTAAAAAGAAATAAAACACTTAATAAAAAAAATGCAGGTGACAGGAACATATTGAAAGCTGTGAGTATCAACATCATTCAACTTTCATAGGACCGTGCGATAAATGATTACAATATATCAACTAGTAATTGTACTGTACTCTATCAGCGCATTAACGTCCCACTGCAGGGCACGGGTCTACTCCACAATTGAGAGTACGATTCAGAGTGTTTAGGCCATATAGTCCACCACGCTGGCCTAGTGCGGGTAAGCGAACTTTTGCATACCATAGAAATTCATACAAATCGCTATGGTTTTCTCACGATGTTTTATTTCACCGTTTTAATGCGTGGTGATTGACTCTCAATACACAAATGACTCCGAAAGTCAAAGCTGTGCTCTGGTATTAGACCCTGCGACCACCTTAAACATGCTGTCGGGTCTGGTCCGTTACCTACAGACCACCGAGCACTTCACTGGTAATTAAAAATATGTTACTAGGTATATGTGTCCATGATGAATCAAAAACATTGATTTGTACGTGGGAATGACAAGTCATACGTGACATAAACTCATAGCAATAGTGGGCGATCTAAAAGAAGCCTTCGACCGCCTTCAAGCTTGATAAAATCGCTAATAGTGGTATCGTTAATGGTGGTATTATAATTATATTTTTTGTGCATTTAATTTGAACATAAAAACCCTTGTTGCTAGGTGTGTTGCCTACTGTTTTTTACGATAAATATTGTAATAACTTGTCATTCAATCAATATGTTATACTTTTTGACCGACGAATTTATACCGGGAGTGCAGGAAATTGGAGCACTTGCTAAGTTGGTTACAAGGGCATAATATTATTATTATAATATAGAAATAATGTTTGGGAAACACTTATCCGTTTTGGACTCCGTTGAGTTCTGACAATTTAAAGTTTTGAGTTTTATCACCACTTTTTCGCATCAAACCAATTGGAAAGGGTAACGAACAAATTTTTAACATATACGTATTTTTTCGTTTTATCGTTAATGAAATCGTTATCGGAATATACCGAAAATAATTTCTAGCAGCAACAAAACTTTCATAGACTCCGCCTTAACTTTTTTTACAAATAGGCGATGTCATGTCACTCTCAGAACTTTGACGAAATTTGTCGAGGGAAAGCACGTGTAATATTAATTCTAAATTTATCGGCATCTTTGTTATTATCAGAGTCAGCTACGAAAATTCATCCAAATCTAGACGCAATCACAAATTATTAAAATGTATACCAGCCGGTACGCCATTTCTTTGGACATGCTGTATATTTGTAAATACATATGTTATGTAAATTTTGTTCAAGCAGTAGAGTTTATAAAATTTTTGACATTTTAACCACAAAATATTGCACAACTTCTGATAATTGTTTAGTCTGTGCAACTATCGTATCATGTCCAAAAATTTTACGCAATACAGAGAAGAACGCTGACGAAAAAAATACCGACATATGATTAACAAATAATGACAACCTTGTAGAACAATTAGCGTTAACAAGAGTGGGACCTAAAACAACCGGCATGTGGTGACGTCACATCTCTACCTCTGTCACCCGTTACAAGTTAAGGGACGATCTCATACAAATCGAATGACATTTCGAGCTTCATAATCTTCAATCAGTAATTATAAATTTGCTGACACACGCGTAGGTGGTGCCGATTTTTTCCACACGTATTTAGCAAGGCCTTTGACCCACCCGGGGACATTAATAGGCAGTTTAGGCAATATTTGTGTAAATCCATAAGAAAATGAGGTTACAAAATGCTTTGTTGTATGGTTGATTCATGGCTCGCTAATTGTGCGGACAAACAAGAATATTTGGCGGTGTCGTATTAAATGGATATAACTGTTATGTTGCAATTGATGTACCCGTGTTTGTTTAGTATTTGATGTTATTCTTAAGTTTTGAAGTATTTTAATTACGTCATGTTGTTCGCTATGATTATTGATCCCTGATAAGCAAACGACATTACGGTATTATCTGAGCAAGTTCTACAACAAGAAGAAAATTCTATTTCTTATTCATTTTTGTGTAGGCAGATGAGATGAAAGTTGAGGTCCACCTGATGATCACCACTCATGGTCTAATAAATCCAGGGGACCGGTCAAGCGATTACTTAAACCCTAGTGAATACTCTCTTAAATACATACATGTACTATATGTTATTATAGTTTTAGCATACTCATAACAAAGCCAAAGGTTTACTTATAAAAAAATATGCAATTTTGGCCGTTGAAATTTTACTAGCTCTGTGAGGTACATTTTTATTTTCTTTATCTAGAATGCGAAAATAAAATTATATATATTGGTTCATTCATGGTACGTTCTCTACTAATATTCTATCTACAAAAAGCATAATAGGAATAACTTACAAAGTAAACAATTCAGTCAATACTTGAACTTTGGAATTGCGATAACGCAAGGTTTAACCACAGTAGAGACTGAAGCATCTATACAGGATTATAATATAAGGTTATTGAGGAAACTGCTGGTTGGTTTGCGTTTGACCATTGTGGTCGGTTACGTGGTTTGAATCTGTGATAGTCGTATATTCATTGATAAAATGTGGAGTTTACCTGTACCTCTAGACATATTAAGACTTAATATCTTATGTCTTAGGATGGCGGGTGTATTGGAATACTAAGCTGTTTTATAATTCATGATGTTGTTTGGTTTGGTATTGTCCATGAGCGATCGTATCGCTTACCATCAGGCGCATGGCTCGTCTCGCTGTTGATTATCATGACGTCGGAGTTAAATGGCCATTAAGCTGCAATATTTAGCGTGTAATTTTATGATTAACTATTTACCTTCCATCCACCATCTAGGGAAATTATCCATCCAACATAATATATAATCTATTTGAATCTTTATCTGTATCAACAAAAAAAATACGATTGGGAGAGGTTATATAAGAATATAACTTAGGCTGGTGAATCCACCACGATGGCCTAGTGTGGGTTGGCGAACTTTACATCCCATAGAAATTCTTTAAAATCCAAAAGAGTTTTTCCTTCACCATCATGATGCATGCTGATTAATTATTAATACAAAATCCGAAAGAAACTGTAAGAGGTGTGCTCTAGGATTTGAGACCGCGACCACCGCATACGTGTAGCAGCCGCGTCTTGTCCCTTACCAACAGGTCATCGCACACATGATGCGATCTATACTTATTACTTACAAATAGTTAGGACAGAAACTTTAGTAAAAAAGAAGCCTATAACTCTATTAAATCAATACAAATAGCCGACAACGCCGTCCAGGAGGACAGACTCGAATAATAATAAGACTAAAGGCAAGTAATACGGATATGCCTAATACCGTCTCGAATTATGTCATGCTTTTTTTCGATAGCGGACTTGAAGCTACGTGATCAACGGACGGTGGAACAGGAGAAACCCATGCCGTCAACACTTGGTCCGCAAAGTATGACACGGCAATATTCTTATCTAGATCAACTGGTATCTTGATTAATCAAATTTTAGTATGCTGATCGACTAGAGACTTAAAATGGTGACCTAAGTCTAGAACCCAACGAGTTTATTCGATGAAAATAGTGATGTGAATGAAAGTAAAAACGTGGGGCTTATACGTAAACATGCAATGTGACCGGGAAACCTTACGAAATATAATTGATGTAATATCTAGTTCTCTCTTTTTGTTCAATTTCTCAAACCGCAGGCCTGTTTCTTCAAAAAATCAAAAAATATCGGAAGGGGGGAGGCGTTAAGCAAATCTTGAAGTCTGAATACCCAAATTTTACATAATACATTCTAAAACGAAGACATAGAATTAGTATATCGGGGACCAGCTTTCATCTGCCTTATGACGATAGAAGTTTTGTGCACGACTTGTCACAAATAAAACAGAATATTGCTAAAATCATTAAGTAAAAGAAATCATCGATAACACAAGCAATGACTGCTAATGACTGAATGAATGTGATAATAGAACCTTGTTAACCAGCACTTGTATTATCACCGGCTATCTATTTTTAGCGTCTGACTGGCGGTCAACACTATCAATCAATGAAACACATTGTTATGTCCACTTATCGACGTAATCATAGTAGTACAAATAATGACTTTGCAATGACGCGAATACTGTCAAACATTGGGGCATAAGCTATTTTCAATTTCCAGTAAACAGTATCTTATCTGAGACATCAACAATCACAGTTTGTCCGCTATTGACGTAGGTAATTTCGACGTATATTGGCATGTTTCTCAAATATTATTTCATTTTATTTGAGGGGTGTGTGTATTGCGCTGGGATTTATATGAAATGCGTGTAATCTGCATAATTAGCATGCCAATTTGTCAATATTTTGCACAAGTTTGGACTAGCTTACGATCGATTGACGTTATTTTATGAATTTACATTGCATTTCTTGGTAAAATGTTGTCAAAAACAATGTTGGCAAACAAGAAATTATATCCTTTTTCGTCAATAATGCAAAAAAATTCAATAATAGCTAATATTTTTATGGAATATTTTATGTCTCCGAGCTTTCATTGCCTTTGTTTTACACTGTTCTTTCTTTTTCCTGCTCATATTCCATCTCATGGTTGTTTGGTAGAAATCATTTTAGAGCGATAAGACCGCCATTTTCACTTTGTTGTTTTGTACATACATACATACATAAACTCACGCCTTTTTTCCCAGAAGGGGTAGACAGAGGTGTCAGGACACTCACATTTCGCCTTTTACGTTTCTTCCCACGATGTGATAGGTGGCGAGCCTATCGCCATATCGGGTACAAATTCCTGACTTTGGGCTGATAATGAATAGAAAAATCCAATATCACTTTACCCAACCCGGGATTCGAACCCGAGACCTCAGCTTTGTAACCATACCTTAGTACAACTACGCCACCGAGGCAGTCAGTCAGTCGAGCAGTTGTTGTTTTGTGTTGTCGGCAATTTCTTTTTCTGCCTACAATAAATTGTTAAATAAATAGTATTGAGAAGTATGATTTTGCACTAAACCGTATGAAAATAATTCAGGCTTATTTAGAAAAATCTTTTGTTTGATGTCGAGTCATAAATTCTACAAAACATGGAGACATATTATCTATTCTTTTAATTGTCGTTTACCACCATGTGTTAGGCCTTCCACCCTTCTTCCCAGAACAACGTAAGGTAAATAATTGTACAGGAAACATATTATATCTGAGAAGTACTCGACTGTTCGGCACATTATTACGTCTAGCACACGGAAGTGTGACGCAAAGTTCAAATACTTGAATTTCACTGATATGTGAAGTTCATGTGGCGCCAAGAGATAAGTATTATGTGATTTCATTGAGGAAATACCCGGGAACGTACTTGAATCAAAATGATTTTTTAATAGTAAAACATTATGTCATCATCGCGAAAATTTTATAATACTTAAATTCCTGGAGAAAACATTTGTTTATGTTTAGAAGGATTATAATTACGCAGTTGTAAAAGCTTTCATTTTTAGCTTAAATGACCTTTCATTTTTAGATGAATTGAATGAATGATGATGAATGTGATTTTTTAAATTATGTCGTTTTATTTACAAATAATATTTTAAAGCCTATATCACAGCATTGTTAACAATATAATTCGAGCGGCATTAGTAATCAATGCGTCACCAAATTAAAACATGAGCTAATAAAAAATGAACCCCAAAACGATAAATCAAAATTAGTTACACTTATCAATCATGCATCAATCTGATAACTGGCTATTATTCCTACGCATCCATTAAATATTAACATAATTTTGTTTGCGATTAATGTTTTAGTTTTTAAATATCAACACACAAACACATTATATTTTGTACAAATGATAGAGGAAAAAGTTTGATGCTATATGTTTTTAAAATCTAAAATCAGGCTAGTTGGTAAAACAGAATTAGTACACAATGATAAATATATATTTTTATTCAATAGGTTCGGCAAATGAGCAAACAGGCCACCTAATGGTAAGTGATCACTGCCACCCATGAATATCCATAACGCTTGGAACATGGATGTGTTGCCAGACCAGTAAATTAGATGAGCTATTTGAGAGTAATTTGTCTGATTTTGGGTGTTCAAGGGTTATTGTGGTTTACAATAATGAGTATTGTGTTGTATTGTATTGTGAGCAGCGGAAAGGAAAAAGGACGGAAAGAGGAAAGGGGTGTTGGGCACCTGGCAATTTCATTCATCGAACGAAACGAACAAAGCTGTCATGTCGACCTTCTGCAAGACAGTGGCAGAGTTTTGAACGAGCCTGTCCATTCATACTGAGCTATGACTGACAACACCATGGCTTTACCCCTTCCAGTAAATTAAATTGTTTAATTTGGATTGATACATAAATATACACATTTACCAGTTGTTAGAAGAAGATAAAGCGATTTTAAAACCAGTACCATGAGATAGCGACTCGCCACATCATAAGCTAACTGTAGATATAAATCTATGGACTCGACAGCAAACTGCTGTAGGCGATGGAAGGATAATTAAACTATTAAACGAAAATAAAACTTTAATAGATTAATTGAAGCCTAATGAGACAATTCATAACAGTAGTTAAATTTAATATAAATTAATCCAACGGTTTATGTCCGGCATAGCTTTATCTATAATCAATTATTGTCCAATAATTATTATGTTTAACAATCCAATTAGGATATGTCAGTGTCAATGAAAACACGGTGGGACGAATCATTGACCGATGAAAAAAATGCCGAAGCAAAAATAACTCGTCAATATTTTTTTTGCGTCGATTCATTGAGTCAATATTATACTAGAGTATTTATAACGGAATGCCCTGAATGATTTTAATTAAGTACAGCGCTAATGGGCATATTAAAGAGTTGTAGAGTGTATAATAAATCAAACTTTGGGTCGTGAAATTTTATTATACGGCTCTTTGAAGGAGTCTTCGGCAAACATGTTTGACAGCTGGAATTTCTAGTTGCGATTTTCTTAGGAGACATTGTTATGGCTTGAATATCCAACGTTGTGAGTTGACAGTAGTAGTTCATACACTGAAAACATTATGTGGTATGATATTGCGACAGATTTCCAGAATATATTATATGAAAAATAAATGATTCAAAATTTATCCTTTTATTAGGCACTCTCGGCTTTTTAGGCCTTTTGCAGAGCGCTCTTTAAACAAAGCTGATTTTTTGTAAGAATATGAGAGTTCTTTAAAAAATCTACATCATCGTTTTGTCTATGAACGGAATTATACTTACAGGACTACGCTTACGCTGACAAGTGGGTCGATGTTAAGCAGAAGGCTGTGAAATTATAAATCAAATAATTTGTAACTCGACTAAAAAGTAATTATAAGCTTACGCTTAAACCTTACATTTGTCTAAAAAGGCAGGCAAAAAAAATACTACGATTACTGTTATATCTCTACAAGTCCCGTAATTCATTCAATCGGTGCCAAGTGTCCGATGCCCTTAAAATCGGCTCAGCGGAATGCTGTGTATGAAAAATATTTGTTTAAAATGGCTGTTGCGTGGCATAACAAATTTACGCGGAACAAATATTGAGACGTAACCCATAAAGTAAATTTCAAGTTCACGCATACGTAATATGATAAAATTAGCTCGCGCATTTATTGTTATAAATAATTTGTATGAGAATTCAATGTAAATGTTTTGCATCTATTGTCTTTCCTTGTTTACGTCATTTTGTGACGTTTTGTGATCTGCAACTGCTAAATGGAGAAGAGGGAAGGAATTACAATCGAAATAAATATTGATTTAAAAATGCAGTTTTATAAATATTCTCGTAAAAATGCATTTTATTGCATCAAGTATGAAGTCATTTAGTATCTACATGCCGGTAAGATTCTTTACAAATATCTATAAATAAGTAAAAAATACAATCAACATTTACACATACATTAGTCTAGACACCATTTTTCTTATGTTGTATCAGAAACTACAATGAGTTTTGCGGTCCCATAAAACGGCTTGGAAACCCGATGCCATAGTTTTGATGTGATTTGAATATTTCTGTGATCATGACATAAATTGCCTGGTGTATATTCGCTCGTGGATTCTGTTAGCAACTGCATAATATGTGTAAAATGAATATTATTTATTTATGCTTTATATTATATATATCGAATTGTGTACCAGTCGACTTAATGTATGAGGGGTACCTACTCTAGCAGTCCTTTGGATGGTCCAGATGCAAAATTAGTGTTTTTTATATCATGTTAGAATTTTGTGTGATAATCCGGACGATGTCAAGGAAGTCATTCTTTTCGACCAAAGGGACATTATCCATGGAAATATTCAACCGCCACCTTTTTTTTCTTACGGCATGTAATCTAGCATGTTTAAAGATATACGTTTATATTCTCAATATAGGCTTTATCCAGTCTGCGATCACAAACGAAGCCGGGTGGTAGTTTTAGTGTCTATAGAAATAATACACTACTACTACCTAAATACGACGATAGGGAAAAATACAAAAAAATATAATAATTTTTTTTTTAAATATATCAGTTTCGTCGTGTTTAGTCACTAAGACTACCACCTAGCTTCGTTAGCGGTCGCAGTCTGGATATATCCTGTAAAACGGTTCCTTAGAATTACTCTCATTTTATTACTAGCTTATTTTTTTATTTCAATATATTCTGTATAATAAGTTCGACAAACAACCATGTAAACCTTCCAATGTTCACAGCCTAGCACACAATAGAAAGTCATAAATCACTTACTGCATAATCAAATCAAATGTTTATTATAATAAGACAAGACAAGCAAATAGCTCATAAACTCTCAGGCATTAAAGGTCGCACAAACACCGACCTAAAGCCAACTGGAGAAAATTCCCTCGCAGTCAATAAACTTTGGTACATTCTGTCATCGCATCGAAATGTGGGATATGCAAAGAATTGCGAACGTTCAATTTACATCTGAATGGCGTTTCTATGTTCATACTACAGTTTTGTATTGATAATATGTTTGGATTATGGAGTAATAAGCTTTAATATGTTGCGTTGGTACCTACAAACCAATACAATATCTAATTGTATTGACCATTTCAAAACGAATGGTTAGGATAATCGTACTATATATTTTTTTATAACGTATTATTATTGTCTTCTTTGTACCAAATTTGCCAAAGCACGTATTTTTAAAAATTCGGATGATAGTTTTGCAATTCATAGTTCGTATGATATTAATCACTTGGCAATTTATCCATCTCTTGAATTTTGGGTTCAAAATAGTAAAGAAAAAAGTCGATCAAGGAATCGGATTTGTATTCAATCACAGACGGCTAAAATGAACAAGACTAAGCAGTAAATATTTAAAATACAAAACAAAATAATTAATTACCGCGGCAAAGTGAAAACCAGTATGCGCACTGCACAGGTAAAAAAAGTTCAATAGTTTTATTTATGGTCGTCGTAATACTCAAACAAAGATATATGACACCGGACCTTTGGTCAGATGTGCAAACATCTCGGTTTGTTTAACTGCCAGTTTGTGCCGAGACGGGCCTGGCAGCCAATATCGTGATTTGTATAAGCAAACGAGCCGCCACACCAGTGTTGCAAGACATTTAAAACCTACCATTTATATTGTTGCATTTTTTTTATTGGCAACACAAAATAACAGAAAACTTTTTAAATATGGCACGTTCACGCTGTTTTCGGTCATGACAGCAGGGTATGTTCCTCGGGGGTGGTAGCATTGTATCATAGGAGATGAATGTGAAGAAACAGCAATGCTGTTGGTGTGAGATTGCCGGATACTCCTTGACCCTCCCTTTTTTTTTCTTTCCCTCTTGCTTCCCGATTTCCTAGGCTGGCAACATCCATGATCCAAGCTTTAGGGATGTTCATCGGCGGCAGTGATCACTTACCTTAGTGATCAGATCTGCTTGCTCGTTTGTCAGAGTTCCGTCGGATCCAATAAAAAACTTCAATGCACTTGATGATAAGTGCAGTATAGATGGAGCATTCACCGACAAAAGAAGTTGTTTACTGGTTGACACAATCATGCCAGTTAGTTTTTTTCTGGATACACACCAATGATCCCGCAACGCCTAATACGTCAGACTATGGCAGCAATCTAATTATAATGGACGTTGTCCAAAACCATATCCAATTATTTAACAACATACAGCAAGAATTACAATACAGAAATTACAAAATAATTAAAAGCACAAGAGGCGGTGTTACAACACTAGGTAATTTTTTACAGACAACCTTATAGTGGCGGACTACATGGTATAACCACTCGATATCGAACTCGATTGTAGAGTAGGCCCGTGCCCTGCAGTGGGACGTATATGGGCTGATAAAATACAAAACTTATTATAATATTATGTACATATTTCTTCAACAAAGTCTGAAAATGTGGAACTGTACCTTGTAATCTGTCTGTTGCACAAACTTATTTTATTCTAATATTAATATTATTAGTTAAGAGAAAGTTAGCAAGTCTAAAACATAGAATTTCACTCTCGTATATATTTGTAAAACAATGTGCAGTGACAATATACCGCTGCAGAACGGAAGTCGGCGATAAGAAACAGCAGGGCTCTGTTTCAAAGGCCAATTAAATAAACGCTTATAACATTTACTGGGATTTAATGCTAGATAACGAATACCATTTATTAATTTCATAGTATTTTTAAATGTCGCATTTAATTTTGCAGAAGGAAAGTTTTGACTTCATTCTATATGGAGTAAGGGTAATAAGATCACTCAATAAAATCGTTTTATCTAGTCCGCGACCTCCACCTCACTTTTCCCCGAAAATTCTTATTACAGATTAAAATTAGCCTATTTTTTAAGGATCTTATCATCTATTTGGATAAATTATTATATCCTTAACTTCCCGCCGTGCCCTTTTAAATCGCAAGAACAACTTACTTTGATTACTTAGTTTTAAAATAGTAGTAGTTAAATTATTGTAAGTTAATGGGCGGGTAAAAAAAACCGGGATTATATGCGTAAACATTATATGATATTCGTGTCAATTTAAAAAACCATTATACTTAATATAGTGCATTTTTATATCGATATTTTTAAGGGACTCTATTCCTCTTTAGTTCTACTCCATTGAATATATCGCTCTACTCTAAATAAGAATTACACGGTAAATAAGGTATGAAATGCGATAATTTATGTACCAAAAATGTGTAATTATAAATATAAATGCTAAAAACAGAAGCGGAATCAAATTAGAACAGTTAGGTGCAGGTAAAAGAAATGAGTAACACATTTGTCACAATATTAAATAAAAAATGACGTATCATCGTTCCTTTCTTAGGATAACGACCTGTGAGAAATGCGGCGCAAGTAACAATTTATACCTTCAAATGTATTTCGAGTGGCTCTCATTATATCGGACAAGGGTTCATAAAGGTTTGTATAACGTTTTGTTTACATTAATTATTGTAAGTTACGGTGAAGACGAGGGATTTATTTACGTGGGAAGTATGAAATAGCAAATGCATTATGCACACGTATGAAAAGAGTTAAAATGTGCGATATTTATTTAGTATTTTTACATATTAATATTTTTGGATCTGGATTTTTGTGAGACCGAAAAGTCTCTCGTAGTTCCTGATACCCGTGACACAAGACTCAATCTTGTGTGGGGTCAGGACTGTGTGTGACTATTGAGTGTTATTTATTTATTTTTAATAGCCGATATTACAAGACTTTTTACCCCCAGACATTTCTTAACTTAAAATTAGTCATTTGCTATGAATGCCTCCACAATTAACATTCACACTGAAAAGTTAAATTCGCAACGAAACAAAATTAAAAACAGATTACAAAAACCCTTTCGCATCTTTGTAAATAAAATACGACGGTATAAAGTGCGTTGACGTTTTCTATGCAGTAAAAACTGAATGACTTTACCGAACGATTTTTATTATTCGAAATGAGCTTTAAAGTAGAATGGCTCCACACCTTAACGACAAATTAAGAGCCGTTTCATATTACCTTATTAATAAATTTTGTCGCTGGAATAACGTGTTTTCGCACATGTTAACAGCATCTCGTCACACCTGAGTCGAATGTTTTATGACCATATTTCGGCATTTTACATGTAGCCTATCCAATCTCAAACATTAAACGTTGATTTACATATTTATGTAATTTTTTATGGTGTAATAAAATCACTTGATAATCATCAAATGGATAATGCCGATGATTTTATGGCGGAACAGGATTTGCCGATAATTGAAGTGTAAAACCCTTTAAACGGTTGAACTATTATGATCAATAGCGCAATCGATAAGTTAGCGTGATTGATTATAATTTATAAAATAAATTATGTCGGTTTTTGTCACATTAGAACATTAAATTACAAAGAAGCAAATGAATAATTATTATAAATCTTCATTTTAAACTTTTAAAATATTAATTAAAATGTACGACCTTATTTATCATCAACACCTTGGCTTTATTCGATTAAACTTGTATATTTTAAACCTGAATAAGCATATAGTCAGTATACGCTTTATTCATTACTTTCACTCTTCTAATTCTAAGATTTTTACTTGTGTTTATCATAAAATAATTCGTTTATTTATTTAACTTTATGTAATGTATATCACATCGCAATTGAGATTAACATAAGGTGTATAAATATACTTGATTTAATTTATAAAAATAAATATAATTTCCCTTATTAATGAAGCCAATGGCAGTGGGTTCGTCTTACTAAACAGTTAAAATATCGGCATATCAATTTAAGAATTTGAAACACAAGACTGCTAATGTTGTTCGATTCACTCCCGGCTTTGGTAGTAATACTTGAAATATGCGAGCAAAATTAAAATCTCATTTCCTTTGGCGCGATTCTTGGCGAGTGGCTCATCCCATCGTTACAGTTCTTAATGGCCTTGTGTGGCAATATGGTCCAAAATGACTCAACGGCAATGAAGATTAAAGTTATTTATAAAATTATTTCACACGCAGTTTGCGGTTTAAAATTGTTAAACAATTCTATTATTATTCACGTATGACGAGGTTTAATTAGAATTTTGCATACTTGATCTCGTTATAATATAACAATTTGCTATTATTAGCGACTTGAGTAAATTTCCGGATATATATCCGTATTTTATTGTTAGAATTGTTTGTTTTATATATGTTACTGTAAATAGAAACAGATCAATGTATACTGAGGATAATGACTGAGCATTTAGCACACCTAGGGATTTTTCATATACCCAATGTATTAGAATTGTGATTCATTAAATATGTTTATATATAACAGTATAAAACGTCATCGACAATAGAATATTTTTATTTATGATACTCTTAGTCATAACTGCTATAAATAAATATAATTATTTTATGACTATTCGTGTTTCAATATTTTGCTGAATCACATCTATAATGTAATATTGTTTTTTTAGACACGTAGTTAAATTGTTTCGAATAACTTTACTTTAGTTCTTTATTAGACATGTTGCATTTTAAGAAAAAAACCTATTGTAAATATGATAAATGACAATTTTATTTCCCTAAACATTGGTCACAAACTTTACCTTATATAAAAAATCACAGATATAAAAATAACTTCTACGAATGTTTATTTATAAATTAATTGACTCACGAATAATGTGTTAAATTAATTCAATCATAGTGTTTGGCCACCTGCTATACTACTGGAGCTGATGATTTTTAGAATACATTAGGCCACCTGCACTGTCTTTAAAAAAAAATATTTCCTAGAAATAAATATTACATTATTTTTCCTTGTTGTACTTAAAATAGTTATAACAATATTTAAATGTATCATGCGTTTGGTGGTAAGTGAATTTAAATCCAAAATCAATATCGGTGAGTAAGATATTCATTTCAATATATTAATGCTGACTTGAAACTATATACATAGCAGGACACACCATCACTTATACGGATAACTGACTAGTGTTTGACTAGTGTGGCCACCACTATTATTACTACTATGGGAATTCTTTGTTGTTTTACTGAACAGTGCAAAAATGCATTAAATCAATAAATAAAAACAAAATAAGTGTCTCAGGTTTTTCACCATCGACTCCATAGGTCACTATCGAGGTGAATACGAATACCTCTTACCATGACCTTTTTGGTATATAATCTCATTCATAAAACAAAACACAAAAGCGAAGTGGTTTCGTACTCCCATTTTCTCTTAAATATGGGTACCATCAAATTCATCTTTTCCGTGGCGTTACATGTCAAGACAACTAATTAGTATTGCATTAAAAAATATGGTTAAGACAGTATAAAATGTATTTTTGATGTAAAACGTCAATATTAATTATGGCGTAAAACATGTTCACTTAAGCGAGGAAATCCTTGTGAGGCTACTGAACTAAAAATACAAATAAGCGATAATTAATAAACAATTTATGACATACTTGTCGATTGAGTAGTACGGGCAAGGGCAGTTTTTGAAGACCACCTGTGGGTGGTCGAAATGGGGACCTCCTTTTTATGAAGTCGGTTAAATATCGCTAGAGTGATCCTCGCTATTTCTGGGTTCTGTTTATACCTTTATCAGGCTTCGTTCAAATCAACATAATTACGTAGAACAGCTGGATACTTCATCTTGATTGCTTTGTATGTACTTACCATCAGGTGTAATAAAGCCGCTTTGTAGTGTAATTGTTTCTTAGATTTATGAGAATGTCACATTGAAATTAAATTATTTTTTACATCATTGGAGGACGACGAAAACTGCAAAGTAATCAAAACCGTAAAAAAATGGTTTTATTTCAATGTCGCTTTGAGGTTGGGGGTTAAAAGACCCTTGACATTGATTTTATCGTATTGATTGTATAGACGAGTTCGCGGAGTTCAAAATAGATACAGAAATGGAGAAAGTATGACAAAAACAATTCTGTATTTGATTTATCAGCAGCTTTAAATCAAATTGGATCCTACAAATTATATTTATACTGTCCTTCCTTTGTCCTTCTTTTAAATCCACCACGTGATTGTTTGGGTTTTATTTCATTTTCACTTCGTTTTATTATTTCTATATAATATTGTCGTATTTATTTTGTATAGCAAAGAATGAAATAAATAAATATTACCTCCAATGAAAAAATACAGCCATTATTTAAAGTAGTAGAAGTTTTAATGCAGATTGTAAATGTTTTTATTTGTTTTGGACTATATAGCTTTCACCGGTAGCTCACACAGATAATAATTGCAGAATAATTATCACTTAGATGATCTGGTATCATCATATTCCACTTTACGCAAGTTTGATCGAACAAATAAACTTGACCTTAACAGAGCGGACATCCTTAAAGAACATACAAAAACTAGCAGAATAAATCGAAACGATTATTACCTATGAGGAATTAAATGAATCCATAGCAAATGATACAAATTGGAGGGAAACCCGCGATTCGATTATTTAATTTTATTGCTTCGAAATGCCTATAATTTTTTTGTTGATTGAACCATGTTTGTATTGATCATTTATAAAATCACAGCTTATTAATAGAGTGATTGATGAAACTAAATTAGATATATTATTGGAACTAAACTCTACCTCTAGCCAGATTGCGGCTATCAACTGTTGAAGATGCGCCCTTCATCTTGGACCTTGTGAATGAATCTGTATCAAAGAATTTTAGAATAGAAAACACTTTCAATTTTATTTACCTGATGTAAGTTTATTACTGTTACTTCGAAGTTTTTTATACTACAACGGCTTGATACTAATATAAGGTGCGGTGCCGTCCAGCTTGTCCAAAGTATCCACTTTGAAGGAAGTTTACGCTCTATTTAGATATTATATTTTTTGAAACATCAGTTTTAAATTTAGTAAAAATAATAGTATTCGTGAATGTATTAGATATTTAAAGTACAGAAGCTTTCTGGGAAGAATCTATAAAGTTGTAGAATTACGATGGTTATTGCTAAAGGGCAATTATGATTGGTCATCAAGTCAGTCCTACATAGCATTTAATTTTGAATCTAATTTAGCAGCTTGAAAATTTCGTCAAATTACGTTTAATTAATAAGCCTGTGTTCCCAAATGCTTGGGCCTGTCTCTGGGCTCGGCCAAATAAGCCCTGGCTGTATATTTTCGAAGAATTTATAAGAAACTTATCGCTATGTAAGAAAGGTTAAGAAGTAAATTCAATAAATAAGAACTAACCGAAATAATACACGGGAAACTCAAAGAAAAATAATTAGTCAATTGCTATCTAACATAATAGGTAAAAAGGGTAATGACAAGAAACATAGTTCTTTATTGCAAATACAATCCATTTGAGGACCTACATGTGTAATGTTGATGAACTCTATGTTAAAAACTTAATAGAAATTGTAATGTATCCATTACGCCCAAAGTTTCACTTACTTAAAAGCAAATGTTGTAAAGTATAATAATAATTAAACGACATAATTAAATGGTACTTAAAAGCCTTGAAAACACATTAAACGATTGGTAACATAAAAAGTGTGCACACATTTTTTTCGTCATCGCGTATCCGGCAAATTTCATCAGATTGTTACTCCCGGACTTGCAGAGCGTACACTCAAATGAATTAGCTTCGCAGTGTCGGAATGTTAACATCTTTATCAATCAATTGATGATTGGTTACGGCACTTATTGTACTAGACGGAACCGGGCGCGATATCCCGATCATCATTCAAGCTACCGTTTTTTTCACCCTCTTTCACACTTGGTGGTTTTCGAAGTTCCTTGTTGAAGACTAGATCATAGTTTGATAATGTCTACATTTTTTTTAGATAATACGGAGCGATCAATAAAAGCTGAAGCTTATTGGTTGATTTAGTAATATTGTTTGAACGTTTTTATGTGACTTTAATCTGTTTTCCGA
The DNA here is from genome assembly GCA_023078785.2 of Hyles euphorbiae. NCBI lineage: Eukaryota > Metazoa > Arthropoda > Insecta > Lepidoptera > Sphingidae > Hyles > Hyles euphorbiae. The sequence goes on along the minus strand of CM041051.1, from coordinate 5,195,679 downwards.
TAAACCTTTAGATACCAACAATCATTTTATTCTGATTTATTAAATACTCATTGTGTTTGTATTAAATTGAATAGGAATTGGCAACGAAATATAGCAATTTTATTTTTTTTAAATTGCTCATAATGTTTTAAAAGATAATAACGGAATGAATATTTATTTAATTTCTAATTATTATTTCTATGGAATAGGCTTTATTTATGTGATAAGGCATTGACAGACTAAACATTTATTAATTTTGTAATGCAAACTATTTTACAAAGCATTGTTGCTTGGTAAAATAGTTGACAGACATACATATATTATCAATGTTGATAAAGATCGAATCTAGAGAATCTGAACTTAAACCGCACTTGAAGTTGTTGCAAAATACAATAAAATAGCAATATAAAACCTACCTGGCGTAGTAAAACTACACCTCTATTTATAGAAATATTTACAATGTTATAAAACATGCAGCTATTTGTAAGCGTAGCATATTATATGATTGTCTCGTGTTAGTGCTTCACTACATAGTATAAAACAAAGTCGCTTTCTCTGTCCCTATGTCTCTTTGTATGCTTAAATCTTTAAAACTACGCAAGGGATTTTGATGCGGTTTTTCTAATAGATAGAGTGATTCAAAAGGAAGGCTTATGTGTATAATACGTGCATATTATTGTAGTGAAATCTATATGCACCCGGGCGAAGCTGGGCCGGGCCGCTAGTAAATAATATAATAGTCAAGAATGGTCTCTGTGTCGCCTAGATAAATCTTTTTTTTAATGTTATCCTACTTTGTCTTAATTTTCGACATACATGTATGCACTGTTGTGTTCTGGATTGACGGATATTGTAGGCAATGTACCTATTGGATATATTGAGAATTAACTTTGTGACTTAGGATGCCGAGCACAGTGGACTGCCAAGAATTGCTTTGTAATTCATGGTGCTGTTTGATTTTGCTTATGACCATGGGCGGTTGTGCAGTAGCTTAAAATACTTTTATAAATACCACTACAGGGTAGGCAGTGATTCTCCTGGTAGCAATTTTGAGTACAATTTATAAACAGTTTTATTCAGCTAGCTCTGTTGATTTTTGTATTCTAATTACATATGGAATTTTAAAAATTGTGTATACTTTCTGCTGATAGTATTATTGTAAATCCAAGATGGTAATGTCGATAGAGATATCATTGTATAATTATTTATCTATGTAAAATTATTTTAATTTATCGATAAAATTAAAACGTGCACAGAGCTTCGAATAAAATCAAAAATAATAACCATTCAAATGAAATATTAAGCAAACAAACAAAGTAATTTAGATGCTCACCGTACTCCCGTCCCCGAAGTTGTATGATCAGCGTCAACGGGAACGACGGTTAATAACGCACTAAACGCCAGTTCCACTTAATTATGTTATGTCACAAATTCGCGTTATATAAGGCATAACCGTGCGGCCCGTGTTATGCCTATGTAAGTTTACACTAGACTGAACTATCGGACTGAAATATCACAGCGCGACGGTAAAAGGCAAACTACCCTCCGCGTAATATTGTTTTAACTAATTAATATTTTTATTAAATATTACTATTATTATCTGTATTTGTATCAGCCCATTTAAGTACGATTGATAGGAGTTAGGTCACACAGTCTACCACGCTAGCGTAGTGTGGATTTGCGGACATATCATAGAAATTCTTATAAATTTTACGATGTTTTCCTTCACCGTTATAATGCGTGGTGATTGCCTATCAATACCCATATACCAACCGAGTTAAGCAATTGTTGCCAATTATTATTATTCATTAGAGCATTTTATTTATTCATTATAGTTATTAAAGCTCCTTGGAAATGCTATAGGTGGATTAAATATTCGACATTATACTAAGCTAGTGCCTTAGAATATCCAACGGTGTACCAAACCACGCAGCACATTGGATCAATTAGACCAAAGTTTCTATATGGAATGGTAAAATAGGTGTCATTGTCAAAACGAACAGTTTGACAATGTAGATTGTGTTGTTACTAAACATTATCGAATATACCAGCTATAAATCGCATCTAACAATCGTCAGCTGCCAATGATCACACCACTTCGTAACATTGCAGAAACAAGGCGCAAGTAAATACAGTGTTGGACAAAATAATGGGGCACCGTGTCGATATCGTAACACAACTAATAAATGGTAATTTGACACGACAAGTCAATTATGAACCGACATAAACGCGTATCGGCTTCGGCGGAATTTCGCTTGTAATGTCAGACCTGGGAAACATTTTTTGCACCCTCATTTTATACAATAATATCAAAATGAGCGAAACATTAAAAGTACACAATTATCCAATTAACCTTGAGTGTCTTAAATAAACAATAAAAATACTTTTATTACAAAATAAATCAGCTGCTACACACTGTTTATATTTCAGGTTTGCATCGCAACCGTAATGTCTCATTAACAATTACTTTCTCACATAAACAGACAATTATTCGACACGACTCGCACATAATTGGCAGGATACTCCGCATAATTGACTAGTATTTATAATAAAACATAAATTACGTAAAGATATGACCTTTCTCACAACTTTCTCTGGAGGCAAAAAATCCGAGTCAAGTAGCCATTTACCGACTTCACCTCATTAGCTCAATATCAACACGTCTTGTGCCTTTAATAGATATATAATCATGCATATTATTTAAATTGCTTGACAAATTACACGTCGGTACGCAGTTGTACTCGCTCAGTTGTCGGTTACGTTTCGACTTGAATTTCTTGCAAGCTCGAGATGTTGTTAATATTTATGCTGTGCGAATACGTACAGACGCTCATTACGAGAAAATTTATTACATTGATGGATGCTTTAATCGGGGTTACCGATATTTGTTTGTACTGTACCTCGTTGATACTTGAACTATTTGCTACTTCCACCTTTCTAATGTAAACTTTGTAATGAATGCAAGGTTAGATTCTTTTTCTGTTAATCGTTAGCTTTTTATTTACATCTTTTCGCTAATATTTAAATAACAAAAATCTACAGGGTATATCAAGACTGCTACCGAAAACGAAGCCGGGTGGTAGTTTAAACGACTTCAAACACAATGCAACAGAAAATGTTGGAAAAAAAAGCGACAATATTTTTTTTATTATTTTTTTTATATGGTCGTATTTGGGTGGTAAATATTTTTTTTCGTAAAATAATAGTTTATACCCTTTTATTTATAAAGACTCTAAGGTATAATAGAGTTTAAATTATTATTTTACCAAAAAATATGGATTTACCATCCAAAAATGACGATATTTAAAAAAATGATAAAAAAATTGTCGCATTTCTTAGCAAAAATTTTAGTTGCATTGTGTTTGTAGTCACTAAAACTACCACCCGGCTTCGTTTTCGGTAGCAGTCTTGAGATACCCGGTATAACTGAGAAACGTAAAGTCGAATGGAAATGGATAAAAATGGACATTAATTAAGCGATGAAAAAGATGTGTGCGTATTAACTCTAAGCGATTCCCCCATTAAGTCCTTACCTTTCAGACACGAGTCGCCAATTAGTAGTGGGTACTAAAGGAAAATGTGGCCGACGGGTAAAATTACGAGACTGAGTACATACAGGCATACGTGCGTACTCGGTACAGCTTCGTCTCATTATACAAGTTGACACCTCACCTGGGTGTCTCGCAGCTTCCTTATTGTTGCCTAATTAGAGAATAGATATTTGTGTGTCTTCAGATGTGCTATGAAATAAATGAAATAATAAATAAATACACCCAATAGGCATATACATAGCCCCACACTAAGATGTCGTGGGTATCAGTAATTAGGAGAGACTTTTCGGTCTCATAAACACCCAGACTCGAAACAAATTCCTGAGTAATAATGTATATAAATAAATTGTATAAGTAACTTATTTCTATTTACATTCGTTTCATATGTTTTAAGGTAGACAAATCTGGTATATAATAATTATCATCATCATACATAGGCCTCCCCCATGGATCTCCACAATGACCTGTTGGAAGCGGCCTATAATAATAAACGGAAAATATATCTAACCTTGGTCTAAAAAAGATTCCAAAAAAACTCGCAAATTGAATGAAAATCCTAATAATTCAGAGTAGTTTGACTCACTAGACAGTCAAAATACTGTATCGAAAATAACACGTCTTATTTTATAAACAAATTTAGAGGAATACCATTTTTTTGTATGTGGCTGTTAATTTTAGGTTAAAAAATATAAATAGAAATCTGAATATACAATTCCTACGAGTATTAAGATTAGCATTGGATCTACCGCATTTTATGGGGGTTTCGACACATTACATTTCTTTATTTAGCAAGAATAAAGTATGACTCCACATTCAGTATGTCAATATTAATACCTCTTGTCTGTATAATTTTATGCAATATAATTTTATGGAACAATTTTATTGTTGAAAATGAGTGGTAAAATCATGTCAAAACATTATGCTTACTGTTTACCATAACTTAAATATCAACAAGTGAAAATGCCCTAAATAACCCGAAAGTTCAAGATCAAATTACCTTTGCAAAATACTTTTTTGTTAATTTATTATTTTTATACGTTTTCTGTCGGAGCTTGTCCGAATTTTTATTGGTGTTGCCAGTTGCCAACATGCCGAAAAAACACAATGTTACCAACTTGATTACCCTCCGACAATACCGAACTTCGCCGTTTTTTATTTGCTGTCAATGTGCCTTTAATTTTGTAATATTTCTTAATATATTTTAATGAGGAACAATATAGTGGCAATAAATCATATTGAAGTATTTTTTATAAACTTTTATGCAACATGCTCCCGATATAATTTAAATGGAGAACGTTTTATTTAAGTTTTTTTTATATGCAATATAACGTATTTATAAATTTGAAAGCTTTGTGATTACTGTTTTTTATGTTTATTGCTTATTGAGGGTATAATACCCTCGTAATTGTTTTTATAAGAGGGGAATTTAAAATTCAGGCTGTAGAGACAAAAATCTTGGGTTGACAGTATCTTGTATCCTGTGGTTAAATATACCGTATTGGTTTTAATCTGATCATTATATAGTTTTCTTTGACAATTAAGAAAACCATCATACAAATATCTTGATATCTAAGAGTTCTCCACAAGAATTACTGACCTACATAACGTCTATATACTAACCCACACCAGATCAATATTATGGACTAAGAACTCGTACGGCCGCACTTGTTTTAATGTCAATTAAATTGTTCTTTGTATAGATTCTCAACAAAATAAACAAAAACAAAGAAAATCTAAACTAAGTAATTATTTTATTAATTCTTATGTTTTATGTGGAGGTTAGATTTACATTGTTGTGTGTGATCATGTGGGGTGATAGCCAGCAAGGGGAGGGTCTCCCGATTTGATACGATAATCCACCCTTTGTTGGGTTTGAGTGGATGGACGGGGACCTTTCGAAGATATAGCAATGCTTTCATCAGCCCCCCTGGGTAGTGTTAAGGGACGTGGTTGAAAGTATAGAGGGTACCTTGTGTGCTCGAAAATTAAAATGTATTAAATTATTTACAATTAAAATGTACATTACTAAGTAATGATTTAATTGATATATATCTTAGTAATGCAGTTAATTATAGCAGAGGTCTTTGCCTTTATCACCAACAGTTCCAAGATTACAGAACGAAATTGAAATAATCAAAATAACCTTTTGCACATTTTTGAAAAAACCACGTCATAAATAAAAGCATCAATTACAGTGAAAGGGACGACGCGAACAAATAATGCGTATCGAAACAAACTTAGCATATGTAAAACATTGACACTAACAAATACATGATTATTAATAAAGAATTTTCAATTCAATAATTCATTTGCCACTTTCGTGTAATAATTACTAGGGATGTTGAACATAGTGGAGCTATCGGATATCCGAAAAAATATCCGAAATTGATGAAAGTTTTGATTAATATCGAAAAGGGCAACGTTTAAAAATGTCATAAGTCTGGACTTTGGTTTTCATTTTTTTACAATTCCTAGAGACTTATCCGTGGCTGAACCTATCCGAAACTATCACATGATATGATATAATCTCATATCCGTATAAGAAATAACTAGGATAATATTATTGGTATATCCTTAGACCCTATCTATACGCAAAACACATTCATAACATAAATCTTACATCATGTAGAACATGTACTATTAAGTTTTTCTTCTAATAATATTCGTTATATATTTTTTATTTTTGTAAGCACTGTTCACTTTATTTTAGTGTATCCCGCCTTAATTTACAATATTATAGTGCTATATTGAATAAATAAATGAAAGAAAAATAAATAACATCCCTGATTACATTTATAAATGTGTCGTGGGCTCATTGCCTCAGGTTTGTTAACACCCATTTAAGCGCTGCCAACGCGACACCTGCCCTTTCGCTGTAATCAACATTGCCAATAAATTATTATAATGTATTAAACATAATTGTATAAGCCTGCGGATATTTAGCAAAGCGTTTTACAAACATTAATTGAATAATTTATTATACGCCTTGCAGTAGGTTAATCTGGGGTTTTAAGTCATAGAAAAGTGGTGAGAGATGGGTGGCCTCTTCAGGATGTGATGTGTGATTTGAATAGTTGAAAATATATTAAAACTTAATTAAATCTCGAAATAGTTTAAAAAATAATGGGACTGTTGGTAGATATGATGAGATAAAAATTGTCAAAAACCAATATGTGTAGATATGTGTACATATATAACAGTAAACGAATAACAAAAATAAGCTATCGGTATGCTCTATCATTTGTTCCACGGGGAGTGCTCTAAGGAACTGCTAAGATTATATAATTGTCGCCATTTTACCAACGTATCATCCGTCGTCGCAGTAGACTTCATTCCTACCTGGAAATTATGCGTTCCCGGATGGTATGTTTCCAGCTTTCTATTTTACCACGTATGTGGAAACTCTGGAATGAACTCCTTGATCCAGTGTAGCCGGAGCGCTATGACCTCTCTTTCTTTAAGGGAGGAAGAGAGCGCTCTTCTTACGGTATACAACGACCTAGTCATGCAGGACCTCTGACACTGCAAAGGTCCACGAGAAGCTTTGACCGCTTACTATCAGGCGTACCCCATCCTAATGTACTTGCTAAGGCTGATAAAAAACAGATAAATAACAGTAATAAACATAATAACTATAAAAAGATACAGTAAAGTCCTTTTGTATTCTTTTCAAATGATTGTCTTAACGAATAATTTAAAATCTATAATGTTGTGCATTGACACGCTTATTATAATATAGTAAAAATTACTATCAATGTTTCGTAGCTCCACAATATAAGCCTTTGCTTATACGTAGCCTGTTCAAAAACAATTACACGTATACAGCGCCTAAAGCATAAATTTAAGTTGTTACAGAATAAAAGATTTTTAAATCCGGTTTAAGGAGTCAACAACATTTTATCCGCGGTTAAAAACGAGAAAAATAATTGCTGCGTGCTAATCGCTCGGTATTCGCGAAGGCATTTAAAACAACTAAGACTTTATCCGCGTGTTCTATGAAGAATTTAAAACGTTTGAATTATAGAGTTTTAGCTTTTACCCGTGGCTTCGTCTATTTAGAATCATTGGACAGTTCGACCCCATACGAATAAACCATTTTTCGGTATAATAATTTCTTAAGTCACTCGCCCAAAAATAACTTTATGTGATATTTAAATAATGTTAATGCCTTGCTCCTTTTTTTGGAAAACGGTTTGGTAGGTTTAAGGTTGTTTAGAAATACCGTTAATACTGGTATCATTTAGTAATGTCCAGTTTTATGGTCGTTAAATTTTAATTCATACGAGTTTAAATTTGGAACCGGAAAGCAAAAAATTAAATACTTTAGCCCGCAACATGTCGGCTAGGTGGTATATTCTTATAAGCACCTAATATATTTATGACAAAAGATTAGCTTTTATGTTATGAGAAATATGAGTCTGTAAAATCTTAAACATCCTCACATTTAGTCGCTTTGATGGATTTTCTGCCATCGAGTACAGTGGTTGCTAACATACCACATTCATATGGTCTGCAGGAATTTCAATCACCAAAAGGATAGCATCAATAAATTGCGTTACTTAATTTTTGATGACACTGTGGTTCCACTCTCATCAAGCCATCCCATTTTTACTGTTACTTTAAGGGCCTACAGACAGACTCTACCACTTCTAAATACTGTATTCTACGATTGCATAAAGACATAACGAGTATATTTCTTAAAATAATCATGGTTATCGTACAAGTAATAAGTCGCGGTCCACTATGGTGCATTTGGATAACACACAAGCTATAAATCAAGAGAATTTGGGTTCTATCCTCACATCGAGTCAAAATTATTACGTGATCCACAAGCATTTATCAGATAGACTAGTGAGTCGTTTCTGATACCCGCGTCATAATACTTTTTTTTTAAATTTAATAAAATGGTAAACTTAGGAACTATTTTCGTGTCCTGTAAATGTACAATCTGTCTGCAGGATTAATTTTTACATGTATTTATACTCGTATATTAGGACAAGCGTGCCTTAATGCACTCGTACCTTAATATTGGGTCTGAATTATATATGTGGTTTACTCTTCTTCATGTTTGTAATTGATTTCTCGTCCACATTTTTACCGTTAAACAACACAGTTTTGATGAAACGTGGGCGTTTTTCCACTATCATGCAAATAGGTATGTCGTGATATGAATCATTGTCTATCGCTATTGTTACATGAATGTACTAACAATGTTGCTTTGCCGAGTTTTCTGACCATCAATATTCCGAACAGTGCGACAGACAAGCAGTACTGTTTTGGCCGAATCGCTTCTGTTTGATATTGAGGTCAGTGCTATTAAGAATTGGATCTTCTTGTGATAGTTTTGTAATAATAGCAGATTTCGAACTGTCGGTAGCTTTAGCGTGAGGTTATTTCATAATGTTTTGGACACAATAGAAAAATGATGTTCAATTTAATTTTATGACAATTACATGAATACTATATTCCGAAGATGTGGTAATATTACTTAGGTACTCTAAGTGTCTTTTTTATCTGCCTATTTATTCTCAAAGGCAAATAACGCTAATACTCTATTTTCATGTTTTTTTCAACATTACTAAATATACTTGATCCTAGTACGTACCTATTGCATAACATAAAATAAATGGTGAATACAAAAGCACTGATTTTGATATTAAATTAATTATGTACTTACTGATACCTAGTAACAACTAAAGAACGTGACGTTGGGTCATAGTCTGATAATATTATATATTATGTTTATTCTGGTTTCTCGAAATTACCAACTTAACTTTTGCAAGCCTATTGTACTAAAATGATTAGTTTTCATCTCCATTTACTACAAAATTCTTGTTTCTAACTATTATAAGCAAACCAATAGATCTAGATAAATATATTAAAATACAGGTTCTGCTAGTGACGCAGTTCCGACGATGATTTACAATAATAAGCATGTAAAACTCGTGTATATTTAGTCAAACGACGGTGACAAAGTCCGGGATGTGACGCAAAGCACAATTTTTTCTTCATAACCTAAAGTGAAAATAAAAAAATCGCATTCGTTTCAAAAACGTCTAATGTCAAATTTAGATTACACAAAATTGATCTTAATCGATTAAAAATTAGAGTGACTTTTAGTACTTCAAACAGAAACGCTACAAGAATGTAAATGAGAATTGGATTGGCACCTGCGAGTCTGGCGATGCGGTGACGTCACATCACAATAATGTAGTACGAGCAATTTGACACCTTTAGGCGGCCAGCTTAGAATTATGATACACTAATTGAATGTTTAGGTTTCATTTTACTACTTGGGAACTAACAACTAACTTGGGGTCGCACAGAAGTGGCAGTAGCCTGTGTTGGAAATTGATTACTTTATGTAATTACTTTCAAACTGTGAAAATACTAAATAAGTTCATTCTGGATCAAAACATAGAATTCAAGAAGCTCAATATATTCTATGATAATATTATGGTTTTAATTACATGCAAGAATACTGTTTACACACAAATCGAATGCATACGCCGAAAATCATAGTTACTTCTCATCATAAAGTTCCTCAGAACACGGGGGCGATCTTATCGCCATACCGGGCACAAATTTCTGACTCCGGGCTGATAATGGGTAGAAAAATCAGTTTCTCCCACCCGGGATTCGAACCTGAGACCACAGCTTTGCAATCACACCGTAGCTAGTACTACTGCACCACCCAGGCATTATAATGTTAAATATTATTGTTTATTATAAAATACCCTTTCAGAATTTCGTCATTACATCACGCCAGAGAGCGCCTCGTTCGTTTGGTAATAAGCAAGTCGTGCGATCGTTGCGTTAAGTACGTGCTAATGTAGATTCGAAGCTCAGATACGGAACAAATACATACAGCGGCTAAATTCTCTGCGTGACTTGAAAACAGGTTAAGACGTCGATCCCGGTTGCTGTCAAAGCAGCATTGCTAAAGTCAACTTAGAAACTGTGCATTTCTGAATTACTTAATAGGTCTAAGCTTCTAGGGTGTGAAAAGATAGTAAATCAATGTAGTTTCAGTAAAATGAAAAAGGATATAAAACACAATGACGTAAAGTCAATAGTATTCTAAAATATTTTGTCATCAGCATCGGTCTAAGAATATCTATTACTAAACGCAAGACATGTTCAAAGATTCTAATCAAATCCAAAAAAATATTTTTATTGTGGACGTAGGTTTACATAAGCTGTTACAAATTGTTTAAAATTCTCAAGTAAACTTTGGAAGTAGGGTGTAAAGTGCGCACCATAAAGATAAAAAGCTTGAAGACCTCAAGAAAGATAGGCGAGTCAATGTTTTTACATTCTAGGTTATTACAAAAACGTTCTATATTTTCAAACGTTATAATTTAGTATATCAATATTTGAAGTCATTCAAAAGTGTATATGTAAAGTGTCCCATTAGTCCAACGAATCGATTCCGTTTTTGCCGCACCAGAGCGATGTTGTATTTTTTTTTATTATGATGATTAACATACGATTACCGGTTGTGAGGCGACGTTAATATATCTCATTTTGTGCCGGTTTTTCTTTCGATTCAATTTATGTTTAAAATTGTAAAAGTGAAACTATTTTTACATGCAGCATACAATCATGCTTAAATTAGTGTCTGAACATCATGCGATTGTAATAGTCAATTTAATAATATATTATTATGTTTATATGTTTTATAATCGAAGTATTAACGTGAGTAAGTGTGTCGTCATATAAGCTGAGTAATATCCGGGATTCCGAAATGTTTATAGAAGAGCGAATGACCATCGCGGGTTTGTGTATTCTCTGACCATTGCTGCTTAAAAATGCATTAAAGGAAAGCTTATTCTTACATAACTATAACTGTTTTTAACGGAAGTCACGACCCATACAAAAGTTTAATTAAATAAAAAGGATATGACTTGTAATTTAATAGCGGAATAAATCTCATTGATATTTATATTAGTAAACACAGATTTTATGGCGGAGGCGTAGATTTAATTTACTGTACTAAGATCATAAAACGACACTAAAGAAGCAATGATGTCTAATGCAATGATCATAAAACGGCGAGCCTACGCAACGAAACCACTCTAATTTAAATGTAGTCAACTTTCGGCAAAGATTTAGATCATGACACCTATATTATTAAACTGTGTAGATATTGATATAGCGGAAGGGGTATCTTAAACGGTGAATTTCTAATTACAAAAACAGTAATGATAAGACAGATACGTAAGCAATAATAAAAATACTGCAGTTATTATATAAAATATTTGATAATAATCTGAGCAAAAATATACTGAAAAAATTATACGTAAACATTAGAATCCAAAAACAATATTTGAAAGAAATAAAGAAGAAACTATTTTAAAATCAGAATAACTTAAGCCCATAAAAAACTAAATAAGACATAAATATCTGCCGAGACGTTATAGAGCCACAAAGATACCTGGCCCGGTGGCCAAAAGTGGAAACAAATACGTCATTTAGAATGTCAGTCTATCTGCCAGTCGCTGTCATATCGGCCATTAGTTGTTTACTCAATGTATTTATTTTTCTTGCATTATTTAAAACTAGTGAAAATTGTCGAAAACTTTAAAAAGTGATGCTAGGAATGTTAAACTTCAGGTATTAAATTTTACGTAGGAAGAAAATCGGCTTCAGATACCAATAATACCCTTCGAAAAATTGTATCATCGTGTAGCTGTTGCCACAAGTTTGTGTGGTCAGCTTTTCAAAATAAATTCCACGAAAACAGAACTTTGTACTTACTAGTACAATAGATGTTAGTTCATATCCTAAACTAAAATTCATCGTTACGTGCATGGTGGCCTGTTGGTAAATGGACTACCAATGACCACAACCACATTTCGCGGTGGCTGCGGGTTCGAATCTCAGAGTACCCCTCTGACTTTTCAGAGTCATGTGTGTATTGATAGTCAATAAACACACACAAAAACGGTGAAGGAAAACATCGTGAGGAAACCTGCATACCAAAGCGATTTATAAGAATTTCTATGGTACCTGTGTAAGTCCACCAACCCGCATTAGGCCAGCGCGGCGGACTATATAGCCTGTGATATGGCCTAACTACCCTCAATCGTACTCTCGATTACAGAGGAGGCCCGTACCCTCCAGTGGGACGTGTATGGGCTGATACAGATAACTTTTTAAGGGTTTTGACTTCTTTAAGGGGGAGCGATTGGTTAGAGATCTTGTGAAGGAAAAAACATGCATATGAAACTGGTCCACTCATTTTCCCGACGCTATTGATCGGATTGAAAAATCTTACTTTACCCACTTTATTGCTATATCTATTTTTAATGGCAACACCAAATTCGATTACAGCGACTCTCTCACCGGGCCAGATAACTTTGTGCCGCTATATCTATACACGTACAGATTTACACATATGACGCATCGACGACGTGCACCATTAAAGTTTATAACCGTCTAGCAGTGATTTTAAAACAAAACGCGACAAAACAAAGATGATTGATATGGAATATAGATTTACGAGTTGAATGAGTCAAATACTTTATACATTCGGGACGCATAGCGCGCTAGACGGTACAGACATAAGATAAATAATGTCTAGTAATTAGAGGAAACGATAGTTGTTTAGTATGGGACGAGGCCTGTTATATGATTTTAAGATGCGGTTAAAGCTATCTTTAATGAATAAATATGTAATAAACTTGTAGGATACGAGTGTGAGGATGCAATAATTAATGATTTGAAATGATTGCGAATTTAAACAATATGTGTAATTGTCCATTACCGGTACTATAACTGTCACATAGTTTAGAAACCGTTCGTTCAGAAATGCAATGTTTTATTCACAGTACATTTGTACTCGCATTAATCAGATTTATTGTTTGTGTTTAGACCTTTGCCATTTATCGAAGCGTTGTCACAAAACCCATTAGGTCAATATTTTGTCAAATGCGCGGCATTTACAATTGTTTGATGGCTGATATCCAACAGAATCTCATTAACACCCGACGCATTTGTCTGAGTGCAAGACATTCTGTAGTCACGAAGCCGAATCCGACGACGACGTAGCAACCCAACTCTAGTATTTGTGTATTTAACGATGTAACCAAACCGACCAACCTTGCCTTGTTATCCACACCCTTAGAACGGCATTTTCTCACCATTTCGGCTTATCTCATTGTCGTCAGACATGCCATTCGCGGAAATGGCAAAGACTTTACGTAAATAGACATAAATATTGTATTTTAAACATAAATTACTTATATTATCCGCAACTAAACCCTTGAGTGCCGTGACTGGGACACAATATCTGTAAAACCACTGCATTAAGAATGGACGGCAAATTCTAGCGATGTTTTGTGATTGCATTGCATTATTTAGCATACACTTCTTATACTGGTCAGTGACGTCATGATTTGCATAATACATGGCACGTAATGAATAGAAAACAATGACAGAATGACATGAGTAAAAGTTACCCAATCCATGTGACACACAGACCCATAGTTAAAAAAATGGTAGATTCTTATATGAATCTTCAAAAACTATGAGCTTTAAATTGAAGATCTAGGTGCTAAATCCTGGTGGATTTACTTATGGACAAAAATACAATTAAGATATTAAAATAACATACATACATATTGTAACTACTATAATTAAAATTAAACAGGCCGTTCTCTACAATTTCTCTAATCTATATTTAACAAGAGATTTCATTAGATATTCCGATGCATTTTATGTTTCAGGAAACAAAGAGAGAGAGAGGTATAGATATGATGCATATGTTTAAAGATAGCTAGGCATCATAAATGCACATATACGGCGATCTTGGTTTAATGAAGCGTAGAATTGTACCGACATAGTAATATTAGCTATTTTAATCTCTGGTTAAAGATAAATAGGATATAGAGAACGGCCTTAAGTCTACATTTAAATTAACACATTACTCTCCGTTTACGTAAAACCATATATTTCTTCCTAGCCTTTAGCTGAAAAATAAAAATAAATCAATAATCTGTATCAGCCCATATACGTCCCACTGCAGGGCACGGGCCTCCTCTACAACCGAGAGTACGATTGAGAGTGGTTAGGCCATATAGTCCACCACGCTGGCCTAGTGCGGGTTGGCAAATAATAATTATAAAATCAATAATAATATATATAAAATCAATAATAATTAAGCAAAATCACATTACTGTATAGCAGTACCGTTTAACAGTTTTCCGACATAAAATAATTACAAATAATAAAGTTTGTTCAAATTTGTCGGTTGGTCGTACAATCAGTGTGTAACCTCCTTCGAGAATCCAGAAATATGGAGTCGGAATATTTAGACATTCTATATGAGTGTATAGAATCATTAACCTCGACCGGTCTTGGCCCCAGTCGTGGACATTGATATAATTCAAGTTATTACGAGCTAGCGCCTAATATTTCCTCTATACGTTGGCTAATATTTTGTTTTAAGGCACATTTTAATGTTAGAGACGAAAATATAAATTAACAATTGTGGTTGAATGAAATTTGTACCAACATGGAGCTTCATTAGTAGATTTGTATAGCTGTGATTTTCGTATTATTTTAAGGAAAGCAAGTAATATATTCATTGCTTAAATTCATTTTATTAAAGCAAGTAAGCAAAATTTACTTTTCGAAATCTGTTATAGATACTGTGTATTTAGTTACCAATAGTTATTTAAAAAAATAAACAGTATTTTATTATGTACTTAGTTTCGATGCACTATCTGCTAATTTTCGTCAAGTTTTTTTTATTTGTGCTATAAATTATTTTTAAGAAGTAGGTATATAATATGCTGCAATAAAGATAATTTAAGAATAAAGAAACCTATATAACTCCTATAAGGGTTCTAGTAATTCCTTTGAACCATTTAGGAGACGCAGGAATACTTTTTGATATATGCATCATCTTCAATGGAGGAGTTATTCGTGAACGCCGTGATAGCTATGACCGAACACTTAAGTGGAATATCAGAAATAATATCACGAAAAATTCGGATTTTGAGACACGGCAGATCCCGCTTTAAACAGTGAAATCTCCATTTTCCAGGTTCACTTCCTATCTCATAGTGTGTTGGAACACGTAAGGCAAAACGTGGGCGTCCTAGTGGCGCTTCTGCCTACCCCTTCTGGGAAAACGGCGTGAGTTTATATATGTATGTGTGTTTTGTGAGGTCATCATAATAAATCCGCAGTACTAGTCTTTTGTCTTTATACATTTGTATGTTAATAATGGCTGCTATTGGCAAGACATTGGCAAGATTTACACAGCATACTGGTCTGGTGATTGTCTACATCTGCCTACACTGTGGAGGCAGTTATTATATTGTTTTGTATGAATCGGCCACGTTCGAGTGATTGGCGATTGATTACGTGTCAACCATAAGTTGTTAACGTTATTTATTTTATTGAATAAGCCTGAGTGATCACCCATAAATGCGTACCGTACTAAGACCGCCGCACTGTTGTGTCACATTTGAAAATGACTTAAGAAATTGAGAAAACGGGAGGGATGTAAGATTAAGAAGTGAATGAAAAAGACGAAAACTAAGCTGTTCCTATAGTTTTTTGTGAGACTGTGATTTTATTCGGTTGAACTAGGCCATTGCATACTATATATACTCCAAATCAACTATGACGAAGATCTAACACCGTCTAATTCAATATTATTTTTTTACTACAAAGTAATTTTGACTATACTCTGGAATCTTATTAATATTCCCTTATTTTGTCATCTACACCTTCCTCGCCTTTAACTTTATTTAGCTTGATAAAACATAACAGTCAACCTTTAAATTGTTATGGAGTTAGCTATTGTTCGCCACAAACTACACAAGTCTATAAATGCAGTTTTACTGCAAGTCGTCAAAATAGCATGTTCAAATTACATTACGATTTCCTAATGGTGCTTAGATGTGATGTTAATGTCAATATTATTAGGTAATAATACATAAAAGACCTACTCAAAGAGTTAAGTTCTGTTCAACAGTAATATTCTCTTGGCAAGAACCAGGCAGATAATTTCTTATTCAGTATGTTTAGTCATCCGTCAATGAAAAACAATGGGAAGTCAGATCATTTTGCCTTGGTAGGTACCTGAAGCTTAAACGTCTTTAAAAAAATAAATAAGATGCAATAAAAAATATTGCGACTATAAATTGAGATATAAACCATCTTATCTCTCAAGTTGGATTAAACTGCACATAGTTAGCATTTTTTTTTATTAAAATCGGTTCAGTAGTTTAGAAGTTCATCACATTCAAACACAACGACATGATATTTTTATATATTAAGGAAATAACTACGGCAATTCAAATATTACAAGATTGAAATTAATTACCTTAAGATTGCTATAGTTACCAAAAAATCTCACTAGTAAAATTATGTTTAGATGGATAATAAACTGAACTCACTAACGAATCTGACAAGTAAAATAAGTAAATTATTTACTATTGTTTGGAAACTCGTGGACAAATTTCGTAACTTAAACCTTTGAACAATCAGTCAAACGATAGATACATGTCGATTGCATCATTGATGACGACACTAACAAAGCATTCAACCGACAACCCAGTCTGAGAATGCAAATGGAAAATTCAAATGTGCCCTTCAATGTTTGAACTTGCCTCTAACGGCATAACAATTAATTTAATTCGATTAATATTGCCATTGCTATATCCCTTTGTCTGATTGTTTGCTTTATCTTAAGATTTATTTTGATGTAGTATCGCTGTTTATGACTTATGATAACGGTTTTGTTTGATTAAATGCAGGCAATGTAACGTATTGGTATTTGATTGGAAATCTATGTTCTGTAGAGGTAATTATTTTGTTGTCCGTATACGATGCCATTAATTAATGTTATCGTAATTTTGTAGATCTGTTGTAGTTAATGAAAACCGAAAGCTTGGTAATCAATTCAAAGTAGAGCCATTCTGTTTTATAATCATTATTTAGATTATACAGTATAAGTTTTTGCCCCGAACGCAAACAAAATATCGTCTTAAACTTTGTCCTTTTAGTTTACTCACCCTAAACCTGGTGAATATTATAAACAACATACCAAAAAAAAGCCAAACTCGGATGGCCAAAATTAAAAAAATCACAGGCAAATAATTAAGTATAAATTGTTATTATGCTTCAGCCAAAACTCAGCAAGAATATTTGATGAAGATCACTTAATTTCAATCACTAACAAGTCTATTAATGCTATGAATCAATAACCTAGACTATTAAATTTATCGATATTACATCATGTTCTCGATAATAAATCACATCACGTCACAAGCAATGTTACCAGACATTTGCATAGTTGAAAGGATCAAAATCATACGCACGGTTTATGATGATTGTTTATGGTAATGTTTATTGTGCTCCGGATTAATTTATATGTTTATTATCGCTAATATTTTGAATGCCACATTTATAAAGCGTGACGAAATGTCGATTTTAATTCGCGATTATTGCATTCCACAGATTTACATTCAGATTACTTTTTTATTTGGACGGATTAAGGATTAGGAAATTGAGGATTGGTTGAAACTTATTAGTTTTGATTTTTATTACCTATGTCTGTCCGAAATATATAAGTTTTATTTTTGGAATATAATTAAAAAAGGGACTTTAAGACCGTCAATAAGAATTACTTTCAGGAGAGAGCAAAAGGAGTTTCAACAATAAAAACACTTTCTTAGTTTCTGGTGGCCATAACACAAGATATGCATCTAACTGTAGGTCCATTTATTTCTTGCTTTCAGTTAATTTATCATAAATAAAGTACTAAATTTATTAAAACTATACATGGAGCACTTGAAACACCTTTCAACTCTTTAGCATAACACCAGAAATCAATTAAGAATAAAATTTACAAATTGGCAAATGCCATTTCAACTTAACATTCTAAATCCTTAATTTTATTTATGCCTTTTCATAATGTCCATTCACTTAACGGGTTGTGCCGTTTGACGGATTAACATTGGATTACTAGATTTTATTTACTAATATTGCATGTTTTCAATAGTCGTAAATCTTCATCATTGAATTTAGGAACGTGTCAATACGATAGATTTTATCAGGGGTTTATGTTTGTGTCCGATATGGTGTTGGGCCTTCCTACGCTATGCTATTTATTTTGCGTAATGTATTTATTATACTTTCTGTCAGTTACGTAAAGATTCCCATTGTAATAGAGAAATACCGAGTACCGGTATAATTAATTATTATTAAAAACAAGGTCTTACTTCCACAAAAGTTAAGTGAAGTAAGGAATTTAAAATTTTCCTTTATAAATCCAAATGTGATATCTAAGAGTATAATCAAAACTCCACTTTTTAATATTGATAATTTATTGATTAAAACAATATCAAAATTGTAACAATATATCGTGTTGTATGTAATTTAATCTAATATTAACAGTCACTAAAGTTTCTGTCATTAGATCTTAGCGGCTTTCAGAAGGTTGGACACAAGATGTGGGTGGAAAGTGTTAGGGACGGAAGTGACGGCATTAATAACCAATAATAATCTATTTTATGTATACTATTATAATAATTGTGACATAAAGCAAAATCCCTATTAGCCTTTGCCCATTCACGGCTTTAATTCGAACATTAAAATTATCGATGTTCATTCTGCCCACTAAAGTGCATAATCTCATCGTAAATTATTGAGTAATTAAATAAATGTTAAGGCTGACAAATTAAATTTAGAAATACGTTTGACAAAAGATTTTATTGGATATATATTGTTTTTTTATTGTACGCCGTAAGGAAAAGACTTCCAGATTTGAAAAAACTTATGTTGTCTTTGTAACAAAATGTGATGTCTATCTCCATAATAGGATAATATTTGTGTGATTCGTACTGATTATTGAGATATAATATATTATGGGAAAAATTACTTACTTTTCTAATATTTAAATAATTGAGAATAATCGGTGAATTAAACAAAATAGGTAGAACTTTACTACTCAAAACATTTTACTAGACGGACAAAACGCAAGTCAAAAGTAATTAAATGAGATGACATGTTATAAATGAAAATAAAACGAATGCCAGCTATTTAATAATTATGTTATTGTTTTGAAAATCTAATTTATTCTCATAGAAATCAACAACGGGAGAGCGTGTAGCTCTTGGTAGGGCATATGTACGTATTCACCTTGACAGTGACAATCCTAGTGAAAAACACCATGCGGTGACCCCTGTCCATATGCAAGTTTACTTCGGATTTCGTTTGGATTTATCCAGTTAGAAACAGGTTTACATAATTGTGTGGATATTATTTGGATAGAATCTAATTTATAAAGAAAAATGTTGTGTGTAAACTATAAAAATATTCTCCTTCTACTATACAATATTAGCCACTTCCTCGTTTGTTTATATGAGGCTTATTCATAATGTAAATCCAACCACGTAACATTCAACGGTGCACCTCAACATTTCTCAAGCGATACCATCGCACCGAAATTATAAGCCGCACTTGAAAATGTACAATTACTCGGGAACGTCTCCAACTTTGTGTGTAGGACGCCGCATGGAACGTACGCAGTCTGGATGAGAAATAATTATTTTTTTTTGGGCACAACTTAGGCCCCGTAAAATATTTTTGGTCATACTTATATTTGTTAAGTGCTTAGTGAACCATGTTTTGTGTATCGAAATACTCGCGTATTTCGATCGATTTGGTAATTAAAACAACATTATGAGAAATATAAATGGTTTTGCCTTTTTGGCACCTTCGGACCCACAGTTGACACGTAAAACATGTCAACAATCGCTAATTTAAACTAACACATTATACTGGACATAAGGGATAAAATATTCCGCAATCTCAAGATTACAACTGTAAGCGAGCGTAACCAAATATGTTTAGATACATGAGTGGCCGGTCAATAAATTCAGAATAATCTTCACTCCGCAATCAACTCCTGACGACTCTGCAAGCTCACAAACGCATTAGCGTACTAATTCAACGATTTAAACCAACAACTTTTATCCTAATTAGCTTGTTTATTACCGCGTGATTTATTTTAAGTACTAATTTTTAATGAGTGAATCAACCCTGACTCACTGTCAAGTAACACATTTGTTTAATTTTTATTTTTCCCAGAGCTGCTAATTTTCGGCCACGGTATGTACGGCGCGATAAATGCGATAAAATTAAGTGAATATGTGTGCATGACGTCAGGTTACAACCTAATCACAATGTTAATGATGCACTTGATTTGGTTATTTTAGGAACGTAATTTTATAAAAGAGAAGCTGGCTTAATTCGTACGAATAAGGATTTTGAGTTTCTTTGGTATGGATTCCCATTCATAAAACTCATTTTAGCCATCACGTTGCAGTACGTTTGTGATTGCTATATAAAAAATATATATATATACGAAGAGTCGTATTTTACCATAGTGAACTAATATAAGCAGTCAGCAACGATACTTGTTTTTCGCAGTATCAATGAAATTAACCCATGTTCCCATCCTTTTTCTTTTAGGCTCCCTTCCTGATTTGAAGAGCCGGTCACATATTCATGATGGGCGACAGTGCTATCAAGTGACCTGTTTGCTTCATATGCTGGACGTGAAATAGCAATGGGAAGTGATTAAAGCCCAGCTTGCGGCACCTCTGCACTTTTGGATTACAGATGAGTAATAATTACAGAAAATAATAATTATAGATGAGTAATAAGTAAATGATGAGTTTATGTATATAGAGAAATAAAAAGTGTTACATAGACGTGTTGTTTATTGTGTTATTGATAAATCGCTTGCATATTCGAAAGCCACGTGAAAGCCAACCAATGCTGGTGTAATATCAAAGCAAATATCGTTTTATAAGAAAAACCAACAACTTTTGTAATTACTTCCTATGCTAATAATTTTGTTTTTTAAGGTAAAACAAGATTCGATAAGTTTGCTTTTCTGATAATATTATTACATTAACATTCGTATTATACTATTAGAAAAATTACTTTCTATTAAAGTCCCATTTTTATGAAATAGAAATCATGAACAAATTGCTTCAGAATTTTGTTCTAGAACTATCCATATCGTGATCGCATCTAGGGCGCCGTAGCCAGTAAAGGTTTTGTTTTAACTTTATGCAAACAAATTAGAATGCAGCCTATGCCCATTCAGTGTCTCGAAACCTCAAACGAAGATAATTGACTAATAACATATACAGATTCTTACCCATACGTTAGTTATAACTATATATTATGTATTTATACTTAGTAGTTTAATTTTGTTTTATATTTGTAACTAGCTTTTTCACACAACTTCGTCTGCGAGATTAATTATAATTTACAATATGTTTTATATACTTAAAAATCGATAGATACTACCTTAAACCTTTTTCACCCCGATTTCTCCCCTTAAATGGAGAAAAACCTAAAACCAAGAAAGACTATATTATTTATTTATGATTTTTCCGTCCCATCCCGTTATATCCCGCCCCGTTCCGTTTCATTCTCACTTAAGGCATGATTTCCAGTCTAATCATTCCTTTACGCCTTACGGGATAAAAATCAGTCTAAATGTTAATCCAGGGTGTAAATCCAACTACCTCCATGCTAAATTTTATCGAAATCCATTAACCCGTTTCTGAGTTAATCGCGCACAACCGCACAAACAGACAAAAATTCTAGATGTCATAGTTTTTGGTTCTATTATTTATTTTAATATATGTACAGATTATTTTGTTGTATTTTGTAAAGGGACTTTAAAAATGTTTATCGTAAGAAATTGTGTGCCAATATGGCGGGTCATAGATATACATAACAAAAGCTAATGTGTTCGCTTATGACCACAATAAAATATTTAGATTTTGAACTATTATTAAAGATATATTATGTCGTGCCGTACCGTGTTTTTAAGGACTTGATTGTAATTTGACGTTTGAAAAGAATTGACTTGCTGCAAGTAATGCAAGACTACAAATATATTTATTGAATCACTAGTTTATATTTTATACTAAGTGAAATAATTGTTTGTGAGGAATATGCTCATGCTAGATCAATGACATATGCGTTAACTAGAGGTTTTGTTCGTTTTACACTGCGTGTTTACGAAATATCATATTACAAGTATGACAAGTACAAAGCTTATGAATATCGACATTCCTTTATATTACCAGCTCGGCTTCGGGAGTAACGTACTTTTTAAACATTTACTTAAAGTAGACTTTTTGCGTTTTGTTCACGTCCTAATAAATTATCATCAACATTACTTGTCACCATATTAAACATCAAGAGCCTGAGCTCAGTATAAGAATCCCCAGTAGTATCCACAGTGACCATAGACTATACTTCAGAGCGGGATCGGGTGAGGGCCGAACATTCACAGAGTCAAATGCGTCGAGGTGATGCTAAACATTGTCCTGTCTATATAAAACCTCAGAGGAGGAAGGAACAACTTCTTTTGACATCTGTTTCTGCAAGTTACGTACTAGAGAAACTTCGGCGTGTTCTTTGTGAGGTCTCGGAGTTGATCAAAAGTGCTGATAGAGCAAGATGCGGTTTTTAGTCGGTAAAAATTTGGCATTCCTGCCTAGCGCAGGAATACATGAGGATACCTACATAAAAAATATACTATATTCATATTTGGGTGTATTTATTTATTTGTTTACTGAAATATTCTAATGTGATGGGATAAACTGCTTAATTTCTAATTAACTGGGTCATATTTATATCAATATTCAATATACACAGTATTGGAATGTTCGCCATTAGTCAATCGGTCAGCTAATGCGTGTAGAACTCACTGTAACGGGACGGATAAAGCCCAATAAGCGATTGTTTGTACAACTCGTCCGAGAGTTAGCTCTCGTGTTCTCTCCGACACTTGTGTCTTAGTTAACCGACTAATATTTAAATGTTAATTCAATTAGATTTAAGGCGTAACTATATAGACATGTGCCTGCCCACGTGTTTTACTGTTACACGCCGCGTAGATATGTGTATACATATCTTCATAGTTACATATCGGTGTAGGCAGTGGATAATACCATTTTTTATTTAAATTGCGGTAGTGAAAAGTAACATATTGTGTTAGGAAATTGAAAGCTTTATGTAGAACAAAGAGTAGTCTGGTGAATATCACTGACAAGTTGTACATTCATATCCCGGTTTTCTTCTTTATATTAATTATAATATTTTTCATGTCAATCATAATCGTATAATCGCATGCCGTCATTATTTTATTTCTTTTATTCTATACCTAATCTTCAGTTTTTTTAATTGAACACTATTCATGTATATTATCTTTAGAATTAGGCCAGATTTTCCTGACTTTGAACGTAAGTATATGACACCGATATACTTCTGTAATATCCTTGAAAATTACAAAACGAACCCTTAAGTTATTGGCACTAACTCATAAACCATTGCACACATTCACTTACGCCTCCACAATAATTTTACAATAAACTGAAACTCTTCTTAGAAACGTTTAAAGCAAACATACATAAAATCCTTAACAAGGCGTAATCCCTTGTTTTACATCAAACGCCCTATCACTATATCCATTTATGCCTCCAAAAGTATGATGATCGGTGTTTACATCACAAACTTTGGTGGCAAACATCAATAAACTTTGTACACAGATAATCCGATTAACGCTCATACCGCTACTAAATAAATAACAAGGGTACGACATCCGATCACACGACACAATAGCCCAATAAACACAGTATAAAGACCACCCGTGTTCTATTATATCTACGGATTGCTCCTCTCGTTTATTTGAAGAAATAAACTAACAATTTCATTACAAAACAAAGCTATGGATTTCGTATGAACGAAAGTGCGTGGGTCGCTATCCTACATCGTTTCATATTTCATTGCAAACGCGGCTTTATTTGACGTTCAATTAGGCATAATATTGTTTGATGTCGCATCTTCTTTTTATTGATATACAGAATTAAACCTTAGCGTTAATCACATAAGAGTGAAATTGTTTCTGTTAATGAATGCTCTTAGAAATTATTAATAATATCAAAGTGAGAACAGGTGGCGAAGCTCAGTAGGTTTTGCTACTGTAATTGCTCACTACTTGGACGCTGTCGCGATAGCAATGGCGGTTTATAATGAAATATGGTTTATTTCTTTGAAGCAGCTTGGGTTAATGTCTTATTAGTGAGGAGGCTTTAGAATACCCTTTGTAACAGCAAAAATGATCTTTAAAAATATGAACGTAAAGATTGTTTTGTTCTGAAACATGATAAGAGTTAGATCGTTTTTGATAAGTTTGAAAGGGATTGTGTGGATGAATGAAACACGACTCGGGGTGCAATAACACATCCTATTCATGGTTCATGTGGCTGGATAGTACATCCACTATTAATAGTAAATATTTTTTTAACTACTCGTTATTGTGGTAATTCTTGTTCAGTATCATCATTTATTTATATTTCAATTTTTGTTGAAATAATTCGATATATTTTGTTTTACAACATTTGTTTTGTTATGTTTTGTAAATGACACGTTCACCTGTAATTAGCGAACATATTGAATTTCAACATTATTGTTGAATCCAAATAAAATCTTAAAAACAAATAAAAAAACACATTTAAAGACGCATAGATCATATTGCTTGAAGAATACCGAGACAGGCAGTTCATTAAAGAAATTCAGATGCGAGGTAAAAATTAACGTTTGAGATGGAACATTTCAGAATGGATTGCCTCCAATGATATGAATGTACACTATTGCAATCGTGTTTCGTAAATGCTATATAATTATATGTAATTTATATTTTTTTCAGTGTAAATGCATAATTGTGCTCCGGTTGGAAGGAAATTGTAGTCAGAGTAACTACTGGACATATTGAGACTTGACATTTTATGTCTCAGGATGGTGAGGACAGTCGAATGCCAAGCATTGCTTTGTAATTCATCGTGATGTTTGGTTTTGCTACTGTCAATGAGTGGTCGTATTGCTTTAGGTGAATGAAATGCCAGTTTCACCATTCATCGCAATAAAAAATAACATAATATTGTATCCTAAAGTTTGCTTCCGTAGATTGAAGCTAAGGCATTACATAATTTAGTTAATAGATTGAACAAATTTATTAACAATGAACTTAGAAGGGTTAGGTAGGTTAGAGTTACAAGCTTATCGCGGTAGGATATTCACAGTATGTGTGTCATCCCTGTAACAAGCTGCTATTTTCAATGTCGAGCGCAAATTATAGTCCCAGGCCCAACAATATTTTCCAAAAGAAAATCCCATACAAAGGGGATTTCCCGATCGAGAATATCGATCGAGCCCAGAAGCGTAAGTAACAAAACCCAAAAACTACTAAAGAAATAAAAATAAATAAGCAATGTGACACAATTAATTTCCTTACAACCGCGAAGTAACTAAATTGAAACGATACTCCAACCAGACGATTTCAACGCGCTCCTTTATGAAACCAATTGATCAAAAATGCATAACCCTAAATTATTTTAAATTTAAAATGCTATTGGCTTCTAGTAGGCTTACTGCGGCGGTGTGCACTGTGCTGTGACGTCATAGAGACTAGTGGTGGGCGTCGGATGCAGCCTACGTGTTTCCGCACGCCGGCACTTCCGCTCGCAATTTCAAGCTTTAGAGGAAATTATCCTTGTATGAAAATATTTCTTCGTATAGTATAGCCATGGGTATATATGGTGGATATGGATAATATGTTTGATAGGAGGAAGTATTTGTAGTTTGCATTTTATCTTTCTGTATTTTTCTGTACTAAAATGGCTCTATTGAATTTATAAGTGATTCCATTTTTGGAACGGTTTGGCACATTTTTAATTTTAGCTGATGATTTTCATGCGATAAAAATCCTTCTTATTATGATGGTGTCATAATTATAACATCAATTTTTGTAGTTTTTTTTGACTAATTCTGAAGTTGCTGCTTTATAGTGTTAATCCATTTTTTTTAATTACTTTGCAACATTTCGCTTTCCACATGTCGATCTAGAAATTCTTGAGGTAGGTCAGTTTTTTAGTGGACATCTTTCTATAATATTTTGGTAACAGAATTAATTTGGCAAAGTATAGGTACTACTTATGACATTCTTGACTACACTCTCAGGAACATGGGCGGAATTGTGAGTATATGGGAACTTCTTATCACTAAAAACTAATAAAAAAATAGTTATTATGCATTATTATAACAACTTTACCGTAAGTTGAAACGTTAATTTAAATGTTAAAATATTGTAATAAGCATAACATTTACATAATATTCCTTACAATATGATTTCTCTCATATTTCTTTGTCACATGAATTGAATTAAATTTCGCAACCCAGTGACCCGTAGTTCAAAGCTAGCTTGAGGCGAGTCAGAGACTGGATAATTTAGTTAGACTGATGACAGGGCACAGCTTACGTAATAACTGCGTAGAATAATAGACCTTAGTGACATAAGTTCAAATCCTTGAACGATTACTAAAACTAATTGTAATATTATTCCGATTGTACAGATTAGGATTGTTGTTTTGAAGGGTGATAATTGTTTGCCATCAACTGTTATTCGAACTAAACTAGAATTCGTGACTGCTTTGATAACCAGGTGTATTGCTATTACAATTCCAGCGAATAATCGGATGGCCATACTTAGATGTATTAATTCGATCGACATGAAGAACAATCAAAAGACTACGTTCTGGGGTCGAAACTAATACGGATTTGATAATCTTTTCAACTTTCAACCAGGTAAACATATTGCTAAATATTGTACGATATTTACTAAAGTTGGGAAATTATAATGCATAAAGTAACAAAAATAAAATAACAGGAAAACTTTCTACAATTGAATCAAAAAATTAAGATACATTGTTTCTTTTGCGTGATAATAATTTACTTTTCAAGTATAAAATAAGTAATTTGTATTATGAAATATTACATTAATTAGTTAGTTTAATTGAGTTTAGACAACTTATTAATGTAGATATCGTGCCGCCGCGCCATTTATCCCTCCTATAATTTATCAATATTAACATATTGGGAATATTAATTGCTGCATTAATATTGAGACAAAACAAATATATTAATTATGTTCTATTTAGATTTTAGTTCTCACACTCTATGGGTGAAGAGTGGTTGATTTAAAAATATTTTATAATGTATATTTTGTGTTTTTTAAAGTAGCAAAACTTAAAAAAAAGAATACAAAATGGGCACATCGTAAAAATTGAAATAAAAAGGTGAATGATTTTTTTTAAACTAAACAAATTATATTTGTTGTATAAGTTCTTATAGCAGACTCACTGAACTAGTGAAAATGTATGGAGCATTATCTGTAATGTCTACGATGTAGTCAGTCAAAATAAAATATCTATACGAAACATAGAATTGGTGGTGTTCTAGTATATGAAGTCCACGAACGTACATTAGGCCCACTGACTATGGCCTAAGCCATCGCAATTAAACGCAATGTCATAGACCAATCCAGTTCTCAACAGAGGGCAATGATGGCCCGATACAGTACAATAAAATATGGCAAATAATATTTTTATCAGAACAAAAAGTGAGTACATGAGAAAACATACCTCTGTATACTAAAGCTGGTACTTGGTTCTCTAAAACAAAGGGAACGAATCTACAATCTTGTGCTATCAGCTCACGTGGATCGTCACACGGCTTTACGACGTATCTCATGTCCGAGCGCTGTGCTTTTATTTATGGACTAAAGAATTTCTTTTGATTTGCATTATAATAATTGTTTTCGATGCAAGGGAATGTAGAGGTATTAATATATTTTCAGAAAGTGGATTATTGATGTTTCTAATACTGAAAATGACTAGTGGAGCTCAAAATATGTCAAGTTTGCGTCTACTTAAGGTTGACTGGCTAAGAACTTGACTAACTAATAAATATAATAATAATATAATAACTAGAGTCACTTAGAAAGGTGGCAGTGCTATATCTATATCGAATGATTGTTAAATAAAAGGTATTGTTGAAATTCAATATTACTAAAATAAGTACTGTAATAACTACCGCGCACGAAAATTTAAAACCAACAATTAAATGATGGCCGAAAATAATTCAAGTATATTTTCATTCGACGCTTCCGTAACACAATACGAAGACTTGTCAAAAAATACCTACAACATGACAAAAATAGCGACCCATACTTTATTACAGGAAGCGCTCGGACAATTTATGGAAAAGAAAAAATATATATTTTTGTAGTTGCCGTATACAATGTACGATTACTCACCATTTTGCTACAATGTATTGATTTACATGAAACGCGACCACCTAAAGATCACTGGTTTGTTTTAATGCACCCTCAGTAGTAATATTACTTCGAAAATGTGTTTGTCTGTTTCGCCTTAACCGCTTTACCATTTTGCTCTCGGGTATTTTTTTTTTTTTCAAATATTGTACACAAAAGAAAATTATACATAAATCATAACATGAACAACATCAATAAACCACTAAGGTTTATACCAGAGCTGACACGAGTTAACAACAGTACAATAATACTTAATAATTAATCTTGTTAATATTTTGGATCTTACAATTAACATAATACAGCAATATTGGGATGTTACATTATTGATTGCTTAAAGAATTTCAATTTGCATTTGGTATTGTTTTTAATTCTATGAATGGCGAGATGTGCTTTCCATTCGCCTGATGGTAAGCGATACGACGGCTCATGGACAGTATCAATGCTTGGCACTCCACTGCGCTTACAACTTTGAGACATAAGACATTAAGTCCCAATATGTCCTGAAGTTACTCTGGCTACAAAATCCTTCAAACCGTCCTCAACCGTCATTGTTCTTCAATTCTGCTTCCCAAAGATAAATAATTAAACAAATAAAAAAATATTTGCATAGATGATGTTAGAGGCATAAAAATCAACATAAATTGATTGCATCGTAACTAAATAATAATATACAGGTCTGTGGTATCTTGGAAGACAATTTTAAGTCTAGAAAATCAATATTCTGTATAAATGCAAGAACGCGAGCAAAACCACAAGCTCAATCTAGTAAAACAATAAATGTACATAAAGAAATAAAATTTTACAAGGGGGTAACAAATTCCGAGCGCGCGGATAGACGTTACAGGCTAAATGTAACATTATACACGATAAAATGTTTATTGCGCTGGTTTAGCACACGCGTCGCGACCGCTGAGATCACTTGTATTGCGAAACTTATTGTTACTTGTAAACTAAACAGTATTGCCGACTTCCTATACATAACTTGAAGTTTTTTTATTGCTCTGAAGAAACGACCATGATATTTGCCTGATGGTGAGCAATACGACCGCTCATGGACAGTAGTAAATCCAAATAACACCATTAAGGACCAGGTAATGCTTGGCATTCCACTGCACTCGCCATCCTGAGACAAAGATGCTAAGTCTCACTAACTAAGGCTCCAAGCATTACCTTCGTTTTGACCAGCCCCAAGTCCTCGCGAAAGAACACCGTTTCCTGGCGAGGCTATTGAAATTAAAAAAAAAACATCCAAATTTTAGTAGGGAAGATGGCTTGAAGCTTGCACAAGCATGGGATCCAATTCTACACTTAATTAAATCGGAACCCAAAAGACCAACTGCCAGACCTCAAGACACAGTGAGCTCCTTCTGCGTTGATCGGAACGCAAAAACAGATTAGTTATTTAAATTAACTTTTTAATTTAATAATTCAAAATTAAGGGTAGTTAAATTGTAACAGTCGCTGAGCGGATTACTAATACCTCAGTCCGCCCCGTGACCACGAAAGCTGTAAAGTAATCGAAACGTCGGGAATTCAAAAAATGTAAAATTAAACCAAATCCCCGATAAAATCCGTAAATAATAGTTTTATTTCAATGTGTAACATTCGCGTAAATCTAAGAAACCATGATACTACGCCTTCTTAAATAGGTCATCTACCCGACTACGTGATGTGCTCGAGTCCTTAACTTTGGTATCTGTATCCCGTATCACAGTGGGCACAGTGATGTAAGAATTTTCTATTCAATCTCAACCCGGGGTAATAAATTTGGGTCCGATATAGACACAGTGCGCTTGTTTTGGGTCCAATTGATTAAATAACGACCATGAGTATTTCTGAAATGTCCCGTAAGTTTAGAGTTACCAGATCCAACGCGACCCTGACTGAGAATATCTGGTAAACAAACTCAGCGGGCTTATCTTCACCACTGGATACGACGCGGCGCGATCCAGTTCTGAGTAGATCCAGCGAGTAATACTCAGCAGGCCTGGTTTGGGTGAAATTACTCATTTAAATATGAAAGACCTGTCTTACAAAGTTTGCCAAATATATTTTTTTTTATTTAGCTATTTTAAATTAAAAATTGCATTTTGTGATCCGGTATACTTACAAAAGCAAAAGATTTATAATGCAACAGTAAAATATTAAACTTGTAATGTGTATTTCTTATTGGAGATCCAAATAAATAAATACAGAAATGTTTAATATCATTGACATGGCTAAATCTGCTATATACGATGTATTAACAAAAAATAGCAAATAATATCCATAGCGTGGGCGTAACGCTTGCTAATTAAAGGATATCGTAATTGGCGTTGTATCTTTTACATCAAACATTGCTTTTTAAATTAGCAGGTTATTGTCGTGTACTTTCTGAAAAGGATAACAATGTAGGTCGACACGTTTGCGTCACGTAGGCAATTCGTGGAGGTGTTTAAAAATATTGACGTGTATTAGACATTTCTAACAATATTCGTACGCAAGGTTTTATTTGCTTAGTAAAAATATTCTTTTTCCAGGCATAGGGACTCGAAGTAGAGCATCTTTTCAATTATCTATTGAAAACGGCTAGCCTGTTGGGATTTTCAACTCCTAATAAGTCCTCTTTTCCATCTTATCATAAATAGATGCCCATCCCTAAATTTGTGGGCATAGTACGAGAAATCCTGGAGGATTGTATGTTCAACGGTTGACTTTGGCTGGGTCGACACTGTGATGGAACGTGAGGATCTTAGCACTGAGCTCAAGCGGACCTTGGTTCTCATTTTTATATGGGGTTCCAGGAATATGTTTCATTTAAAAGCCAAGAAAACCCTGGTGTGTGCAAAAAATCTCCGTTCTCTCCCCTCCTCTTTTTCAGGGTGCTCCCCTCTTAATGCAATATGACCTGAATATCTTTGGTGTAGATATCAGCTGTCATCTCAAACCAAGGAATCACATCGAGGGCGTAATATCTGCCTCAGCACGTAGGGTTGGAGTCCTGAACAGGGTGTGTCAGTTTTTCACGCCCGGTCTACTATATCGCTTGTATAAAGCGCAGGTCCGGCCGGGTATGGAGTAGTGCTCGCACCTCTAGCATGGATCTGCCTAGTACCTACTCGATGCCTTAAATGGATTGCAGCGGCGGGCCATTTGCATTCTGAATGATGCAGACGTTACGTTCTACCGTCAGTATCACGGTAATTGTTCTGAATATTTTTTCAATTTGATCCTTTCCTCTCAATTCCTAAACAGAACCATGCGTGCTGGCTTGCAAAGTCATAGCTTGCCAGTCCAAGCCATCTTAGCACGAACCACAAGGTTCGTAATGTTTTTGTGCCGCACCGTCAAGCTGTGGAATTGTTTCTATAATCCTGGGTCCGTCCGCCGTAGTATGAAGAGGCATCTTAGCAGGTTATAAAAACTTAAGTATTAATGATGTCATTTATAAAATTGTAATTTAAAACCAATTTTTTTGCTGCATAAAGCGTGATCTGTTTTATTCTTATTTTTTTATTCTTTAAATCACATATAATAAATAATAAACATTGAATTATTGCGATTTCAATATTTATTTATTCTAAAAGAAATATTCTGCAGTCAAAAATATTTCGGTAATGAATAGAGAAATAATTCAGGTTGGTAAATGTTTACTAGTAAATCTCACTGTTCATGTTAGATGATAAATGTTTTTATATTGTATTATTTTTAATTATCCACAGGCTTGTTGGCCGTGTAGACGTTTCCACTTAATAAATATACAATTAGTACAAAGATTGAAATAAATAATTTATTTTAAAGAATTGTTGTCTTCATTCTTGTCTGTATGTCACTTTGCTGGTAACAATGTAATTACTATTACGCAAGTTTCCGAATAGTTTACAGTATCATTTTACTAACGGTTTTAAAATAATCTCAATAGTCGTTAGTAAATTTCTAGTCATCTAAGTTCCTTGCAAGAACTTTGAAGCATATAGGATTCTTATATTCTTTTGCTTCTAAATTGCTTTGTCATTAATGGTTTTATTACTATACATGGTAATCATATCACTTACCATCAGGTGAATTGCACAATCGTCACACTATTCATATCGAAAAAATATCCCTTGGATACTTTAACCCGAATAATATTTCAATTCCTAACTTCAAGTGTCGGAGCGGTCATTGTTTTTGTATAAAAAAATAAGTCGTTTAGTAAAAACATTATCATAATTATAAGTGACTTTCAAATAACATCAAGATAGGCAAATATATCGAGTGTTTATGAATGAGGCGGTTGAATGAGTGGTCCTGCAATACTTCATGCGCGACGTATCACAGACTTAACCTCTATAACTCAACTTGCGAAATACACGCTCAAACTGAGACAAACATATATTAGGTAAATACCTAAGCGTTTAGTAACTGTCTACCCACTAATAGCGAATGAATGCAACTGATCCCTATAAACTGATAAAATTGAATTTAATTTATATTGCATTGTTTTAATCGCCTACATTCTATATATTTTTATCTGGTCTTTGTTTTTGCGAAGATGGCTATGGTTTCGCAAAGTCGATAGACACGCTATAATTAAAATTACGCGTTGAACATTATTCGAATGTAATTTTATGATTGCCGTGCTTATCTGATGTGCTACAAAGCGCATACATGGGTTGTGAGTTGTTTTGTTCTCGAACTTGGCAACGGCAAAACATTAGTAATTCTGGTGATATATTTTGCCAGATATTAATGTCATTAATCCTTATACTTTAGCAAAATTACTAAAGACGGTATGGACGTTTTTAAACGTTGTTGGCTATAAGCTAGTTGTCTAATCCGCAATGGATTGCTTAATAAAGGGAAGCCTTCGGAAATATTTTATAGTATATCCAGAAACGAGTGGTTTATAAATATAAAACAAATAAATATTTGTATCATTATCTCAGCCAGAGGAAGTCTCCCCAAAGGATCTCCACATTCACATTGCAGCTTCCGTGGTTACGGGGCTCAAAATAATTAACAATTCCGTAAATTTATTTCACATATATCCTCATGAATAATACGAAAATAAAATGGAACTATGTTCAAGTATCCGTGCATGATTTGTATCCTTGAAAACTTATTGCAATTGTAAGTATATATTGAGCTGTAACATTATTTTACGAGTTGCGAGCCCGGTGGACTTTCTATTTGACATTTATATTTATTTATAACGCCTTATATCGAGTGCGACGTCCACTGTGGGCGCGGGCACCCGACTGCCATTGTGTATGCGTGTAAAGGAACGTGAAATATGTCACTGTAATGCACCTCTTGATATTTTAATATGCCATGTGACTATGAGAATTGTTGAGGCTAAAAATAGTGGTAAAAATAAGATCCTTAAGATAAGTTTCATTGTAAATTTATTTAGTTCTACATTTTTATTCCTTTTTTAGTTAACGGTTAATATAACAGAGATTAAAAGTTTTTCACTTTTGAAGATCTTTGCGAAAAATATTTACCAAAATAACATCAACTTTTTTAATCAAATCAAATTTTGTCTTAAAAACAAAAATAGCATCGAAAACGATTTAAATAATCAACCGAATTTCAACTGAAGCGGTATCCATACGGTATCTCATCAGGTAATGTGACCGCCTTAGTCTTTCCGCATTTTGTAGAATAATAAGACATAACTACAAATATTTCACATTAAATAGAATAGAGCGAAATAAACTATAATTCAAAATATTTTAGGCATCTTTTATACTTTTTTAATAGATCAGTACTGTCATGAATGAATTCTCAATGCAGTAATATTCGCAGACTTAAAATAAAACATCGACACAAGCAACTCGTAAAACCACGTCACCGCACTCAAAGGAATGCCTTTTTCAGCCATCGTTAATATATTTAAGTTTCTCATCCAATAAATCAAGAATTGGTCGTCCGCAGATTATAATCAAATAACCATAATTTTATGATGACAATGAGTACAAACAACGAATAAAGGACTGTAGAAGATTTAATGTCCTTATGTCATCGAATAAATTAAAGTTGGACAAAAAGGCAGCCGTCATGACGTCATAATTAAGGGCCAATAGTCTGCGCGTGAACGAACGAACCGGACCGAATGACTCAGTCTCCGAACACGCTGTAATAAAAAAGTAAGAGTGCTTTCTTTGTACAGAGGCAAGCAAAATTGAAGTTCGATTATTGGTGCCTTATTTCGGAACATGATTCATTTTCGGCGAGAGGCTTGAAATTTAAGATAACATGTTGAGAATTTTCGATTAGCGAGAATGATGCAACCGCGCTAATGTAACGGGATGGAGGCATTCATGTTAACGACCTCTTTACTTTTTTTTTATTATACGGTGTGCTAATTGCAAAAATACAAGTAATCTCAACAAAAAAATCAATTCGCTTTTAATTTTATACGAAATGATTATAAAACTTAAAGTGAGTATTGATACTTTGGCTAAATTGATTTGACAGGGATGCCATTATAATTATTATTCAAATGTCGTAAATTATGTTAATGTTTGAGGAAAATAATTTTATCAAAGTCTTTTAATCATAACCAGCTCATTGACTTGTGCCTTTAAGAATAAGAATGACCTAGGCAATGCGTAGGCGATGACAATTAAAACTGCTATAAATAGGCTACCATTACATCACATTGTAGGCGAAAGTATATTTCTGTATTGTACTGTAGCAGCCCATATACGTCACAGCAGGGCATGAACCTCATCTACAATCGAGAGTACTATTGAGAGGGTTTAGGCCATACAGTCCCCCTCGCTGGCCTAGCGCAGGTTGGCGGACTTTTGCCATCGTAGATTTTATTACAAGTCGCTAGTGTGCAGATTTGTTAAAGTGCGTAAAACTTTTTTGTATGATCTAATAAATAATTAATATTAGACAACAGTATCACTAGAGCAAAAGCAAAACTGTTGTATTTACCGAATTAAACTAAATGTCCACACAAAGTAAATATTGTGGGCAAAGCTGCAATATTGCAGTTTACAGTTTAACAGATCGGCAACAGATATCAATATTAAACATCACAAGATCAAACGAATAAATCTTAATGGTACAACAGAGACTAGACACCACGTGGTCTTATCAATACTCCTATCATAAAGGTCATGAAACCGAGTAAATAGACAACAGACATTGACCCAAAATTATTGTTAGATTTCCTAAGAAATTGTACCGATATAGCTGTAGAACAATAAACAGAAACGCCATATATATTCTACAAGATCAAATATTATCATTAGAAAATGTTGTAAAATACCTTCTTTTTTAAATAATGGAATTTATCCCGGATTTTGTGAGGTCAATGACAAAAAATTTAAGGTCGAAAAATAATTTTAAGTATATAACATCTAATGGCTTAGGATGGCGAGCGCAGTAGAATGCCAAGCATTAATTTGTAATTCAAGATATTGTTGTTTTTTGCTACTTTCATGAACGATCGTATTGCTTACTATCAGTACTCAATAAATAAATAAATAACACAATAATTCAACAATAACAAAAAATAATGAAACTACAAATTCATACTCGTACATTCCAAATTTAAATTTCGAAACAAAAACTACACAAAGCTAAAATTTTAAATTCACACGCTCCATTAATGAGGCTCATAAGCTACAGTTAAAGCTACAGCGCGACCCATTGAAGGAAGCATCGTAAATCCTCAATATATTCCACACCTGGAAAGTGCATATGAACGAATCATTCAGTTTGGGATGCGTCACGTATTAATTGTCCCTCTTATATGGCGTGACCGTTATTGCATTCGTAAAGATCGGATAATTAACGGGTCGGAGGGCAAACTGAACTTTGGTTCAAATTGTTTGTCATTCCCTTCTGATTCTTGTTTTACAATTTATTTGGCTTCTCATTGTAATGTAAATAATGATTTTAGATTATTTAGACGTGTGTCCGGTATAAGAAATGAATCACATATGGTTTTAAATGGTGTTAGTGCGAAAATGGAGCACTAGGAATTATTAGAAAATAGTCATATCCATGTTATTGTTTCATGACAAACAAAAAAAGAGTGCTATTATTACAAACAACTTTAATTTCAAACTCCTGTTTAAAGATCGTTTTAATAACTTTCTCTAAATAAAATCGTGGTACGTAAAATATAATTATGCTATTTAGCATCGTGTGCTGAACCCTCTTAGAAGTAGCCAATAAAGAGAGAAAACTTACGTAGGCGTGGTCACACACGTACCATTTGAGGCGAACATTACCGAAGCCACGCGGATTGTGTTACTGTACCGGATAGTGTAATGTGCACTATTAAACACTCTTTTGAAATTTCCATATAGTAATATTTTGTGCCAGTGGCATCAGATAAAAAAATTACTTACTGATGCGGTACAAAAATAAAACTGGTCGGTTTTGAAATGAAACCTCTTTGTTTGACATATTATGTAGTGTTCCATTTTCAAAATTGGCGCGGAAATGTGAGAAAAACTAAGCCAACGTGCGTCTCTACTAGACGCACGTTGGCTTAGTGTGGGCACAATGACTTTGGCTCTATATACTATCTAGAGACACTTCACTTGAGCCGTGATTATTAACCGATTATTAACCGACTAACCGATTTCAAAAAAGGAGGAGGTTCTCAATTCGACTGTATGTTGCTTTTTTATTTATTTTTATTTTTATGCGAGTATTTTTTTACGATGCGGGCACGCACCGACATCTACATGATGAAATTAGCTTTTAACTGTCTGTCAAATTTCCGTGACAACTTACAACTATATTCAAAATAGGTTCTTAAATATTCATAAATATACAACTCCTGCTTTATATCAGTAGATAAAAAATATATATTTATTCGTTAACATACGTGTCTATGTGATTGCAAATTAAATTAATGGTGAATGATAGGCCATTGTAAAAATTCGTGATTAAAGTGAAGTGATCTTAAAAATAATTATGTCTTCTTACGTGCGTAAATTACACACACAAATATTTTTTTATTATTGCGGAGCCCATTTAAAACATTCATGGATATAATTAAAACAAAAAAATGGAAGTGTTTGCTACTTTAATACCTAAAAACATTTTCTTTAAAACATTCTATAGTATTCCATTTTCAAAATACATCGCGATAATTGCACAGATTATCTAATTTATAAATCGATTTGCTTTCGCATCCGATCCATTGGTATCGATTACCGGTCGGATGGATTAAGATAGCAATACGATAGTTGTCAGTCGTTAAATATTTTGCTTAATTAACTTTCACTTGTCTGCGACCGGTCACTTCTCGGCTTCTGATGTCATTCACTGAATTAGACATGGACATGCAGTCATTAGAACTGAATTAATTTTTGCACATTAATGTTTATGAATACACATTTAAATTGTTGTTACCGTTTTATGGTACGCTATAAAAGTGAAATGATTAATTAGTCTTGTTGTTAGTCAGTCTGTTGAGTTTAAATAATCTTATCTTGCAATCTTAAACGCGTTAGTAAATGTTTAAATTGTGTTTTGAGTATCTAAAATTATGGGGACTATGTTTCTATTTCCTATTTAGTCTATTAAAATTAATTGAGAATTTCAGCAACTATTTCTTGTAAATTTAATTTAATTGTTTATTTTAGATTGATTTAATTACATCATCTGGTTTTACCAGTACCATTGAAATAATCTCTTAGGATAATATCAAGACTTATATTGATAGTAGCACTAAATATAAATAAATTACTGGCGATTTGCTTGTTCTATTAATAAGTTTTTAATCGTAGTGTACAGTCAGCAACATAAGTCGCTGAACACTCACGAGATTTGGAATTGTCTTATCATCCAAAATAATAGTTAATTTTCAATATCGTATGGCACTTCTCAGCATAGATGACTTTACTTGGTTATATTTTACGACCACAGAGTAGTACGTACAAATTTTAATTCATAAAAAGGTTATCAAAAAATGTGAAGTGTTTAGCGACTTTTGTTGCTGACTGTACGTTAATGTTTAGAATTAGGATAATTTTGTATCGAATTATGTGAAATCTTGTTTTTGCTATAAATATAGAAAATAATACTAGATTGGTTATAGGTAGCAACTAAATCACAAATTGAATCAGAATCGGCAGAAATATCGCGTATCAAACGTACAAAAAACCTGCCTTTGTCCATTTTTAATTTAGTTAAAAAGTCATTAGGCTTGTCTTTACTAAAGGTACACTTCTGATTTTACAAGATATACATTCAAACAATAATTGCCTGCAAAATACAAGTCGTCCTTTCTTAATCTCATATTTGTTTTAGTTGTATTAAAGAGGTAAATCGTTTCACATTGGAAAATAATACGCATAATTTTAAAACGATTTAAGTAAACGCCCTCGATTAAACGAGGCGGCTGCTTGGTCATCTTTTCTTATATTATAAAACCAACTTACTTTGTTTGTTTGTTAAGGTTTATTTATTTATTATGCAACACTAAGATTATGCTCACAATTATTTAGAACATATGTTTTATACTATTTTATACCAGTAAAATATATACATGTATTTTTACTGGTAAACATAACAATTATATATGTTGACAAATTAAAGGTTTGACGCTTTAATCACATAACAGAATATAATGTTGAAAGCATACAAGTCGTCAAGGGTATAGAAAATGACATAAGACACACTTTATCCAGAAAATAAATATTAGCCCGGCATATCTTATACTATGAATGACAGAAATGGGGATCAGTGCTAGCTTGGACAACTTTTGTTACTGGAAATAAAACTGTTACCGATTAATTTCTTCCGTACGCGAGCGAAACCGCGAGCAAAGTGTAGTGAAGCAATAAATGAGGGTCAAATGACTGGTGACGACAAATTCCGACCGTAACATTTAGCGACGCTTTGTTGTTCTGTGAGGTGTTATTGCCAATTTGTTATATTTTTCATAATGAATATGTGTGAGATGAATCAGTTTTGGTGTTTTTTTTTTTAAATGCCCAAGTGTCTTATAAATATTAGAGGTGACTTTAATAGTGACATATCATAAGTGCGTGGTGGCCTGTTGGCAAACGGACTAGACGCGGCTGCCAACATTTTCACGGTGGTCGCGGGTTCGAATCCCAGGGCACACCTCTGACTTTTCGGAGTCATGTGTGTATTGATAGTCAATCACCACGCACTAAAACATAGCGATTTATAAGAATTTCTATGGTATGTAAATCCGCCAACCCGCATTAGGCCAGCGTGGTGGACTATAAGGCCTAACCACTCTCAATCGTACTCTCGATTGTGGAGTGGGCCCGTGCCCTGCAGTGGGACGTATATGGGCTGATTCAATACAAATATCATAATATCATGTCTGAAAGGGCTGTAAACGTTGTTGCGTCGTATTTTTTTTTCTAATTTGGCACATATCGACTATTATGTTAACGGTTCAAAAGTTATACCTAAGTTGCATAGTCTTCTCTATACTTATATTTTACATACAACAAAGTAATTTCTCCAAAGTTTTAGCAACTTAAGTTTATTTATACAAAAATGGTCATACCAAATCCTTAAATCCTCATATCCCGGTGGGTTCATCGCAAAGAATGTATTCGAAACTCGGCCTGCGCCAAGCTAAATCAGCTCTGGCCAATATAAATTTTCGCATTGGCACACATCGGTCCGACCATAAATATCGTGCCTCTTTTTGTTTCCTAACATTTTTATGCGGGCAACCAATAAAAAAATGCTTCCCAAATAACTCTGGATGTGTATAAATAAAGCGGTAGGTAGTAAATGTCAATAATATGTAAAATAATGGATGTTTAATCTGGTATATGTGATTTGCGAGGCAGGCATCAAAAGATTAGTCGGCCGCCGCGGATACCGACGTGAAATATTTTTTGTTAGCCTCGGACACTACGTTCCATCGAACCTATACGTATATATACATATGTATTACAGCTTCTACTTCTTTGTTGACTATGACGTAATGCGTGTTATATTTTATTCAATCGGGCTCTATAGTGATGGTGAATGAAATTTCCATCCAGATCGGATGTCGATTGGTATCAACCGATAATCATCATCAGTCACTCGATGGCTTAATTTCTTAGCCTACATTGCTTTTCTTACTACAATGGACCCAACATTATAGGAAAGAAAGAAAACGTAAAGCCTTATTTCGTAATTTTTGATGTGCATAGTTCAGACAAG
Source organism: Hyles euphorbiae (assembly GCA_023078785.2). Classification (NCBI taxonomy): domain Eukaryota; kingdom Metazoa; phylum Arthropoda; class Insecta; order Lepidoptera; family Sphingidae; genus Hyles; species Hyles euphorbiae. The sequence goes on along the minus strand of CM041051.1, from coordinate 5,154,783 downwards.
CAAGCATACAGGTCACCCGATAAGTGATCACTTCTGCTCATGAAACTCCTTATCGCTTGTATTACAAATGTGTTGCCGGCCCATTCAATTGGGAGGACAGCTGGAAGGTAAAAGGAGGGAAAGAGGAAAGGGACATAGAGCATCCGGCAATCTCACTTACCACACGAAACGCGACAACAAAGCTGTCACTTCACATCGATCTTCAAAGTTTTATTTATGCTATTAAAATCCGAATATACAAATTAGACGATTTTTTTAAAGGTTTAAGGTACTACACAACACGTTAGTTGAACAATTAATATCATTGGTAACATAAAATATGTGTGCACCTACATATAGTATTATGAATCACTTCTGAAGTATAAACATTAGCACATTAGTTTATTTCTAATTTTGAAATAAAATTTTACTCACCATTACTATGTTATTTTTGTTCGGACAAGTAACATATGAATATAATGTATGGGTTTATTGCATTATTGTGTGGGAACGTTCACAAATATTTACAATACAAATTGTTTAGTAGCTCAATGGCAAAAATATCATATGTTCATCACGTGTCAAAATGAGTGATTAATTTTATTGTAGTACTCTTACTAAGTTTGATAACCAAAATCTCTTGGTACCAAAAATAATATAGAAATTACACATCATGTTATTTTCATAATTTTGTCTTTAATACTAAAGAATACGTTTCGAAGAAATCTATTTACTTCCGATGTACATAAAAATCTTAAAAAATATTGCAAAATTGTGAAATCTCTTAGAATTAAATGTTAAAACTATTATAAACTTTTCCGTTGGAAAATAGGACGAAGGCAGTAAGGCATTTTCATTACATAGTTTGTAAAATGCGTTTTTAATGTATTACAGTGTTTGAAATAATGTATATTGTGTATACCATATTTCTTTATTCTATGTCCCATAAGGATAGCCAGAATTTATTGGCTCTTCTTTTAATACTTGATCCTGGATATCATTTTCGATTCGTTAACTTCAATTACATAATCTTGTGTAATTCGTTGATTCAGAGTACTTCTGACCGTGGCCTTGATAATACGTCACCGATTAAGCGGTCATGGTTTTTTTTTACAGTAAATGGCGAGACGATCATGCCATTTGCCTCATGATAAGCGATATGACCGCTCATGAACAGTAGCAAAACCAAACAACATCTTGCTCGCCATCCTGGGACACAGGCTGTTAAGTCTCAATATTTCCAGTAGTCATTGGCTACAATGTCCTTTAAATCGAAACACAACAGAGCATTTACACTGCTGTTTGGTGGGAGAAATATACCCATGCGGCCACTCATACCGGGTATCTCAAGACTGCTAACGAAAACGAAGCCGGTTGGTAGTTTTAGTGACTACAAACACAATGCAACTAAAAATTTCGCAAAGAAACGCGACAATGATTTTTTATGATTTTTTAAATATCGTCATTTTTGGATGGTAAATCCATAGTTTTTGCTAAAATAATAATTTAAACACTTTTATATCTTAGAGTATTTATAAATAAAAGGGTATACATTGTTATTTTAGGAAAAAATGTATTTACCACCCAAATATGGTCATAGGAAAAAAAATAACAAAAAAAAAATTGTCGCTTTTTTTGCAACTTTTTTTTGTTGCATTGTGTCTGAAGTCGCTTAAACTACCACCCTGCTTCGTTTTCGGTAGCAGTCTTGATATACCCTGTATATTGGAGACCACCAGTGAACGGTTTTGATTTGGTTGATCCCTAGGGCTCCATAATAATCGCCGTTTTATTCGGCGGTTATAATAAATACCAAAGGAAATCTCGACAAATGCAATCATCGACACAAAGTTGTTGAGAACATAAACACTAAGAAAAAAAGCATTAACCGCTGAGAGAGCATTTGTATTGTTCAATCGGCACATCGACCAAACATAATAAATCATAAACTGTGTTTAGATGTTTATTTCAATGTTTATTTTTTAATCGTTTACATCGACGACTTTAGGATTGAAAATTTGAACGATTGGAGCTGAACAACGATTAGTCTCTTGGCAACAGCTATTTTTAGAACAAAGTATTCGTAATATTGTTTTCTTATGTTACGGTAACTCAAAATCCGTACTTGTGTCTCATAGTGTAATTAACGTATATTTCTGTAATTGCATGATGCAGATACATTTTTTTGAAATATTTTCTCGCCTATGTTCATCGGGGATAATATAGGATTTTAACTGTGCAATACTTTGTCAAATCTGTTAAATAGATTCAGAAACCTTGCCTTTTCAACGCAATCAATCAAAACTTCCTCTTTAGACTTTTTATAAAATATAGATAAAAAATCATACTAGTCGTTTACTGTTCAGCCTAGGTTAGGATCCAAGGCACACGTTATACGTATGGCGATTTTGATGAACGCACAGATGAAAAATAGTTTAACAACCACAGATTAAAGAAAGCACCCGAGGCGACAAATAAATATTTATACATATTCAATAATCTAGTTTTCTTTACACATATAATAAAATCGATCTAAAAACGGTAGACATGTTTTATTGTTGAACGATTTGTATTTCACAACAGACTTTATACTTTCATAGTATCGTTAGACGTACCCCGAGGCTAATGTCTGGTCTAGTGTTGTAGAGCATCCATTATCGGAACACGAGGTGATTTATATTCTGTTTCGGTTTGTCTGTGAATAAAATATAATAAGAATTAATTAGTAATCATAACTAAATCATTAATGATTTGTAAATAAATAATTGCCTCCAAATCTCTCTAACTTGAGTACAAAGGATCCTTTTACAGTTAGTACCTAACAATAGCTACTGCCTATTGGATATATAGTAAATCTATATCACATATTATATGAGAAAAGAGAACCTCAGGGTCGGAATCCCAAAACTTGGCTTTCTGCGCAATGCATAGTGTTTTGATTTTTGCAAGTCCAAGATTCATAATAAGTTTGCGTATGCTTCTGCAATGAGACAACCTCAGACATCATGGGAACATTTTTCTGATGATCGGTGGTCACCAGATTATAAAAAAAATTTAAATATCGATTATTTAAATCTATTAGAATATCAATGATTTAAAATCAATTATAATATCGATCATTTCAAAGCGATTACAATCAAAAGGATTTAGTAAGCCCGGCCGGACCAGCGTTAAGAGGTCACAGACGGATAACGAAAGCCGCGTCCCACACATGACCCGTTGACATTGTTATTTTTGTTATTGCTAGTTGCGTACTGTAATTAATTCCTACACACTTTCACATGTCATCGGATGGAATAGGCCATTGACATATCTGCCTACTTCTATTTGAAGGACGAGGTGTGTGATAATCTAATTTCGGTCTGACCTTGTTGTTCGTTTTTTGTAGAGTTGTCTGGTTTTGATGTCATGGCTTTAATGGTTTAGGATATGTTTGTTTTTGTTCGGGCATATTAAAAAATTATAATGTATTAAACAATTATATTTTTACTTATATAAATTTTATATTGAAAATAAACCAAGGTAGGAAACTTCAAGCAAGAAATCGGACATAAAATAATATAACTCGAAACATTAAATAGAAGAGTAAATCATATTGCACCGACCCGGCATAAATGTGGGATTAGAGTAATATGTTGAAGAAGTCACATCTGTTCAGCTCAACAGACGGATTGTCAATCTTTTTATTTGCATAAAACCTCAGAAAGTTTTGGGTCAATTTAGCTGCTATTTCAAGGTCCTAATTCAAATCAGCAGCAGCTACAGAATCAAATCTACTAATGTTCTTACATATCGCTTATATAAGGTGGGCCTCGCCCACAAGAATGTGAGACAGGATGTTCACATCACCTGCAATCTTCCTAATTGCAGTGTTCGCTCCAATTTGGCACTCCCACGGACGTAGGTGTTTCATCGCCTTTACATTTCCATCTCATTGATTCTTTTGTCGTTGATGAGAGTAATTTTGTTTTTGCGAAACACCTGAGACAAGTCACGAACCGATTTATATGAATAATGCTAATTATTGCATAAATAGTTTTTTTTTTGGAATTCTAATACTAGTTGAGATAAAATATTTGCATGTGGCTTAATATTGACGTTCTATAAATACAAAAAATGAGCAAATGCTCTGATTTCGTTTATGTTTTTAATTTGGGACATCAAAAGGTTTACGAAATAATCAAAATATTGTATCATATTTTAATGCAATTTTAATGTTTCTTATAGGTATCGTATAGGTGTGTATACCATTTTTGTTACCTATAAATATTACGTATCTATATCACTAAGCTAATTGGTAAACATTCCAAACATAGCCGGGCTAAATGAAAGAAGCGTATTAAAGTCCAATCATAGGCATCCACGTCCAAAACAAATTAGACAAGTGAGCGAATTCTCTAAATTTAATGATCGGTGTTTCTTTGTTGCGGCGTATTAAAAGGTTCTTTACGACTCGTGTCACCCATAATTTAAAGGTGTTTAACGTTGATATTTTAAATAAATCGCATCGCATTCTTAATAACATATAAAAAGCTATCATGTGTGTACAAAACGATCAACTGGCGGCTGCCGACCACTCCACACGACTGTAAATGGAGAAATAATTGTTTCTAATGACGAACGCTCCACGATGTCATTTTGCACTTCACTTGCATTTTGCTGACATTACTGCAAGAATAATGATGTCACAAAAAATGGAAACACATTAATTTATCTTTGTTTACGATGACATTTGTTCGAAATATATTTTTATCGATGCTTTCAACATGACGCGTGGAGCTCCGAAGGATTTAGCAAAGCCTTTGTAAGCAGTGGACCATTTTTAGTGGATTATTTTCAAATATATTTTATATTTTAATTCATTTATTAACGAAATACTGCCTATTGCAAATATACAAACGTTTTATACGACGTCGTTTTTTGACTTTCGTCTTTAATTTTTTTTCTTTCATGGCTGTTCTTCTTCTTGTCCAAAGTTTGAAATTTCTTTAAAGTTTTTTTTATACTAAATACATTCATTTTTGATTGACATCGTATCCTTTTTAGACTTTTTTTCATACCTTGATTATTTCAAATAACTTCCGATGACTGGTTTGCAGCCATTTTTTTCAAAAATCAAAATTCATGCAACAATTTAAAACGCATTCTTCATGACTAACTCCGTCTATAGTTTTAGAATTTCCTGCTTTCGGCGCACACAAAGTTCTAACATTAAAAACAAAACAAAACTGAAAGTTCCATGAAAAATATAATTAATAGAGGAAACGGTCGGCAAATCTATTTTTACAAAACATTTTCGATGTAAACAAATTTGGTTGACAAGCGATTTATCTGGGATCTTAAGGTCCATTCATGCGCCGGTGACCGCAGATGATATCGGTTACCCTTTGGGTCCGGTGCGGTCAGAGCGCACGTCCAACACGTCAAAACATAACTACATTTCTTTTAGCCCGCTGTGTTGCCGCGCCAGAAACAAACTATAAATATTTATTTTTAATTTACGCTTTATTGCATGCAAAATAAAACAAAACCACGAGAATTATTCACAATAAAAAGCTATCTCTTTTATTATTTTAGGAATTAAATTTATCCGCTAATTGGTCTAGTGAGCTGTGAATCTGTCGTTCTGGGTTCGAATCCCAGGTCGTACTCCACATTTTCGGTGGGGAAATCTCATATAAGTTGCCTTGGACTGGAATTCGGCTGGCATTGCTATAACCTCGCCCACTATCGTTATGGAAAATAAGCTTATGTGTGAATGTAATATTTGGCGCGTGCCGATTTATGTATGAAAATAAACGAGCTAAGTGGGTTGACATGACACGGTCATTCAGGTGAGTAGTATATCGATTGTTACTAAAATAAATTCTATAGATAGTACGTATTAGTTTAAACTGCGATCAAATAGTAACTACGTACTTTTTGAAGACTTCAAAGGTTAGACTTAACTTTGATTATTTGGGTTATGGTGTAATAAATACGCGGCCATAAACTGGAACAAGGTGGAAATTTGTATCATTAGGCTTAGGAACTAGTAATCACTAATAGTTCAGTGCATGAAATGTGCATATATCAATAAACTAACAATAATATGCGAGTGTCATGGTAAAACTATTTTCTATTCATTTTGCGTGTCTTCTCATGCGGTTACAGTAGAATTTCAATTGGAATTCAGAATAGGCTTATGGTTAAAAGCTAGCTAAAATCTAATATTTTTATCTCTTATTTTATAATTTCCAGATAATACGCTCATAACAAGAAAAAAGATTCTCGTCACGGTTATTGTACAGGACATTGAAACATTTTCTACCGTAGCAACACACAGGTAGTCGTTTAAAAGAATGTGTTGAAGACGTGAGGACACGAGAGGCGTAGTTTTCACACGCAAGCGATCCTCTTGGCGCCATCACATTATTTTAATTGACTTCAGGCTTAGAAAATAATAAGGATACAAAGTATGATTTTGGTTTGCCAGATTAAATAAAATCTAACGCAATATTTCTCAAATTGGGATAAGAAAGAAGACTACATTGACGTAGCAACAAGACCTTTCATTTTTGCAAGAGGGTTATGTATCGTAGAGTGACACAGGCTATTTCTATTCCATAAAGAACTCAATTTTTATTAGGAAATTTTTAATAGTGCAGTATTCTTAAAACTACGGGTGCAAAGTTACATACAAAAGCTGTTGTAAATAAACAAATCTAACGCTATATTACTCATGTATGTTATTTTGGTGCAAAGAGCAAAGCACCCGAGGTCGTATCCATGTGAAAATGCAATTTCAAAGACGAAATGTATTTATTATATTTATTTATAAATAAATAATTTTTCTTCTTTTGAACACACATTCTATTTGTTTTGGAAGCGGAGCGCCTAAATTCATATATCAGTGTCAAAGTGCGTTTATGTGAGTACCACATAGCTGCCGAGTAGTATACAATTACTTCATCGTTTTAAAAAGAACGTAGTCCTTGGTTGCATGTTTAAATAAAAAGTATCATAAATATTATCTGTACGATACATCTAGCAATGAACTAGTTCTATATTCCCAAAATATCTGCCTTGTAATGCACTTGTATTATTTTGTTTACATTCAACATTTGATATGACTCTATCGCGATTGTTTTTTCTGACATAAAGAAATCATTTCAATAGTTTGGATTGAAATATAATTATATTTATATCGATATAAAATTTGTTGGAATGTAAACATTGCTCTTTCAATAAAAAGTATTTGTATAATATGTTTCCAATGACGAGAAATGGAAAGCATTGTGAAAGGTAAGCTATTAATGTTTGACGTGTAGCATTAAATTCCAATTTCGATTTGTGAGATCTCTTAACAATAATATCAGAAGCTTGCGTACTTTGTACCGAAATGTAAAGTAAACGATCATTCTTATCAAATATATAATACTAGCGATCTTTAGGTTAATTATTTTGAGCAACCAATTTCGGACAAGCTTAGGCTGCCGACGGATCTTGCACAAAATTTAAGAAGGGCATCTTCTTGGTCACCTCATCATCTTTAGCAACGGGAAGGTTCTTCTAATTTTAAAAATCCTGGAGCCACCTGATTATGCAACTTATAATCCGTGACTTCTTTCAACTTAAATTAGGTACTACCACCTCACGTAGTAGCACTAAAAATGATCAAATTATATTAATAAGAAACTATTTATTCTATATTGCAATTAATTTAAAACTAACATTAAAAAACCATTAACACGAAATGGATCAAAACGGCTTCATTTAACAGTTTAGGTACAAACCCAAAAGGTGTTTATTGTAAAAATATTCATGTAAACATAATGTAGGCAATAGCGGATCGTGTCGGGCGACGGTGAATAAATTGAAGGCGCGGGCATGAAACAAAACTACATGCCGCCCGGTATCAGGCGCAACATCTAAGAAACCTTTTACAGCCGACGACCACGTTAACAAGGATTTTTGGTCTGTCTTTACATTGTGAAGCTACCGCCGGATTAGATGTTCGGGTGTCGAATTAGAGCCACTAAGTTTTAATATAATATATTTATTAAAGGGAGCTTTTTGAAGCATATTTCTTTCTGTCTGGTTTTTGGTTTTGCTTGGATGCTGTCTTTAGGGAGGATGGTATTTTTAGACTTTTTTAGTGTCAGTTCGAACTTCGAAAGCAAAATGGAGAAAATCCATGAGATTAGATATTAGGAAGGCGAAAATAAAAACACAATAGACTATATCATCGTATTATGACACGCTGCTTTCAGATTATTTGGTAGTAAATAAAATCAATATTGTTGTTTAGTAAGTCAAAGTTAATAATAATTATAATAATAAAGTTAAAGTTAGTTAAGTTAGTACATACATACATACATAAACTCACGCCTTTTTCCCAGAAGGGGTAGGCAGAGGTGCCAGGGCACCCACATTTCGCCTTGTATGTTCCGTCCCATGATGTGATAGGTGGCGAGCCTATCGCCATATCGGGCACAAATTCCTGACTCGTAACCGTACCGGAGTACAACTACGCCACCGAGGCAGTCGGAGTTAAGTTAGTAGTTTACTTCAAATCGTTTTACGTTACTTTCATAATGACAAGTAGTTTTACCGTAGCTTGTAATTATGATTATGGCTTAAATCGTATTAAGTTTTTATCTTTTTTGCAATACACGCGGCCGCTATAGAACATACGAATGACGACATGCAGGCAGGTCAAATTCTGTAAAAATCACTCATCAATAATTAAAATAGTTTTGACCGCCTCCGTGGTACAGTTGGTTAGACGCCGGTTGTAAAACGAGAGGCCGTGGGTTCGATCCCCGCACCGAAACAAATATTTGTGTGAACCACAGGTGTTTGCGTCGGGTCTGGGTGTTTGTGAGACCGAAAAGTCTCTCATAGTTCCTGATACGCCACAAGACTTGATCTTAATGTGGAGTCAAGACTATGTATGTGACTATTGGGTGTATTTTTAGTTATCGTTTCAATTCCCGAATCTACTTTATTTTTTCTCGACTATACTTTAATTTATAAACTGTTTATTTTTACAATTAAAATAAATATTAATTTTTCGCCGGATTATCCCGTTTAATCGTATGATATAAAAGTCATCGCATTCACAGACGCCGCCGTAGCAGCCGCTAGGCGCCGCTCGGTGCCCAAATGTAGTCGTTTTGGTCAAACTCATTGTCTTTTTTCAGTCTTTTGGGGGTCCACGGGCTTCCTTTTTTAATGAATCGGTGGTAACCTTCACAAGGAACGAGTAACAGGGTGCCGATTGAAGATAAACGGTTAAAATTTGTTTTTTTTAAGGGTTAAATGGTAAAAATGACAGGATATTCGCCGCGCTCTCTCGACCGCCGATACCGATCTGTGAATTTGATTCTTTTGTTCAAATTTTGTTGAATTGGCTTTTGTGAAACGAAGTTTATATAGAGCATCTAATTTATACTTTAGCATAATTTTGTAGCCAATTAAAAAGTAAATAGTTTTATTATGTTTAAATAATTATTGAATTCTTGTTTATTTCTCGATATAACTTTACTTTATCCACAGGATAAAGATGAATTAATGCATTCGTCAATTTAAATAACAGGGCTCATTATAATATTTAATGAGCAAAGAACATACCGATGGCTGTTTACTAGCGCCATCTATTGTTTGATTGTCGAAACCGATGTGTTTCAATTGGAATTCCATATTTATTTTGAACAAGGAAAATCATTTAACACATGTATTATTTATTTGATTTGCCAAAACTGTATTTGATTTGGTTCGTGTGTATAAATGTCTTATGGATTATTTGTAAAACAGTTCTGCTATTCGACGCTAGATGGCGAGCTACACCATAAAGAAAATCTTTATAATTATGTAATTAATTATTATAAAGATTTTACATTTCACATTTAATATATAATCCCACACAATGAGTTATTAATTTATGCATAAATTGAAGGCTTTTGTCCAAATATGAAAATAATATTACTGAGAAAAAAGTAGTCGTTTTCAATCGTGACAGGAATAATCAATTTTATTCAGTATCTAGCTAGTTTAAAATAAAGCTAGATATTATAAATATTTATGTAAGCTCGGTATTATAATAATTATGCCCTTTGTAATACTATACCTATTCCAACTGATTAATTTGTAAGCAAAGAAAATAACGAAGTGTAGAATCTGAAATTATTTCGCTGAAATAAAATATGCTTCACAAAATACCTACGGTAAAATCATATTAACCGCTTCTAGTAAATGCAATAAAATGATATTTATTAATTACAATTCAAATTAGCTATCCCTAATTAAATATTCATTTATGACTGTTTTAGGCAGGAAATAAACATAAGTTCATGGTTGCCTGTTGGTAACGGACTAGATGCGGCTGGCAACACGTTCACGGTGGTTGCGGGTTCAAATCCCAGCGCACACTTTTGACTTTACGGAGTTAGGTGTGTATTGATATTTTTATACTGCAACGGTGAAAAAAAAAAACATCGTGAGGAAACCTACATACCACAGTGGTCTGTAAAACAATTATATGGCATGTAAAATCCGCCAACCCACATTAGGCCATTGTGGTACAAAATAATATGGCCTAATCCCTGTCAATCGTGCTTTAAATATGGGTTGATACAGATGGAAATTATGACTGTTGGGTTGATTTATTTATTTACTTTCATAAATAGAGTTGCCACGTGGATTACCCTCATTTCCACAGAACATTTTAATGGTTAGAAAGGTATTAGTCGTCAATTGTAGCGAAACCTATCCACCAAAGTACTCACTATACACTCACTTTTGGAAATCTATAAATGAATAAATGAATGAGGTACCATAACATAAAGTATATTCAGAATTTATTCTAATAATATTTATAATTACGACTATGATATATTTTCTGCGTACAACTGCCTTTTAATAACTATATTTAGAAAAAATAAGATAAATAATATATTTTATTTAATCAAGCCCATATTTTTAATAAAACTGTGTTTCTAATTTAGTCAAAAACGTCAGTTGTACTTATTTATTTTGTAAAACGTAATCAATAAATGTCTATAATACTGAAACCTAATTAACATTTATAATGTATTATAGAATAACTCTATGCAAAAAATCAAAACAATAATTTTAATGCAAATTAAATGATGAGCCAAAAGCTTTATATTCGCCGACTTAAGTGGCCGTAGATTAGTCATAAATAATTTTGTTAACGATACCGCCCAGACATCTGTGAGATCTTACGACCTACATCACTACTAATATTAATGGTCATTTGGTTGACTGTTTAGACTGCTCCATACTATTTTACTATAAAATCGATTATGCACATTTGTAAAGTAGTTTTCAAGCTATCTTAATGATTTTGCATAAAGCGTTTTGGGGGTAATTTTCTTGAATCTAGTAATCTACCAGTGTAGAGATTACCGTAAAAGATGCTGGATTCTGTTTCGTATACTGGGTTTCACGTTAATGTGTCGCGTAGTAGGTTTTGCTGGAACTTGGTGTATATCTCGTTCTAGTATTCTATCTATAAGAAGTGATGTCGGGTTTTCAAATGATTCCATAAAGATGGACAAAAGAACAAATTAAAAAGATTAAACATTGTTATGCCTCTTGCTATTTTAAGTTGGTCTGTAAAGTCTGAGAAGCTTTTCTTAGATTTATGTGAAGTTATAAGATGATATAAAACTACTTTTTCCGGACTTAATCGCGGATTTGCTTTGATTTTTACTTCCCCGAATTTGTGGCTATCCAACCCGTGACCACGAAAGCTATAAAGGAAACGTCTAAACGCTACGTCTCGTCGGAAAGATGAAAAATGTAAAATATAAACCAGATCCGCGATAAAATTCGTGATAATTACTTTCATTTCAATTCAAATGAGATAGCATTAAATCACCATGTAATTTTGTGCAGTCGCTATAACACGACAAAATTAAAAGCATTTTTCGTCCAGTAAAAGACTCAGGCAACAACTAGCTTATTAACTAAAGGGAAAAGACCCCATTCTAAAGGTGGTCTTCTACGAATATCCTTACAAGGTGAGTCACTACAAACGGATATTGGTTTTAATTTGAAGGGATGGTTGCGGTTAACATCTTATTAGAGCAAATCGTGAACAAAAGCCGCCATTTACCGTGCTTTATCAGATTATACCGACCGCAGTGTTGTAATAGGTTTTTTAGCGCGTGTTAGTCATATATGACTAATTAAATGAAAGTATTTCTCTGTAATTTGCGTATCTGATTTTTTTTGTTGTGTGTTATTGTTTTGCGACCTTAAAATATTTGGATGAATTTAATATAAGCATCGTAAAAATGTGTGGGGTTTTTGCTTTATCATTATTTTGTAGCAATTTGAGCAGTGGATTCATGTATTTTTTGTTGTTAGTTTGTAGACTTGAGGATACTAAGTTACATCTAGACTAGATAAAGGCAGTAAATATTAGTTTTATAACTTGAAAAAATTGTAACTTTGAATTCCTCGATAAAGGCAATGTGAATTTGTCATATGTGGATATTCTCATGTAATCCATTCATTGGCTGTGTTCAAATTAATGTCATAACTTCCTATCAAGCATAACCTATCACGTCTGCGACACAGATGATCTGAAACACGAATTATAATTTGTTATGTGTTCAAGGTGTACTTGCGAGCTTTATGTGAGGAAATCAATGAGAATGAAGCAACAAAATATTTCGCTAGCTAGAAACAAAGAATAATGAATGATATAAAAAATAGTTCCATATTATTCATTTTGAAGTTGTCAATATATTATATATTAATCGACTTTACAAAAAGGAGATTAGCAGTTCGTTGTGTATATATGTAATATTGTCAGAATTGCACAGTTTTTGGAAATGTCTATACCAGCGTATGAACACGTGTGCCAAATTTCATAAATGTGGGTACGTGTATCTATGTTTTTACTATCTGAGACTTCATCTTAATGAAATATATAGACTGCAGGAGAAAGAAAGTATTTTATTGACAAGATTACATTATTATACCAAATATTATACCAATTAATATATATTATACCAAATTATATATTATCACATTATTATTACTTCTTTTACATACATGTTCTTTATCAAATCATTTCCAGTTTCGCACGAATACAAAACACAGCTTAACACGAACGAAAGTCCAGTTCATTGAGAGAACGGAATATATTTGTATACAGTTTGTTGCAAGTAAATAAAACGAGAGGCTCGGGCGAGATAAGCGCTCATTCAAAGCGAGTGGTACCGAAATGGTAAGCATTTAACGCGTCAAAGAACCGGCGCGGCGCGGCGACTTAATCTCCCGATAACACTTATCCTAACAAATAGGCGTTACGTAAGTAAGGCCACTAAAATTTAATGTATTTTGCGGACATAAAAGTCGTTCCTTTTTTAAAATTCTTTATTTAATTATTGCGATGTGACTGTACTGATTTTGATTATAAATGCAGAGTTGTTAATGTATTATACATTTCCAAGATTTTATACTCACTTTAAACGAGACGGACTATAGTTCATCTCGAAACTTGACACTGTGATTGATTCCAGCGTCTAGGAAAGTACTAGTTTTACACTAAATCTACAGAGGTCGCCAGTAGCCAGTTTAGTACAAGAAGTCTCAACTTGTTTAGTTTTGATGTTTTATGTCCTTTAGTTTTGATATTAAAGATTCTCCTTGAAATGGATAATAAAATCCTTATTGTCTGAATCTAGTAGAAATACTCTTAAGGCTTATACATAGACAGTATAAAAACCTATTTTAGCTATCGAATGATTTATCTTCTTTGCTAAAGTTGAATTCAAAAGTTGTTAGAATGAGACAAAACATTCGATACCTAATTAAAATTTCTTTGTAAACTGTCTTTTTTTATTGTAATGAATGGCGAGACGAGCATGCCGTTCGCCTGATGGTAAGCGATACAACCGCTCATAAACAATGCCATAATCAAACAACACCTTGAATTACAAAGCAACGCTTGGCATTCCACTGCACTCGCCATCCTAAGACAAAAAAAAATACCAGTCCAGTAGCTACTTTAGCTACAATGCCCTTCAATCCGAAATACCAAGGTGCATTAATTACATTGCTGTTTGGGACAAATATACTTCGAGGTGGCACCTACCCAGGCGGCCTCACATATGAGAGACCTACCACCAGTAAATAATACTGTTAAAATATGGAGTAAATTATGACAAGATCCAAATATGAGAAGAAATCCATGCACGTCATGCGAACTTGTCACCATAGCGTCGGCCTAATACCACGATAACAGCCGTGAAAGATCGCCCAGATAACATCCGAAATTGCGGACTAAACATTGTTTTACAGATAAACATCTGTTGGTGACCACTCAATGGTGTAACTGTACCTGCAAAATGTTCAATAGTTTTGTGCATTACAATGAAGGTAATCTGTTAAAGTAGCCGACTGGGTGACAATTTTAGGGTTTCGTAAATCCCTTGACGGAACCTTCATTTTATTGTTATAATGTTTTGAATAAGAGTAATATGTATATTATTTTTACATTTTCTGTATTAGAAATGTAAGTTGAATTTCAATTCATTTTTGGGATATTTTTGTATCAGAAAATATGGTAATGGTAGTGTAAAGAGATTTATCACAAGTTCCATAGGTAGCAATCGTAAATAAATTGTATATTTTGACAAATATCTTACAACATTTGAATATTATTTCATTGTCAAAAATGTGTCAGCATACTAATATATATTTTTATGTGAATGATTTTAGCAAAATATATTAACCATTACAAAACAAACTTCACAAATCTGAAAAGCACTCAATTCTAATGGATTCCTTGCTTTGGCCTATTGTTAACCGTATCGAATAAACTATACGTTAGCACAGTAATCTTTAAAATCCCAAAACCATATTATACAGAACCACTAACTTATATTTACGTATTAACTCTTTTCTGTAATTTGAAACCGAATGAAGTCCGGGGTTTTCTTTTGTTAGCATCACAAAGATTTCTAAGCTTAGTGAGTTGCATTGTAACAAGTAAATTACATTACACCGGAGTTATGACGCCCTGACGCTTCCGTGCTCGCCACAATGTGCGCGCTGATGCAAAAGCAATCGATTAATAGGTATTCATTCATTTTCGACGCTGTAATATTGGTAAATAAATGTGTATTCAAAAGTAGTATCTATAGGAAATTGGTTTACAGATTCCGTTAATCTGATTACACTATGATATATAGGTAGATTTTTAGTAGTAGAGGATCTATAAAAGAATAAGTGGCGCGTTTAATCAAAGGTAATTTACAGCTACGTCTTTATATATACAGCGAAAATAGTTGCTCCAGTGCTAATAATTATTGAAGCTTGTCGCTGGCTTTATCTTGTATAACATACGAGTATTTTAAACTTGCAATTTTTTATAACCTTTAACCCCTTTGTATTATAGTATAGTAATACCAACTGTTAGCGTATTTAAATAACCTATTAGAATCATGGACATGTAAAAGCTGACAATGTTTTGTCATGTAAGTACCATTACAATTATGGTAATGACTCCTTTCCAATGACAATAGATCTCAGCCCATATAACTATGACACAAAAAATCCATATATCAAAACTCGAGAGATATACTTTACTCGTGCCCAAACATCATGGGAAGTAACCCAGGTAGTGTATAAGCACCTACTTACTATACATTCAACATTCCGCACGCAAAGTAACACCATATCCTTGGGAATGTGACGCTCTCCCATCGAAATATTTCAAAACTCGATCACTATCTTGACGACTATGCATGGACTTATTGAAGGAGACGTGAAAAATGATGACCGCGGCGCAAAGGCTCCGCCGACTATTGGTCGTCTCTTTTTTTTCACCACAGGCGAAAAGGGAAGGCAAATTTAGGTGAACAAAGGCGGTGCGGTGTGACAGCGACGTTCGATATGTCGCAGTTGTGTTAGGGTTATTGGCAGTGTTGACAAAATCTGGGTATTTTTTATTCGAATTCTGTTTGAAGACAGATAGGTGATAGAGTTTAGAGTAAGCTTAATAAAATGCATTACTTTAATTTAAATTAAATCCAATATATTCATAATGATTAGAAGCAATTAGTAGTGTATTTATGAGTCACAGAATGGTCTATGGAAGCTTATTACTTTGATTAATCTTGGGAGTTTATATTTGGTGATAACGGTAAATCATATTATCCGCATTAATATCCATAGCTATATCGTAATCATTCATATTCATGGAATAATATTTATCAACTATCGTACGAGGAAGATGAGGAAAATAAAAAAAAATACTTTAACGATCGAAAGGAACATACTTTGTCTTTTCAGGCTTTGTCACTACAAATAGTGCATAACTATGTTAATATCGTGTCTACTTATAACAAATTCATATATGCCAAAAAAACGTATTAGAGATAAAATTAGACTCTAAGCAATAAATCACTAAGTTCATAATATATTCTGATAAACTGATTATTTCGAGCTATATTTAAATTCCATTTTTTTTTAATCTAAGTTACATTACAGTGTTGCAATTTCATACGTATCTGATTATATTCTTAAAATGTTGACGTAATGCTATACATTCACAAAAACGATTACACCAGTAAAAACTAATTCCATGTTAACAAATTATTAAAAAAAAAACTTAACATTATGAAGTAGCTTGCAAATGTGATACTATAGATTTTTGTCAAAATACCTAATCGCGTAGTTGCATCGCCGCAAATAAGTAAGTGTAGCGGGTGGGTCCGCGCCAGCGGGGGGCATTTTGTATTCGAGTTTTCATCTCCAGTACTTCTCACAGTTTTGTTGTCACGTAATTAATTTATTACAAGGAGTACCCTCAGTTGCTAAGGGGCGGTTTGTTTCGCCTACGAGGTGGGTCGTTTCTCGAAATTAAGACATTAGCGGCTCGTTGGCTTTGGGCGAAATTAAAGCGGTTCCTTTGTGCGTCACGCCTAGAATTTATTGTTTGCACATAAATATTATTGCTTTTTAGATATGAATTATGGCTTCTTTATTTGTTTTGTCTGGCTTCATAGGTGGTCATGGGAAGCTAACGAGTTTCGTACACGTAAGGAATTAGGTGTGTGATTAAAGAGGAAAAACGATTATTCTATATTTGTTTCCTGGTTTTTATGTATCAATTCTTTTGAATATAGTAATGTCGTAGTTACTTGGAAACATATTATGTCACCTTACTTTTTTATATGGGGGTATTAAATCATAAAATAACAGCAATCGATTTTGATTTTAAAAGGTCTTTTTATATGGAATTTAATCCTTGTATGATATTCGTCCGGTATACCTGGAATTATACTAGGCTTCTTCCTGCATTCTTTATTTCGCCGAATCTTCAGTGACCTCTTTCGTTGATTGACAAATATTATTCCGAGAATACGTTGCACCTGACAAGATCAAACGTCCACATGATTTTCCTTCATTACCAAAATTATGCTGCTAGATTTTAATCAAAGCAATTCGCTTCCATATGTGATTCTGCGAAACATAAACATACCTCCGTGGCGCAGTTGGTTAAACGCCGGCTGTGAAACGTAAGTTGGTGGGTACGATCCCCGCACCGAGACTAATATTTGTGTGAACCACAGCTATTTGTTTCGGGTCTGGGTATTTGTGAGACCGAAAAGTCTCTCGTAGTTCCTAATACCCACGAAGCAAGCCTCGATTTTAGTGTGGGGTCAGGAATATGCACGTGACTGTTGGGTGTATTTATTTAACCCGAATAGTCATGAAGTATTGTATTGTACTTCAGTAAGATACCGTGACAGTTATACTTCTTATTGCGTAAAAGAGGCGATTGTTCATTCCATGTTTTTGTTGGATACATATAGTTTAATTATCGTATACCATTGAGATATTATACTAGAGCGGACATCGGGAACAAAATCTGTGCGTATGGTGCATGCACACGGGTACACAGTAAAGCGAGAGGGAATATATGTTACTTCGTAAGCGTGACAGAGACGGAAATAGAATGTACCCTTCATTTTGTTACAAACATTTTGTTCGCAGTGTCCCCTCTAGTATATTATCTCAATGTCGTATACTGACATTGAATTTAGTCAAATTTATCCTGATTAAATAGGTTGCGCTTTTGGGATTTAATGTACATGTTTTTTTTATATCTATGAATGGCGAGACGATCATGCCATCTGCCTGATGGTTAATGATATGACCGCTCATGGACAGTAGCGAAAACAAGCATCAGCATGAAGTACAAAGCAATGCTTGGAATTTGCTGCGCTCGCTATCCTGAAACATATTATGTTAAGTCTCAATATATCCAGTTACTCTGGCTACAATGCCCTTTAAAGCGGAATTATAATGCTGTATGGCGGGAGAAATAGACATTGCAGTGATACATACACAGGAGGCTACCCACATGTGAGAGACCTACCTTTAGTTTAGTCAATTTATATGGTACAAGTGAGTATTATAGACAAGCAAATCTACTATAATTCCCAATGTATTGTAAAAATAATAAATGTAACAACTGCTTTGATGGTAATTGAGATATTTCTAATGATGCAATTAAGATATCAGGGATTATTGTGGGAGAGACGACAATCAGCCACCAACTAACACTATCTCGATACGTCGTCACCAAACCAGCCCAAATTACGTCGGTTATGGTCTGATACACCAGATTTTTTAGGTTTGTGGTCAACTAGGTGTATTGAATCATTTACGAATCATCACAATTATTTGGTTTTCCCAAATTCAAATGCAATTCACGATGACAATTATATAGAATTCTGAGTACGTAATGATGATATCATTACCTTCTGTCACATAATGTCCAATTTTGAAACTAGAAGTCCCTTTAGAAAATATTTATTATTTAAATATGTTGGACATGGCCATTATCCAAGGACTCTAATAATTTCGTAAGGTCATGTACTTTGCGGCTGGAAGTCCAGTGCTAGTGGGTATATTAACGATTAACTAATTAATTAATTTTTATCTTACGCGAAACTCACCTTTGGGACATGGGATTCGATTGTCAAATTAGAATGCATGAGAAGAAAGTTGTTCATATCATTAAACTAAACCAAATAAAAATATTTCTTTTATGACAGAAAGTTTGGGATATGTTGTATCAGCCTATATACGTTTCACTGTAGGGCACAAGATTCTTCTACAATCGAGAGTAGTTCGGCCATACAGTCCATATTTATTTGTTGGGGTATACTACAGTTTAAAAGCGAAATTAAATATAAGTTACTAAAATATTGTTATAAATTTTAAAAAGCAACCATTTAAGTTGAAATAAGGAAACAGTAAAATTTCATTCGATGAGAAATTCCACACAACTTACATGTCAACGGCGAACAACACAAAGTGGCAAACCATAAACCGAACTCACGAACCTGCAATATATATTACCATAAAAATATCGCGTCGGAACATCTCGGCGCAACACAAAACACCCCTTTAAAACTAAATCTCGAGTTATGTCCAATGATATGAACCTCGGATGTGAAAGGTTTACTAATGCGCAATTTCATACTTTAGTGCCAATAAAAACGGCCGCGTTGGAGATACATACACCATAAATAAGAGTGTTCATAACACCATTATAGGGCGAATAATTGGGCGTAAAAACTAAATAGGGTGTTTGGTGTGAAAGGGGCCGCGCGGTGGCATTCTGCCCGCTGATTGGTCGGCGGGTGGCGGATTACATTGTAGCCGGTTGCGGCGTTTTAGCTAAATGGATTTTAATTTAGCCGCGCGGTTCCATGATTAGCTCTGATATTTTACTTTAATTTTTGTGAGTGTTTTGGTGTTTGCACTGTATTATTTATTGAAACAAACTAATAAGATGAACCTCGATGCTAACTGATTTTAATTAAATATTAGAGGTTAGGACATAATAAGAAAAAAACAGGGAATTAATAACAAATACGTTCATGTTTGCTTTGCATTTCCTTTAATTACTTTTTATTTATAATTATCATAAATATATCGTCAATTTGAATGACAAGAGAACCTTAACTTACATCTTTTAAATCAATTGGCATCTAATGAATAATATTAACGACAACCAACATTACAACACGTGTAATACAAAAAGCAATAAACATAAATATTATTACAATCCATAAAAATATTAAAAGATAGTATAGGTTTTGTTTGTTGTCTAATGTACGCATACTACTTAAAATAATTAAATAGCGTATTAATTATTGAGTCTAAGAATAGTTCTTTCGGCTCTATTTATGTGGCTCATTATTAGTGCTTATAAAATAAGTAATATGTTAATGAGATTGCTACTTTTATTTTTTACTAATCGTTGCGCTACACGTTTTATTTTTCAAAACATATTGTTAAATCAAAACATATTGCATCAGACTGCCTCGGTGGCGTAGTTGTACTACGGTACGGTTACAAAGCTGAGGTCTCGGGTTCGAATCCCGGGTTGGGCAAAGTGATATTGGATTTTTCTATTCAGTATCAGCCCAGAGTCAGGAATTTGTGCCCGATATGGCGATAGGCTCGCCACTTATCACATTGTGGGACGGAACATACAAGGCGAAATGTGGGTGCCCTGGCACCTCTGCCTACCCCTTCTGGGAACAAGGCGTGAGTTTATGTATGTATGTATGTATGTATATTGCATCAGAAATATAGGTACTTTTTTACAACTTAATTTAAATTATTATCATCTGATCTATACTTTCAGATTATTTTTTTAGTATCTGTATCTGTATCTGTATCAGCCCATATACGTCCCACTGCAGGGCACGGGCCTACTCTACAATCGAGATTACGATTGAGAGTGGTTAGGCCATATAGTCCACCACGCTGGCCTAGTGCGGGTTGGCGGACTTACATACCATAGAAATTCTTATGAATCGCTATGGTATGCAGGTTTCCTCACGATGTTTTCCTTCACCGTTTTAGTGCGTGGTGATTGATTATCAATACACACATGACTCCGAAAAGTCAGAGGTGTGCCCTGGGATTCGAACCCGCGACCACCCTGAACATGTGGGCAGCCGCGTCTAGTCCGTTTACCAACAGGCCACCACGCACTTTAGTATATTTTATTTCTAAATATTTTGCAAATATACTTTTTTTAGTATATTTGCAAAATATTTAGAAATACGAATCACATGATGTATGAGGTCTTTACGACAAAAGGTTTTTCAAAATGTGGTGCTGCTTTTAATATTTTTTGTTATACTTTATACTCCCTATTCTATTAAAATAATTCTTGATATAGATCTCAAACAACATTTATTACACAGACCTCTTTTATATAAAATATTTGTACCAGAATAATAAATATTTTGAAATTCATGCTTTAAGGGGTTTAATAATTGCGGGTGAAAGTTCGTCCATTGAAAAGTGAATATTATGGCCAACCTTGATCTAGTGACCCGAATCGGGCAAAGTGATATTGAATTTTTCTATTCATTTTCAGCCCGGAGTCAGAAATGTGTACCCGATATAGCGATAGGCCCGCCCTCTATGACATGCTGAGATAGAGCCTGTGCCTACCCCTTCTCGGAAGTTAGTGTGAGTTTATATATGAAAATATTGTTCTAATTTTATATGATCAGTCTAATAGATAGCTATGCAAGGTTAATGATGTTATCATTCATAAAATCTGGTTTCAATTTTTCTGCGTAAAGGGAATGTTGTAAAATATCAACACAAAAAAACTAGCATTTACATTTGATACATATTATGGTTAATAGGTAGCCAAAAAATCCATTACAATGTAAAATTGTCGTCAAATCCATTGAAAGTACGTTTTGGAGCCGGGTTTTAGTAATTCAAAATATTTTAGTACTCTCTAATATCAACGAAAAGTCCTACATGCGTGATTTGTAGGTGTATTTATTATGGCTTTTTTATTAAGCATTTAAATAAAAAAACGACGTATAAATTAATTTAATTAAACATTTTATATGTTTGACATAAGTGGGTGAATAAACCTCTAAAGTATCTCGGAGTAGCCAGGGCCTCCCGATTATTATCTGCTCTGATAAATGGACCGCGCTGGAATTTCTGAGCTCGCGCCTTCACTATTGTTTCAAATACGTTTTTTATCGTCATGTGTGTCACAATGTTTCGATATTATTGTGGTTAGACATATTAAAATAATAATGTTGTTTTACTCATTGCATTATTTCATCTGATATTCATTTTAAATTTGGCAACCTTTATGGCGTAGTTGGTTAAAAAGCTAGCTGGGTTAATGAGAGTTTGTTTCTCTGCGAGTTCTTCACACTAAAATAATTAGTTATTTGATCAGCAATCATCACTAAGATTTGAGTTTTATTAGACCGATGGTATGAGACACTAGGAAGGTCCTAGTGATGAGATGAGTGTGATGTCAGTTTTTGGTTGTGTTAATTGGGTGTATATATTTATTGTACTCCCTGAATTTTCGGAGTCATGTGTTTATTAATAGTTAATCACCATAATTATAACAGTGAAGGAGAAGCTCGTAAGAAAACCTGCACACCAAAGAGATTTATAAAAAAAAATATGGTATGAAAGTCCACCAACACGAATCAGGCCAGCGTGGTGGACTATATGGCCTAACCACTCTCAAATGTGCTCTCAAATGTGCTCTCAATTGTAGAGGAGGCTCATGCCCTGCAGTGGGACATAATATATGGGTTGGCACAGAATATTTTTTGTAAAAATTATTTTTCTATTTCCAAATACAACTATAAATTACATTTTAAAATACTAAAAATACGCCAGCAAAATCAGCCTACAGTTATTCGAACCGTCGCGTCACTGGCAACATTACGCACACTCAAACAGAGGATCTCTGTTCCGAGTTACGACTGCCGGAGCTTATTACTGCTGCTCGTAAATTGATTTTGATGTCTTTTTTATGGTGAATACGAATCGATTTTTGATATTTATTGGCGATGCTTATTCATATGTTAATGTTTTGGATTATGTATTTGATTGACTATTAGTTGTGACATTCTATATGTTCGCAAGTTCCTTGGCATCAGTAGATAATATTGGAGTTTTGGTAAGTATATATGTAAACGTATAAGCTTATATTTTTATCCTGAAAGAGCTAGGAAGAAGTGTTTTTCTATAGTACGACGAGTCAATTTCCGTATCATGATTATGGGAAGGGATCGGGGCAAAAAACTCCAACTGAAACCGTTGCTCAAGCTTAAATGTAGGAGATCTCATAGTTCTCACGCTATACTAACTTCCACTATACTACATCAACTACTTAGTCTTGATGGAAGTGTAAATGGTCCAGCTCTACCGTCTTCCGTCTGGTTTATTTAGCTAATAGAAAAAAAGCCGCATGTTGCAGAATTTTGTTGTTAATTTAATGATTATAATCTACTAGATCGGACGTATACGATGATGAAAATGACTAATAAATATATAAATAATTAATATCATACCAAAAGATTATTAGTAATTTAATTTAAGATAAATCCTAATACTACTAAATATTTAAAATATTTTAATGACAACTTTGCGACCAATATTGTTCCGCGATCACAAACCCGAGGCAAGGTTACCAACAAATTACGTGTAAGACACATTTTTAATTTATTAAAGGCACCGTTTATAACGTGTTCATACGTGACGAGCGCGCTAAGCGGCCGCCCGCTTTTTAATTTTTAACAAAAGAAGTTAAAATGACGAACATAATGTTTTTATAACCGGCACGCGGCGTGAATACGAATGTACCGCCGATTATATATTATAGCTAAATCGCTTTTATGATACTAAATATTTGGACACACGTTTTATCGGCGTAACATGATATTTTTTGGGAACTCTTGTTTTCTTAGTTTTATGATTATTAGAGTATGCGGAAGGACTGCTAAAGTTTGCTTTGAGACGGATTGATAATGTCTCGAGTGTTTGTTGTGAGATAATAATGTGCGGTAAAAAATATAAAAAAAAATGTTTGCTTCAAATTCTTCATCAGCGTGTAATGATGAAAAAACTTAATGTAATGTATTTTTTTATTTTTATTACATATTTATTACATATATACTCATAATCCAAAAATATAGAATGTAGGTAAATGATTTTAATCAGCCTATACTAAAATAAGTTTATACTCATGAATCTTGCAATTATAAAATACACTATAATATTGGATTGGATATATCAAATTAAAAAAAAACCGCATAGCTACTATTAGTTGCAAGGCGCAGCGCGGCACACCTGTCATGCGCATGCGCCGCGCCGCGCCGGCCAGCTGTCGCCGCACACTCGCTGCAATTGTCTGAATCAGTTATCATACCGTGATTCACACCAGTCGTGATAACTTATCTTTAATCACATCACCTTGTTCGGAACGGCATCGGTAAATAATATTTCACTTAATTGTGTATTGTTGGGTTAATGGTGAACTCGGCTGTGGGGTGGAAGGACAGGTGGGTTCTAAAGACTTTATGAGTAAAGGTTTTTTAATAATTTAACTTAATTTAAAATATTTAAGACATGTGATTTACACTATTTAAGTTTTTGAGACAGATTTTTAAAATCTTCTTAATAACATATGTATATTAATTAGGTAGTTAGTTTAATCAGTTATGTTCTAAAAAATAATTAATAAAATATATTATAAAATTAAAGTTCATGTTTTTTTTTAATTTTCAGTGACAAGCAGATTTTTACGCGTAGTTGCGGCTGCGGTTCCGCGCTCGTTGATATCTTTTGTGAGGGCTACGCAGCGAGAGTTTACGCGTATGCATTTTACGCACGTCTACGCATTACTAAATACTATCATATTCTACATAACTTAATAAATATTAATGAGATATTTAATTTCCGCCGTTACGTTTATACAATTGCCAATACCAATATATAAAAAATCTTATTATACCAACGGAAATGCCACCAACGAGCCTCCGCGGTACGTCATCAAAGCGGCCGCGAATTCCTCCGCATATTGTCCGAGATCCTGTCAAAGTCATAAATAACCCTGAAATGATCCTCACGTCAGCCGGTCCCGCACAAAAACCTGACCATTTGACGTCTAAATTATTGCCAGTAAGCGTTTTCAGCGCACACCGCCCCAACAAATCGCCCCCCGATGCAGCGACGTGGCGATGTAAGCAGATGAACCACGCCAATGAATAGAAACACCAAATACATCAGATAAAAGAATTTTCAAAACAAACTCAAAATACTGAGGCGTTTGACACGAGCATCCGCTCGGCCGCAAAAAAGCGTGACAAATCGCAGCAGCAAAGTGGACCTTATGTCAATATTTTGAAGGGCCATTTCGTCATGCCGTCGCGCGCGCTTTGATCCCGCGATAGATCTCAATAGCGGTGATTAAAGGCGCCTGTGATTTTAGTTGAATGCTTTTTTTTCTGGTGCCTTCATCGGCCATACAAAATACACACTACTGTAAAAGAATATACAATTATTGGGCCTTTGAATGGTTACAGCGGGGGTGAAGTGCTCATAAATTGTTATTTTTTTTTCAACATCTCGGTTGGATGTTGGAAATGTTTAAAATCATAAACGGCCTTTTCTGCGCTCGGATTTATTGTGAGCGTGTCAGGGGAGGTGTTCGATTGTGTCGTGTTGTTACCGAACTGACTATTTGTCAATTATACGCGTCGCTATTTTAAATTCATTCTTAATATTTGTTGGAGGAAATTGTAACTTTAAAACATTAATAGATCATGTCAATCGAATGATGAAGGTGATTAGTTAACTGCTAAGGAGTTTGAATATATTTAAAATAGATACTAATGACTTTAGGTCTTGACAGATTTAACACTATACAGTGAGACCCTTGTTTAGGAGTTTTGCGAACGATGAAATATAATTGTATCAATCACTTCCGCGCAAGGTGTAGAGCCAACGGGTTCTGGATATTGATTTTTTCACCATGGAAACAGTAGTTAAATTATTATTCAAGACCCAAAGATTTAAAAATATTTTAGGTATACTAAATATAATATACGAAAACGCATTGTGTCTGTGTTGTCTAGAAATTATCACCACTTGATGTCAAGCAAGATATATTTTAGAAGACAGTATCCCTTAGTAAATTACACAAACTATACAATGCTAAATATATTTTAATTAACACTCAAAAATGTGCAAAACCTTATACTTTTTCCTCAGTCTTTACGGAGTTTTGTGAGAAGCGGACGTTATCTCAGGTGCGATCGAAGCCATAATGTTACTGCTACTGCCTTGACCGCAAAAATCGCACTCTTAAACTAACCGACATAAGACAGGCTTTAAAAAACGTCTCTGATCAAAACAACTATAAGTTAGAGTTTTTCCTGTTTCTTTTTTAGTCAAACAGCTGATGATCCGTCTAACTAATGATATCTGATTCGTTCATTAATGTTGGCAATGCTGAGCTCATCAGCTGAGGAATAATTATCTCTCTCTCTTCTTCTCCCTTCAGGCATAAGAAGTCCACGTTTAAACACAGAGTTCCCCCCACGGGGAAGTATGGTTCGAAATTTTTATGCATTATAGGGACAGTTAATAAGCTGCAATACTTCGTATTGGCGATCAGCCAAAGAAAAATCAGGATGGAAGAGATGAAGGAGACGAAAAGATTATTGAAGTTCACATTAAAACACAGGATTCCTCCAACGGAGAAGTATACTAGTTTTACATTTTTATGCTTTATAGGACCAGTTAATAAACAGCAATACCTGATATTGTAGCCACGTTGTCGGCAATAGAAAATGTAGGATGGAAGAGATGAAGCAGACGAAAAGATTATCAAGTCTGTGGGAACTTTAGGCAATTTATTATATTTAATGGTTAAAATTGATTACTTTATTAATCAAGTCTTCTACTTGGTAGTCAGAATTGCAGTATCCACCAAAGTCCAAAAGTCCATACAAGAAACGCTTAGTCGATGACGTATTTCACACACACGTTAACGACTAATAACACGCTCATTGATTACTTGGAGGTGTTAATAGTCGCTGACGCTCATTACCCGTCGCGAGGTGCGATCGTAAAGCCCCCTCAAGGCCATACAACAAAGGGTCCAAGTGTTGTTCCAGTCCAAAGTCGATTTTACAAGAGGCTGCGTCGGACGCGCGTGTGGGCTTTCAGACGCGGCTGTGTTAGTGTGGAGATGGAAAGTACTTTAGCAGATAGCATTTCTTTTTTAAAGTACCTACATTACCTGACTGTATGTTCAGTTTAGATAGAGTCACAATCAAAGCAAAATTATCATCTCTCACCGTAGTACACATTTATGTCAGTAGGCCTACATTTTCGGGGGTCAATATGAAGGATATCTAATGTGAGAGGTGGTTCCTATCCACCCAGATACGCATAGTTATAGGTCGTGGAAGGCCTACCACCAATTTTATCGAGGTTGCTAGAGACTTAGAGAAAAAGTGAAGGTAGAATGGTAAAGTAGATCCTAGCAACGGACAGGATAGTGCTAAATAGAACGAACAATCAAAGAGCAATGTTTATGGTTGGCTTCACCTAGGTGTTAGAATCAAAGATTTACATGACTTGGGTGTACCCGAAGGACTGGTACTGGTATAAAAAAGATTTGGACTTAAATACCTGAAAGTAGCCTGTAAAGTAGTAGTACACGTTGTCTACGATAGAACATTTATTTTGATTGATATTGAAAATGTTGATAAATTGTATGATGCTGTTGTAAACTGTTTATTTTTAAAGTAATTCTTGAAGTATGCGGCTTTTGGTAGACTATGATACATTCTAATACCCAGATTTTAGAAATGGAATAATCAACATATACAGTCCCAGGAAATTCCTAGCTTAACAAAGCCATCCCCATTTCCATTTCAATTTCGTACATTTCCACAACGACTTTAAAAATTAATATTAAGCCGATTCCATACTGTAGTATCAATCTCGAATCTCAATAGGTTACCACTGCCCTCATGAATGGGTGTGGTATCGTCGGGGGCTCTTTACAACGCGCGTTTTGTACGGAATGTTGTAACAAAAAAACATTAGATACACACAATGATAACCCAACATTTACCATTGCTTAATTACACCGCTATTCTAATACCGCCCTTATGCATAAACAAATAAGGGTCAAGCAACTACTAATAAATGGTAAATCACTGATAAATAAAACAATCTGACATACATCGTTCGGGAGTCTGGGTGGAGTTTGTTTTAGGCGCTTTATTAATTAAGTCCAATTAATTTTGGGACGGTTCGTCTCACGCCGTTTTGTTTCGCCATTTGTGATTGTGTTCAGTGGTTAGCGGTTTTATAGACAGCAACTTAATTAATCTGATGTGATGTTTTATCAATAACATGCTACTTGGTTGGTCAAATTTATCTATTTTAGTGTCCTTTGTTATAGGTATTGCAGCGTCCAAAATGCAGCAGGGGGACCTAATATAGATTGAAGGGGGTCACTGGATACATGTAGGTCAAGGTAGGGATCCTCGAGAGAAGCCTGTGTTCAGCAGCGGACTACCAGTGGTTGAAGCAAAAGAACAAAACCATTTAATGGTAGTTTTAACTATACAAGTACTGATAAGCGAATACTATTGATAAGTTTACTATCCATAGTTCAACATATGAGTAAATATAACCTAGCAAATACGTAGAACCCTTTCCCTCATATAACTGCGCATCAGTATTCCTTTTGTGTTTCGCTAATAAAAATATTATTTATACAAACTCATAGATTATATTAGTAACGTCCAAACCACTTATAAAGAGGTAAATAAATTCTCAATTGTCCCGGCGGCGGCCTTCCGCGTTCCTCCTTTAACGTATTACCGAAAACATTCTTGTGTGATACGATCAATAAAACCAATATTGATAGTGAGTCAAAAAAATTAAACGCTTCGTAACATAAAAGCGTTTTTTGAACGCATCGATTTAGGGTCCCACCGCGATGTCTATTTGAATTTAGAAATCCAAATTTATTTATAATCTTTTTGAGGTTTATTTTCGATTGTAACATTTTTTACGTTAGTGGCGACTTATGAACCAGCATTGGTTTAAATAATGTGTAATTTGATTAATAACGTACTTCTTCGAATTTGATCGAAGACGTACTTGGTAAATAATAAATAAAAAGTGGGCTTTCTTATTCAGCTGTGACTGAAATATACGGTCAGAAAAGGCTTCTACTGATTAGTATTGCACAATCGATGGTCTAAGCGCTATGGACTTTCTCTTCCAAATAAGGTCTACATAGACTTGATTGAGGTTGAAATAAATAGCTATTACAAGAAAATGACAAACAATATTATCTTAATAAAGACTACTACTTTTATACGATTTTCCCAGTACCTAGTACAACTAGCCATGGATAGCAACTACTGTAACCGATGCTATAAAGCCTGTCACAGTGAAAGACGCAAGTGTATCGGTTCCATTTTAAGCCTGAGTATGTCTGGTTTGGCCCTGGCGGCAAAATTGACTCGACCGGCGATCTGTGGATCATTTTCTCGACAAAACATACCGAACATTGTTGTTGACGCACGGCTCGCGCTTGGCCGTTTTTTTTTGTTTGTTGTCGTGTTTGTGTCGCAGTGATTTCACACGTTCATAGCTATATGTTTTATAATATTTCTCGCGGGCAGAGCTTGCCGGAGTCGCCGGGCCGGCGCCGGCGCATCCGATTATGTTATTGTTAAAAGGACCAAATTCTTTTATTTGACCTACACGACGACGTGGGTTTTGTGTTTTTCGCCGCCACGAATGTTTGTGCGTTCTATATTTATGTAACGATGTTTTTTCTGATTCTCGGCTGTAGCTACGAGTGATTTTTGTCGGATAGATTAAAAAAATCTTTCACATTAATTTATTATATTACAATTTTTACAATTGTTTTCTTTTAAATCGAAATTTTATGTTTCTACTTTCAAAATAACTTTAGACTCATAATTGGTCATAAAACATTTATACGTTTTTATATCTTAAATCATGGAAGATTTTGCATCAAAATACGCAGCTAGAATAATGACAAATAAAGAGATGCGTGAATATTAATTGGATATAATATTATCATGTAAACGACTAACGTCATTGCAAATCATTATTTATCAATGACACGTCATTGACTAGGTCTGATTAGAATAAAACATTAAAAATAAAGCCCCAGTTAATAGATAAAGACAGAACAAGACAATAAGCCGATCAAAATCGAAAGGTACAATGTTAAAGAATCTTTGTAAATAGTTATCTTCATTTCGGCACGAATGAACGCGATTGGTTTGGTATCTCACTCTTCAGAATATTATCGCAAAATACATACAATTTTACTCATAAGTGAGAGGCCGCCTGGATAGGTACCACCGCGACGTCTATTTCTCCCGCCAAACAGCAGTGTAAATGCACTGTTGTATTTCAGATTGAAGGACATTAAAGCCAGAGTAACTACTGGACATATTGAGACTTTAAATCTTTTGTCTTAGGATGGCGAGCGCAGTGAAATGTCAAGCATTGCTTTGTAATTCAAGGCGTTGTTAGGTTTTGCTACTGCTTATGAGCGGTTGTATCGCTTTCCATGAGGCGGACGGCAAGCTCATCTCGTCATTCATAGCAATCTTCTTGAGCTGGTTATGATGTCCGCTGTACAATGTGAGGTGGCCGGTAGAACTCCAGCTAGTCTAGCTAGCTAGCTAGGTCAGTGGCCCTTCAAATAGCAGGATAAACAATTATACTCAAAAGCGTGTTTCATTCTAAATATCATAGCCAGCTACTATGATTATCTACATATTTACCGTGCTTATTAACAGGCATGACAGCTATGATTCTTAATTACAATATCCAGTGGTAATATAGAGAACGACGTTTATCTACCATATCCTAAAAAATGCGTTTCACTACCGTTTGCATTAAAGTATTCACTCATATTTTAAACTTCAATTATAGAAAAAATCAAATCAAACTATGGTTAAATTATAATTAGAGTTTGCTACTTAAATTATAAACAAAAAAATACTGAACCTCTACCAAAAAAGTAAAAGTTCGAGGCCGGAAGGTAACGCGATATTATAATTATATTGCTTTCATTGTGGATCCAAACGTTTGCCGACAATTTAATGATCTGTCTATTGGGTTCGTATCGAGTTACGCTTAATCTTTGGCGGCAAACTATTACGAATTAAATACGGCACTTTGTTTATTTGTTCATTCACAATTTATGACGATTATATTTTTAATCTTTTAAACTATGTTGTATTGAAGAATTGAGCGTTGTATATGTAAAGTACATACCAACATGAATTTGTTAAATATTATTAATAATAGCATACATACGTACATAAACTTACGCCTTTTCCCAAATGGGGCAGGCAGATATGTTACCAGGACACCGTATCGTATTGTATATTCCGTCACACGATGTGATAGGGTGCAAGCCCATGACGCTATCGTGCACAAATTCCTGACAATGAATAAAAAAATCAAATCATTTTACCTGACTCGGAAATCGAACCCGAGACTTCAGCGTTGTAATCGTACCTCCACCACCGGGGCAATACCGAGGCAACTCCTGATCCGAGACAAATATTTCTCATAGTTATTACAAAAGTGGAATATGTAACAAGTATTCCTTATCAGATTCTAAAACACGAAAACTTGATGTTTTACTGACGCGAATCAAGATTTATCTCTAAGATAAATCTGCATAGCAAATTTCAGGTCTTGGGCAAAGCACACGTTTAAGTACCGTTATTTGACGCATTCATAACCATGTCGTGGGACAATTGACTGAAAGTCGCGGTTGGAGGCTTGCGCACTACAGGTTGGGAAGGGAGGAGCCGCCGGTAATTTAACCACCAATCATCCCCTTTAGGTATTTTAAAAGAGCTGTGAGGGGTGGGCTGGGAATTTAAATGAAAAGCACTTGTTTAAATGTTGAATTTAAATATACCTAAATGTCATATGAGGATATATTTTGCATTTTATGATTTACAGGAAATTCTAACGTTTAAATAATATGTGTTTACTGTAAGTTATTAAACTGTGATAATTTGTAATGAATGAGGCGGAAATGATAGCGAACTGTAAACATTTGAATTGAAAATAAATTCGGAAATTACTTTACTCATCCCAACCCAACCCTGCGAATATCATCATTATAAATTTAGAAGCATGAAGGCGTTCTACTCTATACTACATCAAAAGATTGCAGCACTGCATCCACTCCAGAAAAAAAAAATACAAAGTCATCAGACCACCGTGTTACTTAAAAAAAATAAAAGTATGAAATAGCACAGCAGCCTAACAAAACAAGCGGTAACAGCGAACAAACACGAGTGAGATAAAATAACAAATCGTGTCACAGAGCGGGCATTCACACGATCGCAGATTACGAGTCAATTAACAGCCGAAGAACAAACTATGGACTATGGGAATATCGGCGTCCTGATATTTGTTTCAATGTGTCATGTTTGATGTGTCCTCCGGTCGGAGCCGCTTTATGTACAGAGGATGTCGTAAAAGCTTATTTGGTGACAAGGATGGCGGTAGCGTTTTGTAATGACTGATTATTTCTTTTGAGTTTGTACATAACCGCTAATACCTTGATGAGTCAAAGGGTTTAATAATGTATATGCCTGAATAGCGACTACACAAGGTATTAAACCATAGACTACAGCACAAGAATGTTGTTTTTTGCATTAGATCAGAATCAGATTGCATAAATTTGTGAATGAATGTATTATCTCTGGATTGTACTCTAAGCAGTTTATAGAATTGTATTTACTATTATTTATTTATTAGTGCAGTGAAGTTATTCCGATATTCATAGATAAAAAATATCAAGGAATACTGGTACAACCAGTAGACAATACTATTTTTTTTTACTCCTAATTTGATCTTTGACAAATATATGAGTATATATGCTAGTATCTTCAGCTCCATAACGCCTCATAATGGGGCCCGAACTAAATGCTTTACGGTACAAGGATGCCTTCAAAACCTTACTGCCCAGAAAGTTCATGCAATCAAAGGGCCCGCAATACTATACGACAACTATGATATGTGGAAATCACCTCTTGACTTTTATAGGCACTTATTAAATTAGTAGTCATGAACGAGGCGGTAAGATAAAAGTAAGGAAGACGTGCCGTTACTTCCTTTTGTGTAATCGGCATATAATATTTAAATCGGTTGCATTTTAGTGTTTTTAAATGCCGGAATATTAGTAAATCTGCATTACCGGATTTGTGTTGAATGTTGATAATACCGGGTCTCCGTGATGTTCGAAAACGTGCTTCTAATGTGGAGCAATGAGTGTCTCCATTTAAATACAATAACGAACCTTCTAACTACAAAATTATTTTAGCAAATTGTGAGCTAATTTACTTGCATAATATTAAAGATTTGTTAAAACTTTTTATACCATGAACTATCATAAGGTATTAAGTGAAAACTGTGCTGTAGAAGTATGAATTTCACCAAGATAAGATAATATGTAATCATAAAACTCATAGTCTTGACGAACTTTTAAATCATAATTAGATATTCTTATATACAGGGTGATATTGACACATGTTACTTAAATTAACCCTCATGTTTCTCATCACCTAGGGCCCAACAAAGCACTGTATGATCAGAACAACGTATATACTTATCACACTAATTTAGTATTTTAATTTACTTACCTTATTATCCACAGCCCAAACTGAAAACAAATGAAACAAGCATTAAAATTAAGGAAACATTCCCAGCATTTACCACCACAAGATATATTTAACAAAAATGTTTATAGCGCCATATAAGTTATCTCTTGACTACTGTCTAGCTTAACGGCTAGACTGAAATAATGTACCGGAATACCTTGAGCACGTATTAAATAATAGGAGCGACGCCATGACGCGATGTTAACTTGATATATCAGATTTTATATTTTTAAGTGTTGGGGTCAAAAACATTGAAAAATATTTAGTTTTATATGTATGTAAGTCCGTAGTGGCCTGTTGGTAATAGCACGGACGCATTTGCCCAGTGGTGGGCTCGGATTCAAATCCTGGCTAGACTCCAAATTTCTGTCTTTTCGGAGTCGTGTATGTCAGTTACTACGTACTATATCGGTAATTGAAAACATTTCCGAAAACTTACATGTCTATGACAGCCTCCGTGGCGCAGTTGATAAGAGGCCGGCTGTGAAATGAGAGGCCGCGAGTTTGATTCCCGCACTGAAGCAAACGTTTGTGTGATCCACAGGAATTTGTTTCGGGTCTATGTGTTTGTGAGACCGAAAAGTCTCTCGTAGTGCCTGATACCCACGACACAAGACTCAATCTTAGTATTGCATCAGGACTATTTAAGTGACTATTGGGTGTATTTATTTAATTTTATTTGCATATATCTTGGCAAGATTTTCTTATATGAAATTTGCATCTATCACCACTAGACCAACGTGGAATGAAGACAAGTAAAATTTTAATGTTACAAGGTCACGGACTTAGTTCTAAATTGCAGAAGTGACCCGTGCACAGCAGTATTAGGGTTCTATATGAGTTGATTTGTTATGTTTAAAAAACCTTTAGTGCACTGTTAAGATTTAGAGGAATTCGCAATTTACTTCATATTCATTCTTGAATGTATTTTGATTACCAAAAATATCATTATGTTGGTGCCAACCATAAGGTGGGTAATCTCTTTTAATTCGTTTAAACAAGTTCAATATCTAACTGAAATAAAAATCATACGTTGAATTGCAAAAAATACAGCGCATGTTAACTCAATTAACACGCTATAATTACATTGCATTACATTAATTAATGTAATTAAGACTCATCACATTGCGCAATTAGTGAACTATTCGCAGATGTCATTCATCAAATACTCGTCAACGGGCCCGTATTTGCATAAACTGATTCATGTCGTTACTAGCGCCGGTTGTACGTCAGATACAAAGTCTGCCGGTACTGCAGGACACGACTACTCTTTAAACCCATCTCAATCTCGAAACAAACTCGAACCAATCCCAAATATAATACGTATTAGTAATCTGTAGTGTTTATCAGCTCATATACGTCTCACTGCACTTCACGAGACTTCTCTACAATCAAAAGTACGATTGAGAGGTATCGTCCGTATCGTCCGTTCGGCCGTATCGTCTACCATGATGGCCTAGTGCGGGTTGGCGGAATTTACACACCGTATAAATTTTTTATCTGCTATTGTATGCAGGTTTCCTCACGATGTTTTTCTTCACCGTTAAAGCACGTGTTGATTGACTACCAATATACACATGACTCCGAAAAGTCACAGGTGTGGCCTGGGATTTGATTTATTAATACACTTGACAAATTCAAGACTGAATACTAAATGTATGAAACACGATGGATCGAATAATTTATAAATTTCAATAAATCGCTGGTAATTGATGTTAAGAATAAATGACAAATTTCAATCCAATTCCAATGGGTCGAGTATCAATAGTAGCTCCGCAGGTGTGTAATATAGGTGATTCACGCATGCGTTTTCTATATGAATCATTTCGACAACACTTATGGTTATTTGCTATAGTATTTTGATGGCTTGTAATTTTGTCAATTACATCGCCAAATATTTATGTGCTACTGTTTGGAGTTTTAGTTAATCTGTTAATCTGACTGCCTCGGTGGCGTGGTTGTACTACGGTACGGTTACAAAGCTGAGGTCTCGGGTTCGAATCCCGGGTTGGGCAAAGTGTTATTGGATTTTTCTATTCATTATCAGCCCAGAGTCAGGTATTTGTGCCCGATATGGCGATAGGCTCGCCACCTATCACATCATGGGACGGAACATACAAGGCGAAATGTGGGTGCCCTGGCACCTCTGCTTACTCCTTCTGGGAAAAAGGCGTGAGTTTATGTATGTATGTATTTGGTTTCCATGAGTTAGTAGTTTACACGTATTTACAAACAAGGTTTTGGATAATATTTTTACGTGCAAAATGGATAACACGAAGACATGTAGTGATGAATTACTGTTTGTAGAAGACACTAATATCTGTAACATGTATTGCTTTTGTATAAAGTACGCCATGCAGAGCAAATGGAAGTAAAATTTATATTCTATTTGATACGTAAATTAAGAACGATTAAAATATAAAGTAACATAAAATAACACGAGTAATTAAAAAAACACAAAGTTGTTGCCCTATGAATTGGTAATACAGATATTCACTTTTAGTAGCTACTTAGCTTTGTGTATGTCTTTTCTAGTCTTTTCCATTAAAAGAACATGCTCCAGTTTAATGCCCCGTTTAATCAAAATCACGCGCCCTCCTGGTGCGTTTTCAAGTAACATCTTCTAATTAATTTGCGGTATTATTTGTCATTATAACCAAAGTCTATAACGTCAATAGGCTTATCAAAATTATTTGGCACACGTTCAATTACTCATCTGGTTAAACGGAACTGTCGGTACCCTGTCACTTTCATGCTCTGGATGCTGCGCATTTTTGTATAAACAACCTTGACAAATCGGAACTTGGTTGAAATGATAGGAATTGACGGTTGCGACAATCGTGAGTCATTGTATGTAAAAATCGAATAGGCCTTTGGTATTCCCCATTGCTTAACGTAAGCTTATGAAGAGGGGTCAGATGGCCAACACAAAGATTATAGGCTATCAGTCCAAACTGTGGTGGTTATGAATAATTCAATGCAATATTTTTTTTTATTTACTCGAGTAATTTTGACATTACATTGCACTTGTTCAATTTGAAAGCCACTAATAAGGAATGATAGTTTAAAAGTGCTAAATATGATACACCCTAACGTCTTAAAGCATAAACGTCCTAAAGTACTATCTTGAAAAATCTAGATACCTATATTACAAAGTACACACACGATAGTACAAAGACCTTACAGGCTACAGCTAATGAGTGATTAAATAAAACGTTTTTGCGACAACTAATTATAGATTGGAGGCAGGTCTAAATATAAATGTCATTGATTGTCACGGATTTCGACTTGAAAACACTTCAACGGATACGCGAGCGATCAAACGAATGATTTGTTTGTTTGAACAACGTAACGTACTGTTATGCTTCTTGTAAAATGCTATTTTTAAAATAAGCAAACATTTACATTTAACTACGTAAATAAAAGCAATTAATTTAAGAATTGGTGAATAAAAAAAATCGGTAATCCAATTTATTTGAGTATTTCGGTGGAAAATATCTCATATGACTTGCTAGGGATTTTAGTTAGTGCCCTATATAGCTCGTTGTATTAATCCTAATATTATAGTAGAATAAAGACAAATACAATTATAATAAGATACTTAAAATAAGTAGCTATAAATCACTACCGTTTACATTCTTAAATACTGACGTAATGTGACATCATCCTCTAGAAACTGTAGTGTCTGACATAACAGTATAACAATCTAAGGTATCGTTGCCTGCAACTAATAAATATATTATGTATTTGTCTCAGACGATTTCATATAATTAAATATAATATTGAATACTACCTCGATATTGAGACTAAATGGAATGGCGAGGTCCACCTTAAAAAATTGGCTATCTCTTATACACAGCTGGAGCACAAAATATGACACACTTGTATAGTATATTATATCATTATGACGGTGTGTTCGTCATACTTGTCTATATGTCATACGGCTATGTCGATAACCTTTGATCTGCTACGGATCTTCTCATTCCTTATCCGATCTCGTACGGAAACACCAAGCATAGCCCTCTTCTGACTGACCCTGACCCGTCTTAAAAGCATTTAAAGTGTAAAAATATGTATAACAGTCAATAATTAGTCCTATTTATTTAATCTTAGTTTTAAGAAATTTGAATAAATCATGCTCGCTAAAACGTCTGTGCTTGCGGCGGCATCGTGTGCCGGGTTGGTCAATTCTCTGTATAATGGTTGAGGAGGCCGATGTCTAACGTGAACTCATCATACTCGTGAACGGGTGTTGCTTGTGTGGACTGGTGGCCTAATTTGCTTGATGACTTTTATTACTTTGATACTTTTATTGCTATTCTTTGACTTAACTTAACCAATATTAATATTATTATCCAACTGATCATTATAAATAATTTATGAAATGTTCTGAATTAAAGTAAGCTGTGACTCCTGTATAATAACTATATCATAACCTAATTTTGCAAATGGCAACGGCCAATGCTAGAATTTCTCGCTCGTTCCTCTATGGCAAACAGTAGTGAATTGGGTGGCAGAGAAAAAAAGTTGAAGGTTGAAGCTAAATAATGTACAACATCATAAAAAAAAACAATAAAGTATTTTTATTTTAATTTCAATAAATTTGACAATAAATCCTTTTGGGTGATATTGTGCAACTTATGAAATTGTAAAATATTAAGTCACATCATTTTGAAACTTGCGTAATACTATGAAAATCCTTAGGGTCATGTTCTACAATTGACTTTCTGTGGTTGAAGAGGGTGATAATTAACCTGATTCGGTGAGTTGCATACACTCATTTTTAGCAAATTTTCTTTCCATAATAAATAAATAACACCTAACAGTCACATACATAGCCCGACCCACACAAAGATCAAGTCTTGTGTCGTTGGTATAAGACTAATAGACTTTTCGGTCTCACAAACACCCAGACCCGAAAGAAATATTTGTGGGCCGCACAAACATTTCTCTCGGTGCGGGGATTGAATCCGTGGCCTCTCATTTCACAGGCGGCGACTAGCACTATACAAAACAGCAATTAGTATGTTCTATATTGTAGATGATGATGTACGAATTGATATAAAAGTTTTTGCTAAGGAACTCTCGCAGAAATCCGGGATATAAAATCTCCGAAAATAAACGATGACCGGTTCATTAACGCATGTACTCGTATGTTGTGTAATAATTACTTTAGTGAGTTAACTGGCGGTATGGAGTAACGTTGAAGGATAAATCTTACTTAATGAAAGTAAAAAATGTTAAATTCTTATATCAATTACGTTAGTTATTTTTATTTACATACTTGAATCATTTAACATAAAACTTGATACTAATTTTCCATTTTACTTTTTTATCTGTTTTAATTTTTTAAACCTACAGATTTAATGAATGTTTTTATTACTATTCAAAAACAACATTCCTTAAAATCAACCCCCATGGTTCTTTTGGAATTTTATGATGATAAGATAGTCGGAAGAACGATGGATTCCAATATAATAGTTGCAAAAATAGAATAATTAAAATAAAGTATATCTTACCATCGGATAGAAGATTTCCATACAAAATATTCCTTTGGGGATGATTTTCACAACACCCTTCTGCAGTTTGAATGTGAACGCCCAATACTTCGCTTATCGTAATATGGGTTGCATTTGAAAACTAATCACTATTACATTCGTTAGTTCTACGCACCGCGTCTACTGTTACTTCAACTTTCCAACTCCCTAGTCTATTTCGGTGACTTTTGTTTCCTATTTTTTCTTTTAGTCTACCCTCATATACACAGGGTCTACTCAAAATTAAATATCTATATTGCATATGAATTGTATTATTTAAAATTTTGTTGTTTCTA
Source organism: Hyles euphorbiae (assembly GCA_023078785.2). Classification (NCBI taxonomy): domain Eukaryota; kingdom Metazoa; phylum Arthropoda; class Insecta; order Lepidoptera; family Sphingidae; genus Hyles; species Hyles euphorbiae. The sequence goes on along the minus strand of CM041051.1, from coordinate 5,115,363 downwards.
TCGTAATGTTCATTTTGATTTTTAATTTCTTTCGATATAACTGTGGTTTATAAATAAGTTATTTCATATTTCTTTCATGTTGCTATGTACTGCATGTGATCTTCAATAATTAAAAAAAAAAAACAATGTTCAAAATGCAATATTACATTAGTAAAGCTTGTAAAGTGTATTCTTTGTTGGACGACCTAATTAATAAAATAAAATAATAAAGTGATTTAGCCTATACCTTTGAGTCCATTACGCTTTTGTTTATTTTATTTACTATAATTGATATATTTTTATAGAGAGTAGTATTGAAGTGCTTGGTGGTCTGTTGATAAACGGACCAGACGCAGCTGCCAACATGTTCGACGGGGTCGCGAGCTCGAATCCCAGGACAAGCTTCTGAATTTTCGGAGTCAATTGTATTAATAGGCAATCACTACGCACTATAACGATGAAGGAAAACATAGTGAGGAAATCTGCATACCAAAGCGATTTGTAAGAATTTATATTGTACGTAAAGTCCGTCAACCCGCAATAGGCCAGCATGGTGAATTATGTGGCTTAACCACTCTCAATCGTACTCTCTTTTGTAGAGGAAGCCCGTGCCCTACAGTGGGACGTATATGGGCTGATACAATACAGTACAGTATTAAGGTTGCAATACAATAACGATATTTCCTTCTTTTACGTATTTTTCGATTTCGACCTAAAATTCGGTATCAATAATACCTGCCATAATAACTGGGCATTTGCATCCTGCAAAACTGAGTGTGGCCGTTAATAATTCATTAATTACTAAAGTATTTGATACTCTTAATTGAATAATTGTATTGGCACTGAGACGAATATGAGTCACACTGTTTCATAAAACCAATTGAACTGTGAGAGAATGTCATGCGTTTAGGAATTCCTTATTTCCGGAGCGGATTTGTCTAAATTAAAATGCATCAATAATATATCCAGAGATTAGGTGTCTGAAAAGTAATGATGTATGCCGATGATACTTTGATTTTATTTTATCTCTTTGAAGTCAAGAAACGATGACTGTCTAAATATTCTTAAAATACTAACGATGACCATAACAATAGTGTGCTCATTTAATCAATGATTTTATTTAATATTGTGTTTTGTTGTGTAGCATTATTTTTCTTTTATTGTTTATAACACCGTTAAAGTGTTGAAAAACATCGTGTGGAAGCCCGTATACCTGAAAGATTTCCATAATAAATTCTAATGCATGTGAATTCTATCAATTTAATCACGAAAATGATGTATGCCGGAGCATTGGTATTCAATTTATAAGCAGAATCTTCGATTGAATAGATGATATTTGTTTGGTTGAAAAAACTATTTACAAAACTAAGCAGGACCGCCCAAATACGGTGATTGAAATAATATCATGGACAAATAATAAATGATTAATATCATTTCACAAGTTTGCACCACTGTCATACAACACACGCAAACCTAAATTACTTAAAATAGAGGTACATGTAAACCACCTTATTAGCTTTACCATAAAAACTATCGAATATATTATGGGGTTTTCCCAAAACGAAAGTCTCGATATTATTTTAATCCATTCGAAATAACAGTTTATAAATTACATAGATGTCTTTTATGAAGTCTCAATTTATATAATTTATTTAATGAATGATTATTTTAATGGCAATTTGCGAAATAATGTAGTTCAATGTCATTTTTTTGTCCACTTAGCGGTCAATGACACGCTGTGTAAAGTTCTGTGCATCATCGTTCATTGAAATATGAAAATATTATTACAACATATTGTTCTCCATTTCCGTCTAATACCTAGATTTTAAATTCGGGATTTTACTGCATACATAATGTGTACTTAATATAATACTTTCGGACATCTTATATTTATTTTGGTAGCTAAAATTTACATTACACTCAATTACCACTGAAAATTCTACGCAACATAAATGCATAAGTTCACGCCTTTATTGCGGATTTGGTAAGATCTTACGGAACTTATTTCCGTCTCAAATATGGCGAGGGGAGCCTGGCCAGCCTATTGCCATAGAGCACAAGTTCCAATCCCATGCAACTTATAAGAAAATGTTCAAGCCGGAAAACTGACACATCGTGGATTTGAATCTAGGATTTTATGGTCCATAGCTTGTATTAGCTGCCACTGGACCCATAAACCATTTATAGGCAATATATTCACTTATTTAACAAGAAAACAACAAAAATATATTGCACGGAACCAGATATTAAATCTGTGTACATTACATCGATCAGGAAACCAAAATTGATTACCTGTAAATATGTATGTACCATGTATAAACAAATATTTATAAGAACAAGGAATAATTTATTTTAATTGTACATACAGTATACGGCTCATTTGATTTTCTTCGCCAGGCGGGAGGCAGAAATATTGAACTGATCTTATCGCTCCTTGATAATTGACAGAATTACATGTACCATAACATTGGATTACGTCATCATGGAATCAGGAAAAAAATATTATATCGGAAGTCAAACAGTGGTCAATTATGATACCGCAGGTGGTATGTAAATGTGTGCGGTCATAAACCGCAATAGGCATTGATGAAGACCTCTGTTCAAATTGTTTGCAACTTCGCTTCGGTTCTTCGATATAAACCTTTACTTATGGTTAAGTTCTCATATCATAGATTAGTTGACGATGCAGACGGGAGTTTTGTTATTGGTAAGGTAAATAGGATTGGTGACTATTTACTTTAATATTTTTTTATTGTAACCAAAATTAATATTAATTTAAATATGCAAATCGATTGTGAGATATCATCGTGAAAATTGCAGCAAGACACTTGAATCGTTTGGTACCGCAAAGTAAATGTTATAGTAAGAAAATGAGAAGATCTAATCAAGATTGGGTTGCTACTTGCTATAGATTAATATCACATAATACAGCTAAGCAACATGTCATGAGAAAATCTGCATACCAAAGAAGGGGGAGGCTTACTGGAGGGAGATTCTATAGAATTACATTACAGAGAGCTTAAGACATATCTAAGAAAGAAAAGACAAGCAATTCACGTCACTTTTCACTATTTAAAATGACGTCATAAGTACAGCAACGTCAATATTCGCAAGAGTAGAACTTGTCAGTTTGAATGTGCAATAGATTTCATAACAGCAACTGGTCATTAGTATAACCGGACCGGATGTGTTAATCTTTAATCAGTAGTGAAGTCCAAGGTGGCCTCGCAAGGACTTGACAAGGCCAAGGTAGATTGCGTCAAAGACTTGCGTTTTGGGTATTTCCAATACATATGAGATATCGAAAGAACAATAATATTAAGTGTCGTGCACAGTGCGTCAGGTTAGCGTAATTACATTCAATCTGTGGAACGGCTTTACATCGCCGCCAGTGGTGACCAACTGTTGGTGACAATTTATTCATATCTCTTAAAAAAGATAACTAATCAGATGTAATAGTGACTTAACGAAACAAATATAAGATTGTTACAACTGGTTTTGTTTTAAATATGACTTAATAATTGGATTCAGAGAATTTGGTCTTGTCTTTTAATTTAAAAATAAATTTCATAAGTAATCTAGTTTTATTGGTGTTATTAATTAATATACATATACTTATGTGAATAGTATCGTCAAGTCTTAAAAATAAGTTTCAAAAAATAAATAAGTTTAAAATTAATACATACAAGCTTAAATTACTTATGACAAGATCTAAAATATCCACTGCTAATTACTCGCATATAGCAATATTAACCCATGACAAAAATATTTTATGAATTTACAAAATCACAATATATCACAAAATTGTAAAATTCAATCCACATAAATCAATATCATATCGGAAAATCCGCGTCTGAAAACGAAAAACCAACACTTGGCGACAACTGAAGAAAGGCATGCGCCGCACTTCCTGTCATAGTTTTGAGAGCGGCGCCAACTCGCTCGAGGCAATACGTCTTATGTCAATAGGGAAACCGTGGCGCTTAGTGCATTTTGCTGTTGAAACGGCACGAGGTCACTTGTCTCTCTTAAACGGAACGTATATGACCTTTGGGGACGAAAAGATACCTAATTACAGTTGCAATCACTTTATCTGAAGTTTGTTTGAATGATATGCTTTATTTGTGACAAATTCTGGACTTGAGATTTTTGTTCACGCCTTTTTCCTCAAATGGTCATTTGGGTTAATGAAGTTCGGGTACTATGATAAATATTTTTTATAGTTTCGTTAAAATAGACTGATTTTAAATTACATTAGAAATATTATAATTTTATGAAGATTTACGCCACTGTTGTGAGTCATCTAAATCGAATAAAAAAATATGTATGAAAAGCAATTAATTGAGTAACATTGGTCTAGACATGACTGGGCCTTGATCTAGTGAAACCCTTATCCAACTTCGGAATCTTGTGGTTGTACGGAGTTCGTTGGAAGGCAGGCTATTTCCGACAAACCGCTGTAAACATTACAGGCCGCCAATATTCAGCTGTAAGTATCTTTTGGGAAATTATGAGGGCAGTGATAGATATTAATCACAATAATCAATATTCTCTGGGTCTTAAAAAATTGCCTAAATATTATGAATAAATGACCTCGTCTCATATTTTCTTGCAAAAGAATTTAGAGAATTACCCAAAATGTATAGTCATCTTACAGTAAAATCCATGATTCAATAGATCGATTGTGCAATGTTTATTTGAAGTAGTTAACTTTGTCATCTTGTGTGCCATAAAATGCGTCACAACTGAAATTGGGCGGCCGTCAGTCCACATATACTATTGTAAGATGTAAGAGTGACCAGACTACGCAAGGTCTGATTAAAATCAGTAACATCATCACCAGCCTACATTTGTCCACCGCTGGACATAGGTCTTCTCCAAATTGCGCCATTTTACCACGCCTTCGGCTTATCGCATCCAGCATCTGCCAGCGACCTTTCTCAAATCGTCACTCTATCTAGCTGGAGGACGTCCTACACTACGCTTGCCAAGACGCGGTCTCTACTCTAGAAAACGTTTACCCCAGCGATTATCGATTCTTCGAAAGGTGTAACTTACTACGTCAATGTTTCATATACAGAAATAATTTGGTTGTTTGTTTTTCAAATATAATTTCTCAAAGTAATTACGTTCAGTCTCGTACGATGTATTGATCTTACTTGTAATTATAGTAAAGAAATAAATTATTATTATAGATAAAAGTGATATTTTGCGTAGAATGTGTGTTAAATCTAATAATAAAATTAGTAGTAAATTACAAGTGACTGAACCTTGTTTGCGTTAGAAATATCGAAACTGGTAAAAGTCCAAAAAAATACTGCTAATATTAATATATTTTATGATAAAGAATTGTATAAATAAACAGGCAACCCTTTATTCTATAACAATGCAAGTTCCATGTCATGTGCGTTAGAAAATAAAATACTTCAGTCTTAGAACACCTAAACTTACTGGTGGTTGCACTGTCATATGTGGGGTGCCACTTGGGTAGGTGCCTATTTCTGCCGCCAAACAGCAGTGTGAATGCACTGTTTTGTTTCAATTTGAATGATATCGTAGCCAGAGTGACTACTGGATTTATTAAACCATATTATCTTATGTCTCAGGATGACGAGCGCAGTGGAATGCCACGCGTTGTTTTGTATTTCAAGGTGTTTGGTTTGCTACTATTCATGAACAGTCGTATCGCTTTCCGTCAGCCTCGTCTCACCATTAATGCAAAAAAAAACTAGCTACTTATAAACGATATAAACATTTAATCATGACTGGGGTCGAACCCACGTCCCCTAGTTTTATCGATGTCATAACCAACTGCGCCACAGAGGCTGTCAAAATAACACAGGCAAAGGGCTTCAATGCACCTTATTTTACTTTGACGTAACACAACTTATGTCTGTTTGCACGAGGGCTTGCAAAGTACACAGATAATGTCAAACAAGGATCGTTGGCCATCTTCGTCTTTTCTTTTGTGTGTTTGTTTGTCTACTCGGTCACGGCAGACGTGTGGTTTCGCGTAGGTCAAGAGTGGTCATAATCATTACATTTACTGTTTATTTTGTGCATAAATGGTGTGGGAATATCAGGTGCGTTTGCGGTTAGATCGTAGGCGCTTAGGCATGTCACATTGAGAAAAATGCGTGGATATTATGAGGACGCTATTATTCTTTATGGCCAAATGACGGTACAAATATATGATGAAATGATTTTATAAAAGGGCAATAGACTGAATTTTTATTAAATACAGTAAATTATATGGCCTAACCACTTTCAATCGTATTCTCGATTGTAGAGTAGGCCCGTGCCCTGCAGTGGGACGTATATGGGCTGATACAGATAAAGACAGACAGTAAATTAGGGAAAGAGAAATGTTATTATGCAAAAGTTAAGTATAAAGTTGTGAATGAGTTTGTTTTTGCCTTAATTCAATACCAGCTCCCCAGAAGACAGCGGCCTCAATAAAGTAAATCACATACGTACTTGGCCTTTGTCTCCGTTGACATTTTCGCGGCACGGATTGAATCGTCCCATATTGTAAGTAACAGGACATTCGTTTACAAGTTAATTCAAGTGACTTCGGAGTGATCAAAAAAAAAAGATTGTCACGTGCGAACGGGGCATGCATTAACATAACCCGGTTTTTTCGTTCCAAATTCGTGACACATCGTGTGCGAGCCCCGTGGTAAATAATAAATCTTTCTAATAAATAAAACAAGGGAACGTGAGTGAGATAAAGAGCGCATGCGCGTTCGGTGCGCCCTAAACGCCATTGTGACCCGCCCCGACCGGGGATCGTTAAACGAATGTGAAAATATTTTGTGCCCGTTTTAGGGTTGAAGTGGAAAGGGATTGGTGGACTGACATAGAATTGGATTTTTCCAGATGAAAATATGTTTTTAATATCACTTTGCACTAGTGAATGAATGGCGAGATTCAGGTGGATTCGGGCTGTTCCCAAGTAATATGGTTGGCGCTTATTTAGGGATGAATTATTCAATGTCTAATTTATGAGATGCCTGAAAATGGCGCAAATGAGTTACCTACATACTTTTCAGCCCTTTTTATTTATAGTATTTTTTTGGAATACATAATACGAGTATTATATGTTTTAGTCGATGTATGAGATATTTGGAATAGCGCTAATAAGCTAGTTAACTTGTTACTTATTTTTGGAACGGTCTTAATCGTTTATTGTATATTTTAGGAATAACTTACAAACTATTAACAGTAAATCTTACGATTGATACTACAAGTCCAGTTCATATGTATGATTGAGAGGTACTCTCTTTTATCAGACTCTGAAAATTACGATAATTAATGGCTGATTAAGTATCTCAGAATCGAGATCGACGAATCTCCTTTAGCTATTATTAAATCCATATTTGCAAGACGAATTCTGCTGAATGTAGGTCCCTATTTATAGATTTATAATAAATTGACTGCACCTAGCTCTAGACGATCGACCTTGATTAACATTGTTCATATCATTTGAGATCATAAAATACATACGGAACCAAAACTAACTAAATACAAACTCCCCGCGATAAGTTATGCCGAAAAAAATATGTGACCCAACTCGATACACAATGTGGTAGGTCACACTCATTGAGGCATGGTTGTTAATGTGTAAATTTGTGTTTTGTATTGACGCGGGCGCGACATGGCCGACGCGACGCGACGCAAAAAGTCGGAATGTCGCTTTGTTGCCGCCGACTAAGCACTCGTCACTCGGAAAACACTCGACAATACGGGCGCCAATTTAAGTTTACATAATTTTTAATTCTTATATTTTATTTGTAAGGTTAGGATAGTTGGTCGGCTTTTCACCTGTCCTAAATTGACAAGAACAATTTTCGGGTAGATATAAAAACAAATAATGAAATCAAGATGAAGGACTTACTGATACTGAAGATTAATCTACGTATAATTCACGAAAGCGTATTAGTTTTATAACTGTGAAAAAATGGACACTTACCCAAAATACACCAAACATGCGTGACCACTGAAGATGCCGCCAGCAGCAGAGTCGACTCTTAGCAAATATCCTTCAAAGAACTGTCGCAATGTAGGAGGCCACCTCAGTGAACTTTGATTCCTCCGCCTAATCCACTGTCCAAACCTCGCACCAGCGGGCTCCCGACCACAAATTATAACCTCGTCAGCACTAACACATTAAATAAATACGGCGGGGCGACGTTTGACAGTTCGCTTTGTGATCGGTAGCGGTAGAAACACCCGACATCATGCGTATTTGTAAATAAAATTCACAGCATTTTGAACTTTATTTTCTTACAGATACGATGTTTTTAAAATGAAGGCGGTGCGATATATTTTTGTTGTAAATATTTTTTTATTATTTTTCGAACTCCCATCGTGGACGCACTAATTTGTCAGAGCGACTAAGTCACCAATGCAAATAGGACTGCGTCGTGAATGCCTTGTGTAAAGATGTGAAATTGTTTCCACGGGCCATGGGAACTACTGCAGGCCACAAAGGGTTAAATTCAGATAATATAGTAAAGAAAAACCTTTTTATATGAACCTTTTAATATTTTAATAATGTGATGTTTTACCGTTAAAACACTACGCTGGCCCATAGGTACAATTATTAATAGTTGGTATTTTTTAATCTCCTGGTTATTTTTTTGTCCAAATCATTACACTGACTTTAATTTCATGTGCAGCTATATACATTATGATTAAATTAACACAAAGCTGACGTATTCTTCAAGACTCGAAAAGATTTGTTTTTCTCTATATTGGATTCGAAACAACTTGTGTGTTTTAGGACAACGATACCTTCAGGCGGGCAGCCGCCAGTCATTTGTCACCAATCACAACCTTATATTTATTTTAATTGTATGTTGGAATATGCTATTTATGTTGTTGAATACCTAACTAGAAGTTAAGTGTTTTTGATGAATACCAATGAATTTCCTTAAAGCAACGGTAATTAGTGAGTATTTTATAAGAACCGTCTGTTTGTTTCGAATTTATGGATTTTTCAGGTTTCTTGTCGTCAATTCGGGAAAATTAGCGTAAAATGAACAGATAAAATACCAGGAGAATCGAAGCTGTGTTCTTAGATGTTATAAACGTAGGGGATGAGAAAAGGGTTGGCTAATGGGAACAGTGTGAGTGTTTAACAATTTAGTACTTTCTATAATTTTTTTGGGAAACTGTGATATTTCCAATGCGGATTAGTCGTGTATTCTATAGTCATAAACGTTCGTAACGATATCATATTGAGTTTTAGCTTTGTTGTACCTTTGATGTAATAAATCTTATCAAGTGTGATATTATTTTATATTTTTTTGGTTCCCCGGCAACAGTTGTTTAGTATTATTCCAAAAATCTATTCAAACGTTTTATAACCGTGTTTTGAACAAATATGACTTTTATAAAGGTGTAAATTTCACAGCTAGTTATTACATAAGGTACATGTGTAAAGGAGGTAAAAACAAAATACAAAATAAATGTAATAATAATTTAATTTTACAAACATAGAATTCGATGTTTGTCATAGTTATAAATATGTATTATTTGAACTATACAAATAATGATTAAGTCGTAAATACACTGGCTCTGTACTTTACAATAATATAATTAACAGCTCTATTAAAGCTAGTCATATTTCATTGGATTTCTGTAACAGTAATATAAATAGTTAACAAGAAGTCAATTAATAATACTAGAGAAAGTAGGAATAGAATGTACAAATTAAAATTATTTTGCAGCCTCAAGCCACGAGCCACCATCAGATCGGTGGCGACGCAACAGCTACCACATGTCGCCGACAGTATACAGTCAACAGTCAACAATCAACAGTGACCGTCCGAGTCATCAAACCATCAGATACATCAATAAACTAAACAAATTTATTAACATCATTGACGATCAACATCAATTTCATGGTGGAATGGAGCCTAACACTAAAATCTAAATTAAATAATACATCAATAAAGAAATTCAAACTAAAGTGGAGTTAAGCGAGAAATAAATAAGTTAAGACCTTGACTAGGATATTCGGGAAATTTAGAATGTTAATCAGCAGAATAATAAATAATACAATTTAAATTCGTCACTATTTACAACAAAAAGGAACTAATTCGTTCTAGACCAAAATGGCAATGTAATGGCAATGACATTTTTACTACGGTAATTCGCTAAACAACAGCCAAAGGTGTAAACAATTCTTTTAATAATAAGTTTATCGAACTAACTTAAGTGAAGAATACTGCTAGCGTAACATTTAACGTTACGTACATACGATAAGCACCAATATTAAGTAGAATAGCCAAAATTATTTTCGGGGTGAAACGCGCAGCGCTCCTCGAAACGTTAGCGGTCTAAACGGAGTGTAGTTAACACAACCAGGTTGGCTCAAGCGGTCACCGCGTATAGCTTCTGGAACACCTGCACCAGGTACTCCAGGTAATTGAGCGTGTCTCTGTACAGAAGCAGCCCGTCATTCAGCCCCGTCTCCTTGTCGAACACGGGGATCTCCTTGTCCGGCAGCGGGAGGATTTCCAGTTTGCGAGCTTTCATTATATCCTGTGAAGAAAATAAATGAATGGTTAATGGTACTGCCGGATGATGACGTAATAAAGCAATATATGTATATTGATAGCCTCAAATCTTTGTTTTTAATTATATTTACAATCGACTTAAAAAAGAAGAGTAAGTTTATAATTTACATGTACCAACAAAAACTTTAGAGTCAGGAAGAAGACTGGATGTCTCATAATAAGTTGAACAATAACAATGACCGAAATATAAAGTTGCAGGTGTATTTGAAGTGAATACTTACGCTGAAGTAACAGAGGACGGCCCGCACGTCGTGCATCGTCTGGTTGATGCTGTTCTTAATACTCTCGTACGAGATGATCTTCTTGTCCAGCTGCTCGTTGGAGAAAGAATGCAGTCCAGCCACTATCAGTTTCAGGGCCTTGTACATGGATGGCAACACGTCGTCAATCTTATTCTGTGAACGAGGAAACGATTGTTCAAATAAAATTATTTTTTCCAATAGTTGTTTAAACTCAAGAAAAATGTAAATGTGGACTGATTCAATCATATTTTTATTCTTAATGAATGCTAACAGTTCTTTAATGTGATTCAAATATGAGGCCACAGTATTTTATAAATTAAACACACATTTGAAATACATCGATATTTCAACGACACCGAAATACAATCAAAACAATAAGATCATTATAAATTTGGTCAATTACATCAGGGATTGTGATCGCGTCAAACACATTGCGAAACCATTGTGTTCTCACGTAAGCGATAGTCGGCCGACAACAATGAGTGCCACCGACGATGTCGTTTCTTTGAAATCGATTGAAAAACTCATACGGATGCACGTTTTTGGCATCAGCGAATTCGCCGCCCTTCGATGATTGTTTTCATTTAGGAAACGTCAATCTGCCGACGTTCGTGTCGTAAAACTAAAACGGCTTTACAAAGATACGACATATCTCCGTTTGCATACTGATGTACTGTTATGTGTGATAATTTATAAACAAGCGTTTAACTTATCGATACATGTTTGATACAAAGCCTTTCTACTGAACCACTGACTGATAGAATCATCGATATATGTTTAACATTTTATCACGTAACGAATGCCGCGGGGTAATATTTCAGCTTTGATAAAAATTTAATTTGTATTATACCAAGATTGAGATCATTCGTATTTTATGATGTACCGTATCTGAAATGCAAATATTTAAGTAACTCACCATCAATTTATTTAGGTGTTCATCAGATATATCCATGTTGAGTACTTTTTCTTTAGGAAGAACTTCCTCGGGCAACTGGAACTTTCTGAGCCATTCGCTGCTCTCCCATTGGCTGATGAGCTCGTCGAAACTTTGGTAACTGTGCAGTGTGGACGCCTGTAACAAACAAAAACAACATTTAGCTCTCGTGTACAAAATCAGATAAAAGGCAGCCTCTGTACACCAATTCTAACAAATTGACACAGACAAACCATAATCTGGTTCAGTGATCAGAACAACGTTTGTTGATGCTATGAATCAACACTTGCAGTTGGATTCTATGAACGTTGAAAATAGATCTAGTTGGTGACCATTTAATATAATAAGTTGATTAACTTTCATGGAAAAGGACGATTGGACGGAACACGAGATTGCTCGCCGTATCCTGGTCGAGTGCTATATAAAAGATCCGTGTGGGGAATCTATCGCAGTGGCCCCACAATGTTTCAAGTCAGCTTATTAAGAATATCTTAAAGAATAGTATCAAATTTTAATATAATTTCAAATGTAATTTTTAGTGGCCGCAGAATTTGAAGGTAAGAATTTTTTATTTATATTTTTTATATAAATCATAAAAATCCGTATTTTCCAATTACATTCGAAGTTAGTGTTTATGAATAGCTGGTTATATTAGATTATGACACCCACATACACGCAATTGCATATTATTCCAGGAAATGGACAAGTGTGTGCCATATACTTCATAAATAGAGCCATATTAAGGTGAACTCCGCATTCGAAACACCTGGGCGGTACTACAGATCAATGTATAATGGACAATGGGATTGTTACTGCAATCTGTCCGTTTAACGATACACACTCAACTGGATAATCACCCTTATTGATCTCTGGACCTTTATCTTTTCCTTGCTCTTTTAAAACATCGACACGTCATAAATCAAATCGTGCTGTTGAGTCTCCGCACTAATTGAGTTTAGCGGCTTGCAAAACAAAATTAAAGTTAAAAATTAGGAATTTATCCTCTCTAATAACTTAAAAGAGCAATGGCTTGGTGTTATTAAACTAAGTACTCATTAATTTCACTTATTCAAATAAACACGTTTTAATGTCAGCTAGTAATTTAATGTACCATTAGATCGGTACTTAAAGTATCACACCATCAAACACCTGCGATATAATTAAGCAGTTTGTATTGGCCAGTGAAGGTCGTGCGAAAGATGAGATCGTAACCGGAGGTGCGTCGACGACATTTCACGTAACAAAAACCGTTCTAACATTAAAATTTGACACTACAACCGGAGCATACGTGACGGCCTTCAGGCAATCGAAAACTGTACTTCCTCCGTACACACAGAGTCCAAAAACCTTTGACATTAGCAGCAGATGCAACCGCTACAATCCCCAATACAGCTGTAAATATTGTTGCCAACAATCCGACTAATTAACCGCCGTTTTCAATATGTGACAATACAGCGAAAATGTCACATTGTGCAGTAACGTTATCAACGATTCCAATCTCCGAAACATCCACAAATTTGCAATTGAAAAGTTCAAAAGCATCGGCCAAAAATTAATCTGTCCGATGGTAATTGAGATACCGGTTAACGCAAACTGTGCCGATAATAGGTGTAATGAAGTGAATTTACGATTATTATGTTGGTTGTGTCGAATATAATCTGATACGGGCTAACTGCATGCGTTCGGAAATTTGCAATGAGCATCCTAAATGACGGTATGAGACAAAAAAATTGCCGACCAAAAAAGTAGAATTGTTGAATATTGCATTTTAAAATTAATATTATTATGTATATTTACGATATAAACTGGAGTACTGTCAATGGAGGTTGGCATCGGTGTAACATAAACAAATTACGAAGAATGTTTAAGTAATCATATCGTACCGAGATGGAATGCGCGGCGTAGTCATTGGCAAACTAAATACACAGGTGTTGCGTCCGGTCCATCACGCCATATCCGAAACTCTACCTACACATCTGCTGGCTAATATTTGATATCTAATTTATCAAACAATAAATTATACCTAATAAATGTAGCTTATGTTTTTTCACAAAGTGTGGTATAATAATATGATAATGTACATAAATGTTTTTATTATCCAACCAAAAATGTAAAAAAAACTAATAATTAAATTCAACAAATTTTAATTTATTTTCGTGTACAAATAACCTCATCATAATTCTAATTTACATATAAAATAATAATTGACGTTAGCTGCGATATATGATTAAAATAATTGCGCGCGAGTGGTCATACATATATGCAATTTTTTGAATTTGGAACAAAAAATAATAGTTCAGTTAGAGCTGGCATAGTATTTGCTGAAGCAGTCGAAATAACGTGGGTGGGCTGACGATTAAGAAATTCGATGTGTTAGCATCCGAGCGGCTAGCTCGAAACATCGGAAGCTTATCAAATAAACATGCACCCACACATGCGCAACACATTGATATATTTACGGCACACGTACGCACCCAGCGCCGCAGACAGCATGTCGCCGTGTGAACAACGCTATCGCACTATGTACGTACATACATGTGATGCTATGTAATCCAATGTTTATATATCGACTCCATTGCGAGATTAGCTTCGCGAATACACATGGCCTGCGTACTGTGTCGTGTGCTGATATGGATCTGTCAGAGCTGCACAACAACCATCACTATCACGAGTGATGTCTCCGTGATATTATATGGAGCTTCTTCATACCAATTAACTATTAAATACAATGAGATTTTTTTAAGGAAGCCAGCAAAATACCTCAGACGTAAATGTAACGCGATAACATGACACTGGTGTAGTCAAAAGCACAAGTGTTATGACACATTCACACGGTGGCCGGTGGGGCGAGTCACACAGTACCGGTAGAGTTCGTTGAATTTGTTATTGCGTTCTTAGTACGACGCGGCCAGTTATTATTTATGTGGAATGGGCTTGACGACAGATGTGGCCGTCTGATTTATTTAGGGTAAATTATTGTCTTTTTGCGTTTACTGTGTCGTTTATGCGCGCGCTGGCCGAGTGCGGTGTGACTAATATTATCAAGTTTGCATCTACGCGGCCGGCGGCTCGCGATTTCGACCAGTGACGAACATCAAACAAAGAAGGCGTAAACGTCCTTGTAATACGAACGACAATGGCGGTTCATCGCCACCGGTTTGAGTCTAAATCGCAATAAATATGATACATTAGTAACGAATGACCGACATTAAGGGGAGAGACAGAAAAAAATCGTCGGGCAGGTGTGTCGCGCAATACTAATGCGCAATCAGTATTCGACGCGTACGCGCACCGTCCTGTACCTCGTTCCGGCTACTGTGAGTCGATAATGTCGTTTTACGAGGAGGCAGCGGACAGGACGTCGCCGTCGTTACGACCGTCGAGCCTATTACAATGCCACCATACTTCATGCGCGGACATCGCCGTCGATAACTGGACCCGACCGACATGAGCTCGCCCATTGTTCCGCAACCATTGACTGCCGCGCGCCCAATAAATCCATTACAACCATTCCATCGCCGAAATGTATTCCGTGTTGGCTTTGTCCTCGTCTCGTTGCCAAGTATCGTGGTGGAGAGTTATCCATAAATGATTCGAGGCGCGACATCTACATCGCATTATTTCTCATTGATCGGCCTACCTTACTTCCGATTCGGAAATTATTATATTCCTAGGATTGGAATGATTGAACCGACATATGAATTGTTGTATTAACATGCCAAACGTTTGTTTCTAATAAATTCGTGAATGTTTTATGAATTGTAAGATTTGGGTTGGGATGTCTGCGATATTGATTTGACCGTGATATAATTAGTTCGGCCTTTATAGGTATGCTTTTCAGACGGTTATAAAATGTATTAAAAACGGCTTAATCAATGTTCTGGTCGAATAGTTCTAGTCTAGGGCTACCAATGTATCTAACACTATAAATTCCAGCTCAGTACGTAAAAGCACAGAATGTACATGTTCGAACAGCGGTGTGGTGATTTATCCAAAGGTCGTCGTTGCGGCGCGGTGGCGTCACGCATTATGCAGTGCGAAATTATAATTAAAAAGGGAGGAAGCGACCGGCCGGACGTAGAGAGGCGAAAACGGCGCCTGGCCCGATGCAATCTCGCTGCCCCGGCCGGCACTCGCGCCACATCGCGGTGAGAAAACACCACCGAAAACGTGCACGCTGTGAATCTTTAATGGGTCAAATTTCGCGAGAAACTTTTTGCAAAAATTTGGCCAAACAACACCCGATATTTTTCTGATATTTACACAACATGCCACCGCTTTACATGTCAAATCATTAATGAAAGTAACGAAAATGATAATTAAAAGCTAAAACACGAAAGCGGAAGTATCAGTGACGATGATGCCAAATCATTTCACTAACGCTACAAGAGTACGAGCCGTACATTCCTATAGGAAAACTACAGGCTCTCATTCATAAATCAATAATATCTGCGTACAAATGAGCGGCTAAGGCATGCGTTGACGTTAGCTTAAGTTTTATTGGTATTGGCCGACCGCGAGCTCCGTCCGTTCATTTAGCGCGACGCGGCGGGCATACAGATGCGCCCGCGAATACTACGCGATCGCCTCGTCATTTTACCATTACGTACCAAATGTACAGTATATCACATTTTGTATAATAAGAGAGATAAAAAAAACGAGAAATCGGCCGCGGCACACACCGCATCTATAACGTGACCTAGACGTTCGAACTATCATCTATACAGTTGTATAATTCCATTGAGCAAGTCGTATACGGAGTAAAGTCGTGAACTCGCCGTATTGTTTATTACATTCACTGTGACGCGAGCGCGCCGATGAATGAAAGCGAAGAAAGACCTTCGGGAGGGACAATATACAAGTACTTACGAATGCATCCTTGTATTTCGCTGTCGATGTGTTGGCGTATCTTGCTTGCCGGATGAGTTTCGGCGCAACTTCATTCGCGTTTGGCACGTTGGCTCCGTTTGACTGGAACAGAGAAGAATACTTATTAATTTATTTATGTACAATTTTAAATGATTATGTAGTAGTACATTTAATTTACTCCGCAAAGCAAAGTTATTAGATGGAGAACATTTACAATTATGTTAATCTCCAGAAATATAAAAATAAAGAGTTTCTTTGAAAGGTCTATGAAACTATGCGTTTCTAATGTTCTATTTTTGCTCTTTTTTAGGGTTGGCAAAATGTATAAAATAGATGCATACATTAGAATCGATATAGTCGCAAGGGTTGGCCCACAAACTATTCTCTGAGTCGGTGTCGCGTCGCTGGCGTTCCATGACTGCGCGGCTCCTGCCCGGCGCCGCCGACGACTGCGGTGACAGACCACCGACCAACAGTAGCAAGCACACCGCTGCGCAGACGTTGACGTATCCTGCCACAAATAAACACGCTATAGAATTTCATACAGGTAAATTTAAAGGCTTTTGATGATGGTAAGGTTGATTTGAATCAGATGTTGTTCATTGTCGGGTGAGGAATTTTCTACATATGCCAAAATTGTACTTTTGTATAAGATATTTCTGTTACTTATTACCTTATATTTTGCCTAAACGATATCGAAGTTACATTAAATTGCTTCCTATATCCGTCGCCTACAAATTGTTCTACTACATTGCGAAGTCATTGATCAATTTTGATTTATATTTCTATTATACTCCCTATATAGAGTAACCATTGGTAATAGTAGATGCCAAGAGGCAATTTGTCATCGTGGGTCGATACTTTATGAGCCGTCTCGCTTTGTACGAAAGTAGATAACATTTTTCGATGCATCTCATTGAATGAAAACGCTCGAGAGCTTGTTCGGTATGCGGCACGCGTGATGCTATCGATTATGGTAATCAATGGACATCCGATGAATAAATACATCGCGGCCCAGAGGTGGACAGCCTTTGCTAATTGTCCACTGAACTTGCGTGAATCGAAATGCGCCACCAATGAGCCGTGGCGCTGCGGTCGGCGTTACCGCGATATCTGTTACTATCATTCATTACATCGATTCCTGTTGTCTAATTGACTTGATTGATGTAATAATCGATTAATCGCATCAATATATTAATTAGGGCTGTTTTTTTTTTATATATATATTGGCTCGGCATAGTGGCGGCATTGCACCTGATGGTGGTAACCTGATGGTTGTTACGCTGTTTTGAATGATGCAATATAAAGATGAAAAAATTGTGTTTTCTTTTATATATAGTATTTCTTACTTGCAGCGTAGTTTACGAGAAGTTTTCGAGATAATTTAATATTAACTGCCAACTTAATTATCTGTTTTAGCTTACTTAAGTGTATGTAAATAGAATTCATTTTGAATAATTAAAAAAAGTATTTCATTGTACCAACTGTCAAATGCAAAACGCAGTCAGTGACTTTGTTAGTGATGTAGCTATATTTATCAACACAAATGCTCACTCGTTAAAAATGAATAAATTTATAGACGTCAAAAGAAATAATTTGATGTGTGATTGACATAACTTTTTATTTCAATGTTGAATCGACGTGTTATAGCATAGCACCTGTCTTTATCGTGCCAAAAAATGAATTTATTTGCAATAAATTCAAATATATGGTGAATGATAGTC
Source organism: Hyles euphorbiae (assembly GCA_023078785.2). Lineage (NCBI taxonomy): Eukaryota > Metazoa > Arthropoda > Insecta > Lepidoptera > Sphingidae > Hyles > Hyles euphorbiae. Next base: position 5,097,029 of record CM041051.1, on the reverse strand, counting down.
CATCTTATAATAGAATAAATATTAGGGATCGTTACACATTAGACTGGCGGTTAATGAGTTGGTCGTCTACTGACACCTTACACAAGCTATGGCTTTTGCTGTCACGAGTACAGCCAGATGATTAGTCTCAACGAGCGAAGCTGTTAGCAAAATTCATTAAAAATGTTGACATTTCTAACATATGATGACGAGTGCGGTGACCTAAGAAATTTAATCAATGAGTAGCCGCCAGATGCATCTCTTATCAGAAACATCCCATAAACCTAGATCAATTCTATGTTTAGTACATGAAAGACTGCAATCTTTTATTTAAGCTATTTAGGAAAAGTTTTTTCGTAAACCCTTTATCAAGCCTAGTCTATATTGCTTTAAGAATTTATTTTTAATTACTTGCTTTTTTCAATCTAGTCTCTTTGGTTTTGGATGTAAATTTACTAACTGTCAATATTTAATCGAATAGATTAACGTCATTCCATTTGTTTGTAAAATATTAAGTTTTACTGCGTTATTGCGCACATATCACTTTCCATTAATCTATATATTAATACGTGATGCAAAAACTTTGGATCCCTTTTTACGAAAATTGCGCGGACACAGGAGCATAAAATTTGGCACACTTATAGTTTATGTGTAGGAGAAGTGGAGAATGCTAATATTTTTCAATAATAATGTTTATAAAGTACATTAAATCAAAAAATAAAACATTACACACACTGCCATGCATTTCACACACACATCCATACACAAGTATTTGTACACGCATACATACTCTGGTGTCAAATTGTTTCTTTTCTTTTTCATTTTGTTCTTCTGACATAGACATATCAAAAAAAGGTTTTATTTGCCTAATGAGGTAATAATATTAATATTAAAAGAGAATATTAATTTTAAATCAGGCAATAATATTAATATTAGGCCTAATATTAAATGTAATATAAAAAAAGATTTCAATAATAATGCATAAAAAGTACATTAAATCAATAAATAAACCAGCATGCATTTGACATACGCATACACAAGTATTTGCACACGTATACATACTCTTTGGTCAAATTGTTTCTTTGGTTTATTATAGACATAGTTGAATGTCAATCAGAAAAAAATGTTTACTGTGGTTTTGTTGAATGTGAAACAGAAAAGATTTATTTGACGAATACTACGTGAAATACTGAGCGCTTATACAAATTGTGTAGCGGTAAGATACGTTTAAATGTACACGGACTATCATTATATGCATAAAGAAAGTTCTGTAGCAGCAATCTGCAATAACAACATACAGGTAAAAACTTTTTCTCTTCTTGATTTGGTCGAATTTCGACCACTAGGCGACCACTAGTCAGATTAATTACTTACATCCCACTACATTAAGCGTGATCATACACCCAGATTTTGGTGCAAAGTCCACAATAGGTGCAAACTATTTTACACCTTTTGTCAATATTATTAGCGGAGAATATTGATTGGCGCAAATGTCATATTTAGGGCGTGTTTATGCAAATAATAAAACAACTATTGATAGTGTTTTATCAAAATGTGCGGGCTTTTACATTGACGCTTATCCGTGACGTTAATTGAACTATCGTAATGGGATATGATGCGAATTGTTTTTTCAATATGTAAACAATTGACGGAATATATTTGGAGCTTGTTTCCATTACAACATACATAGTAAGTAATTAATAAATATGATCCATGTAAATTGCGGTGATTTTAGATAGTATGGTAAACAATTTAGGTAACATTAACTGTATTTACAGAGTTGTAAATCAGTTTCATAAATATAAAAAAAAACGAATTCAATACTTAAAAATAAAGAATGATGTTAATAATAAGCATTTGAAATTGTTGTCAAATTTATTATAAATGGAGCTTTAACTCTCAACGAGAGAAAAGAAAAACAATTTTCATATGAAAAACAACATTATCAAGTTTTCAATACGGCGAGAATGTACGCGTCTAACAAAGTAATATAACCAATTGACATAGGTTGAAAACAACTTCACATTAGTCAGATATAGAGTAATTTTATTATTTCAGTGTTTTCGCTCCGCGCGTGAATCACTAATGTTGTGCCTAGCTGTGACTAACGCTACAAAATCTTACATTATTTGCGTTAAATCTCTTGTGTGACTTGACTGTATTCACCTCATATAATTAGATAATAGATTTCAAGAAAAATATGGTTAGTATTACGAATTTTACGAACTGCAATATCCACTCAAATCTTGCTTAAGTCAAGAGTAGGAATATGTATCCTAGTACAGTCATAGCACCCTACATTACGAACAGGAATATTACAAGGCATCAAAATTTCTAATTACACGACATCTGAACACGTGATTTACGTGTGGGAACAAAAGGACCCAAAGCTGTTCCCAAAGTCAAATACATCAATACACTCACACGATCGTAATGTGTGCGTGTGATTTTTTTAACATCTCGTTAGCGTTTTGCGGCGATTTCGCTCCGTGGCCGGAGGCACCGCGGCGGTCAAATAAAAGAAAATTATAGTTATAGGGCGCCTCGCCGCTTATTATTTAACTAAGGCCTGTGAAATCCCGATTACCGCCCCCAGTTTTAGAAGGAAAGAGATACCGATATCTTCCCACCTCGACGCTCGGTCACGATTTGCATAAACAAAAAGTATCGAAGCTTTCACTAGCCGTGGTTCAGTTTATATTGCCCTCTAATTGACACGATAATAATGTTGTTGCTATTGGAGGTACAAAAGACCGCAAAGGGGCAATAACGATCATGTCAAAAGGAAGGCCCGACACACACAACACGCGTTAAACACACGATCATAACATTTTATTAGTGCGCCGGTCAAAAGCAACCGCGAGACCGCGCCGTCAAAAGTTCATGTAAAAAAAAACTAACAGGTCAGCTCGTAAAAGACGTGGAGTCACTGTGGGACAAATATTTTCTCAGATCACATTGAGATAATTTGAAAAAAATGGAGGATTAATTGAATCGTTTTAAACGGGGACGAAATACTAAAGCTGCCTCCGAGCGTGCTGCTTACGCATTTACATATTGCCATCAGTCCTCGCGCGGTCCATCTCAACGAGACATGTACTGATTCCAAATGCTTTTTTAATTTCGATCACAATATGGTGATAATAACACGACAAATAGCTGGATACTTTTCATTACATCGATAATAGCCCAGGGAGTTTTTTGGTTCATTATGACTTTCAATAGGATTTACTCGACACTAATTAAAACAAGTGGAATATTTTTTTCTAAAAGGACGGCGCGTAATTGATACCCTGCTTGTACCCTCAAGCAGCTATACGTGGAGATATTTGAGATGAACAATGAGACTCGATCGAATTCCTTAGCCCATTGAAGAACTGACCGGGCGACCATAAAAACCGTAGATACCTACACGTAGGTAATACACAGGTTATAAGGGGGCATAAAAAAGCAGGGACCGCGTCGGAGGTCGGCCCGACTACCCGAGAAACAAAGAGTTCGTTTATTTTTTAACAGCTCGCTCGTTCACAAAAGAAGGCTTCGCGGCACGAAAAAGACCCAAACGAGACCATCTTGTTAACCTTTTTAAAAAGAAATCGCGCGCCGGCTAACTAGAATTTCGACTCGAAAACCGAGAAAAGTTCGGCGGTGCCGCTCGGAGCACCGGACGTCGCAGGCGCCTGCGCGGCCATTATGTAAATGTTCATTATTATTGTTACAAAATGCGTTACAAATATTTATCGACACACGAGGGCGACGCCTTCCTTGTCCATCATCATCTTCATCATCGTATTAGAAACTAATGCAAAAAATGGGTATCAAAATTATCAGCACGGGAGCAATTATTCATTTATTAACAGCTAAAACATAACACTTTAATAATGTCACGATGTAGATTTAATTCGAGTCGCTTCATCATTTTGTTAGCAGTGGGCTAACAACCGAGGCGCTCGTAAAATTTGACTGCGCATAATAAGCGCGATTACGGAGGAGAGAGGCGCGTGGCGGCGCATATCACAAGACGAGCTGTGATACTACTCTTCATTAACTGAAAATCGCTCTAAATGGTAATAGCGTCGCGGGCATCGGCGATCGACCCGTCCGCTTCGGAATTAACGAAACAAGCGCAAATTTTTCTCGAATTAATTTTAATAAGGTAACAACTGACGTTATGCATTTTTAGTAACTGTTTTTTATGGAAGCGAATTTAAATGGGACGGCTCGTTAGGTTTTTACAGCGGTGTAATTTCAGACATATGCGCACGTGAAGCCGGCATTTTTTATACCTACATATAGAAATAGTTAATTAGGCGTCTCTCAGCTAGAATCGACATATCTAAATGAGTGACAACTAAATACTGTAATTATGAGTGTCCCATCTCACTGAAATAACTGTATATAATTGACGCGGCTCCCTTCTTCGCGTAAATGAACAACGTTTTATGTGAAAATGTTGCTAATGAGCGAGTGGATCGCGGCCCTAATGACGCGGACATAGTTCATGAAATCGAGCTTAGCTCTTGTCGCTACTTTACTTTAATTGTCGCGCTTATGTTTTTTTACACGGGCCTATACAAAACATAGAAAATTATGTAATGACGGATATGTTTTATGGCATGATTTCTACGTGACTCTCTTTTTGTAGCGGATACAAGTACTACGATTATCATAAATCGTTGGAGATTAAAAGTCTTAGACTGATTGTGAGATGATTCAGCGATCAATCATGGAGTTCCTTGCCCTGAATTCTCATTTGCGAGTGATGACAAAGCATGGTTAAAATGTGTAGCATGCATGCTGATTCCCGTATGACTCACGTCTTCCCGATTCTTAGATCCTTAAACGATTTTGAGAATCAAGAACTCGCATGACGTACAATACCACAGGGTTTTTCCGGTATTTCCCATAGACATACCATAGTAATGTGCTATGCGCATACAAAACTTCATCAAAGGGCTCTCATTATCATTAATTATGTTAAAAAAAGATTTGAAAGCGAAATATCTCAGTTGGCAAAAAATGTAATTTTAAATTTTAACCCCACATTAATATTTGCATGTGTGAGTTTTTTTACAACAGTAATTGTTATTTAGCAGTTACGATAACACTCAGCCGTGGAACAAATTATAAGACAATTTACTCGGTGGTCGGTACGTATGACAGTATCCATAATATCATTAAAGGATTGTTAACCTCACATGCGACGTTCCTTTTCCCATGACACTAAAGCTGAGACAGATGGCGGTACTTGGACTACCCTAAAATATATTTTATATTTTCAGGTACACACACTTACACTTAATTTAAGTAATTAATTTATATTTAATTAAATTATATTTGCAGATTAAGCTGACTCTACCATAACAATGGTAATATGAACGATTATAATTACGAATATTACTAGCAATCAAAAAACCTTTAATATTATTTTAAGTAGTGATTAAAATACATTTAAAACTTATTAGCTAAAAGTGATGAAGCTTATGTCCATTATGTATTAATACGTTGGGTAGCGCACGTATTTTCATATAATAATATACTCGGGAGTGAATGTTCCCAAGAATTATGTACTAATTACTGCATCGTGAAACATGTTTTACGGTAAAATAAAACTATTTAGATGCGTACTTGGCATTTGTCATTAATTTAATTGTTATTACTTAGTATGATCAACACCTGAGGGTTTCTTTTTTATAACATGAAAAATATCGCACGACACGTTCGGGTGTGTTATTAGAATAAAATAAATAAATAAATAAATAACACCCAACAGTCACATACATAGTCCTGACCCCACACTAAGATCGAGTCTTGTGTCGTGGGTATCAGGAACTACGAGAGACTTTTCGGTCTCACAAACACCCAGACCCGGAAGAAATATTTGTGGGCCGCACAAACATTTCTCTCGGTGCGGGGATCGAACCCGCGGCCTCTCGTTTCACAGGCGGCGGTTTCAATTGCGGCATAATATTAATATTCTGCCATATTTTGACTTAATGTATAAAGATCAAGGAATTTATTAAATTACTGAAATCAATCAATCGATACAAAGGCATTTTTGTCGGATTAGGATGTTTGTGATACGGAAAGGGCTTTCGTAGTTTTTAATACCCACGACACAAGACTCAATCTTAGTGGAATCAGTACTATGTATGTGACTGTTGGGTGCTTTATATATAATTTTAAAGTGAAACAATGATGTGATCTACGAGAAATGTACCAGGTTCAAGTTCAATATAGCGAAAAAACAGTCTGTAAATAAACAATGTTAATTATAAGGAAAAGTTGCTAGAGGAAAAATGCCGTTTGTTTCACCGGACCTAATTACTCTACATGTTTGTCCGATACATATTTATTGCGTGAGCAGATCCGGTTCCGATATATCCCGTCTTAACATTTTGATGACACTCTTGAATTGGATTAGACTAAGACGTATACCTACATGTGAAATAATGAGGAGTCGTATTGAAAAGTCTTACGTCTGTAGGTATATGGGACATGGATACCAAATTAGGTAAAATATATTTTTTTATGTATCTGTACGAAAATTTTATGGAAATATTGCCTAAATAGAACTATTATAATAATTTTAACTTAAATTCTGAATTCAGAACTAATGAAAAATGTTTTTATTTTCCTTATTTATGTATGTATATCATGGTTAACTATCTTCCATAGCAAGTCAAGCTAACATGAAAAAAAGAAAATATTAATTCTAGTTAATGTTCGTCAAATTAATTGCGATTGAAATAGATCTTATACTCGTACAATACAGTACTCATATTAGCAATTTATAATTAAAACGTGTTAGTTCAGAATATTCTCCCAGGCACATTTCAAGAATCGTATTTTATACTATTAAGTTTAAATGAATCCTGACTATTAATAAAAATAAATTTGTGCTGTCAAGTTATTTTTATCAATATAAAATTATCCATGACTTTATTATATTTTATTTCTATTTCTAGTCATGTGATAAAGAGCGTGGTGGCCTGTTGGTAAAAGGACCAGACTGCCAGCATGTTCACTGTTACGGATTCGAATCCCAGGAGGGCAAACCTCTGACTTATCGGAGTCATGTGTGTATTAGTCAATCACCAAACATTAAGGTGAAGAAAAACATGTTGAGGAAACCTGCATACCATAGCAATTTACAGGAATTTCTATGGTATGTAAAGTTCGCCAATCCTCATTAGGCCAGCGTGATGGACTATATGGCCTAACCACTTTCAATCGTAATCTTGATTGTAGAGGAGGCCCGTGTTCTACAGTTGAACGTATATGGGCTGATACAGTACAGTACAAATAAACATTACAATGTAATGAGACTGTGGTCCAAGACAACTAATAGGGCATGTCTGCTGTCACGTACAGAACTAACTTTATACGAAAGCGACAAAGCAAAAATTCCCACAAGAAAAAGAAGAGTTAAACACGTCAAGTGATCTAATACATATTATGTTTTTATAGCGCGACACTTAAATCATTTCTTAGCCCTATATAGACGTCGGCTACCGATAGTACCTACTAATTACGAAATAGCCCCTCGGTGCGCCGCGGAGGTAACTGTACGATGATTAAGGTGCAGAATGCACCCAACTGGTAATGTAAACGTTTCCTTTCCAAACTACATTTTTGTACACATAAAGTTATATTATTTGTTATCTTTATCATCTTATTGACAAAAATACTATTTGTGCTCCATTACAATTTAATATTTTATTGAATTTTTTATTTAAAAATCTGTATTTTTGTGTTTTGTAAACTAATTAAACATTTGTTAATACCTCTAAAGGTCGGGAATTTTAATCACTACAATTGTTTGATATATTACTTTTATCATTGATCATAGGTATTTGGGTAATAATTGATGGACGGTATTTTTATAATATACGTTATTTTTGTTAAATATAATACTTAGGACTTCAAAGGGACTATAATTGCCATTTGCTGTTCACCAATTCAAAAAATATTAGTTACATATTAAAGTAATCCGGAGTAAGATAATTCGAGATACGAGATAGTTTTCATCGTCTCTTTAAGCTTTCGCAGTCTTAATCATAGAAACGTTTAGTGAGATATGTCGTTCCGGTAGAGTACCTTACTTTAATTGCAGTATAAGCCAAGTTAGTTGGCTCCGATCTTCGTGTTTTAGATTGTAAGAGGAGACTGAGCCAGGTTTTGTGATACCGACATCCTGTCGTATTATCAAACTGATTGCACTTTGATGTGAGAGCTTTTTAAACCACGGCCTCTTATGGCTTTGGTGGTCTATTTTTTTTACAGAGAATTATCAAAGGAGGTTTTATACTGCTATGGAAGGTTATCTGATATTAACTATTTATCGTGGACAAGAAAACTGAAAAAGAATGTAAACACAAGAGATATATTCGAGGGGTTAAAATTCAGCTTTTTAAATGATTTGTCTGATTAAACTCGGTGCAGAAACTTAATAAATTCATTTCAAATGTAATTAACAGTTTACAAATTCACACATTCAATTAATGTATTGTGCACTTGCAATGACAATTTTATTGACTTTTATGATGCGTGTAGCATACTGGAATTAAAGTTATGTTATTTTGATATACATAGCTACAGTTTTTGAGTATATATAACCTCATATTCTCAAATATTACCTAACATTATTGAAAAATGTTATATGAATGAAATGTTTATACAGTTAAGTATTACAGGATAAATATATGTAATATATCCTTTTTGATTTATATGGAGTTTGCAAAAATTTAAATAATAAGCGCTTTACATAAAAATTGATTTATGTCAAGTAATTTGCAAAAAAAGGTTTAGTTTATAAATGAACCATATTACTATTGTTAGATTAATGGACTATATGGATGGTATTAAAATTATTTTTAAATTTTTTACTGAATTTAAAAAATACATACATTAAATATTCTAAATAACAGGGACGTAACGGGTTAGGTGTTAATTAGAAAAATATAATTAAAAAAAATAGCTTACTACTCCTCGCCGAGCTCGATCTGTAAGGGCGGCATTTATCCACAATATCACTATCACAGCCACATTTACTAATTAATCTAGTCCTAGTACATTGTTCACATCCGGACGGTCTGTGTATCGAATCCTGACACTCGGACGCCGGACACACAGTACGCTGACAACATAAAACGCTGCTCACTTCCATCTTGACTCGTACTATTACTGTACCAATATGTCTGTATAATGCACACGATGGTATGTTATTGTGATCCATAACAGTTGTCGAACGCATTTGACATCCCCCAAAATGCTACGATGTCGCGCGCGTGGTGCCGTGTGAGAGACTAAATTAATTTTTGTGACCGCGCGTAAGATAAAGGCAAGTCTACACAGAGCCACGTGTGGCCCGCAGCAGTGGGGGTATGACGAATCGCCGGTGGGGTTCTCCCGTGTACGCAAGCCGCGGCCAATGGTGGGCGTCGGTAGCGGAGGGCGGACTTAAATCCCACCCAGTTGCAACCACCTTTATGTGCCGAGAGATCCTTTTGGCCCGCGTCCCGGTAGATAAGGGTTGACTTTTATTACTTTTTTGATATGCGCTTTCGCAAACTTTTAATTAGACAGACTAATTTTAATTTCACTTAATCTCGACAGTGAGCGGAGACTTTCTATGGGTTTTTACGTGGTGACAAAGCGAAGGAAAATTTTACTGAACTTTTTTTTGCATTCATAAAACTTGTCTGACTAATTACGGGGTCAAACTTTACGTTGATTTCACTCGAAAATATTCCGTTGAAGGTTTAGTGAATCAATAGTTTTCGAAATATTATTTTATAGAATGAAACTGTGGGATGCATAAAAAATTCCATACGTGTAATCATGTTTCATAAAACTTTATTAAAGTGTAAATTAACCAAAGTCAATAATAATTATTAATCGTACATAGTATCAAGAATCGATATTTCTATTTTATTTATGACAGCTAAATTATACTTATATATTTGGAAGCATATTTTTATTTATATTCTTTATTGACATTCGTGAAATGTTTAATTTTTTCACAGACCTAAATGTGCTAATATGATAACACTTCAAACCGAAATTATTTCGAAATACCCAATACGCAAACTTTAGTTGTAACTATACTAATTAAAGTAATAAAATAAAACAAAACATGACATTACAATAGACAGAGTCGTTACGTGAATACTTGCTAGAAAATCCACGCAAATTATACAAAAAGGTTACGCTAATTACAACACGGATTAGAACCCATTCGTAATGATATTTATTGTGTCGGTAGCACAAACCTTTTGTGTAATTGTTAAACTAAAATTACGTCTTAACGATATGCCCCTAATTTCACTTAATTTACTGTTAGGATAACCTTTCTGGAGAATTCTATGTAAGTTACAAATTAATGGTAAGTTTAAATTATTTCATTAGCAGGTTTAATTTTGTGAACAAGTTTAAAATTTCATTCAATAATACTTTAAATCGGACAGTGCATGGGTACTTTATTTTTTTTTAAACCTAATTTATAACTAAAAGTATAACATTTAAAATAGTAACAAATTTTTCTTCCAAATATTATTTAAAGCGGCATACACAGCTCTTAAATTATTTTCTGCCATCAATATAAAAGTTTAAAAAAGTCAAGACAAGTTTAAAGTGACTATCGTTAAAAATCTCATGACATACACTCGTGTGCAATCATTTAATTTTCCATTATCCAATATGCGTAATATAGCAACGTAAACTGACTTACTCAATCGGATGTGCAGCCGATACGGAACCTTATCCACGAGTCGTCGAGATAAAAATGATTTTTCCATTCAATATTTTCCTTAACGGCACTGACATCATAAAAAGCGTCAATGTTTATTACATTAATTGCATATTGAATGATATAATTATATCGGATTAGAAATTATAATTGTTTTATATAGGTAACTAGACGCATAAAAATTTAAAAAGAAATTGAATTTGAGTTTGTAAATTATAAATTAATTGATGTGTCAATTTTTTTTACAAACAAGGGCGAAACAGCAAATGTCCTATTTATCAGCATTATATGATCTGATTGCGGATTGTTTATGTTGTAATTATAATACATTATTGTGTTGTTAATGTCCTGTATGAATACATTAAAATAAATTAATTTTGTAGTTGACATAAACTATACGTTCTTCTAACTATAGAACATTTTTTACCACCAATCAATATAATTAATGACAAATAATCAAAAAACGAAGACGAAACGCGATATAGATGCACTTTCTTAAATATTGATTAAGTCATGAAATGAAATTTAAATATTTATTGAATCCATAAAATGTCATACACTATTTAGATTCAGTCATATATTTTTTTCCACTACCACCCAGTTCACAAGGCTGTTTTCGCCAGAGAAGAACGGGCAAGAAACTCTAGCGTGGCAAATATCATCATCGCAAAATGATTTCCAAATTCGTTCATACAGGATGTGCGATGACTTTATATCGTAATACTACGTCTAGGTATTTGAAACAATGAATAATATCGATTAATAACAGCATCGGAATCCCACCGCTTGATGTGGCACGCGCTTGGCGCCGTGATATTTAATTTGGCACTAGTTAAATTTTCTCCATGTCTTTTATTTCAGATTGACTCATACACACGTAACTCCTAACAGTCACTCACTGAAGCATTTAGTTGACTCAGATAGTGTAGTGTAAACAAATTGTAAATTATTTTTTATATTCATATAATTTGATAGTCAGTTTTTACGGAGATATCGCCAAAATATTATATTAGGTAGACTGCCTCTAATACAAGAATAACAATTTTCCAGCTGTTATGAATGTAATGAAGATTTATTTATCTAATGCCGTATCGTTCAAATAATAAGTATAGATTTTCTATAAATATTTATTATATTTCATCGACGCTGAGACTTTTGCTATAATTTATGAAGCTATATAAATTATGATAAGTCAATGAATATAGTAAAAAATATGCTATAGGATCGAAAGTAAAAACGTTAAGGAATTAATATTATGAGATATTATCAAGAGAAGAATAAGTAGTAATCCGTTAATGAATACTATGAGATACAAACAAAATAAGAATAAGTAGTAATCCGTGTAATAAAACTATATTCACATGATATCCATAAAATTGGACTAAATGAGGCAATTCATCGTACACGAAATTCAAGCGTGATCATATGAACAAAATTTCTTATTCGACTTTATGAATCAAACGTTAATAACTTGAAGCATAAATGGGACATAAATATTACGTAGTATTTCTAGTATATTGTATAACCCCGTTAGTATTATAAGCAGAAGACCATTATTCATTATAGATAATATACTCGTACTCTATAAAATTTATTAATCAGAGAATATCCCCAACTCATTCAACATTTATTAATGCTTTGGCGCCATTTATTTATCCTTATTACACCATTAACCTTTGAACCCATGTTTATTGAGAAATAACATGACAATTTTATTAGTTTAAAACGATGAATTATATATTTTTTAAGTTTTGATTAGTCATTACCTAATTTTTATTATTTAGCCAAAACGATTATCAAATCCAATGTAATCATTAAAGGTTTCTTACGGAACACTTGTTTTTTCATAACCCTTACTCCAAACTTAGAAGGAAATTTTCCAGACTTTACAAATCGCAAAGGTCACAAAATAAGACCTCAACTAACTTTATAACCGCTGCAAATTACACTTAATATAACCTAACATCCGGAAAATATTTCTTCAAGCAATAAGACCGCCACTTGTGCATATATTTTATTTCATTTAGTTGTTTTTTTATGTATATGGTGTACCTACAATAAAGTGTTAAATAAATAAATAAAATATATTAAAAAAAGTATCGTGGACTTTAATTAATTGTTATCGGGATATTAAAAGTCCGATGAATTTCATTTCAGCTTTACCTGTACCTAACCCCTGTAGGAAACATTACGTCATTGTTCTACGAACGACAAAGTGACAGACACCTGCGCTACATCAGCTTGTATCCGCATTTCCTGTTGATAACTACAATGTGCCACAGTTATTCGGAACCTCTAGACGTAACCGATAAGCCGACGACGAGCAGTCTAGCAATGTTTTCCTTATGTGACTAAATGCACGCGATTCGCTGAGAAATCAAAGCAAAGATAAGGATGTGTAAACAAATGTTGATACCTTGAATAAAGATTATATTATTAGGTATTGATGTGTTTATCTAATCAGTAATTAATGTGTCGAAAATATTTTAGTGAAGTATGTGATTTTTACTTAATTTGAAAGCAGTTGAGCCATAATCTTTGGCTCTCAAAAGATTATAGCTTACACATTGTAAATAGCACACTGCCGTCTGCTAGTTACAATAAAATAATATTTAAAATTATTATGATTATTAATAATCAGAACTTCGTTACTAAAACATTATTAATAAACAGGTCATCTAGACATTTCGACTTTCGTTGTTTAAATCATGGGTACTAGGCGTTTTGCCTAATTAAAATAAATTGTTGCGGTACAAGAGAAAACTAGGATAGTGTATTTATTATGTAAAGTTGACATAATAATATTGTGGTACAAAATATAGGAACCACTGAAAACGAGTAAAATACTCGTAGCATGGGAACGCCGTCTGATGCCATTCGATACTCTGGGCGACATTGCGCTTACCATCAGATACAGAGCAGTCACTATGCACCATGCCACAATAAAAAATAAATAACAAGGAAATCACAAAATCCTCTGACCCCTAAATTTTAAGAGATATTAATAAATAAATAAAAAACATTAACAAAGCAATATCAAATCAATCAAGTGCCAATGTCCGATAAGATACTCCTCGACCAAATTGCAAATCTTGACATCACATTCTCAGTTCCGTCACAAGTAGCGCTACTCCATTGGAAACATAACGTAATCAATTCGTCATTGAAAATCCAACTCAATTTACATGTTTTTTTTTTCTCTCTAAAGAGGTTTCCTTTTTACAATGCATTTCGTAATAACTGTGACGTGATTCGTGTTGTAGGATAAGAAGTAAAAAAACATTGGATATTCCTACGTATGTCATTTATTTTAAATAGTTTTATTGTGAGTTTTGAGTCAGCTACTCAGGTGACTTCTTAATAAGGTTATGATTGCTATTTTTGCGGTTTTCGTTAAAAAGAGTATTGTGTAGGATACGGAATATTTAGCAATAACTTGAGTTACAGTACAAAATAGATGGATCGAACGGGATGGTACCAATGTCTCACTGATTACTGACGTGAAGGAGACGGAAAAAAATGTTATAAAAAAAATCCACCCGGAATTCAAACGCCATGAACTATAGCAGAAAGCCTTAAGTGATCCACACATACGAAATGTGTTTTAGGGTAAGTCGATAGATACCAGGTTTTGACCAAGCACGTTTAATAGTGTCCATCAACTGCTATCTAAAAATTCTTGTCGGTAGATAATTGATTTTGATTGCCTGCACTTGCCGTTGAGTGCATTATAGTCAGTTTATACTGATATTGAAAATAAATAATTCATAATTGGAAATTGCATATATGTATTACCAAAATGTAACATAAAATATTTTTTCATCTTTATTAATTTTATACACATAAGCATAAATTGCTCGAATAAATTTGCCAATTAATATCAGCAGCAATCAACATTCGACGACCTATTCTAAGCGCGACAACAAATGGGCAAATAAAAAATCTTGAACAGCGGTAGCTAAAATCCGGTTGCAGGCAATGACACCATAAAAAACATAAATATAAAAAGTGTAGTATAAAATGAACAATACTAATTGTTCAAAAATGCTTTATTGTCTTGAACCCATAAAAGCAAGGTTTTCAGTGCAGTGTTACATTTCTGTCAGAAAAAAGAAACTAACTAACCTTAATATTTCAACACTTTTCAAAAACAACACAAACCACAAAGATACAGTTTCTCAAAATAAAGTGCATTTTCTCGGTCTTAATTCATTGAAATTGTTCGAAATCAATACCGTTAAAGATATAAAACCCGTTCCAATATTCCCTTCTTGAAATACATATGAAGTCCTTACGCAGACGATATTCATAGCCGATATATCACACGTCTGACCAATGGTTATTTTACGCTTAGCTCAGTACTATTTCTACAGGTTTACAGGGGTAATACGAATACGGGAAACTCAGACAATTCTTACTAATACCTGTTCATGAAACACATACATTGTTAGTGTCGTAACAATTATTCATCTATGGTGCGCCCCGAGACGCGAGTCACGTAATCTTAATATCTCTATTACTCATGTGGAAACTACGATTTTTTAACTACAATCCAATAACAAAATCTGGTGGCGCGTTTACACAATCGTCGATGTTCGCCGATGATAGGCGATGACACGTTTGCGCATCATTGCCACAAATTTTGCGCACCTCGCCACGTATTCGAGCGAGTTGTCAATAGATAAGTCGTCAAAAATGGACGTCGATCGACGTCGATGCATTAGCGGTTGCCACGACATTTATTTAAAAAGCGCGTATAGATACGAGTTTTATGAATATATATAAAAACCAAATAATACCGAGTAAACAGATAAGTAGAAGATGGTGGATGTTAAGAATTTACCGCAACATAACTAGGTATTTGTAATCGTAAAAACAGCGTTTTTTCTAGGGATATATTTTACACTACATAAGAAAACAATATGTTCTTATTATCGCCCTTGAGTTGTTGTTGTTTTGAATCATCATTAACATTTCTGATTCCTTCCCGTTACATCCCGTCTTATCAAGTTTCATTCGATGCCATACCTCAATCCTGTCCTATTTTATTCGCCTCATACTTTCTAGCATACCATCCACTTACATGCAAATAGAGCGTCGTAGATAGCCAGAACAACCCTTAAAGTAACTTATTATTTGTATTACGATTAATATCATGGTTATAAACACAAAATAGAAAATAATACATTATTTAAATAATTATTGAAACGATTATATTGAATAACAAGAAGATAGACTTATACACAGTCAGGTCATAAGTATTGTCACACAGTAAAAACTTTTCTTTTAGAATGCTGGCCACAAAAAAGTTTATTGAATTCGAATTTCGAATTGTTCATGAAAATAAAAATGTATACTTTTTAAAATTTCACTCATTTTTACATATGGAGTGGACGCTTAAAGAAGACCGTGTTGCAGTTATTGCGTTCCATCGTTGCAGTTGCGCGCCAATTAAAATTTTTGACATACTGAAAAATTTGAATATAACCAAAATATTCGTTTATCGTACCATCAAACGATACAATGAAGACTCTAGTGTAGATGACAGGTCAAGAAGTGGTCGCCCTCGGTCTGTTAGGCCTCCAGCAGTGATAAAAGCTGTGAAGGCGCGAATTCAAAGAAATCCCAAACGTAAGCAGAAACTGTTGGCCCTTCAGATGGGGTTAAGCAGAACCACGGTGAAAAGGGTGTTAAATGAAGACTTAGTGCTTCGGGCATATCGAAGAAAAACAGGACATCGTTTGAATGCTCGTCTAATGGACCTGAGACTGAAGAGATGCCGCGCTTTGTTGAAGCGGTACGCGGGAAAAAAATATCGGGAAATTCTTTTTTCAGATGAAAATTTTTTTACCGTACAAGAGAGCTACAACAAACAAAATGATAACGTGTACGCACGCAGTAGTCAAGAAGCGAGCAACCGTATTCCGCGTGTCCAAC
The DNA here is from genome assembly GCA_023078785.2 of Hyles euphorbiae. Taxonomy (NCBI): domain Eukaryota; kingdom Metazoa; phylum Arthropoda; class Insecta; order Lepidoptera; family Sphingidae; genus Hyles; species Hyles euphorbiae. The sequence continues at coordinate 5,080,363 of CM041051.1, read as the reverse complement.
GAGGTCATTTTCCATCCTCGCTCATGGTATGGTTGGGAGTTTCTTATTGGGGGTTAACAGAGGTACATTTTTGTGAGAAAGGTGTAAAAACGAATGCAGTTGTGTATCAAAATACAGTCCTGACGAACCTTGTGGAACCTGTTTCTCATACCATGTTCAATAACAGGCAGTGGGTATTCCAACAAGATTCGGCGCCAGCTCATAGAGCGAAGAGCACACAAGACTGGTTGGCGGCGCGTGAAATCGACTTCATCCGGCACGAAGACTGGCCCTCCTCCAGTCCAGATTTGAATCCGTTAGATTACAAGATATGGCAACACTTGGAGGAAAAGGCATGCTCAAAGCCTCATCCCAATTTGGAGTCACTCAAGACATCCTTGATTAAGGCAGCCGCCGATATTGACATGGACCTCGTTCGTGCTGCGATAGACAACTGGCCGCGCAGATTGAAGGCCTGTATTCAAAATCACGGAGGTCATTTTGAATAAACTTTAATGTCATAAGAATCTATGTTTTGTTAAGTTCATTTTGGTATATAAATGGTTACATAATGAATAAACTTGTTTCAATTATTTTATATTAAACATGTGACAGAATTTATGACCTGACTAGGTATAAATTACGACGGATATATTTTTTGAAATTTATTAGGATTAAAAATTTTGCCTTATAAACGTAATAGATAACGTAACTTTACCCGTTTACACAGCTCACACAAGGCAATTGGTTCAGTGGTGTAGGCGTTAAAAGTTTAACAGGCACTAGACTGTCAAACAAACAGAAGTGTTAGAGCCACGCTGTTGTCAGTTATTGCTCAGCATGAATGATCAACGTGAAGTAACAGCTTTTCCATTGCATTCGGTAAGTGAGATTGCTGGATGCCCAATGCTCCTTTCTTCTTCCCATCCTTTCTCCTTTCCACTCCTCTGCCATTTCATGGACACGCAATACATCTTTGATCCGAACGTTATGGATGTTCATGGGCGGTAGTGATTACTTACCATCAGGTGATTTGTTTTCTCATTTTCCATTAATAAAAACAGACAGACGACAGACAAAGAGTTTAGTTTGAATTTATAATATTAAGTAGACATAATAAGATGAACAGAATCAGAGCAGCACGAGCAGAGACATAGAATTAATTGGATTGATAGAATTGGCTGGTCGTAAAATTATAAACCAAATAACTCTGGTGGATGAACCCTTATTCATCACATAGCTCTGAATTATAACAAGTACCACTAATACCTGGTTCAAATCAATGGGTGAATTGGCTATGGTAGAATGCTGGTTTTGAGATGAGATGTCATAAATATAATGAAAATAATAAATAACACCCAACAGTCACGTACATAGTCCTGACCCCACACTAAGATCGAGTCTTGTGTCGTGGGTCTTTTCAGTCTCACAATACCCAGACCCGAAAGGAGTATTTGTGGGTAGAACAAACATTTCTAGCGGGGCGGGGATCGAACCCGCGACCTCTCAGTTCACAGCCGACGTCTAACCAACTTCGCCACGTAGGCTGGCATATGATTCAACGACATTTATTTTTCATTTTGGAAGTCAATCATTTAACTAATCGCAAAGCCCGCAATGCCTAGTGTTTTTTAAAGCAGGTACTCATAAAACTCGTAGTAGAATTTCATAAAAAAACGAAGTTATTAATAACAGACATATTAATTGGATTAAAAACTTGAATTGGTAATGGACGATGAAGGTTTTTGGTCGTATATATCCACAAGATATCCACAGACGTCCACAGATGTCAATTGTGTCATCTTTGTCAAAAATATAAAAATATACGAAAATTATGATTATTTTATTTAGTATGGGGTGTAATTAAATAATAATGTACAAACAGTTTATTTAGAATTATTTCAATTAGTAATTGTGCTTTTTACGTACACTATATTGCATGTAGTGAGAATTGAACAATGGTGTGGAATTTTATAATAAGAAAATGAAACCGAAGAAGTTGCAGCAGGCAACTAGGTGCAGATACAGCTGAAACGCACGCGTGCCCTGTCCTATAATTCGACTTATTTATTTTAAAGTATTTTTTGTATATTCTTGTTTGAAATAAACATTTTCTGTACATCTATAATTTTATTTATTTTCTTTTAGTATATATTGCAGAAATATCAACCCGCAATAGCAAGCTAAAGTGGAAGTAGGCGGACCTTATAACAATAAATGAACAAATATTTTGAGAAGACCGGGTTTCTGTAAACGCAATGCACGTCATCGGCATAAGCGGAGTGATATTCATACAGATATAAATCATAATATTCAAATATATAGTTTAAATCATGTACAAACACTTATAAACTATGATACTTATTTCTGAATAGATTTCGTATTGTGATCAAACTGAACCAATTATTATACGGAAGTAACTGATAGCTCCGGAAAATGCTAGCTGTTGTTACTGAAACTTGTATTTCGATATTTTTTTAATGAAAAATTAAATTTCTATAGCAATACACTGTCACAAACCCGCGGGGCATGGCTAGAAATCCATAACTAGCGGATCGTCGACGATGACAGGCAAACATGGGTATTCTCACTTTACTCTCACTCTGATTACCGACAGTTGGCGAAAAACCCCGAACACGAATGTTGTAAAATTTTACCAGGGTTATAAGTTTTGGAACAAATCCCTAAATTGTGGGTGTATATCTTAATAATTTAATTGGTTCATTTTATGATAACGAGTTAAATTATCAGAGTCATTACACTGTAATGTGAGTTATTTAGTATTATAATAATATAAGATTAACAATAAAAATGCATTACAAAAAAAACACTACACGAGTCAACATTATAAATAATTTGTTACTTATTTTAACATAAGCATAATTTTATTTACTATACTTCGCGGAACCGCTACATTCTCCAGATTTGGGAATGAAAAATATTTCGTTAGCAACACTGCTTGATGTACACGAATATCGGCAATGAAAGGCAATAAGCCGTACACATTACCGTCATCGCCTATAGTTGCCGATGTTGGGCGATTATGTGAACGGGGCATGGAATCGAATGACAAAATATGGTGACAATTTGACACGTCACTTCAGAAAATGTTTGGTCACGGTGTCACGATTACTAAAACAGTTGTTCGAAATGGACAAAACATACGATAACTAAAATAGATTTTAGTACTATCTATGAATAGGTGGGTAAGTGTTTTATTTGTGTTTAGTATGCATATTCGGTATCTGTATTGGCATGTTATTTAGTGAAATGAAATGAAATGAAATGAAATGAAATGTATTTATTGATCACGTAGGCAATTAAGGAGCTCTTATGACAAGTCAATACACATAGAACTTAATCTCTATTTACAATATATTTCCTATACTTATTATTACTTATTTTAATTTCTTGCTTTTATCAATTTATTTATTAATTTTATTTATTTTTAAATTAATTTTATTTTTATTTATAATTAGTTTTATTTATTTATTTAGTTTTTATTCATATTTTATTTAAAGTATTAGTTTTTACTGTATAGTAATTTATTTGTCAAAGAAATACATTATTTACGTTAGTCAAATTAAATTATATTATTTGTGGACCATAAATATTACAACGGTGCGTAGCGGTTTATAGTTACCACCGGATCCAACGCGGCCCTTCCTGAGAAGACCCGGCGAAACAAACTCAGTGGGCTTACACTACCACTGGAACTACGCGACGCGACCCAGTCCTGAGTATATCCAGCGACTAAGACTCAGTGGGCTTGTTTTGGGTCCAACTTAAGACAACGACCATAAGTATTTCCGATACGTCCCGTATGTTTAGGCTTACTGCCGGATCCAACGCGGCCCTGACTGAGAAGACCCGGCGAACAAACTCAGCGGGCTTTACTTTACCACTGGATACTACGCGGCGCGACCCATTTCTGAGTAGATCCAGCGAGTCAAACTCAGTGGGTAAATGTAAAAGTAAATAGATAAATAAATATTTGGCTTCATGTTTAGTTTCAGTGATATGTTGTACATTTTATTGCGCTAAATCTACAAAAATAAATATAATTTACAACGTTACGTTACCTAAGCTACGTGTAATAAGTAATGACGTCGGAACATTGTTCAAGGAAACGCCTGGAAAATGTGAATACCTTTTTTGGCATTTATTATACATGATCCGAAATTCTCAATAGAAATACACATATTGGTCAATCCTTGTGGTAACAAAACCGTTTCTAAATCATGTGCTATTATTGGATTGCGGTTTTAATAACCATTGAATATACGTCAAAACCATTTGGGTTTAAAAAATGTTTCTAGTCAATTAAAAAAACACGCTTTAGTAAAATACTAAAGTGCATAATATCTTGAAGGTCCTGGTAACGGTAACGAAAAACACTTTTAAAATTATTGTATGTGTTATTATCTATTCTTGATGATAGTGATTTTTTTAAATCAATAAAAAGTTTGAAATTTATCGGTTGGGGTTTATGCAATGCGCGAGTTTTCGATTTTCTCAGAAATAGTGAAAGAATTAACGTAGAAAATTAAATTGAAAATATTTGAATGATAAGACATTATTTTTATTTGCGCTTACATTTTAAAGTGATGATAAAGGTGGGCTGGTTTGTTATATTTGATTATTTATTAGCTAATAATTAAGAACGGTTAAGCGTTGGGCATGAGTTTTTCGCTAGGTCAGTAGAAGAAATAATGGGTTCACTTTTTAAAAATCGTACAAATGTTTATGCCCGAAACGAACTTTTGTTATCAGTATTGTGTTGTTATACTCATACATGCTTGTGTTTCGGATATTGGCAAAGAACCAAATATTTTACGTAGCTATCAACCACGGCACGCCGTATGAAAAATAAACAAGGAAAATTGTTCAAGTATAAATCATTTTGAATGATTATATTTTTTTAATACTAAAAAGTGTCAACAATGCTTCTAGAGATAAGTACAAAAGGAATATCATCAGTATGGTGACCTGTTCGTAACCGAATAAGGAGGGACTGATCCTCAAACGGAACATATTTACGTAGATCACCACTATGGGTTTTTCACCAAAGGCTATGACGGTAGCCACCACCCAAATATGTTGTTGCAAACTTTAGTTCAAAGAACTTCGGGAATTTTCAATCTCGATGACTATGCAAGTTTGCAAATCATATTCATTATTCTACGCCATTGACTTCATGATCAGTCACTTTCGATTTTTACCAATAGAAACAGTGACTGTAGCATTCAAATGCCAACAAAAAATACTGAAAAGTCAGACGACATACTATCAGACTTGCGATGTCAAAAAGAACCAATTACGCACAGGTAGCGGGGGAATGAGACCACAAAGAGAATTTGCAAACAACTAATAGACGTATTTTACATACTGGGTATATCAAGACTGCTACCGAAAACGAGGCCGAGTGGTAGTTTTAGTGAGTACAAACACAATACAAATAAAATTTTCACAAAAAAAAACGCGACAATGATTTTTGATTTTTTAAATATCGTAATTTTTGGGTGGCAAATCCATTGTTTTTGCTAAAATAATAATTTAAACTCTTTATACTTTAGACTCCTTATAAATAAAACGGTATACACTATTATTTTAGAAAAAAAAATACCATCCAAATACGACCATAGGAAAAAAATAATAAAACTTCACTTTTTTTTTAACATTTTCTATTGCAGTATGTCTGAAGTCACTAAAACTACCACCCGGCTTCGTTTTCGGTAGCAGTCTTGAGATACCCTGTATATTTTAATAAACAAATTATAAATACTTTCTTTTGTAAATAAGCAATCATTCATTCTATTAATTAAATATAAGTGTTGTAATAATTTTCTGGAATTTAATTTGTGTCTCCATTATGAATTAAAACCCAGTCCTGTTCAAAAATATCCTAACTTTATACACGGTCACAAATGAATTATTTCCAACTGATATTGAATGAGTGGTGACTCAAGATGATGTTTAAAAAATAAAAAACGTTAAGTACAAAACTATAAAATATAACAATTCCAGTCCCTTTGTGCGAGTAAAATGTAAATAGACGATGCCTGCTGAGCGAGGTCTCAATTCTACATGATAGATTTGTCAGTACTTTAACAATTTTACGGTCAGAAACAGTGATTTGTTAATTTACCCGGTGTACTTTAGCTTTCAAATGGTTTATTTAAAAAAATACTTGGGGCGCGTGGAACGATCTTTTTTTTTAGTTCAAGAAAGAAAACAAAGATATATAATTAGAAAAAAACTTGGAAATATTAAAATAAAATAAACCATGAACTGCTTCATAATAATTAATTTTCAATAATAAAGACAATCATCATTAAACAATTTATTTTGCAATTCTAACTATGCTTAGTTAGATTGTATTTTAAAGGCATGATATTCACGCTACATTAAAATATTTAATAGATAATACTGAATATTGAAAATATGAGAAGCGTCGTGCGTCTCATAAATTTAACGTCCATAAAATAGCCATTAACATTTCGCAAACTATTCTTCGCAAATGTTCTTGTTAAATAGCCGACTTCTGTACAAGGTCGGGATCTTTGTCCCGTTTGCCGATTCGTTTTGTTTACCGTTCCAACTTGTGCTATAGACAATAGATCTGTGAACTTTCACTACGTTATATATGATGCAATAAATTGGTGCATTGTACCACGGACCCATTTTTGGGGACCATTTGTTTTTACCTTAACGGTAGTGGATGGCACTTTGGAGGTCCCATGACAAAAACAAACTTGTGACGGCTTTAAAAATGTTCACTATTATGATTATTGTTCGATGCTCCGGCGGCTCTATAAAGGCTGGACACAATGAGCTGCAGTTGCCAGCAACACAATTAAAGCCGTGACGAGAGAAGACCGTGAAATTTTCGAAACGCCCTGAATAGAGACATCATTGGATGTTTGTGTCTGATAAATTGCGTGTCAACAATACGCCCCTTTTCCGGTCGGTATGCGTGAGGGTGAAAAAAATTCGACGCTTATTTGGTACGGACTTGTGCCGACATGATACGTGTTATGGTTAGGGCTTCTTGGCAATTTCAAGGCGTATTAACCGCTTTCCCTTGTTAAATAAGGAGCCGTGTAAATTGATTCTTATGGGCATTAAGAAGGTAGATAAATACGTGCTATAAACAAGTGGGGGCTATATTTAGTTGCAATAAAATAGTTGCATAAATACATCCAACATTCGCATACATAGTCCTGACACTACACTAATATCGAGTCTTGTGTCGTGGGTATCAAGAACTACGAGATACTTATCGTTCTCACAAATACCCAGACCCAAAACAAAAATCTGTGGATCACACAAATATTTGTCTCGGTACAGGTATCGTACCCGCGTCCTCGCGTTTCACAGTCAGCGTCTAACCAATGCGCCACGGAGGCTGTCACATTCATTCACAGATCGAGTATCAGAATATAGAATTTATATTGAACTTAAAGCTTTTATTCTTGTTAAAGGCCAAGCTGAATTCTAAGTACTTTCGACGGTGTACAGAACTCAAACATCCTGTATAACAAAACTGTCACTGACGTAAAACGCAAAGATAGAAACCTTGACACCAATAATAGCCGGATATTCCTGGTAATATCCCTTTAATTAACAACGCTTATTACCAGATTCACTCGTTAGTCGATTTAATACATTCTCAAGCCGGAAGGTGGCTAAGCCATTAAGCGTAGACGAAAATAATCATTTAAATTAGCTTCCATTGTTGTATTATTTTTAATGTACTTTGGTAATAGAATATTAAGTGTTGGTCGTTTTGAATGGCTTTATTTCTGACTTTGAGTTTGATTGGAATGTGGGACATATGATTCACATTATGAGTATAAAAAATAATTTTGTAAAGTCCAGGTATATTTTTGATTCTATAATTTATACTTAATATTTTTTTTAAATAATCAATTTACTATATTATTGCATACAGTATAAAATTACATTTTTTGGACGAAAAAAATGATAGACATTAAAAACCAATACTAAAACAGTAAATTAATAACTACCAACATTCCTGCATTAAACCTATTATCTTTATCAAAGCCATTAACATAGAATTACACAAATATCAACAACATTGCACAGTGACGCGAGAAAATAATTTGCTTACGAAATATAAAGTCAATGCGGATCGAGGAATGAACGAAACTGGGACGGACGCTGATTTATGCAATGCTCATTCAACCTGTGTTACTACACTGCCGATATAGTGTTTAGACGAAGCAATCAATTAGCATATGCCGACTCTACTGACCAGTTTCACTTTCAACCCTACATTTTTTTTAATTCATAAGGCAAAGGAAATGACACATCCAGCCAGCGATCTTTAAATGATATCGCAATATGCGTTTCTTCTTGGGATGCATAAATATTGGTAAGATTAAAACTGTGGATGTTAATTAAAAACTTTTCAAAGGAAACATAAAATAACAAAATGTCAAAGCAACAAAACATGACTATCCTGTAAAAAAGCTTTCAATAAAAATGAAATTGTATAAATAACATAGTACAATCATATTGAGTGTTCAAATGTCTGCCTTTATATACAAAACGTCGATACATTAATGTTAAATGATTTAACAATATAATGCTAACTATTTCTTTATGACCTCATTAGGCAACTACCGATGAACGCCTTAAACAGTTGATATACATTGTAATAAGTCTCATTAAAAACATTCAAAAATAAATAAATAATTATGTTAATATTGCACCATTATAGCGACCAAAAAAAAATGAATCGAAAGAAAACCACCATTGATACGGGGTTACGCGATTGCATGAATCATGCGATCGACCGGAATCTGAGTCTCAATGGCCTATTATAACATAACTAGTTACTACAGACCTGTCGTATCACACGTCTACTGTCGATTATGACTCACGCTTTCCTATTCACTGACCGTCAAATTAACAAGCTATGTCAATAGAGCCAGCCTTGACAATCGATGTATAGACACATTTGGAAAAATACATCAATCGGTTTATCAGAATAGTTTGACGTCAAAAGGAGGCTGGTATTGGTTATATTTGGAGGTCGTATATTTTTAGCTCAACGTTCAGATGTGAACCGTTGTTAGTCATATTATATGCAGGATATGGTGTTTCCCTGCATTGCGAATCTGTTAGCATAATACGCAAATGGTCATGATGATTCTGCATATGTATAAACGGCATGAGTATTTCAAATTACTATGAACCAGTCTTATTCATTAGGGGATTTTTAAAGCAACCGGATAATGTATAGAGGGGTATTGTGCCACCTTAGAACAAAGCTTTTAGTAGACTTTGGGTTGGGAATTATTGAGTTGAATAAAGGATAAACGAGTTATTAAAGTTTATCTAATACTTAGTTGAGTACGTTACATTCGCTCAATCACATATTAATACTGACGTAAAATACCATGACAACATCAAATAATTCAGGTAAAAAGGTAAATGGTAAGCTTATTTATTTGCTTTATATTCTATTAAATAAACTGGTTAACTCAACAAGAAACAAGAACTTATAAATAATATTCGATTCAAAAAGGTTCTGTTAAATGAGAACAGTCCAAGTTTATTAATTCAAAGAAATCACGCATCGAAGTTCGCAACAATTAAAAATTTACAGTTTTAATTGCAATAAAAAAGACCGTACACAAAAATGAAAATTTCCCGTGCATCCTTGACAAAGAAAATATTTTTAAGGAATCCTTTAAAGGAGAAATCTCACTCGGGGGTATCCACGCTGGCATGTAAGAGACACATAAACGTACCGCTATTAAACAAGATATAACAGCATAATTTCGTTTGATTTGACATGCCGAAACAATTTAATCATTATCTCTGTCAGAAAATTAGTCGGCAAAGTCGCAGCCGACTTTGAATTTAAAATTCGCGAGTATAGAGTAAGAAATCGTGAAAGGTGGTATGAGATTATAAGTCTTGTGGGATTGGGAGTGGTATGGCAGAGGAATTGGCGGTATTCGTCAACGACCGCAGTGGAGCGACGTAGCGAGCCGGTATCGTCGCCGACTGGGTGGGCACGCCGCGGCGGTTGGCCCCTCTCCGCACTTTTTGCCTTCCATTTTCGAATTTCAAATTTCGAACAGCGCGAAAACAATGCTCGTTCGGAAACCTTTGTTCCTGCGATGCACGCAATCCCGACCAAAACGCCATTATGGTAAAATCACGCGATTTCTAAACCTTTTAATGGTCAATTATTGATTTAAAAATATAAAAGTAGCAATAGCTTCTTTTTTACATTTCCATAGATAATGTTATAATTAAATGGCTAATTAGAGAGCAAAAGACAACAAGAAGAGAGCACAATTAAAACATTACTTTGTCGTCGTCAAATTATGTCGTAATTAGCTGGACAATTAAAATCGAAGGTCATTACGATGGTAAAAACTGAAGTGGGAAGTGATCCGCTTTTTACTGTCTTCATAGATTATTTATATTCCAGACACGTCATAATGTATCTGATAATACGTGGCGAAAGCCTTGCTTAATTTATATAACCCTTATTACAAATACAAATACAGAGTTATTATTAAAAATAAGAATTTGATCTCAAAAGCAGTTCTTGTAGTTGCATAATATATAAAGCATTGCATATTTATGACAAATGCAAATTTTAAGAAAAAAAAAACAATGTCCTATATAAGGTTTGCTACGGAATTCAACTCGTTGTTTTTTTTTTGCTCAAACTGAATTCACACGTGGTTCAAAAGGAACAAAACATTTGATAACTAAAGTAGATTTTAAACTGTTTATGAATAAGGCCGTAAGAGCCACTTTGAAAATATTTTAAACCATTAAGTGAAACAAGAAAATAAATATTATCAAATATTACTTCATTTAAGTGAGGAAAACCTATTAATCATCTCCGAAATCCTAGTATAGCAATACTAGGATTTTCATAATTTTTATAGTGGCACTACAAAGAGACTACGATGCATCTGTTTTTTTTTATGTTTTATTGCTATGAATTGCGTGATGTGCATGCCATTAATACAGTGCAATTCAAATAGAGATAATAACTTTTGGGGGTCGACGCAATTATGCCAACCGCGACTCACAGGCGGTGGTCACTATGACAGACGTACAGTCAGCAACATAAGTCGCTGAACACTTCACATTTTTTTATAACCTTTTTATGAATTAAAATGTGCACGTACTACTCTGTAGTCGTAAAATATAACCAAGTTAAGTCATCTATGCCGGGAAGTGCCAAACGATATTGAAAATAATTATTGTTTTGGATGATAAGACAATTCCAAATGGCGTGACTGTGTAGCGACTTATGTTGCTGACTGTACCATCATTGTAATCACCATTCGGGCAGGTACGAAAATTATATCACTAGTGTGGTAAATTACAATTGATAAATATTACATATTTTTTGTTTAGTTAATACTGATAATTAAGTTACATTTTATTTTAAGTCATTACCATTTCCATGTATTTGTAATTTATTCACGCTATGCATTCTTTTTTTTCTTATTTATAGAGAAAAGGGAGGGGGGCAAACGCGCATACGGTTCACCTAATGGTAAGGGATCAGCACCACCTATGAACATCTCCAACACCTTTGGGCATGGAGATTGCGCCTTTAACGTGGGAATTTTAAGTTCTTTTAAAATTAACAGTATTTAAAAAAAAATACCCTCTTCCTCTACTAGCACGTATCCTACGGTCACATTGTAATTTCCATAAAAACCGTACCAGTGATTTCCCAGACTGGGAAACGCAACCATGACCATACAATTAACAGGAAAGGTAATGATTACATAACTCTTAAGCTTTATAAAACCATTACTAATATTACGTATATATTCCTTACTACGTATTACATGACACATTATTTCACAGCTATTAGCTACTGCACGTTTTCCCTATTTTAATATTGTTATAAGAACGCGGTAAAAAAAAGACGACTATATTTTTTCCTTATGGCTGTCTCCTCTCTGTCTGGTGTATAATCTATAGTGGTCGAGGAAATGAGCGCTTGAACATACTCATCGGGAGCCACCGCTTGTCAGCATGTGTGGGATCATTATTATAACGGTACACAAATACAGGAAAATCATCAAGCTCATATGAAGATTTATAACATTGTTACTATGTGCGTACAGCCTGCATGAAACGATATATCAATCACATACAGTCTTGACCGCTTATGAAAAAAAGTTATAAAGTTTTAAATACTGGTGATTGAAATTTTATGCAAGTACGTCCAAATGACGCCTTTGATTGAACATTAAAATTTATTGTGATACAACGAATTTTATGGCGAATTTGGTTTATATTTCACTTTTTTTTACCTTCCGTAAAAAAAAAAATGTTTTTTTTTCGCGTAAACCTAAGAAACTCTTGTGAAAATTTATTTAAAACAAAAAATTTGCTCAATAGGCGTAGTTTGATACAATAATTTAAATGTGCCTTAAAGTAAGGATCGAACCCAGACAACCTACTCGTTTCACAGCGAGTATCCTAACCAACTGCGTCACAGACGCTGTAAAATTTAACACAGAAATATCTTACGATGTTGGTGGTATGCTGATGATAACATAAGATTTCATCTTTCGAACTAAGCCTGCTGGATATAAGCAGCAGCAGCCCGACATACTTTCGTCGCCTAGCGAATGACAAACATTTCTCGGTGGATACTTTATATGGCCTGCACTGCAATCTACATCCCGTACAGTTGTAGTCGCTTCATATTGCAAGTATAAAATGGATGTTAGATTTGAAATGCAATTCAACATGATTGCAGATTTCAAAGTAATATTAAATTCATACCCCTAACAAATCAGTCATTCATTCCATTTTGGTACATATTTACTAATTTGAACCTGCTTATTACCACGTGTGTACATTATCAAAATACTTGTGATTCATAGATATTGTAATATAATCTCTGTGATACAATGTTTGCTTAATGTAGAGGCCTAAGCTGCTATAAATATGAGTAATATTTTAGCTCTACTTTATGTACGTGAATAGAATCTTGACAAAAATATACTACCAGAATCTACAGTAAAGAAGTTCTTAATAATAATAAAATTATTTTCATACATACATACATACATAAACTCACGCCTTGTTACCAGAAGGGGTAGGCAGAGGTGCCAGGGCACCCACATTTCGCCTTGTATGTTCCGTCCCACAATGTGATAGGTGGCGAGCCTATCGCCATATCGGGCACAAATTCCTGACTCTGGGCTGATAATGAATAGAAAAATCCAATATCACTTTGCCCAACCCGGGATTCGAACCCGAGACCTCAGCTTTGTGACCGTACCGTAGTACAACTACGCCACCGAGGCAGGCAGGAAAAATTATTTTCCCTCGTTATTAATTCAGACGTGTAAGAATTATTTCATATCAAATTGTTCATATTTGAGTAAAGCAATAATAACTTAGGCCCGAAACATACCGCTGAAACCAGAAACGCACGCATATACGCCACGCAGCGTTGTCTGGCGTGTTCGTGTGGTTTTGGTCATAGAAAATACTACGATTTGATTTGATTCAACACGTGTTGCGTGGCGTTTCAGAAGTATGTTTCCGGTCTTATACTTTTGTGTAAACTTATTTTCTTACACTAATACGTTTAAATACCAACTAAACTAAAAATAGTGCACGCGGTACCTGAAAATTCTTTATAGTTTCTTTTATTCCTCGCTGGAACCATTCGTTCAACATGATGACAACCCTACGGTCTCCGCACTATCGCACCTGACCAATAATAATAAATCCACTCCTCCGTACAATTTATAACACATGATATTTTACCATCACCACAAATAAATAAATAATTTCTTCAAAAATAGATTCACGAAAAATATTTTTAAAAAATCTTATTCGAAATTTTGCACATTTGCACAAATTCACGTGAACGCATCAAAGTTTACGTGATATGTCAAATTGAAATTGTCATAGACTATCAAGATGGCCGCCCGGGATTGTGTTTACATTTTTTCGTAAACGGCCAGTAGGACAATCGCAACCGCAACTTTACGCTTAAAATTAATTTTCATAATTATTTTAAAAGTTTAAATTAATTAAATGCATAACGGCGTCTTCAATTATTGTTGTTTGATATAACTATATTTAAAAACACGTACACCTGTTTTCTGTTTGTTTTTATTCCTACAATAATTTTAACATGAAAGGGAGAATTTAGAGTATCTTTGCCCGATTTTTTCTTCTTCTGAGTGATTGAAAGAAATGAAAAGAGAGACGAAATGATTTGCATGATTTTAAAATAATTATTATTTATACAAACACGCAGGCATAATGTTAGTCATGGGTAAAAAATATTTAGTAAAAATACTTACAGCCAAATTACTGCTCTGTAAGGCTGCTACTCTCGCAGAACCTGTAAAATAAAAGAATATTAACAAAACAGTCCAACCACACGGTCAATTTCATATTTTAAATAAGTTTTTTTGACTCCTGACTAATGATTAACCTGCATTTGGCGATCATTTAGTATTTATGTTCGATGTTTAAGCCTGGAGGCTACCAGCAATGGTTTTCGTGACCTAGATGTTTTTAAAATTATATCCAGTCAAGTAAGACCCTTACAAGGAAGCAGCGTTTAGAGAATTATTTTATATTTAAGCTCTAATTATTTAAAAATAAAAGCGGATATAGCTTGAGTATATTTATAATGTAGAGTTCATGTTAAAATATACGATTGAAGTCGAAATTGCAGCCTGTCATATGCAGACACGATCTATAGGAACAAGAGAAGGTCATATTAATAATTGGTGATTTGAGACATGAATTAATATCCAACTAACTATGGGATAATAATAAATACTTTGTGTCAATGTGACATATTAAGAATTACTTGAACAAAATAAATGGCCATCAATTTACTGTTACAATTGGAGCGATAGTTTAATGTACGCACGCAAATCAAAGATAGATGGTTCGATCTAAGGAACGAACCTCTGAATTTGCCAAGTTATGTGTGTTATAAAAAATAATAATTTATCGCTCAGTTTGATTATGTATGAAAACATACTGACATACTACTCAGACCTTTCTCCTAGAATAGGCAGAGATGCTCTCACGACACCCACCTTTCGTCTTATTGTAGGGGGCGATTCTATCGCCATATCGGGCACAAATACCTGATTCCGGACTGATAATTAATAGGAAAATCCAATATTACTTTACCCAACCAGGAATTGGAACCCGAGACCTCAGCTTTAAAACCAAACTGTAGTACAATTACGCTACGGAGGCATTCACAGCATGTATGAAAATATCGTGAGTAAATTATGCCTGAAAGTTGTCTAAATAATATCTAATGTAAGTTAAATCTACCATATAATAATGCTCCATCGTGTTTGACTAAGGCACGAATGTCTTAGAGGAAGTCTGTGATTAGCAGTGCGACTTATATGCTCAAGTATTATTATTATAATTTGATTATATTAAAAGTTAGTAGCACTATACAATATACAGTGATTCAATTTTAGTACCTATTTAAAAAAAACATAATATCTACTCAGTTGTATTACGGTACGGTTACAATAATGAGGCCTAAGTTTCGAATCCTTGGCCGTAGTTTAGAATTTGAGCCCGATATGGCGATAAGCTAACATCCCATACAGTGACACTGTCAAGAATTTGGGCTTACTACTTGATAGGTCCTTCACTTGGGGTCCACAGCTTCGTGAGATTAGCCGAAAGCTATTTGCCTCAGCTAAGTCCTTGCGAAGGTTAAGCAATCTTCTACCCATTACCACTAAGATTTCGCTTGCACAAACTCTCCTTCTCCCTATCCTTGATTATGCCGATGTCAGCTATTTAGATCCCACCGAGGACCAACTTAATAAGTTTGAGCGTCTCCAAAATGTCTGTACCAGGTTCATATTTGGGCTACGCAAATATGACCATGTTTCTGAATTTCGTACTAAGCTCAAGTGGTTACCCATCCGGTTTAGGCGGAATACTCATATTCTTTCGCTTCTGTACACTATTTTGTTTTATCCCTTAACGCCCATTTATCTTAAAGAGATTATCATATTTCTCCATGACTCACATTCAAGATCCTTGAGGTCTTCGGAGAACCTGAAATTGAGAAAACCCGTGCACTCCACTTCATTTATGGGCAAATTATTTACAGTCCAAGCTGTCCGGCTGCGGAATTAACTTCCAATTGGGGTTAGACGGACACGAACACTGACGTCATTTAAAAAAAATGGTTAAGGACTATTATCTCTCACTTTAAGTATTTAAACCAGGAATAAAGATTTTTTTTTCATTCGCATCTTGTGGTAAATTAAAGTATTTATAAGTATATTTCTTTATGTGTACATATATACTTAGTCTGGCCATAAATACTGTTACACTTAATTATAAAAAAATATTACATTTGAATTTCGAATCTGTCATTTTTATACGATTGTTCATTGTGTTTTCTCATTTTGGCGCCAATACATTGTAAAATATTTTGCGATATTAAAATGGTGTGGGGTGATAAAGAGAACCGAATCGCTGTGATAGCATTACACAAAGTAGGTATGGAGCCAAATGCAATTTTTAAAACTCTCCATACACTTGGTATTAGTAAAATGTTTGTGTACCGGGCTATTAATAGGTACAATGAGACCTCCTCTGTTTGTGACAGAAAAAGATCTGGCCGTCCACGTAGTGTTCGTACGAAAAAGGTGGTCAAAGCAGTAAGGGAAAGAATTCGAAGAAATCCTGTCCGAAAGCAAAAGATTTTATCTCGGGAAATGAAGATAGCACCTAGAACCATGTCGCGTATTTTAAAAGATGACTTAGGACTTGCAGCCTATAAGAGACGCACTGGCCATTTCTTAACTGATAATTTAAAGAAGAATAGGGTGGTAAAATCGAAACAACTACTGAAGCGGTACGCAAAGGGAGGTCACAGAAAAATTTTGTTTACGGATGAGAAAATTTTTACAATTGAGCAACATTTTAACAAACAAAATGACCGTATTTATGCTCAAAGCTCTAAGGAAGCTTCCCAATTAGTCGACAGAGTGCAACGTGGACATTATCCGACTTCAGTGATGGTTTGGTGGGGTGTTAGCTATGAAGGAGTGACTGAGCCATATTTTTGTGAAAAAGGTATCAAAACATCGGCACAAGTGTATCAAGATACCATTCTTGAGAAGGTAGTTAAGCCCCTTAACATCACCATGTTCAATAACCAAGTATGGTCCTTCCAGCAAGACTCGGCGCCGGGTCATAAAGCTCGGTCCACGCAGTCTTGGTTGGAATCGAACGTTTCGGACTTCATCAGAGCTGAAGACTGGCCGTCGTCTAGTCCCGATCTTAATCCGCTGGATTATGATTTGTGGTCAGTTTTAGAGAGTACAGCTTGCTCTAAACGCCATGATAATTTGGAGTCCCTAAAACAATCTATACGATTGGCAGTGAAGAATTTTCCCATGGAAAGAGTGCGTGCTTCTATTGATAACTGGCCTCATCGTTTAAAGGACTGTATTGCAGCCAATGGAGACCACTTCGAATAAGCTTTTTATATTTTTAATTGTTTTATATTTATGTATTAAACTGACACACTGTAAAAGTAATAAATGTTATTTGCAGTTAACAATTTTCTTTTTTCTTTATTACAATATTTATGGCAAGACTAGTTATATATATATTTTATATATGTATGTTATGTAGGTATATATTTATAAATATATATTTGCAGGTGTTTGTATTCATATAATGTTATCATCTATTTATAAGGTTTTTTTTTATTAATTCCAGCTAATTATTTACCCCTTAGACTGCCGTCTCATCCTCCTATTATTATATCGATTGGTTTTTGTACTTTTTTATTATGTTATTTCTTTTATGTAACTAGTTTTGTGTATGGTGCAAAAAAGGATAAATAAATAAATAAAATAAGCTTGACTCCTATCGCATCGTGAGACGGAACACACAAGGCGAATCGTACTTGTCCTGATAGTACCTCTGCCAACCCTTTCCGTTTAAATGGCGTAAGTTTATGTATGTATATATGATACTAGCGGCCCGGCCCCCTTCGCCCGGGTGCATATAGATTTCTCTAAAATAATATGAACGTATTATACACATAAACCTTCCTCTTGAATCACTCTATCTATTAAAAAAAACGCATCAAAATCCATTGCGTAGTTTTAAAGATTTAAGCATACAAAGGGACATAGGGACAGAGAGCGACTTTGCTTTACACTATGTAGTGATAACAACTTTTGTTATAATTGTGAAATTATTCTCATTAGTTTATTGTTCTTTCACGCAGCAGAAAATAAATTACGAAGCATTGAACATAAATTATATTAAGTTAACGGCCTTATTTAAAGTTTATAAATCTATTTTAGCTATCGAATGTTTGGTCTTCTTCGCTCAAACAGAATTCAGAGGTCGTTCGAAACAATCGGTAACTAGTAGGTTTATAAACTGACTATGAATAAGGACGTAAAGATTTATATTTTATTTTAATCTCATTTTCTTGTACTGCGTGACCATAATTTGCCAGTGTTGAAAATGGGACACATCTATAACAGCCGTGTAAATGCACTGTTGTGTTTCGTTTGAAGATATTGTAGCCAGAGCAACTACTGGACATATTGAGACTTAATTTATTTTTGTGGATGACGAGTGCAGTGGTATGCCAAGCATTGCATTGTATTCCAAGATTTTGTTTGGTTTGGCTACTGTTCATGAGCGGTCGCATCGCTTACTATCAGGTGAACGGCATGCTGTTGCTGCTATCCAGTGCAATAAAAAAAAAGAATTTTATTGAGATAGTTTTGAATCCCATTGATTTAATTAATTCATTACAATGAATTAATTGAATCAATGAATTAATTAAATTAAAGTATTTCGGTTCTTGGTGTTTAGTTCAAGTATGTTGTTGTAATTGATTATATATTTAAATTATGTTTTAATGTATGTCATATTAGGTACTGGTAATGGGACTTTCTTACGTTGCTTATTACTCATATTTAAAATAATTATGAAGCGTTATTAAGTATTGTTTTCTACACGTCACATAGGAATCCTCCTATATCACGGGTGTGTCTCATCTCAGAAAATACTGACCTATTTACATATATAAGCACCTAGATCAGTGCAAAACTCGGTATTGGTAAGCCTTACATACCCATATGGAGATCGACCATATAACCTCCGACACAGAGAGTAAATACTCAACCGCTGTGCCAATTAGTCATCGTTTAATATTGAATATAGCAGATAGTGAATAAAACTATGTGTAGGTTTATTAGAGGTTTTATTAAAAACAAATAAGCCTTGCATGTAACCTTATTTTTTTTATTGCCATGTAGGCAGACTAGCTAGCGGCCCGCCTGATGGTAAGCGGCTACCGCTGCTCATGGACCTCCACAGTGCCAGGGGACCAGCACAACAAAGTCACTGCCTACGTCGAGGAAAGTACTCTCTTTAAACCTCTTTTATTGGTATATTAGACATAAATTATTAAAGAAACACATTGAACTGTGACCTCCGGGATTCGAATACCAACTCAGGTATGCATGCTTCCTCATACAGGCACGATTTTGATTAAACAAAACGCATATAAAATTGCCAACCCGCACTAGGCCAACGTGGTGGACTATATGGCCTAACCACTCTCAATCGTACTTACGATTGTAGAGTAGG
This sequence comes from Hyles euphorbiae, assembly GCA_023078785.2. NCBI lineage: Eukaryota > Metazoa > Arthropoda > Insecta > Lepidoptera > Sphingidae > Hyles > Hyles euphorbiae. The sequence continues at coordinate 5,060,701 of CM041051.1, read as the reverse complement.
CCCGTGCCCTGCAGTGGGACGTATATGAGCTGATACAGACAGACATATAAAATTATATTTTTTATCAGTAATTGTTCCTGATACTATTTATAATTGCTCGCAGGTGCCTTAATTTTTCCTTATTTATTTCTTTGAAGTATTGATTATTTTTATTTTTTTAATACTCCAGTGAAGTGATGCTGATGATTAAATAACGCATAAAAAGTGTTCTAGTCTTCTCGTAGGTGGTACCGGAGACTATCTCCGCAGAAGACATCCACATGCAAGATGAACCACTTTGAACCAGGATTTCCGACGGCCAAAGACTCAGTACCAATCAGAGCACAGAGTGCTCTATGCGTAAAGCCGTTTTTTAGCCATCGCATTGTTCGGATTCAATTAACAAATTAATCAACAAAAACTGATTCCAGTGGCAAGAACCTGCTTACGGATCTTGTCTGGGGAGTCAGTCTGCACGCCCATTTTGCCGTTGGCGCTTCCTATTCCGGCTATTGTTGAGCGTCCTGTCACAAACAAACATGCGTACACGCACACATAAATAACAACACTAGAAATTAAAGTAGAGATTGACGCGCATGCACGGCTCGGCCGGCCGCCGCGCGCACACTACCGCGCGCTCGTTTATTTATTAGCCACACGTCTGCGCGGCTCGTGCGTACACTTACTAACACAAGCGTAATTCATCAATGAACTTGACGTTTGTTCAATGAATGAGGACCTTGAATGAGGTTGTTCTCGAGGCGCTAACGTTCGATATCGAGCAATGAACTTGACAAGATTCACGGTTGTTCTCATTGGGCATTTTCCCCGGATATCCGCGTATCTATACCGTGGCAAATTGCCTGATATTTTTTACATGTTATGCAATTAATCAATAGTAGTGCAATGGGAATATTGTGGTGAATATTGGAGTAATGATTCATGTTCGTTGTAAACAAACGATATCACCGATCATGTGGCGTGTGCCGTCATCCACTCACACGATAAAACATTCGCAACGACTGAGTATGAGGAAAACTACGATACAATTATTTGAACTGACGCGGACGGTCAAATTGTTTTATTTATTTTGTTTATAAACATACGCGTTTGTGAATCACTTTGGTAGTACGCTTGACTATCATTCAAGTTATTACTTAACGTCGCTTATTGATGTTATGACCGTGAAATATCGCACCTTTAGAATTAGTGACTTAATCCAAAAAAAATGATTTTGGTATTTAATCATATTTTGGCTCAAAATGACTTATCGATCCGTTATTAAAGAACGAGCTATTGACGCATAAAAGGCAAAAATATGTATAAATCGCTCTTCTAGATGTATCTTCCATAAGTACACAATTTCTTATGTTACAAATCTTTAATGAACGTTTCCCAAAAAATAAGATTCTTTTAGTTAGGTCACTCTAATTCTAAAGGTGCGATATACGTAATAGTATTTTTTTAATCCATTAAATTTTAAAATTCGTAACATTCTTCAAATGAGCAATTTATATTTGACCAGGCAAGTAGTATTTTTTTGACATTTTAATTAGATTGTACTACCATCAGATGCATTACAGCACTTCGACATAATATTGTGAAAAAATATTATCATAATTAAAGCCCTGGGCTACTTTCCCTCACAAAAGTAGTTTACTAATAATTTCACTTTTTGAGCCTTAATCAATTAATCCAGACCACACCAGTAGTTAGCAAAATGAACAAGACTATTAAGACGTCTATGGTCTGAATGAGTCACTGGTGGGTTCAACATGGCATTGTAGCCTAAACCTCCCATACTGTGAGGACTGACTCAGGTTTGACCAGCGGAATGTATTTAGGTCGGAGCATGCCATGAATAACAAGCAATTTTTTTCATTCATATTTGTAGAATTTATTTCCTTTGAGTCGATTTGAATATTCGTCTCTTTGTTTTACTTCCGATGTCTTGTGATCGGTTAAGTAATTCTTAGTACATGTGAATCGTTGATTTACATAATGATTATGTGGAAGTATGATTTTATATGCAATACCTAGGATGGGAAACAAATTTCTTTAGCATATTCTTACGTACATTTTTAATTTATAAGTTTACCTAAATTCTTCACTCTTGATGCTTGATATGCTATTGATTTATGAGTTTTCAACTTGGTCTAAATTATTCCATCGACATTTCTATGGTAGCTAAATTATAAATACATCTGAGTTTTATTCTCTGTTCATTATTAGTTCCTTTTTATTTATTTATCTATTAACCTTAAAATATTCAGGCAAGAGAGAACACACAAGACCCAATGCAATTATATTTACATACTTATACAGATATTTACATACATATAAATACATTACAACTCATGCAAATTCAACTCTATATTTATCTAAGATATTTCATATGGTCGATACATTATTAGTTAGAGTTCCTATAGTCGCCCTTATGAATTCCGCCAGTTTTATTTAGTGGCATCCATGTTGTAGGCATATACGTAACATGTATACTTCTATTGTATTTTTGTAATCTCCCGGAACAATAACATATTGTTGTGGTTGCCAATTAATTAATTAATAATATTAATTGTCGGAAAACCACATTGGTTACTTTGAAATTACAATAAAATAATTATGTAAGTTTAAATAAATATATTTTATTTCTATCATCTTAAGGTATGCAGGTGTTGCTACATAAATCGTATCACGTTTCCAATTTCCGAATACAATTAACGCGAACACGTATACATCTACAGATTTAAAATTAAAATATTTATTCGTAGTATTAAGTGCGTTTAAATTAGAATATTTTTCATGGTCCATCATGAACGGACGTGGTAATGCGAACCTAAATAAGGCTAGACAATGTCTTACGAACGCCCGTCCTGTCGCGCATCGGATATGACGCAAATGCTTTCGAATAGTTTTGCTTGAGCTTATCTTTAATTCCTACATATCTAATCCCGTATGGATGTGAATTGATTGTAGCTTAGGTGTTAGGTTTCATGATAACTGCTTCCTAGAGTCATATCATGATGTGTAACCATAAGAAACGTTAGTATCGAATCCTAAAGACTTTTAAACCGACGCATCATTCTCAGTTCGCTGACATCGGACAAATAATTATCTTGTATGTTTGTATTCGGGCTGTATCCACAATAAATCCAGGAATAATCTTATAATATAGTAGTGCTCTCCTAATTATCATAAGCTTCGATCTATTGACATAAAATTGCTATTTAAGGTGGATACGACCTTATAGAGATCACATTCGTTCAATGCTGATAGTTTCTAATAAGGTCACCATTGTACAAGAGGGCCTTTATTTACAGCAATTACCACCAATAGCTAATGATGATGTAATTATTTTATAGTCACCTTTCAAGTAAACTTACTCATCTATTTGTAGAAGCAAAAAAGGTAAGAAGTGACGGAAAGGTTTCCTTCCAAATAGACGAGATAAACTGAAGTTAGCGCACTTTCGCTCCTTGCGCGTTAACTAACAGTTATTCCCATACATGGAGATAAGACGTACGCATAATGTTTGTTTTCTCTAATTTTGGATTAGTGACGTAAATGTATTCTATTTGAGTAGTAAATAATGAGTAAAATTCTTAGGAGATATGGATTCCTGAGAAATATTTTTACATTATTATTGTTTTAGGTTCATACACATTGATTTAATATCAAAGAAGATGCGAGAGTCAATGAACCTGTAATTAAGGACTTTGAAGATCAGGAAATATGGAACGACTCTGGAACAGGCTGATGTAAAGCGCTCTACACACCAAAGTAGACGACATAATCCGACAGCCCGACAGCTATATTATACTTTACTTTTATTAGAATTATTATCGATTTAATTTATTGTTAACAATGAGATATGCAGTAAAATATATAGCATAATAAAGTCATGATAAAATTAAAATTGCGTGGTGGCTTGTTGGTAAACGGACTAGACGCGGCTGCCAACCTGTTCACGGTGGTCGCGGGTTCGAATCCCAGGGCACACCTCTGACTTTTCGGAGTCATGTGTGTAGTGATAGTCAATCACCACGCACTAAAACGGTGAAGAAAAACATCGTGAGGAACCCTGCATACCATAGCGATTTATAAAAAAAATCTATGGTACGTAAGTCCGCCAACCTGCACTAGGCCACCGTGGTGAACTATATGGACTAACCACTCTCATTCGTACTTACGATTGTAGAGTAAGCGCGTGCCCTGCAGTGGGACGTATATGGACTGATACAGATACACATACAAAATTACAGTACTTGGAGCGTGTTTATAAGAATGCTTAATATGTCATAATTATACGACCTAATCCGAAAATATAAAGCCTTAATACAAGGTAATATCATAATAGTTTTTAAAAACCTACGCATGTCGAGAATATCCGGCCTCTTTAAATAACAACATGAGACCTATAAAATGGAAGTAAAGTTCTAATTTTATAGTTCCGTTTCCGCTGAAACAGGATAAAATTGCATCCATAGCTCAAAAGAATTCAAACTAACATGATTAACTAAATACAACGGGAATAAAATACTAAGAATAAGTCTATTTGTAAGAGAGCTTATTAAGATAGCATTTTAATAAGCTTAACAGCAAAATGACCTGACATATCGGAGGTGAGGAACTTAAACTCAAGAAGCACCTTTTGATTTTGAACAGGCTATTCATTGAAAATTATTGCTGACCCCAAAAGTTAAGTTTAACATAAAAAAAAATCGAAGAGTTTTAAAGTTATGTTCCGAAAGCGGCCCGCCCCTTTTTGATAACTCAACACAATTAAATAAAAATCATTTAATGACTAATATTATAAAGAGAAAAGATTTTATTGCTTGCATTGAATATATTCTGAGAGTACTGTTCTTATTTAAGAAATCATTTCACAATTAGAAATCTACATTATCCCCAATGAAGATAAGTGATAGTACAATATATTATACAGAAAAGTGTATCTGAACCCAGGCGGAATCGGGCCGGACCGATTGTTGTAAATATTAACGTTACAGTCGTCCTCTATACAGCTTTTCCTACCCCACCCCGTTAAACCTAGTTCCCCTGTCCCAACTCAATTTACGCCATACCTTGAGGCCCGAAATGTTGTCCTTTTTTGGGCTCATTATATCCACCCTTTACTCATGCGATCCGTTTGAAGGAGTCGTAAATATATGGAATTTTATTCATATCATGATGACACTACATTAAACGATGGCAAAAATAGCCTTTGTGCTAATATAAGGTAGCAGCTATCTTCAAAGACGTAAGTGTAAGTAGGCTTAGGTATTACATTTTAAAAATAAATAATTTTCAATACACTCGAGAGTTCAACTATAGACATAAACATCCAATTTCATGCTATTGACTACAATCTTATTTTCATAATCTACTACAGACATAGTGAAATAAAATCATTCAATATTATCTGCTTTCGTTCACATTGCAGTGAATAATGTTCAGTCTATTTTGGTTTGCTACAATCGTCAGAAATTTTAAGACCGAACAACAATTACACGCTTTGTAGCATTAATTCAACAAAAAATTGTATTTAAATTTCCAAAAACGCGTCCGTCAGATAATTGAATCTGTAGTGCACCTTGTTTACTAGTCTCGAATGACTTAACAAACGGATCTAACAGCTAAATAACTAAAAACATCGATAAAAAATTCATTTTATTAGAAACGAATGCTGATTATCGCCTAATTGCAGATCTATATGTAAGTGTCCCGGAACAAAATAGAGTGATGACATCACGTAACATTATTTATGACATCATTACAATTAGGGATCAAGAGGCGTAAAAAACGAACGATCAAATGAAGCAAAGCTATGAATAAAAAGCTTATGCTATCTCGACAGTTCCGTTCGATGAAAACCGTGCGATATAAATCGAATTGAAATTCCCCGACCAACAATGAAAGGTCGAAAAATGATCTAAATATTTTGGGCATCATTCACGGCACATCGTTAAAATTGATTTGGTATGACGCATAGGCTTGTGAACGCATAGGATGCGAATATTTCACAATCTCAGGCTTTCTACATTTTATTATTTTTTGCAGTAACTGTCTAAACACATACTCATTGATATTGTGGGTTTGTGAGTTTGATTTCCAGTACGCTCAATCTATCTCCAATAAAACATTATAAAATTGAAATTGAATTGGGACAACTTCGCAAAGGAATGATTTGAGAGTAAGTCATGAGCCAAATTATTCTTCTTTAAACTAACTTATATTGCGCTATAACACTTGGGTCACGGATGTGTTGCTGGCCCATCAAATCGGAAGAGGAGCGGGAAGGAAAAAATAGGTTTTGGGCATCCAGTAATTTCACTCACCGAACGAAACGACAACAAGCTTGTCGCTTTATGCCGATCTCCAGTGAGATAGTGGTACCGCCCTCCCTGGACGAGCCTGTACATTCATGCTTAGTCATGACAAACAAAAGCGTGGCTCTTCCAGTTTTTAAAATTTGAAAAAAAAAATAAATATCTTAATCCTGAAGTGACTATTTTATTCGGTGTTCTTCCTAATTGTGCAGCTAAACAAACATTCGTTATAAATTTCGGCGTAACTCTGGTTTTATGTAATATACAATAATTTTTATTACTAGCCAAATAAAATTATCTTGTATAGTAAGATTATCAATTTCTAGGAAATATAGCGTAATGAAGATATTTCTAACTTATAGTAAAAAGGTAACTACTGGCTTTGACTGGCTGTATTTTTATTATACAAGTCCCGAAAACTTTCAATTTCGGTGCTTACCGAGCGCTTTGACGTCTCTGTGACTCTCCTTACGGCAGGCAGCAGCTTGGCTTTGCTAGACTCTTGGCATTGCGAAAGTCCATGAGCGGTGGAGACCGCTTACCATCAGGCAGGCCGTATGCTCATCTGGTCACTAAAGTCCTATAAAAATTAGCAAACAGCTGACCTATTAAAAAATGATTACCGCCACCCAGGAAAATCTTTGACTTTGGATCTTAGATGCGTGCTGGGTTTTAACATGAGACCCCTCTCAATGCAATATCATTTATATTGCGTTGACCCTCCGGCAATCTCACTTACTGAACGAAATATCATAGTAAGACCATTGTTTATCTCGGCAAATGATAGCAAATAAATTGCATATAGAATATCGATAGGATAGAGACAACATAACCTATGGATATAATTCAGCCGATCTCATTAAAGCCGGATGTACGCTGGCCGACCCCGGAACGTGACCCAATTAAGCGGGTTTCTATTACGGGTTTTTACACCGCGTTTATTGATTGAACCAAAATATTCTCTGAAAGGTTTTTGAAGAACAGCTTGGGAAGAGTGTTCGCCAGATGGTGAGCAGTGGTTTGTCTTATGCTCTAGACATTGCAAAATTTTATGAGTGGAATCGGTGTTCAACACAAGCGAATAGTTTGTTTATGTACGACAGCAATTAAAACAGAACAGACACAATAATTCAGCTAGTTTTTATATGTATCTTTCAAAGATAATAATTGCTTCTAATACAACAGGGATAATTATTGTGAGTAGGTAGGTTAGAGATTCCTTATGCGTCGAAATGGAAAAGTTAAAAAAGTGACATTTTAACCAAATCCGCGATAAAATTCGTAAAAAATTGTTTCATTTTAATGCTTAGCAAAATTAATCAAGAAACCATGATCGCTTATGGGATTGAATGTGTGGAGAAATGGAAAGTCAAAGGCAAGACATATTTCTCTACGACGATATTACGTAAGTGGTATCGCTCCGGTCATGGCATCTTTATCATAATGTCTACTCTAGCTCTATTATTCATAATATGCCTGATATTTGAAAATGAAATCCACAATTTCACGGTTCACTACTCATTCTTGATGGGAATCTATGACGCGATATGAATCACATGGGTTGTATTCCAACAACTGATACAATAATGACAGTATAGTACGCTTTGCATTTCAATAAAACAAAAGTATGAATTAATATTGAAATAATTATGCATATTTATCATGACTTATTTAGGATGACAATTCCAAGGAATTTATCAAGTTTATTGCCATTATCTACTGAAAGACTGTTCAATCAAGATTACAGACGCCTAGTATTTATTTGCACTATACATTCTAAATGCATGCCAAATGACATCACTATTAGAAATACATTATGGAATGCGACATTTCGATAGTAAACTAGGCAGCAGGTGACAAATAAAACTGTTTTACTCTTATTTCAGTATATATGTATTTGTTCTTCTTGCTTATATTAAGGTAGAAAAAGCAATTTTAGTCCAGGATTCAATCTTTGTAAATATTGTGTGGAAAATGAAAATGATAATAAAACTGATAGAGACGAGGAGTGAACCAGAATATTGTTCTCTATCAATAATTAAACGCCTTATTTGATTGGGAAAGCATTAAGATATTATTTGGAGTAACAAGCGTATTATCTAGTCCAAGGTTAAATATCCGGATGTCGCCTCTTGTCGTCCTCAAGTAGGTAATACAAGAACAAGTAATAATTAATTAAATATTTTTCATCTACACAGATAAATATACTATTATGGATTGGCCAGATTAATATTTGGATATTACCTATCTATTATAATGCGGAGACCCTCTGTTAGGAAATGAACTGTACAAAATATATTTCGAACTTTTATTTCTTATTTATTTCATTAAGTTACGGAAGAAATAGTTTCCTAGATACTCAGTGAATTTCGGTATTGGGTGTGTTTGCATCTTTTTAGTGCTCCACTATAGATTAAATTCTAAGGATATGTAAACTTCTTAATAAAATCATTGAATAAACACAACGTAACTGACTAAATTCATTAATTTATTACAAGACGTGTTTTGTTTTGGAACGATGCCACAGAAATAAGGTAGCCGTGTCTGTTTTGTTTGTTTTGATTAAAGTCTTCGTTTTTATTTGATCAACTAGCGTTAAGAATTTAAAAAAAAATACTACGACTGATCGGTACAAGAGATCAAACATAAATATTGACCTATTTTGCGAGTTCAAAAATTCACGTCACCACTGAAATGCACCCAGATCTTTTCAACATATTACCAAATACGCTTGTCGTTACTATATGAATGAATTTATGTTTACGTGTTCGTTACACCAGGTACAAATATTTGTCTTTCTTAAAACCAGGTCAAAGACCAGAAATTTTGTAGTTTGTCTACCTTACGGTAGGGTCAAGGTCTAATATTGTTGAATGTATTTATTCATCTTTAATATCATCACCCAAGCTACAAAAGAAGGTACATCATTAAAAAAATATTATAAAATGAGCCTACTAAAGCGGTGAATCAGCCACCGGCGCATTGAATATTTGTTTTGTCTCTTAACCCGGCGCGCGAATGTGAAGGTCACTTTCACCACGTGATTCACCGCAGTATTATGTGGACACGCGTTTGCAATGTTATGAAATGTTATCTTTACATAATTCTTAACGTGATTGAGGTTGGATTCGATGCTGGAGTATAGCTTGATTCGTTGGAGCTACAAAGTCTATCAGACAAACCTATGATTGCAATTGTCATCCAGAATCAATACTTACGCCTTCTGATTTCATATTTAAACAGACGAACTTAAATATTGTACATACACGTTACTCACATAAGAGTTAAAAATATGAGCCTTTCCCTCTTTGCCGTAGTCTGTTAAAGAAAAAAAATCAGAACTTAATACATTTTAAATATTAAAGACATTAAATCAAAATCTTTACCAGCGATTTGGATTGTATCTGAATTACCACAGTTAATTTCACCTACATTAAGTAATAAAATTATTATATTCCCAGCCTTGTTGATAGCTCAGTTTTCAAAAACCATTCAGCATTATATCAAAATTTTATACTTGACCGGCAGTGACCGTACCAATAACAGATGGTATGGGTAGTGCGGACGAAGTATAGATCGGCGAGTAATTATTATTTCAGCAATTTATATGTTCTTATGGAACCGCCTAAAGAATGTCCGGTGTATAAAGGTCGTCAGAAACCACAAATTGATTGCAATCGTAAGGCTACGACCGCAAATGCTGTAATACTTTAATATGGCGGAACCGGAGAAATATTGTTTCCGATTATAAAGAGATGTATGTACAAAATTCAATAAGATTTTCCATCCATCCATCCATCAGCCAAAGGAAGTCCACTGCTGAACATAGGCCTCCCCCAATGATTTCCACAGAGACCTGTTGGAGGCAGCCTGTGTCCAGCGACGTCCCGCGACCTTTACCAGGTCGTCGGACCATCTTGTTGGTGGACGTCCTACGCTGCGCTTTCCGGTACGCGGCCTCCATTCGAGTACTTTCCGACCCCATCGGTCATCAGATCTCCGCGCTATGTGCCCGGCCCATTGCCACTTCAACTTGCTAATCCGGTGGGCTATGTCGGTTATTTTAGTTCTCCTACGGATCTCCTCATTTCTGATTCGATCTCGTAGGGAAACCCCGAGCATAGCCCTCTCCATAGCTCGTTGAGTGACTTTGAGCTTCCTAATAAGGCCCATAGTGAGAGGCCACGTCTCGGTGCCGTAAGTCATCACTGGCAACACACAACTATCGAAGACTTTCGATTTAAGGCACTGAGGTATTTTGGACGAGAAGACGTCGCGTAGTTTCCCGAACGCTGCCCAACCGAGTTGGATTCGACGATTGACCTCTCTCTCGAAGTTGGACCTGCCTAACCGGACCACTTGTCCTAAATAGACATATTCGTCAACAACTTCAAGAGTCGAGCCCCCAACACCGATGGGGGTGGGCACAACATGGACATTCGACATGATCTTCGTTTTGTCCATGTTCATTTTAAGACCCACCTGTTGGGAGACTCGATTGAGGTCTTCGAGCATAGTGCTAAGGTCTTCCAGCGATTCAGCCAAGACTACAATATCGTCGGCAAACCGAAGGTGAGTGATATACTCGCCGTTGATGTTGATGCCGAATCCTTTCCACTGCAAGAGCTTGAAGGCATTTTCCAGCGCGGCAGTGAACAGTTTCGGAGATATGACATCTCCCTGTCTCACGCCTCTCTGTAGTGGAATAGCCTTCGTACTCTGATCTTGTACTCGGACCGACATGGTGGCGTTGTTGTATATACACTTCAACACTTCGATGTACCGATAGTCGATATGGCACCGCTGGAGAGACTGTAGCACAGCCCAAGTCTCGATCGAATCAAAGGCTTTCTCATAGTCCACAAACGCTAAACAAAGCGGCAAGTTATATTCCTCGGTTTTTTGTATAACTTGCCGAAGCGTATGGATGTGGTCTATGGTACTAAAGCCTTTTCGGAAACCGGCTTGTTCGGGAGGCTGGAAGTCATCAAACCTGCGTTCGAGACGATTTGTGATGACCCTCGAAAACAACTTATAGACATGGCTCAGGAGCGAGATGGGCCTGTAATTCTTCAGCAAAGTGTTATCACCTTTTTTGAAGAACAGTACCACCACGCTCCTGCTCCATGCCTCCGGCGTTGAGCCCTCGAGGAGAACGGAATTGAAGAGCCTCTGAAGGACTTTCAGTATCGGCGTTCCGCCCGCTTTCAGAAGCTCTGAAGTTATTCCGTCCTCGCCCGGCGCCTTGTTGTTTTTAAGTTGCTTCAGGGCCATCTCAATCTCACACAGGCTGATGTCCGGGATATCATCGCTAAAGTGTCGGATCAACTCGGCTCTCGGGTCTTCGGCCGAGCTAACAGCAGGTTTGGCAACCGAGGTGTAAAGCTGTCCGTAGAACCTCTCGATCTCCCTTAATACCTCTGCCCTCGTCGATACTACGCGGCCGTCTTCCGTCTTCAGCCTAGACAACTGGCTTTGCCCAATAGACAAGTCTCTTGCAAACACTTTGGAGCCTCCGTTCCGCTCAATTGTCTCCTTAATGCTCACAGTATTGTGAGCACGGACATCGTGTCGCAAGGACTTCCAGATCTGTCTATTGAGCCGCCGATATGCTTCGGCGTCAACGGAAGACTGCAGCGCTAAAGATCGACGTTCGGTCATGAGGTCAAGAGTGTGGATCGAGAGTTTTTGTGGTCTATCTCTACGGCGAGGTCTAAAATACTTAGATCCCACCGTATGGACAGCTTCTACCAAACCGCTGTTTAGCTCGTCCACTGCAAGGTTTTCTCCTAGACAATCAAAGCGATTTGTCAGCTCGAGTTGAAAGCTCTCGGGGTTTTGGATATGGGCGCGAGTAGGTCGGAGCGTAGATTTCATCAAGCGACGCCTTTCCGATTGGACATTGATATTCAGGGTGCCCCTAACCATTCGGTGATCACTGCCGGTTTTCACCCTGTTGATCACAGAGACATCTCTGAATATCCGTCTATTCGTCGTCAAGATGAAATCTATCTCGTTTCTCGTAGAACCGTCAGGACTCAGCCAGGTCCATTTCCTGTGAGGCGGCTTCTGGAAGAAAGAGTTCATCGCAAAGAGTCCCTCTTTCTCCAGAAAGTCGGCCAGCCTCTGACCCCTGGGGTTCCGTTGCCCATGTCCAAATTGCCCCACTTTCAACTCTGCATCGCTTCTCTTGCCCAACTTTGCGTTGAAGTCCCCCATAACAACATTGAAGTAGGTTTTGGAAGTATGTATGGCCCGACTTATGTCCTCATACATCTCCTCTACTTCTTCATCTGGGTGTGTCGAGGTCGGCGCGTATACCTGTATGACCTTCAACGAATATCTTTTAGATATTCTGAGTATAAGGTATACTACCCTGCTCGACACACTTTCGATGGATACGATGTTGTTGATGAGAGACTTGTGGACGAGAAATCCGACACCTCCTCGGGACTGTTGGTCGTCCCCCCGGTAGAAGAGCAGGTTACCAGACTTCAGGGTTATCGTATCCTCCCCGATTCTTCGGACTTCCGATAACCCCAGAATGTCCCAGTGTAACCTGCTCAATTCTTCTTCCAGTTCGACAATCTTCTCGTCTGTCCTCAATGTGCGAATGTTGTGTGTTACCAGGGCCAGTCGTCGTCGGGGGTGGTAGCCGGGGCCAACCCGGGGATTCTTAGCACCCCCTGCCCCACCGTAACCATGACTGCTACCATAGCCAGGAATAGTGGGGCTGCCGGGGACTGGGGGCCTGGTCTCTATAAGTGTCGCCATTAAGGGGGTATTTGCCAATACTCGCCACGCTTGGCAGGCGGGTTGGCGAGCGCAGTAGGGGACTGGCGTTAATGACGCTGCTGCCCGCCATTAACCGGGGAAAGGAAATAGGATTTGTGGGTTAAGGATGTTATAGGAAAGGAGAGTATGGCCTGAGGGAGTGGATACTGCAGTCACGGACGGGAAGTTAAGGTGACTGCAGTAGCTCGGGGGCCGAGGTCGCGTACTCGTAGCACCTATACTAGGGCAGGCCATGACCACTAGATAGGAGCATCCCTGACCATAATATCAATAAGATTTTACGTTGACTGAAATCTTATGATGATAATTTATCTATGCAAATTGAGTGCGTCGTGTGCGCCTGTTGGTAATGAACCTGAAGAGGTTGCTGAAACAGTGATCGAGGGTTGTAATCCCAAGAAAAACTTCGAACTTATCTGAGCCTTGTGTGTATTGATAGACAGCTTCCGTGGCGCAGTTAGTTAGAAGCCGGCTGTGGAACGTGAGTCCGCAGATTCGATGACCGTACCGAGACAATAAGTTGAGTGATCCACAGGTATTTGTCTCGGGTCTGGGTGTCTGTGAGACCGAAAAGTCTCTCATAGTCGAGATCTCATCCTCGGCCTCTCGTTTCACAGGCGGCGTTTAACCGATTACGCCACAGAGGTTGCAGGAGCCTGAGGTGTTATAGTTTGTGTTAGTCTCATACATATGTTCAGTATTCGATCAATGAAAATCTTGCTAAGATTGTAACAGTACAGAGGAAATTCAACGTGGGGGCGTCAACAAGTCACTGATGACGTAAGATGTGACGATGTAAGAAACGTACATTTCACGGTTTCATTGTAATTACCTTAATTAACTACGCAATGGATGATTCATCTGCAGATAATAGGATAAGGATGATTAAACTTTATCAATTCCATTAGGAATATTTGCGTGGACTTAAGCCGTTTGAATCAATCATAGCTTACTGTAATGGAATGCTCATCTCGCCTCATCGCAATAAATAAAAACTAAAATTCCTTAGTGGTCGGATATTTATATCCGTCCGAATAGTGACCACAGTTCACGATGGAGGAAATCCCGTCGTAGCGACCCACGCTTTGTCGCGTTTCAGGTAAAGTACATATCCGGATTTGACCAGACTGGTATAATTGCATAGATCTATGAGAGCCAGATCCTTTGTAGCAGGTCTAATGGAGGTAAGTCTCTCATATGTGAGAAGCCGCCTGGCTGGGTACCACATCAATGTCTATTTTCATGCCAACCAGCAGTTTAAATGCACTGTTGTGTTTCTGGTTGAAAGACGTTGTAGCCAGAGTAACTACTGGACATATTGAGACTTTACATCTTATGTCTCAGGGTGGCGAGCGCAGTGGAATGCCTAGCATTGCTTTGTAATTAAAGGTTTTGTTCGGTTTTGCTATTGATCATGAGCGGTCGTGCCGCTTACCATTGCAATGACACAAAATCCTTGGTGGATTATCTAAATCTATTGAAATGGACCTACCATAAAATATCATGTATTTGATTATTGTCCTTTTATCGTACAATATTCCCTATGCTGTCCTATATAAAAAAAAACCCCAAAAAGCATTTTATGGCAACAAGAGTTTAATTAACATTTTTTACTCATTACAATATTGGTGGCGTTTATAGACTGTGAATTTTCAGAACATGGCGTCGATGCCGAATTAAATAAAAAATAATTTTAGAGGAGCCGGAACTAGAATTTCTCCCCAGCACGACGATCGACTCCCTCTTTCACATCCTGGGATGAAAATAATTATCTCGGTAAAATGTGGATGGCACAAATGACAACTTCGTTCACGAGATACTAGCGAAATTTCTTGTCGCCGATAAACCAAGGGCATGCCTAGATCGGGCTACCAATTAACGGAAAACTTAATGCTTTATGTTGGATTACACAGAACTTAGATGTAACAGAATTGTTTCCTTTCCATAAGAAATAATCGCATATAAAAAATAAAAAGTGACTTGATTTTGAGGAGTTCTATTCTCTAGGTCCGAAAATATTTCTTAATCTTTTTATGGGACCAAATAACAAATGCCAGCTTTCAATCAAAGAAAGAAAACATAAAATCATATCATCTAGTACAGATTTATGAGAAATAAAATAATATAGTCGAATTTAGCACCATCACCTTTTTTTTAAGTCAGATAATAATGAAACTAATGCTCAAAATATTTTTATCCTAGTACGAAGGAAGAAATAGTGACTTGCAATGTTACCGATATGCAAGTAGTATCGAAAAAATAAACAAGGTAACTAAGTAAAATAAAAATCGCTACTTGAGTCATCTTCACGCCTACTTCAGGATCTTTGCAGACCACAGAACTCTCACGTAGTCAAACTCGTGAGATCGCGTTAGTCAGCACCCCGGGATTTCCAACATTTTTGTGTCCCTTCAAAAATTGTTTGAGGCTAACTCACTTTGCCCCCATTTTAAGACTTCTTCGAGTGTCATTGTTTGTCTTCAATTTGGGTACTTTCATGATTATTGACACGAAGTATTCTTAGGAAGCCAAATTGCTTATTTTATCCTTTCCGGGGTTTTGTTTTCCTCTAGTGAGTCATAAACAAAGTAAGCCATTAATCAATTAACACTTGAGATTAATTCTATGAATTAGAGGATAATATGACATTTGAAAATTGAAATCATTATTTATTATAAAGTATCATTAAATATTATTAAAAAGCACACTTTTTTTATTAAGCCTAATCATACTTTAGGATTTAATCAATACTTTTTACTGCTCCAATAATAAGCTAAGGAATACACCTTAGTTATAAATTAATCCATAGTATTTATTCCACCGGTAAACGCCAATTTTTAACCGACTTCAAAAAAAGGAGGAGGTTCTCAATTCGACTGTATGTTGTTTTCTTCTTCATAGGTACTTTATTAATGAGACTGACTTAAGCCTTGATACATCATGAAAAAATATTAATTGTTGCCTTGTTACATTATTCAATTTAGAACAATTCAAAATAGTGTTGCCCAAATTCAGTCTTGGTCTTGCAGTCTTGGTCTTGTTCTTGCGTTTTTGCAAGACCAAGACCAAGAACAAGACCGCGTATTTTTAGCAAGACCAAGACCAAGACTGACCGTGCAAGACTTGAGCAAGAACAAGACATAGCCTGCAAGACTCTTGCGTCTTGCAGCTAGGACTTAGCGCTATTTCACTGAGTAGTTAGGTGTAACAGTTCGGTGTATAGGTAGGTACGCTTAGGAATTCTATGAGACGCAAAAAACTGTATCAAAGAATATGAAAAGCTGGACCTATGCGCATTACGACTAATACCATAAACATAGCGAATAAAAAAATATCTATTAAAATCAAACTGAGTGCATGGTTACTTTGTATTAATTCTTGGTCAAAAAAATTGATATAAAGTATCATAACCTAATGATAAAGCTGTTGATTAGTGTTGTATTTTATTTTTTATTCAAATAAATGATAAATCGTAAAACTCTTTTATTAAATTTCTTATAAGTTGAGGGTTCAATCTCTTTCTAGACAGATAAGTATTGTTCTTTAAAATACAGTCAAGTTATTGTACTTAATTAATTTGTTTTTTTACATGTTTTAGTAAATGTAAGCTTATAAATCATAAATGTTTATTAAGAAACAGTTACTTCCATGGAAAACGACATATAGGTCAGTTGATTTTTCGAATTTCTTATCAAATCTTCAGTTATTTATTAATCTGCTTGATCTTTACTATGGCTATGTTAATTCAAGCTCACAATGTTCCAATTCTAATACGTTTTTCTAAGATTTAAAGTAAACTTTAATAAATAGTAATAGACTAATAGGTAATTGCAAGACTTGCAAGACTCTTGCTGCAAGACCAAGACCAAGACCAAGACTGGGAGCGCAAGACCAAGACCAAGACCAAGATCAGGTGTATTGGCGCAAGACCAAGACCAAGACTGGCTAAGTCTCGTCTTGTTCTTGCATTTGGGCAACACTAATTCAAAATCTATCCATATATATATTTTTGGCATATCTCTTTAGATAAATATATCCTTATATAGCCTTTCCCCGTTGATAATAATCAAATCAATAGTAAGTTTAATATGTTTTCCGAGGTGTAATCAGATGGCTGAATTGGATAATTTTGCGATAAACTCAATTGGTTTTTCTTCTGAAGTCCAATTAAATTTCCATACAGTGGTCAGATACATATTTTATTCTACTATACTGTATCAGCCCATATAACCCTGTAGGGCACACGCCTCCTCTACAATCGAAATTACGATTGAGAGTGATTAGGGCAGATAATTCACCACGTTCGCGTTCTTTGAAATCGCTGTGGAATGCAGATTTCCTCACGATGTTTTCTTCACCCTTATATTGCGTGGTGATTGAGTATCAATACACAAACGGTCAGTATTTAAATTGTAAAAAAATATAAATTGTAGGTTTTCTCTATGTCATACCTGCCATGTAGCATCGCTAATGGCTAGTTTAGTCCACTGGTAATCTAATATACTACAAAAATTCAAAAGAAAAACTTTCAATTCACGGATTTTCCCAACATCATATTCGAGGCTCGAGATTCATGTCTTAAAAAAGAGAGAGGCTTATGTTTTAGAATAGGCTGAGTCTTTCTACTATTCAACGAAATATTATCACCTGATACCATCTCCTTTCAAGTGTGATTATTAAATGATTCATTACTTTCCCCGAGAGCCAAGGTAGAAACTTTAGGTGCAACGGAAACCGTGCATTTCATATCGCATACAATATTGATCATTCATCGACCGGCCTTAACATGACTCGATGTCAAAACGGCATTTGAACCGAAAGTTTTCTTTATCCCCGGGCCCGCCCCGACTCCTGACTACTTAGTACCTTGTCTTACAGCATCTGTGGTTTATCTTATGACGTCCGAACTTCGTCATGACTTCTCATGCGTCATAGTATCAGGATGGAAAAGATATTTCTACTGAAATGTGCATTATCACTATAGGATCTAATACTGTGGCTGGATATCGGATTTTCCTGTATTACACTATTTGCGGTGGTGTTCCAACTACATCCAACGGAACTAAACGACCTCTATTTGATTTCCCTTCTATTGGGAATTATCGGTTGGCATATTTTTATCGCACTTCGCGCATTTATTAATGCATTGTATTTTATTAAAATAATTTATTAGAAACATGTAGTCGCATATCAAAATATTAATAAAATCCCATTCATTCTGATTATTAAATGTTTTTTTACCAAAAAAAATCATTGATTGAACGATTCATTTTTGCAAATATTTTTGTAATGCCCCGTTCACATAATCGCCCAACATCGGCAACTATAGGCGATGACGGTAATGTGTACGGCTTATTGCCTTTCATTGCCGATATTCGTGTACATCAAGCAGTGTTGCTAACGAAATATTTTTCATTCCCAAATCTGGAGAATGTAGCGGTTCCGCGAAGTATAGTAAATAAAATTATGCTTAGGGGAGAGCAGGTAGGATTCGTACAGTGGGAGCATTCGTACAGCGCTTGTATTTACACAACTAAACACGCTGACGGGTTCGTATTTGTGTGCGTGAATCGCACTCGGGCGCTAGTACTACAGAGCGAGACGGAACGACGATCAGTGCGCCATTTTTGTCGTGATGAGTCGAGACGTGTTTTCGCACCGCGTAAGTAATTATTATGTTTATTTTTAAAATCTATTATTTAATAGGGTTTCTCTTGATTGGTTTGTGTGATTTATTGTAGTTTATGGTCACAAACTTTAGTTTGTAAAGATATTGTGGTGTTTGAGTTAAAGTAAGAGTACCTATTTTAATTAGAATTTCTTTACTAGTTTTTCGGCTTGGGGTGCATTCATACAGTTATACGTGGGGTAGATTCGTACTGTACGAATGTACCCCACGCATAATATACGCATACGCTTTGATAGGTTTAATACATTTTAATCAAGAATATCATTATTTCAGAACTATGCCGCGAATTTACAAAAAGAAAGGGACTAGGACGCAAGACGTCGATGAAGATGCAATGTCATCTGCAATGCATGAAGTTTTAAATAAAACTTTATCCATCAGAAAATCCGCACAAAAATATGGCATCAAACCGACAACTCTTGCAAGTCGTTTGACAAATTATCATAAGAAAGCTGCTTCGATTCACCAAGATACTGCCAGTGAGCGTGTATTTAGTTCCAAATTCACGTCAAATCAAGTTTTCTAGAATATATACAGACACACCTGAAAAGAATAGATTGGAAGAAATTGAAAAGGTGAAAGACATGAAAAAACAAGAACAAGAAAGAAAACAAAGGGCTAAAGAAATAAAGCGTGCTTTAAAATTAGCGGAGGAAACAAATTTAAAAACTAAACCAAAGAAATTGAAAAAAATAGTAGAACTGATAGTGAAAATGAGACTGATATAAGTTTACGAGAAAGTTCTTGTTCTTCTGTTGAAGAAAGATCTGATATTGAGAATGAAACTCCAGTTGTGACGGAAGATATCAAACCAGGAAGCATTGCATTAGTGAAATTTGAAAAGAAAAAAAGTGTTTTACACTATGTAGGACAGATTATAACAAAATACAGCCCCACGGAATATAAAGTTTCATTTTTAAGAAGGAAACCTGGTACCTGGAAGTTCGTTTTTCGCAATACAGAAGATAATGGAACTGTATACTTGTCTGATTTGGTTTGTATACTTCCTCAATCCAAATCGACATCTACTTCGCGAACAGCTAAGATATTTAGTTTTTCCAAAGATTTAGTCATGTATCTATATATTAATACGTGATGCAAAAACTTTGGATCCCTTTTTACGAAAATTGCGCGGACGCAGGAGCATAAAATTTGGCACACTTATAGTTTATGTGTAGGAGAAGTGGAGAATGCTAATATTTTTCAATAATAATGCTTATAAAGTACATTAAATCAAAAAATAAAACATTACACACACTGCCATGCATTTCACACACACATCCATACACAAGTATTTGTACACGCATACATACTCTGGTGTCAAATTGTATCTTTTCTTTTTCATTTTGTTCTTCTGACATATCAAACAAAAAGTTTTATTTGCCTAATGAGGTAATAACTTTAATATTAAAAGAGAATATTAATTTTGAATGAGGTCAATAATATTAATATTAGGCCTAATATTAAATTGAATATATAAAAAAAGCCTATGTTCAGCAGTGGACTTCCTTTGGCTGATGGATGGATGATGGATGGATGGATAAAAAAAGATTTTAATAATAATGCATAAAAAGTACATTAAATCAATAAATAAACCAGCATGCATTTGACACACGCATACACAAGAATTTGTACACGTATACATACTCTTTGGTCAAATTGTTTATTTGGTTTATTATAGACATAGTTGAATGTCAATCAGAAAAAATGGTATAATGTGGTTTTGTTGAATGTCAAACAGAAAATATTTATTTGATGAATACTACGTGAAATACTGAGCGCTTATACAAATTGTGTGGCAGTAAGATACATTTAAATGTACACGGACTATCATTATATGCATAAAGAAAGTTTTGTAGCAGCAATCTGCAATAACAACATTCAGGTACAAAAAATATATTTAATTTACTATTGCTGGTTCAAAGCAATTATTGTAGTTTGCGATTTTAGTAATTGCATATACTTCAGGGGAAATAAGTGATTTTGAGAGATACGTACATTTAAATGTGCACGAATTATCTGAATAACAACATCATCATACAGGTAAAAACTTTTTCTCTTCTTGATTTGGTCGAATTTCGACCGCTAGGCGACCACTAGTAATGTTTAATAAGTTGTCTTTTGCATTTGTTTTTTATGTTATCTTGATATTTGATTAATGATAAAGTTATTATGTTGTTTTGGTTGATCATAAGGCTGATTCTGTGATTTTGCTCAACATTGATTTCAATAAAGAGTATTATTTTTACTATAATATAGTTTTTAATTTTTGTGTATGAACGCTCCCCACTATGTACGAAGGTATCCCATATGGTGAACGAAGCTACCCCGTGGTGGGGCAGATTCGAACACTTTGCCATTTTTTCAAAAAATTGTCATGGCATCCTAATACTCTTATATACTGCAATTTACTATTTCTATTGTCAAACATAGATATCTAAGCTACATAACACGACTGAAATTATTTAAAAAAAGTTAATAATTAAAATTATAAAATTCTTAGAAAAAAAAGTGTACGAATCCTACCTGCTTTCCCCTATGTTAAAATAAGTAACAAATTATTTATAATGTTGACTCGTGTAGTGTTTTTTTTGTAATGCATTTTTATTGTTAATCTTATATTATTATAATACTAAATAACTCACATTACAGTGTAATGACTCTGATAATTTAACTCGTTATCATAAAATGAACCAATTAAATTATTAAGATATACACCCACAATTTAGGGATTTGTTCCAAAACTTATAACCCTGGTAAAATTTTACAACATTCGTGTTCGGGTTTTTTCGCCAACTGTCGGTAATCAGAGTGAGAGTAAAGTGAGAATACCCATGTTTGCCTGTCATCGTCGACGATCCGCTAGTTATGGATTTCTAGCCACATGCCCCGCGGGTTTGTGACAGTGTATTGCGATAGAAATTTAATTTTTCATTAAAAAAATATCGAAATACAAGTTTCGATATTTTTTATCAGTTACTTCCGTATAATAATTGGTTCAGTTTGATCACAATACGAAATCTATTCAGAAATAAGTATCATAGTTTATAAGTGTTTGTACATGATTTAAACTATATATTTGAATATTATGATTTATATCTGTATGAATATCACTCCGCTTATGCCGATGACGTGCATTGCGTTTACAGAAACCCGGTCTTCTCAAAATATTGTTCATTTATTGTTATAAGGTCCGCCTACTTCCACTTTAGCTTGCTATTGCGGGTTGATATTTCTACAATATATACTAAAAGAAAATAAATAAAATTATAGATGTACAGAAAATGTTTATTTCAAACAAGACGTACAAAAAATACAAAAAATTCTTTAAAATAAATAAGTCGAATTATAGGACAGGGCACGCGTGCGTTTCAGCTGTATCTGCACCTAGTTGCCTGCTGCAACTTCTTCGGTTTCATTTTCTTATTATAAAATTCCACACCATTGTTCAATTCTCACTACATGCAATATAGTGTACGTAAAAAGCACAATTACTAATTGAAATAATTATAAATAAACTGTTTGTACATTATTATTTAATTACACCCCATACTAAATAAAATAATCATAATTTTCGTATATTTTTATATTTTTGACAAAGATGACACAATTGACATCTGTGGACGTCTGTGGATATATACGACCAAAAACCTTCATCGTCCATTACCAATTCAAGTTTTTAATCCAATTAATATGTCTGTTATTAATAACTTCGTTTTTTTTATGAAATTCTACTACGAGTTTTATGAGTACCTGCTTTAAAAAACACTAGGCATTGCGGGCTTTGCGATTAGTTAAATGATTGACTTCCAAAATGAAAAATAAATGTCGTTGAATCATATGCCAGCCTACGTGACGAAGTTGGTTAGACGTCGGCTGTGAACTGAGAGGTCGCGGGTTCGATCCCCGCCCCGCTAGAAATGTTTGTTCTACCCACAAATACTCCTTTCGGGTCTGGGTATTGTGAGACTGAAAAGACCCACGACACAAGACTCGATCTTAGTGTGGGGTCAGGACTATGTACGTGACTGTTGGGTGTTATTTATTATTTTCATTATATTTATGACATCTCATCTCAAAACCAGCATTCTACCATAGCCAATTCACCCATTGATTTGAACCAGGTACAATATGTACAATATGGTACTTGTTATAATTCAGAGCTATGTGATGAATAAGGGTTCATCCACCAGAGTTATTTGGTTTATAATTTTACGACCAGCCAATTCTATCAATCCAATTAATTCTATGTCTCTGCTCGTGCTGCTCTGATTCTGTTCATCTTATTATGTTTACTTAATATTATAAATTCAAACGAAACTCTTTGTCTGTCGTCTGTCTGTTTTTATTAATGGAAAATGAGAAAACAAATCACCTGATGGTAAGTAATCACTACCGCCCATGAACATCCATAACGTTCGGATCAAAGATGTATTGCGTGTCCATGAAATGGCAGAGGAGTGGAAAGGAGAAAGGATGGGAAGAAGAAAGAAGCATTGGGCATCCAGCAATCTCACTTACCGAATGCAATGGAAAAGCTGTTACTTCACGTTGATCATTCATGCTGAGCAATAACTGACAACAGCGTGGCTCTAACACTTCTGTTTGTTTGACAGTCTAGTGCCTGTTAAACTTTTACGCCTACACCACTGAACCAATTGCCTTGTGTGAGCTGTGTAAACGGGTAAAGTTACGTTATCTATTACGTTTATAAGGCAAAATTTTTAATCCTAATAAATTTCAAAAAATATATCCGTCGTAATTTATATAAGTCTATCTTCTTGTTATTCAATATAATCGTTTCAATAATTATTTAAATAATGTATTATTTTCTATTTTGTGTTTATAACCATGATATTAATCGTAATACAAATAATAAGTTACTTTAAGGGTTGTTCTGGCTATCTACGACGCTCTATTTGCATGTAAGTGGATGGTATGCTAGAAAGTATAAGGCGAATAAAATAGGACCGGATTGAGGTATGGCATCGAATGAAACTTGATAAGACGGGATGTAACGGGAAGGAATCAGAAATGTTAATGATGATTCAAAACAACAACAACTCAAGGGCGATAATAAGAACATATTGTTTTCTTATGTAGTGTAAAATATATCCCTAGAAAAAACGTTTGTTTTTACGATTACAAATACCTAGTTATGTTGCGGTAAATTCTTAACATCCACCATCTTCTACTTATCTGTTTACTCGGTATTATTTGGTTTTTATATATATTCATAAAACTCGTATCTATACGCGCTTTTTAAATAAATGTCGTGGCAACCGCTAATGCATCGACGTCGATCGACGTCCATTTTTGACGACTTATCTATTGACAACTCGCTCGAATACGTGGCGAGGTGCGCAAAATTTGTGGCAATGATGCGCAAACGTGTCATCGCCTATCATCGGCGAACATCGACGATTGTGTAAACGCGCCATAACAAGTCATATAATAAAATATATAAATTACTTATATAACTCATCCGCGTAAACTTAGGTTTCTGTAAAAAAATTCATTGTACTATTCTGTAAATACACATTACAGATTTAAGAAAATAAGATATCGGCAAATCTTATGAAATTAGCGAGTGGGAGTATCAATAAATCTTATAAAAATTCTTACATGAAAAACATATAAATTATATATTTATTGATCTATTTCATTAGGATGAAGGAAACCTGACGTGGGTGTAATGCTTTGTTATGTTGACAGCCTCCGTGGCGCAGTTGGTTAGACGCCGCCTGTGAAACGAGAGGCCGCGGGTTCGATCCCCGCACCGAGAGAAATGTTTGTGCGGCGCACAAATATTTCTTCCGGGTCTGGGTGTTTGTGAGACCGAAAAGTCTCTCGTAGTTCCTGATACCCACGACACAAGACTCGATCTTAGTGTGGGGTCAGGACTATGTATGTGACTGTTGGGTGTTATTTATTTATTTATATTTATTTATTATGTTAAGGCGAGTGTTACTCATTGTAAGAAAATTAAGTTATTTTATTTTCGAAATTTATATAAGATAAAATTTAATTAAAACCCCGATTAAATGCGTACATCTAGATATTTTGACTATACAAATGTTCATGGGTTGCAGTGATCATCTACCAACAGATAAAATGTTATTTGGCCTTCTCTACAATCAAAAATAATCTTTCGATTATTAAAACTAATTTAATAAAATTTAAAAAATTCTTTATTCTAGGTTGTCATAATTACAATGAGAAATATCAGTGATGTCGACACTGGGCAATGCCTGCCTTGTAGCCATCAAGAACAAGTAACTACCCGATATATAATAATAATATAATTAACAACATTCAATCAAATACAATCAAAAATCATGTTATTAAAAAGAATATTTCGGAATTTGGCACAAAATATTAAAATAAGTATGGAATAAAATTATTTGACACATATGCCAGTGTCAAGTACTAAAAAACAACAATAAAATTCATCAAAATACTAGCACAAGATGACAACACGCGCCAGAAGACTAAACGCACGTATAAGATCTTCCAGCTCGTCGAGCTCCGCGTCGTGGGCGTCGGCTTCGGACGTGTTCGAGGTGACGCCGGACAACGACGCGTTGAGCCAACGCGACGAGCTGCAGTCGTCCCCGCCGCCACCAAGACCTGCGCGGCGAAGAGGACAACCCCCTCCAGCGGTGGGCTTGGGACCCACGGGGCCGAGTGTCCCGCCTACGGTCCCCGCTACCGGTGGAGTAGTGCGCCGCATGAGATGGACTCATCAAATGAATGAAAATGTCATGCGGGCCTACTTTGGGGCGACAAAGGGGGGAACTAACCTCACTGCATACCGTGCTCAGATGCTGTCTATGTTTCAGGTTCTGGAACCAACGATCAGTGTGTCATCCCAACGACTATCGGATCAAGTGCGGTTTATCCAACGACGTAAGTTGTTGGATGATGAAGCACTTGAGCGGCTGCGTACTGAAGCATGTGTTGATCTAGATGTTATCACGCCTATCACCCAGCGAGCTGCAGAAACACCATCCATTCCTGCTGCTGATATTGAGCTGGTGGACAATCTAGACAACACTGTAAGTCCCCAGGATCAACAGCGTTTGAGAAGGACTTTGGAGAGTGCGATTTTGGAATATAAATCCATACCAGCGTCCTGTAGACTGCGCGTGCCGCGTTTGCCTACGCATAGACGAAACTTAGCGCTGATGGGAGCATTGGACTCCATTGTTTCTACCTATATGGAGTCCAGTCGGGACCTTGTTGATACGCATTCGATCCTTTACTGCGCGGCCGTCGCAGCATGTCGAGTGGCTAATGTCAAATTTCCAATTAATAATATTACTACCACTCGAGATGTTGCGACTGTGCCTGCATGGCAGCGTAGGATCGAGGACCGTATTAACAAGGCTCGAACTCTCATCGGCAAGCTTATTGCTTTCCGAAATGGAAACAGTAGGCAAATGGTCATGCGTTTTGTGGCCCAGGCCTTTTCTGGGACTAATATAAGTCCCCGGGATTATGGTCTTTGGGTCACAGAGCGCATAGACTATTACAAACAAAAAGTTTACGCGTGGGCGAGCCGCATTCGCCGCTATAGGAAGCGGTGGGATCGATTCCAGCAGAATCGTACTTTTCAAAGTGACCAAAAGAGGGTGTATAGATGTTGGGAGCGTTCTCCACAAAGTGTGGTAGATTGGCGGCTGCCTAATATTCATGACATGCGTAACTATTGGGCAAATATATGGTCGTCGTCTATCTCCCACACTGAAGCCGACTGGTTTGGTGTTGTTGAGCGAGCTTGTGAGTCTATACCAATTATGGAAGCTGTTTCAATCAGTTCAGAAGATGTCCTGGTTGCAATCCGTCCGACACAAAACTGGAAGTCTCCCGGTCCGGACGGTTTGCACAATTTCTGGTTGAAATGGCTTCCATGTTCGCATGCTCGGTTGGCAGCACAATTCCAGGATGCGCTTGATGGAGGATTGCTTCCAACATTTATGACTACTGGTGTTACTCACCTCCTCTACAAATCTGGTAGTACCACGGACCCAAAAAATTACAGACCCATTACATGCCTCCCCACCATATATAAACTTTTTACATCCATTTTAAGGGCTAAAATAGCACACCATTTCACCTCAAACAATATTCTTTTCCCAGGCCAAACAGGATGCAAGAGTGGGTCTCGTGGTACTAAAGAACTCCTTCTCATAGACATGACCATTTGCCAACAGGCTCGTCAGAATCGTAGGAATTTATCGGCTGCCTGGATTGATTATAAAAAGGCGTTTGATTCGGTGCCCCATACTTGGCTCATGAGGGTGTTGAGTTAACGAAATAAACGGAAATAATAATAATAACACCCAACAGTCACATACATAGTCCTGACCCCACACTAAGATAGAGTCTTGTGTCGTGGGTATCAGGAACTACGAGAGACTTTTCGGTCTCACAAACACCCAGACCCGGAAGAAATATTTGTGGGCCGCACAAACATTTCTCTCGGTGCGGGGATCGAACCCGCGGCCTCTCGTTTCACAGGCAGCGTCTAACCAACTGCGCCACGGAGGCTGTCAAAAAAAAGCAATGGTAAAGTTATATGTCAGTATAATGGGATATTGTACAATTCAAAACTAAGAAATAATAACAACATATATCTGTCTATGTCTATCTCAGTGGTGTGCCTTATGTTATACTGTTATATTTTAAAGACGACGGTAGGCGATAATGAAATGTGTGATCTGCGTGGACACTTTTAACGCGCACAATAGTTGTTTAAATTGTGTCTTTGGAAGAAACTAACGTCTAAAATACAGGCTAGGCCTAGTTTAGACGTTAGTGTAAATCTTATGATGTAGCAATGTGTATCCGCCGCGTAGTGTACTATGCAGCTAATTACAAATATAAGTATTTGTTGCTTTTAATTGTTCAACGATATAATGACAATCTAAATGTCCTGTTTATGTGGAAACATGTAAATTGTAATATGAATGCTAGGGTCATGTACATAGGTATCTCATAAGGTTATATAGTGTATTTTGTATGTGTTAAATAAATATTTTTATTATTATTATTATTATTATTTTTGTGACGTGTTTTGCTCGGATTAATTCCGGTGGATTGAAGTACACGGGCCTAAGCCAAGTGTACATCAGGGCGATTTTCCTCGGCTGCCGAAGATCTTATATGGGTGGAGGGCATATTTGAGTCAGTCTGCAAGAACTTGCGAACAGTCCGGCATGTATTGAGGATGGCAGCTTTTTGTAGCAAGAGATAAATATTGGGAGGCAGGTTTAATATTTTAAGTGACAAATGAAGTTGTTTGGGTATTACCCCTGTGGTGGAGAGAACTATAGGGACTATAGTAACTTTATGAAGGTGCCAGAGTCGTGTAATTTCGTCTTTTAATTCAGTGTATTTAGTCAATTTCTCTGCTATTGTTGTCTGTAAGTTGTGTGTGTTTGGGACGGCTATATCTATGAGGTACCCGGTGTGGTTTTCTTTATCTACTAACGTTATATCTGGTCTATTGTAGGGAATGGTTTTATCTGTAAGGATGGCTCTATCAAAATATAATTTGATTCTAGAATTCTCTAGTACAGTTTCAGGGCTATATTTATAATAGGGTTGGGACTTATCAATCAGTTCGTACTTCAGGGCCAGTTTCTGGTGGATAATACTAGCCACTTGATCGTGCCTGTGCTTATAGTCGGTTTGGGTTATTGCTTTACACGCTCCGGTTATGTGTTGAATTGTTTCTGGGGAACTATTGCATTTTCTACATGTATCGGAATTAAGGGTTTTTGTAATGAATTTTTTATAATTTCTTGTCTCTATTATTTGGTCTTGTATGGCTAGCATGAATCCTTCAGTCTCCGGAAAGAGTTGGCCTTGAGTGAGCCACGCGTTCGATGCCTCCTTGTCGACATTTGGTTGGCTCAAGTCTTGGCGATGCCTTCCATGCAAAGACTTCTGGATCCATTCTTCTATTTTTGTCTTGTCGTCTGTCAATCGTTCATTTTTCTGTTCTGTTCTATCTTTCATATTGAGTGGAGTGAAGTGGCTGTCGTTTTGTACTATTGATTTATGAAGTAAAGAGGATGCTGCTTTATTGAAAAAATAATGTCTCAGTGCTGTAATTTGTCTGTTATGAAGATTAACAATATCAATAAGTCCTCTACCTATTATTAAATATGCTATATATAAATCTATATTTATAGCAGTTTCTAATACGACTAGTAGTGTTTTGCTATAGCCACGGTGAATATCCTACTAATATTATAAATGCGAAAGTTTTTGTGAAAGTTTGTGTGTTTGTTACTTCTTCACGCTCAAACCGCTGGACCAATTTTGTTGAAATTCGGTACGGAAGTAGCTGACACCTCGGATTATCACATAGGCTACTTTTTATCCTGACAAAATATAGTGTTCCCGATGGATGTGCACGGAATTGAAATATACACGATACTCATACAAACTCAAAGGAATTTGATGGGAAGTTTAAAGTGCGGTATTATCGTCGAGTATATTATTAGCTTAATAGTAGTATTTTTTAACAGTTATTATGTGGAATAGATATGTGTTTACTTAGATTCAAAACTAACGTTTAATGTACATATTAATAACATTGTTACTAAAGCTTATCGTCAATTAGGTTTTATTCTTGGATTCGGCAGAGACTTTAAAAAAGCCTCCACAAGCTCTTGTATAACGCTTTTGTTCGTTCTATCATAGAATACGCTTCAGTTGTTTGGAATCCGTATTAAAATGTATATATTAGCCAAATCAAATGTATACAAAATACATTTATGCAACATTTGAATGATCGCTTCAATTGTCCAGCTCTACCTGAATCTTCTATATTTTCATTAGCTGATCGATGAAATATACGCGATCAATATTTGCTTTTCAGAATTAACGTTACTGATTCTCCTTATATTATGAGTAAAATTTTATTTAAATGTCCTCGAATAATGGTAAATGGTCGTACCAAATATTTATAGATGTAATTCATTCACTCGAAGAGCTTGCAATAACTATAACCAAAACTTCTACGATATTGACATATTCTTTTTATCGTGGCATACACTTAAGCGTCCACTTATGAATACAATTAAATCCAAATTGTAGTGTTACGAGTA
Source organism: Hyles euphorbiae (assembly GCA_023078785.2). Lineage (NCBI taxonomy): Eukaryota > Metazoa > Arthropoda > Insecta > Lepidoptera > Sphingidae > Hyles > Hyles euphorbiae. The sequence continues at coordinate 5,030,786 of CM041051.1, read as the reverse complement.
TAATTGCCTCTTACATTAACCTTTTATTGATTTATTTTTAATTTAAATTTTATCATATGTTTATTTTATTATGGTAGTTTTTAAATTTATTTATAACTTCATATTTTTTTTAGTTTTTGTTTACATATTATTCACTGTAGCACAGTGGAAACTTGTTTTGTTTGTGTTAAATTTTAATTTTGCTTGTACACTTGCTTTGTTTATGTATGACTTCATTGTGGAAACTTCACTGGATCATTTACTACAAACTGCATCTTGCTCATATGTTTTATTGTTCTGTATTTTTCCGAAATACATATAAAATAAAAAATATTTAAATATTTTATTATATATATTATATATTTAATAAAAATATTTCAATTTAATAGGTCAAACGCATGCTATCCGGGTAAACTAAAAATGTATTATGCTGCTCCTATAACCAGGTTAAGGCAATATAGGGACGTTCAGGCAATAAAATTAACTATATATTATCATTATAATAATTATAAATTTACAACGGTTTATCTCTATTTCACGGTGGTCGCGGGTTCGAATCCCAGGGCGCACCTCTGACTTTTCGGAATCATGTGGGTATTGATAATCAATCACCACGCACTAAAACGGTGAAGGAAAACATCGTAAGGAAACCTACATACCATATCTATTTATAATAACAACTTCTATGGTATGTAAGTCCGCCAACCCGCACTAGGCCAGCTTGGTGGACTATATGGCCTAACCACTCTCAATCGTACTCTCGATTGTAGAGGAGGCCCGTGCCCTGCAGTGGGACGTATATGAGCTGATACAGATATCTATAAAAGGGAAAAAACCTGATGCACGGACCGTAGCCAATGTTATTAATATTTACAAAAAAGAAGTTGAACAAAATAGATGTGCTGAAACTTATTGACAAACTTTATTGATAAATTATTTTCTACGAAGCCTACATGTCTACAGATCACGCTCCTGCTCAATATGAAAAAGCTCAGACTACCTACCATCGAAAACAGAAAATAACTATTTAGCCTTTTTTATTAGCAAATCATATCCTTATAGATCGTTTATTACAATTCCATCATATTATAATAAATTTAAAATCAGTTAGAACTATTGGACTACCGCTTTTGGAAATCAACTTCATCGTAGGTGTGTGATGCCTATAAAAATTCTGATATAAGTACACAGGTTAGTGACAATACTTGAAGCCATCGCAAATATTCAATAATTTGTTTAATAATAAATAAAATAAATAACACCACACAGTCACATACATAGTCCCGACCCCACACTAAGATCGGGTCTTGTGTCGCGGGTATCAGGAACTACGAGACTTTTCGGTCTCACAAACACCGAGACCTGAAAGAAATATTTGTGAGCCGCACAAACATTTCTCGGTGCGGGGATCGAACCCGCGGCCTCTGGTTTCACAGGCGGCGTCTAACCGTCCGGCGCCACGGAGGCTGTCAAAATTTATATCAGGGTTTTCCAACCTGAATATAAATCCCAATCCCCGAAACCACATAGGGGGATAAATTAAAAATAAAAATCAGTCATCTGCTGTGTGGCAAATAGCAATAAACATTCCATAAGAATTAACAGACGTCCATTAACATACACCAAATGGAGTAAATGAGACCTAAGTAGATACAGACATTGAGCAAATAATTTTTATTTTTATTTTATTGAAAAAATAAATAAATAATAATATTATAACTCAATTGATACAGGTGACAAATGACCCCTCTAAATCGTTCTCTCGATTGCAGAGGAGGCCAGTGCCCTGCAGTGGGACGTATATGGGCTGATAGAGTACAATACAAGGTACAGTACATACCTTACGGGTAAGAAAAAAATTAAAGTATCTATATTGTTAAATTTTAGAGGTCCGCGAGATATGGTTAGGTTTTGCTAGAAGCCCTTATAGTAGGTTTGGAAACCCCATTTCAGGCGATATTAATCAAGTAACTCTGAATCACTAGGGAATATAAGATCCGTGCTTACTCTTGATCTGAAAATAGTGTCTTATTCAGTCGCCGAACAGTCGAACACATTTGTTTCATTTAAATTGACGGGGTTAATAAATTCATTCGCATACGCAAGATGCTTCGTATCACGTAAGGCCGAGTTGATGTTAGTCACTAATTACATAAATATTTGTCACCTCTATATACCAGTGACTTCACCATACATTGTTCACGCGTGCCGTTTTCACGAATCATATAAGGCAAGTTAAACATTTCATATTAAATTTGAATTTCCTTGTTACGTATGGCGTGATATCAATAAATCTTTTTTATCTCGTTTTATTTTGAATACTTATGTCACGCGTCATTATTGAAATTAAGTCGGGCATCGACCGCGTCTCATCACTTTACTACGAATCAAATGAAATTTTTAGTATTATTACTACAGGATAAAACCAAATTTTAAAATATTTTAGTCCACCTATTTCCTCTTTCCATAAAATTGAGTCATTTAAAGGTATATGAGACCACCTATTAATGGGGCTGGAGTCTGTGCCGCCCTCACACCGACTACTGTAACTCCTACAAGCCAGTAACAACAGTGGCACGCAATGTAATGACACCAAGCATTGAAGCTCGGCGAGTCTCCGGGAATATCTAACTTGTCTTTAACCCGTAATTAAATTAATCAGAATGTTAAATTAATAGGAGGAGTTGGAAATCAATTCTATCGGTGGGGTTGTTAGCACATTTGCTTGCCCTTTCTGGAAAAAAGCCGTGAGTTTATGTATGTATTTAAAACGTATAGAGCAGGTCAGGAAGCGACTCCAATAGTCAATAAGCATATATTTCCAGTTGACACTATATTTAAAGGCCATGTATTGACGATTAGATGTAGCGCAATATCAGGATGGAAGGGTTAAAAGGTAAAGGGGGCAGGGGCTCCTATACATTATTATTTAACGTTCTTACTCCTTACGCACAGCTAACACGGCGCTGCCCCAACGCACCTTACTGCACTTATACACTGCGATCTTTTCCATGTCATGTTTCGTCTATAATGGAAATGTCGATTTTATGCAAACAAAATATTTAGTATGTTATATTTGTTGTTATCGGATATATTTGATTTGACCCCAGACGGGACTATTCCCACATATATCCCCTGGTATCCAATGACAACTAATTATTGACACGCCATTTTTACGATTATTTTTCCTCAACAGAGGAAAAATAACATTACGTTAAAAATAAATTCGTTGAAAATATTTATTCGTCCCATACATCAAGTTTTAAGAAACACGGTGACAAAAACGCTTTTTTCCTAAATTAATATTATAAAGAGGAAAGATTTTGATTGTTTGTTTGCATTGAATAAGCTCTAAAACTACTGGATCGAGTTGAAAAATAATTCTCCATTAGAATGCTATATTATCCCTGATGAACAAAGGCGATAGAATACTTTTTTTAAATGTGTATCTGTACTCGCGCGGAGCCGGGTCGGGCTGATTAAAATAAAAATACTGTTGTTCGTTTACCACATGACTTTACTGTCGTCAATTATAATTAACAATTCATGTGGAAATACACGAGTTTTCTGAAAACATAAAAAGATACAAACGAAAATCCTGAAAGTTCTGTTTATCTTTAGGGATAGAATTCAAGGTCGAATTCAATGTCTTTAAATTACGTTTCTGAAGGCTTAAACCCACAATCCACTTGGAGAGCATAGAGTACTAAAACTTAATCTTTCACAGTCAAATATACATTTTAAGCAGCCTGGCAAAAAAATTGCAACAAACTGTGATCAAGGTCTCATAAATATCTGTATGTGTATCAGTCCATTTAAGTTACATTGCATGGTGTAGTGGTTAGGCCATATAGTCCATCACGCTGGCCTAGTGCGAGTTGGCGGAATTTACATAAAAAAAACATCGCTATGGTATGCAATTGTCCTCACGATGTTTTCCTTCACCGTTATAGTGCGTGGTTATTGACTACCAAAATGCATATGACTCCAATAATTCAGAGGTATTCCTCATAAATAAAAAAAATCCTGACAACTTTCTTCAAAATAATACACCTTATAAATAAATACACGTACAAGAAGTATATTTCAAACAGGCCAAAATACGCGATATCATGTATCAATAAAACAAACATTATAAATTATGCGAACAAATAGGTAGCGTTGGCCAAAAATCTCGGGTTTCGTATAACAAAACAAGTGATTCTCGGTGGTCCATTCACGAATCGAGATGAATGAATGACTCATCTCGTTTCGTCTGACTCAGTGCTTTACAAACATTGTACCCGAAATTTATAACGTATGAGGTGTATGGCGCTAACAATAGATTATCCTAGAAGTAGAAAATTAGGCTAATTTAATTCAGAGAAGAAACACTAAAAATAGAACTATGACTGTTTAGAGTATACACTTACATATGTGTAAACTCACGCCTGTATATCGTTAAAGGGATAGGGATGTTACCGGTCGACTAACAATTTCTATAACTAATAAGCATTGACATAAATATATGGTCAGTGCAGAAAGCGCATAAAGTGTTCCGACGTAAGTGGTGCGCGCGCTCCAGTACATCTCTAGTGGAGTGTTGCTGAGATTTGTCGTCACTCGAAACGATTTTGAAAATGGTTGCTTATATTATGTTTCTGTCATTAAAATGCTTATTAAAATGAAGATAATAATTTGTATTACCATTTAGACGAAATCTGTTAAAGTAAGTTAATTTAATATTTATTTCAGCGCGTATTTTTTAAGTTAACTTTTTCAAATCCAACTGTTCTATAGGACCTATCCTTAGTAATGAAATCAATGCTTACAAGTAATGATAGCGTAGAAGTCTACCGCCGCTAACTAAATAACAATATAAGTACAGTAACAAAGACAGGGCTAATAATATTTTAAGTAACTATCCCTTGGGAACGGTACTCTTTTCTGAATGAAATGAAAAATACACTATGAAACGTTTGCGTTCCTGAACATGCGTATGCGAAATTCCATCATGATCGGTTAGGTCAATTAAGTATTTGTAATTGAAATATAATATAATAAAATATTTGTTAGGATTACCATTTTGTCAATATTATTATACCCGTATAGAATTAAACATATTAATAAAATAATACTTCATTATCTTACGGAAGTTCATACATACATATATCCATAAACTCACGCCTTTTTCCCAGAAGGGGTAGGCAGAGGTGCCAGGACACCCACATTTGGCCTTGTATGTTCCGTCCTACAATGTGATAGGTGGCGAGCCTATCGCCACATCGGGCACAAACTCCTGTCTCTGGGCTGATAATGAATAGAAAAATCCAATATAATTTTGCCCAATCCGGGATTCGAACCTGAGACCTCAGCTTTGTAACCGTACCCTCGTACAACTACGCCACTGAGGCAGTCTACGGAAATTCCTAAATTTATTTAAATTCTTTAAGAGGTAAAGGATACCAGCAGTATCACTGAACTTTAGACTACAGTGATGTCATGAATATAATACATGTCGTATTGAATGTACGTTGGAATTATACGTAATAACTATGATGTACCTTCAGTACTATGCGAGTCTGAGAACAGCTGATTAAATGCTGTATCGGGTTTTCCGTACATAATTACTCATTTGACAAATCGTATGACTAACCAGAAGCCTATAAGGTACTCATCTTGTATTTGGAGTTGTTAGATTTGACAACCTCCGTGGCACAGTTGGTTAAGTCGACAGCCTTGACCAGACAACAGAAACCTGGACAAATGTTTGTGAGATTGACCAACATTTGTTTCGTGTACGAGTAGTGAAACTATGAAGTTGTTCGTAGTTTCTGAATGCTGAATGAATGAAAACACAAGATTGCATAAACCTGGCCAATGTTTGTGGGATTGACAAATGTTTGTTTCGTGTATGAGTAGTAAAACCATGAAGTCTATCGTAGTTTCTTAATGCTACGAGTTACGACACAAGATTGCTTGACTTGACCATCTCCGTAGCGCAGTTGGTTAAGTCGGCTATAAATGAAATGCCTAGGGCTGATTCCATCGCCAGGACAAAATAAACTATAAGCCTCATTATCTCGGCATGCTCAAAACTAGATATAGGGATATAAACCTTACCTCTATACGTATATTTCAAATATATTAAAATCGAGACCGTAAATCACATACAATTTTATGATAGCGCTTGTGCCGTTTACTACTTAGCGTCGGCTGAATTGATAGTAGCGTTCATTATATTATTTAAAAATAGAATACGAATGATAAGCTTAATATCAACCATTATTTTCATTATTGTGATTTTAGTAGTAAAATTAATAAACAAGATTTGTATTTATTTATCAAATCATACTACTGGATTAAAAAATATAAAAAAATAACGCATTTTTACATATGACATGTTCCTAGTCATCAACAAATCCCTGCTTCATATCAGGATATTGGGTATCTAAACCCATGCCCACATACAAAAAATATACAAAAGGAAAATATAATGACGTCTGCATTTATATCAATTACACTGAACTCATGACAAAACAACGATAAAATTTGCATGTGCCATACTCCAATAGTTCACGTCATCCATTACGTTGCACTCCGGATGCGATAGTACAAGATTCTGTAAATGGGAAAACCCGCTAGTAGTTTCTTTGAAACACAATATAATTTCACGGTTCACATGCCATGACTGTTTCAGTACATTGATAAATGAGTCAAATTTTGTAGTGGCCTGATTTTTTTAGGATATGAGTAATAAGATATAAGACGCTTAACTGTACTCCACACATGTGGTTATATTTTCTCAAGATTTTCATATTGTATTTTTTTTTAATTGGTAGAGTGACGATGTTGTTAGTCATGCTGATAGTTGATACCACTGTCCCATTGGAGATCGATGTGAAGCGATAGCTTTACTGTCGCATTTCGTTCGGTGAGTGAGATTACCGGATGCCCAATACCCCTTCCGTCCTTTAATCCTGTTTCCATATGATGAGCCAACAACACAAAATAAAATTAATTTAAAAATAAATAAATGAAATTAATAAATAAATTAAAGCAAGAAATTAAAATAAGTAATACTAAGTATAGAAAATATATTGTATATAGAGATTAAGCTCTACGTGTATTGACTTCTCATAAGAGCTCTTAAATTGCCTACGTGACCAATAAATGCATTTCATTTCATTTCATCCATGATCCAAGCTTTATGGATAGTCATGGGCGACAGTGATCACTTACCATCAGGTGACCTTTTATGGTTTTCCGAACCTATCCAATTAAAAAAAGATTGATAAGACGAGCGTAACATAGACTGATGACGGGGAAAATTGATATCTGCTTGGATATCCATAGTAGAAAATCTCATCACGGGGCCCATAGAAATGTTTGGCATTTGCCATTTTCGTGTCTAATGAATTCTTGTTTCTCGAAGTCTGGCATAATTTTATTGGCCGTCGAAAGATAATAATGTGCCGCCGGTTCATCAGCTGTTAGGATTATACTACACTTATCATCAGGTAGTAGTCACTTTGTAGTTTGTACATGTAAATACAGAAAGAGAGCAGAAAAAGAAGAACAAAATCGTATAATTTACTATGTGAACCCTTTATGAACCGGATCGACTAAGCCGTTACTATAATTCAGGAAAACAGTGTATATCTGATGCGTGTTATTTTTCATGAATCTGAATAGTTTTTCGACGCCGATTTCTGAAATAGTGTAGCTACATACAATTTCTGAAATCGGCGTGAGCATCTAAGGCAGCTGCTCTAGCTTAGTGGCTATGAAGTGACGAGAAAAAATCGAGTGTAAATTCAAAATTAACGCACCCAAATTAGTCAATAACCGTACAAAAACTTAATGCAAAAAATAAATGTATTTTATTTTCCTGTATATTTATATATCTCATGGAAGAGAATTTTCATTTTCACAGTAATCTGAAGTATCTGAAATATGACGCGTTTTATTTTCTGGATCCACTGCATTTATGTATAAATTTAACAGAAAAAAATGGAATAAATGATGTGATATTAAATAATCATAGCGATTGTTGTGCCTGCAGTCCTGCAGCTTTATTGATAATTTTATCAGTAAAATGCCCTTGGCGCATGAATGAGGTCAATCGGGTGTAAAACAAAATAATAAATATTGTATTTACCTTACAAACATATATATTCTCTTTGTTTTTAATTGCTTACTTTTATTATATAAAAATAAAATCCACTTGAAGTACAAAACCGATGTTTTTTGTTTTCATTGTTCTCCATATTATTATAGTATCAATTATTATTTAAGGAAAGTAAATTACTTAAGTATACTATATTGGTAGTATTGGTATAATTTAAATGTCTAATTTATATATTTATTAATATAGACTTTATTGCTCACAAAAAATGAAATAAATACAATTAGGAGTGTTATGAGTGATATTGGTATTAATTTTTTGATCACGCTTTACACGCATTGGTGTGCAGTTATTATCATATTTTTTTTTTATTTTGCATATTAATTACCGTTTCTACGCATGACAATCATTTTATTCAATCCTGAACGATCACATGCGAGGTGCATGCACGTTTCTCTAAATTGTTCTTTGGAAACAACATTTTTTTCCGCCGACATTTCACTAGCAGTAGGAAAAAACGCTGTGTTAAAATTAATTTGAATTTAAGTCTTATCTCCCCTGACATTATGATTTTATAATTATGGAGTTGTACTCTGTATGTCCGCGGGTTTACCGCTGACGTACTTTAAATTTCATTGTTGTGAGAATTCGTATCTGTAAATCTTTCAGTATTTATTTTTAATAATGTATTTTACACGAAGTATTTAGTGTTTGCGGTTACAATTAAGAATTCTGATTTGGATTTTCCCACATTTCCGAATGGGAATTAATTTTTTAGCTTAGTCATTGTAAACTTTTTAAATATTATCTTTCTCTGGAATTATTCTTGCTGAGTAATAATATTTTTAGTTATATTAATATTCCATCGATGACGTTACTATGACAAAGTTTGTCGGGCAAAGTGCAACACGGTCTTCAGGACAAAGCTTATTTTGTAAGTTTCGTACTTAGTACATTATGTTACGTGTAAGCAGTTGTTTGGATCCATTCAAATTGGAATTCATTTTATATAAAAAGAATTTTGCAATGTTTTGCAGTTTTAATAATTTCATGTTTTTTTACTAATTTCAAAACTACACCAATTTATTTGAATGTTTTTTTTGGTTTTTGAAATAGAGAAAAATATACTCCTAACCTAAAATACTTAGATACTATATTAATTTGCATTAATGATCTATTAATTGTGCTTTGAAATTAAGTTCTCAATTCTCCGGATCTCGATTTGGTAGGTGGGAATAAATAATTAAATTAATATTTTTTACGTACATAGCCTTAAGAATTTCTATGAAAATGAAATGAAATGAAAACTGAATGAAAGAAATGAATACAAGGATTTTTTGTTACTTTTTTGTGAAGTTTAGTTTCACCAGGCTAATATAATCATTATAAAACCCCTTTAGTATATTCCTTTAGTATATAGGAGTTATTCTTGTTTAGTCATCATGTTTAGTAATTGTAGTTAGTGACAAAGGTTGCCGTGTTGTGTTACTAAGATAATTTAAAAGTATAAGCTTAATCTTTATTGTAACGTATTTCATGACTCCATGTAAGTAACCCGAATTTAGTTGGTATCCAAATGGTAGTCACATTTTTGAGTTAGTATAAACAATGAACAAAAGAAACAATCACGTTTAAGGTTGGAAATTTTAATAAATTCTTAGTAATTAAAAATTACTTTTGGATATTCCCTCGTTATGAAATACTCTTTTTTAGCGTATGGAATCATTCGTACTTAGTAAATCTTCTAGTAATATGCGTACAAATTTTCCTTTAATAACGTCATGCGACGCGGTTTGCGTGCTCGATGCATATAACCAACCACCAGGTTTACCAATAAACTTAAACTTGTTTCTTACGTTGTTCAAGTTGCTACGTAAGTAAGTAACAGGAATTTTGTTACAATAAAATTATTAATACACATTTTCACAATTTCAAAACAATATTTATATGGTCTTATATGGTCATAGCTAAGTGTTGGTACCTCTGCCTACAACTTTTTATGGTGCGTGAACTTTTGTACGTAAAAGCAGCAAGTAAATCTATACTAATATTATAAAGAGGAAACATTTGATTGTTTGTTTGCATTGAGTAGGCTCTGAAACTACTGAACAATTGGAAAATCCTTTCACCATTAAAATCCTCCTAAATTATTCCTGATGAATATAAAAAAAACTAACTAATTAAGTACACAAGTTCACTGTTTTAGTGGAACTTGATCATCACGTGTAATAATTGTAATAAAAGGCGGTAGATCTAAATTGTAACATTTTAGTTATACTCCAAAATAGTGTTGCCTCTCAGTTAATTGTTCTTGTTATATAAGTAATTAAAATGTGCTCCAATTAAGTTAAGTAGTTAATTTCATTTCATTTTCATAGAAATTCTTAAGGCTATGAAGGTAAAAAATATTAATTTCATTAATTATTCCCACTTACCAAATTTAGATCCGGAGAATTGAGAACTTTTTATTTTATTGCCTTTGTAGGCAGACGAGCTAGCGGCCCACATGATGGTAAGCGGCTACCGATACTCATGGACCTCTGCAGTGCCAGGGGGCCAGCACAACAAAATCGCTGCTTATTTAATCTTTTTATTTATTTAATCTTTATTGTACACATACAAAAGAACATAACAATATAAAGAAATAACATCTATGAAAAGTACAAAAGGCGGTCTTATCGCTAATAAGCGATCTCTACCAGACAACCTTTGGATGGATATAAAAGGAAGGAAAAAGAAAGGGCAGTGTAAAACAAAGATAAGTTAAGCTCCAATAGATATAAATTATAAAATATATGCTTACTTTAAGGACAGTACTATCTGTAAACCTCGTTTGAAGAAGGACAGGTCATAGCGCTCAGGAAACACCGATGCAGGAAGTTCATTTCAGAGCTTATACGTGCGTAGTAGGAAAGAATTCTGGAAACGGACCGTTCGGGAACGGTACGCTTCCAAGTGGTGTGAATGAACTTTACTACGGTGACGGGTGGTGCGATGGTAAAAGGGCAACGATGGTACCATCGCAAATAATTCCTCGGAGCACTCCCCGTGGAACAGACGATAGAACATCCACTCCACGTGGGGCAGGATTTGCGCTTTGTAAAGCGTTAATCTATTGCCCGACGTAAAGTACCGCTTGGCTCTGTTCAGGATTCCCAACTTCTTGCTTGCCAGTTTGTCTTTGTCCTCCAAATGACTCCTGAACTCGACTTTGCTCGATATTTCGACGCCGAGGATCCCAATACTCTCAGATCCTTGGAAAGTAACTCCTTGGAATGGCCGCGCCATGACAAAGGGTTCCTTCTTTTCAGTGAACGCGCAAACTTGTGTCTTCGACGGGTTAAATTGAACTAAGTTCAATTCACTCCATTCGGAGGCCCGCCCCAGAGAGCTCTCGACTTCAGACACAAGTTGAGACCGTCTTTCCACAATGGAATCCGGAGAGTGGCTCTGTTGGCCGATGTACCGTGCGTCACTCGTACTATCATCTATAACATCTAGATCATTAATGCAAATTAATATAGTGTCTAAGTATTTTAGGCTAGGAGTATATTTTTCTCTATTCAAAAAACCGAAAATCATTCAAATAAAGTGGTATAGTTTTAAAATTAATAAACAAACATGAAATTATTAAAACCATAAAACATTGCTAAATTGTTTTTGTATAAAATGAATTCCACTTTGAATGGTTCCAAACAACTACCTACACGTAACATAATGTACTACGAAATTTACAAAATAAGCTTTGTCCTGTTGCACTTTGCCCGACAAACTTTGTCATAGTAACGTCATCGAAGGAAAATTAATATAAGTTAAAATATTATTACTCAGCAATAATAATTCCAGAGAAAGATAATATTTAAAAAAATTACAATGACTAAGTTAAAAAAATAATTTCCATCCGAAAATATGGGAAAAATCCAAATCAGAATTCTTAATTGCAAACACTAAATACTTCGTGTAAAATAAATTATGAAAAAAAAAACTACTGAAAGATTTACAGATACGAATTCTCACAACAATGAAATTTAAAATACGTCAGCGGTAAACCCGCGGACATACAGAGTACAACTCCATAATTATAAAACCATAATGTCAGGGGAGATAAGACTTAAATTCAATTTAATTTTAACACAGCGTTTTTTCCTACTGTTAGTGAAATGTCGGCGGAAAAAAATCTAGTTCCCAAAGAACAATTTAGAGAAACGTGCATGTACTTTGCATATGCTCATTCAGAATTGAATAAAATGATTATGTCATGGATAGAAACAGTAATTAACATGTAAAATAAAAAATATGAAAATAACTGCACACCAATGCGTGTAGAAAGCGTAATCAACATATTAATACCAATATAACTCATAAGACTCCTGATTGTACTTATTTCATTTTTTGTGAGCAATAAAGTCTATATTAATAAATATATAAATTAGGCATTTAAATTATACCAATACTACCAATATAGTATACTTAAGTAATTTACTTTACTTAAACAATAATTGATACTATAATATGTAGAACAATGAAAAAAAAAATAGATCGGTTTTGTATTCCACGTGGGTTGTATTTTTATATAATAAAAATAAGCAATTAAAATCAAAGATAATATATTTGTAACGTAAATATAATATTTATTATGTTGTTTTACACCCGATTGACCTCATTCACGTGACAAGGGCATTTTATTGATAAAATTATCAATAAAACTGCAGGGCTGTTATAGGCATAACAATTTTTATGATTACTTAATATCACGTCATGTATTCCATTTTTTCCTGTTAAATTTATACATAAGTGCAGTGGATCTAGAAAATAAAACGCACCGGTGGTCGGTCTCTCATATGTGAAAGTCCATCTGGGTGGGTACCACCGCAAAGTCTATTTGTCCCGCCAAATAGTAGTGTAAATGCACTGTTGTGTTTCGGGTTGAAGGACATTGTAGCCAGAGTAACTTCTGGACATATTGAGGCTTAACATCTTATGTCTCAGGATGGTGAGCGTAGTGGAATGCCAAGCACTGCTTTGTAATTCAAGGTGTTTTTTGGTTTTGCTACTGTTCAGACGCGGTCGAATCGCTTACCATCAGGCGAACGGCAAGCTCGTCTCGGCATTCAAGGCAAAAAAAAACGCTTCATATTTCAGATACTTCGGTCATGTCATGTTCTAAAACTGCCCCCGTTGCAAGAGTTGGAATTCATGTTTTTGCGTATATTCGACTATAAAAGTCGAAATATATCGAATGGCGAAATCATCTACTTTATTAAAGGCTCATCAAATTGTCTGGGGTACTGATGTTAAAAAATTGAGAACCTTTTCTTCATAGTAAAAATCATTTACACCACACCACATAGTTTTAAACGAATTTATTCTAATTTTATACTTTATTAAGATAATAATGTTTCGGTTCATTGACCCACGATTTGACAACCACAAAGTAATAATTGTGTCAAAGATAAATGAAACATGGAATGGAAATGTATCAGAAACTTCTTGCCTTCCGTCCCGGATGTCCCGTGCCCTTAAGAAGAAGCCAATAGAATGCCATTAAGTAGTTTTCTGCTAAATACTCCACTTATAGGGATATAAATATGTACTATTCCATTACTAGCAATGCATATAATCATAAATTATTCTAGTTCTGATTCATCAATTTCACGACAGTAAATTTTCCCTATACTGTTTGTTACTTGCCTTGAGTTGACTCTGAGTCATTACACTTGTAAATAAATAGAAGCATATCGATTGTTTTTAATTTGCTATAAAATATAAAAAATCTAAACAATTTGCCTCGATGACGCAGTTTTACTCTGACTGTGTACTGGTCTCGAGTTTGAATCCCAGGTCGGGCAAAGTGTTAGTGGTTTTTTCTATTCACTATCAGCCCTGAGTCAGAATTTGTGCTCAATGTGGCGATTAGTTCGCCCCCTATCAAATCGTGGGACACACAAGGTGAAACGTGGGAGTTTTCTTGTAGTAACTCTACCTACCCCTTCTGGAAAAATGGCGTGAGATTAAGGATGTTAGTATGTAACAAGTTATGACATGATAATGACTTAATTATAATTAGTGGCTGGGAGAAATCGCCTTTGGCCTTAAGCCAGTCTATCCAAAAGAGTATAAGACAAATAATTATATAAATTTCACCTACAATTCTAAATACACGCCGCTTACAATAAATATTTTGGGAAATATACAATCCTTGAAAATTGTCTTTCTAATGAAAAACTCATACAAAATCTATTTATTTATCTAGGAATCAAATTGAAAATCGCACAATGCATCATTTACCTACGCAGGATATGTGACTATTAAACCAGTTTTAGTGTAAATTACACTTATTTATAATAATAAATAGCAAGGTTTGCTGGTCTCTGAAAGCCAATGCGGAAAATAATCGTATTTACGTGACAACTTTCATACAACTATGTTAAGAGCGTAGTAAGTCCCCTACTGCCAAAGATCACTTCATCGAAAGGTTGAGGTCAAAATGTGGTTTTAAACAAATTCCACAATTGGAACAATTATTTTGTTTTATAAACAGATATCACCTTTATCGGCGAGAAAGCATTGTTTTGTAATCATTTACAAAACAATGCTTAAGTTAAACAATTATATCTTTCTACCCTATCGTGATAGTCAATCCTAGTGTTTAATTGTACTTTGGTTAAATTATATTATTATTATTATTTATTCTTTACTGCACACACAAAAAAACAAAAGGAATACAATATTTTACAAATAAAATTAAAGAGTACAGTTGGCGGTCTTATCTTCTCTTTCTTTATCAGCCCATATACGTCCCACTGCAGGCCACGGGCCTACTCTACAATCGACAGTACGATTGAGAGTGGTTAGGCCATATAGTCCACCACGCTGGCCTAGTGCGGGTTGGCGGACTTACATACCATAGAAATTTTATAAATCGCTATGGTATGCAGGTTTCCTCACGATGTTTTCCTTCACCGTTTTAGTGCGTGGTGATTGACTATCAATACACACATGACTCCGAAAAGTCAGAGGTGTGCCCTGGGATTCGAACCCGCGACCACCGTTAATATGTTTGCAGTTGCGTCTAGTCCGTTTACCAACAGGCCACCACGCACTACACTACTTGGCGGTCTTATCGCCCTAGGCGATTTCTTACAGACAACCTTTGGATGGATATAATATGCATGTTACTCGTATTTATAATGTATATATGTTATGGGCCAAGTGATTAATCGGGCATTATTCATCATGCCCGGGCAATATAAATAATGCCCAATAAGAGCGGGCAATGTGATTATAACCAATCAATTTATCAGAGTTTAGATTGTAATTAATCACTTGGCCCAATATGGCTCGGCCATATTCATACTGCCCGGGCATTATGAATACTGCCTGCATTAATCACTTGGCCCATAACATATATATTCTTATCTCTTAGGTCTTCAAACTCCCCCACATTACATAGTATCTTATATAACGGATGATCCACCGTACGTTTGTTTGTCTGGAAGTGATCGCTAAGACCCCCAGTTGTTACACTATTTCCAAAGAATGTAAACTGTTATCTATCTACATATCTATTTCTCTCTGTGTCTTTTTGGAATTTCCTTCCAACTTTCCGAGACTTTATTTTGTTCTGTTTATTTACACAGGAAATAATTAGTATGAATATTGGAAAATACTTCGTTTGCGGTTTTATATAAATAACAAATAATTAATGCAATTAATTAATTTAATTTATATTCTGCGAGGAACGTGGGTTGTGCGTTTATAACTTTTAACACAAAATTGTAAAATTATTCAAACACAATTTACAACTGTTTGTTTTTCCGCAATAAAATAAAACATAATTATACACTAATTACATAATAATATGTTACACATTCACTTATTATAAAATTATTATTGTATTGAATAATAAATGTTGTTGACCAAAACACCATATGATTTTTTTTGTGCCAGATATAAAATTGCTAATTTGACTGTTTGCCACACTAGAATCTTTATTACTTCAAATATGTATAATAATATTATGATAGAATCATTTTATTAAATAATATAATAATTATGCAGTATGCTATCAGTTAACGGACTAGACGCGGCTGCCAACATGTTCACAGTGGTCGCGGGTTCAAATCCCAGGGCACACCTCTCACTTTTCGGAGTCATGTGTGTATTGACAGTCAATCACCACGCACTAAAACGGTGAAGGAAAACATCGTGAGGAAACCTGCGTACCATAGCGATTCATAAGAATTTCTATGGTATGTAAGTCCGCCAACCCGCACTAGGCCAGCATGGTGGACTATATGGCCTAACAACTCTCAATCGTACTTTCGATTGTAGAGTAGGCCCGTGCCCTGCAGTGTGACGTATACGGGCTGATACAATACAATACAATACAATGCTATCAGTTGTCAGTCTTTTATTTAAAAAATGCTATCCATGTTATTTTTTTTTTATCTCACCGAACGTAAATATTGCTTCCTCATGTAGACATGTTTAATTACGATTGCTCGCTAGCAGTTTTTAATATAATATGTCAGTTGAAAATAGCGCAATAAAACTTAGCGCACACCATATAAAAATAATTTGAAGCTAAGTGCCTATCGCCGCAAATAAATTCCTTCCCTGGGGACCGTTTAGTGGAGAAGAACGCTCTTTAAGCTCCTTTTCCAAATAGGGGTTTAACTGAACCTTTAGTACGACAAAGAGTGTCGGAGCCGAGGTAACGATGTATGAGACTACGATAAACTCAACCGGGCGCCAAAATAATTAAGGGTATTGTTTTCTTTGGAATCCTATCATGCAAAGATGTCCTTAAATTAACCATTCATCTTTCGTGTTATGTTATAATAAAGAACTATCCAATATTTACCTTCTTATATCCCTCGTAATATTTGGTAGCTTCTTTTGTACTCGGATCGCACCAGATAGACACTGGTTTAGACTTTACCTGTCAGCAATAGAAAATTTTATATTAATTTTAACTCCATACTAAATGTGATTTTCTTTTATTCAATATGATATTAGAGAAATGATTGGAAAGCATACGATATTAGTCTGCAATGTCGGATATATGAATTTTTGAAATTAAGCCTTGTAAGAAATGGCTGAAAACAGGTTAATTTCGACCGATCACTACGGAAAACCTTGAGGAAATCCTACGTTCAGCAGTGAAATTTAAGTAAATTGATAGAAAAGTAAATTGTAACAAATGATAATGTTAGTAAATTAGATACTAAAATAAACATTGAAATAAAACAACGTTTACGAATTTTATTGCGGATTTGGTTTAATTTTGGTTAAGTTTGTTTTGTACTGAGATGTTCAGTTCAGTTTTTTATCAATGGAAAGCAGTGCCGATGTCGACAATTCTGCCAGTACTAAGGTGTTAGACATCCCCTCAGTGAATAATAGAATAGCTACCTTCATTTTAAAATTATTAGAATTAAAAAGTAAATTTAAAAAGTTTGTTGTTAATGTAAAATGTAAAAACTAAACCAAATACCCCGATAAAAATCGCAAAAAAAATGTTTTTATTTCAATATGTAACATTCATATCCATCTAAGAGACTATTATCTTAATAAAGACAAAATATATTTTTCACCAATTTTCTCTTAATAACTTAAATTTCAACCTCTGTAACTAACTTTTCGTGGAGGATACATTCAGTATATTTTCAACGCATAGTAAATATTTTGTTGCCAAGAATACACAGGTGGGTTGCGCCGGAAATCGAGCCGTTCTATTTTTGTACTCGTGGCACACCTTTTCCAGTTATGGGAATTGCGCGAACGATAGGATAGGTGTGACAAATATAAACTGGCAATATATATTAAAAAAAGTGTTAAAGTGTTTACAAAAGTGCGTGGTGGCCTGTTGGTTAACGGACTAGACGCGGCTACCTACATGTTCACGGTGGTCGCGGGTTCGAATCCCAGGGCACACCTCTGACTTTTCGAAGTCATGTGTGTATTGATAATTATCAATAACCACGCACTAAAACGGTGAAGGAAAACATCGTGAGGAAACCTGCATACCATAGCGATTTATAAGAGTTTCTATGGTATGTAAGTCCGCCAAACCGCACTAGGCCAGCGTGGTGAACTATATGGCCTAACCACTCTGAATCGTATTCTTGATTGTAGAGTAGGCCCGTGCCCTGCAGTGGAACGTATATGGGCTGATACAGTATACAGATACAATATATATTACATTCAGTTATGACGATTTGGATTGAACGCTTTTTGTATATTAAATAATTCCTGCAATTTAGAAAGAAAGAAAAGAAAACACATTTACTTGTCGCTTATCACAATGCACACACTCATATAACATAAATTTACATCGAACATACAGAAATTAAAAAAATACTGGTGATTAATTTACTGGTCTAGGTCTCTCATATGTGAGAGGCCGCCTGGGTAGCTACCACCGCAGTGTCTATTTCTCCCGTCAAACAGCAGTGTAAATGAACTGTTGTGTTTCGGATTGAAGGACATTGTAGCCAGAGTAACTACTGGACATATTGAGACTTAACATCTTATGTCTCAGGATGGCGAGCGCAGTGGAATTCCAAGCATTGCTTTGTAATTCAAGGTGCTGTTTGGTTTTGCTACTGTTCATGTGCAGTCGTATCGCTTACCATCAGGCGAACGGCATGCTCGTCTCGCCATTCACAGCAATAAATAAAAAATTATATTATTTCTCTTTCAAACTGGAAGAATCTGTATATGTATATATATATAAACGTTCCTCTTGAATTACTCTATCTTTTAAAACCAACTGCATCAAAATCCGTTGCGTAGTTTTAAAAATCCATATAGACATAGCGACGGGAACCAGGAAGCGACTTTGTTTTAAACTATGGAGTGATGTTTGATTTCGTTGCGGGTTAAAGACAAGTGAGACATTTCTGGAGACTGGTTGATGTTCAATACTCGCTGTCATTAAAAAAACAAATATTCATGCCGATGCGAGGATCGCTCAAACAGCTCTTTTGTTTCTCAGTCGGCATCTTAACCAACTGTGGTACGGAGGGATTAGACTGGATGATCTGTTCAGAACCGGTCAGTTAATATATCGACTGGTCTAAGACCAATATTTTTCGATGGGTTCCTTAATTTCTTCTTCTAACTTGATTTATATGGTGACAGAGCAACTTACCTAAAGTAATTTACACGTATTGTGAATCTAGATAAACATAGGTACTTAATTTTGATTGCGCAAAATAAAAAATCACTCATAATTATGTAGGGGAAAACGTCGTTAGTATCGTCGGTAGCTGAATAGCTAAAGTTTTTAAGACAGGTCAAAAACTACAAGTAAATGCTTGCAATTGAAATGAAAGCCTATAAGCGGGTATGTCTTTGTATATGCACCCGATATCATCTCGTCCTAATCACAGCATTAACGGTTCAGTGCCATTTAGCTGGCATCGGAATAGTAATTGCATAGAAATCTTTCCTGTAACCAGTATCGGTTCCTTTGTACATTGATATAACCAGAATCCCTATTATCATCGCTCCTATACTTCAAGCTTTCGATCCTCAAAGACTGACAACGCTTATAGTTTGTCAAGTTATAGATAGATGCCTATGGATGATTGTCCCTAATGAATGGCGATCAGTTGCTAAGCGTAGCTGGTTGGAAAGCCGGTGATACTATTTTTGCCCTTTTCCTGGGTTCTGGAAGAAGAGCGTAATAGCTTTTCTTTCGTGCAAAAAATGGATGAACTAGCACCCCAATCAAGCCACAAAACACCCAATTAAATAATCACCCAAACCACAATCTTAACACAGGATTTCAATTGACCGATGTCCCTTAAAAACACAAGCCACAAACAACATTACAAAGAAAAATAAAATTATGTAACATAACCGCATAATCGGACTATTATAATACGTTCCGTTTACCGCATGCGCTGACCTTGGCGTATCATGCGACGTCACTGTACGTCACGCTGACGTCATCGCTCGCGAAACGTGTACTCGCGACGTCGCCACTGCGGGTTTTACGAGTGATTCTGTTCTGATCACGACTGTTTCATCACGATACTCAGAAGCCATGGTCGACGGGATCTTTCTGTTAAAGCTAAACTATTTGACTCACAGAAATATTCCAAGTCCTTATGGTGGCATGGAATATTTTATAGAGACCCCATAGAGTCAATGTTTCCTGCTATCCTGTCGGACTTGTTTTCTTTAAGAGGACCCTCTGCAGAATCTGGAAAATACTTAGTACCTACTGCTCTTCAACAACTGTAAAAGGTACTGAAAAACAGTTAATTATGAGCGTGAAATGGATCAAAAACAAAAAAATTGTTTTAAAAAGTATCCAAGATTGAAGATATTTTATCACCATGAAATAAAAAATTGGCATAATCGCAACGTTATGCGCCATGAATGATAACCGTGTAGCGACATCTATTTTGCAACAGAGTAAACTAAAGAAAGACGTAACTCTTGATTAAAATATGCAATAAACGCTGTTTATGCCATATGCATACTGTAAGTACGGAAAAATATATTATTATAATTTATGTATTATAATATTATAAATAATATCGACTGTAAGAATACAAAAAATATATGTATAAGTACATAATACAGTAATAAAATTACTCAACGAAATACAATCTTTATTTTAGTTTGTTAATCTTAAATTATTTAACTATAAGCGAATAATGAAAGAAAATAAATACTATTAAAGTCAAGCAATGGCGTAGATATATCCTACTGACGCCATCTATCGGCAAGTAGCAAAACTAAATAAAGTCTAGACGCAGTTACGCCGTCTCACGATAGAGGTCAACCACTGCGAATTCAACACTGATTCAGACTGAATTTATATTATTTTTACTAGCAGTGCCAAAACAAGAGTTGCGGGTTCGAAACCAAGACAAAATACATATCTAATTTAAATTATGTTCATTCGAAACCAATCATCAGAAAACTCAATCAAGAAAAAAAAGAATCAGCGGTAGACATTGTAAGGATGTAGGTTACGTACAGGGTATATCAAGACTGCTACCGAAAACTAAGCTGGGTGGTAGTTTTAGTGACTACAAACACAATGCAACTGAAAATTTCGCAAAGAAACGTGACAATTTTTTTTTATCATATTTTAAATATTATCATTTTTGGGTGGTAAATCCATAGTTTTTGCTGAAATAATTATTTAAACTCTTTTATACCTTAGAGTATTCATAAATAAAAGGGTATATATACACTATTATTTTAGGATAAAAATGTATTTACCACCCAAATACGACCATAGGAAAACAATAACAAAAAAATGATCGTCGCTTTATTTTGCAATTTTTTCTATTGCATTGTGTCACACTGAAGTCGCTTATACTACCACCCGTTCGTTTTCGGTAGCACTCTTGATATACCCGGTATATATTATGTATGTATATTGTATATTATATCAGAGCTCTTCCAAAGTAAACAAAGGTGTAAAACAGACATATACGGCGCACTGCACAACACGGGCTTTCTTCACAATGGAATATACGATTGAGAGTGGTTAGGCCATATAGTCCACCTCCCTGGCTGTGCGTTGGCAAACTTTCCATACCATGAAAATTCATACAAATCGTAGTGATATGCAGGCTGCCTCACGGTGTTTCCCTTCACATTTATAGCGCGTGGTGATTGGCTATCAATGCACATATGACTCCGAAAACTCAGAGGTCTGCCCTGGGATTCAACCCCGCGGCCACCGTGAACATGTTTGTAGCCGCGTCTATTCCGTTTACCAACAGGCACTTATACGCACGCACGATAATGTAGTAAATATTTTAATTATTTAAATAGGCATTACAGCTAATCATAACGCACCACAGAGACCAAAAAATATGAGGCAAACCGACACTTTAAGGAAATATTATTAAATTGGGTTAACCTTTACAACGTGCTAAAATGTTATCAAAGCGGGCATTCCCATTTGAAATAATTAATTAATAATTGTTTCTCGTTATTAGAGATATATAAATATTTAATCGCCTCTGGGTTAATGTTCGAAAAGTAAAGCAAGCGATTGTAACTTTTAGGCTCCTATTACACTGGCGTTTTACGAGTGTCTGAACATACGAACATTTACAGAGTAGGTACATTCGTATCGTCACAAACTGCGTTCGTCCGAAGTTTAGATCTTCGTTTCGGATGAATTTAGTAAATAAAAATGTAATTGTTCGGATTGCCGATATATTCGAATCATTCATTCTTCGGTCCGAAGATTCGAATTTCGTGTTACAGAGTAGGTTTCGAAA
This sequence comes from Hyles euphorbiae, assembly GCA_023078785.2. Taxonomy (NCBI): domain Eukaryota; kingdom Metazoa; phylum Arthropoda; class Insecta; order Lepidoptera; family Sphingidae; genus Hyles; species Hyles euphorbiae. The sequence goes on along the minus strand of CM041051.1, from coordinate 5,008,433 downwards.
CGAAAAACGTCACGAAGATTCGAATTTCGGATTTGTATAGTAGGGCCCCATGACCTCAGCTTTGCAATCGTACCGTAGTACAAGTACCCCACCGAGGCAGCTAATTATTATGATGAAACCCATTCAGTGGATACATACTACAAGTTGACAGAGTCTTCTTCACTAGAATGTTCAAGTGCCTGTTATGACGGTCAATCCCTACAAACCCACCAGGTAGATATATCCATAGCCCATTCCGGAAGATATTCACGTTGGATAGGTGCTTATAAATTTTATAATTGGTAATAAAGCCGCCACTTGTAGTATTATTTTTATAGTGAAATATCTAAATTGTATCCCTGTACAGTACAAAAAAAAAGAACTAATACGGGTAATTTATTCGCTTCAATGCATGAGGAGATAAGTTCATGCATAGCAAGTCAGTTGGTTTTGACTTATTCTGACTTAAAAAATTATCTATGTAAAATATATAAATAACATATCAAAACCAGTAGCGGAAATATGGAATCCATGGACGAAAAATTATCTAATTATAAGTGATTACCTAACTAGCTACACCATATCAATAACATCATTCTCATTCTACGAACGATTGAGTTCAATGATTACCTAAAAATCAAGTATAAATTACTTTAAAAATACACCGTTTTATAATGATCTCACACTCGCAGATCCGGTAGGCTTGAAATAAATTGCCAAGTTGCTTTTTATTATTGCAAAAATATATAAAATTCTTTAGACTATTTATGTATCAATGACGGCATCATGTTATTGAGTTTTCATATAAATAGTTATTTTAACATTTTATATTTGCTAAGGTATGTTATATTAAGTACTGCTGTAGGTAACAGACTTTCTTTGTTATTAATTTGTCATTGTCTTTAGAGCACCTTGGCTTAGCGTGGTTTGGCGGTTGGAATATTCAGGTCTCATCGGTGTTGTTCCACCGGTAAGTTAAATAATATTTCCGATAGTCATGACAAGACACTCATATCTACCGCAAAAAGTTGTGAGATCCATGTAATTCCAAGTCGGTTAATTTATTTAGTCCTTACTTAAGGGACCTTCTGTGTAAAGTTATTACATAAGTGATTATCATATCAATATTAAAAATCCTTTACGTTTTCAATAAAAAGATCGACTTGGCCATCGCATGAAAACATAATGTATCGTACAATTTATACATAATGCTACTGGCCAAGTCGATCTATTTATTTAAAACGTAAAGGATTTTTAATATTGATATGATAATAACTTTATACAGAAGGTCATTTAAGCAAGAACTAAATAAATTAACCGACTTGGAATTACATGGATCTCACAACTTTTGCGGTAGAAAAACTGAGCTGCGAGACTTGGCATTTTTTACAGGATGTTTTTGATGAGATCTTACGTCTTTTTGTGAGTCCAACTTTTTTCCTTTTCGGTACTTTTACTTCTAGAATATCAAGAACAATTTTTCTTAAAGCCTCTGTCTTATGGGTTTTTTCTTATTTTTGTAGGTATCAACTTATCAAAAATATATCGGATTTGATTATTAGTGTTCTTTCTTTCATAGTAATTAATTATTTTTTAACTCGTTCAAATTGAATGAAATTTTAAATAAACCGTGTTTACACAATGCCTGTTTAGTAACTAAAAATTCAGGCTTCTTGCTTTAATCACAACGAAGTTATAGGGGGGTAGAAAATGATCTGAATTGCTTCGAGAAAAGGATGGTACGACCCTGCCGCTTTTTAGTTCGACTTGGAGGGGGCACGGCCGTGCCCCCAGATTTGCGGCCGCACATTGTGCATTTCATACGACGATATGCTACAGCTAGAGCTATAGCTTCATAACATTATGCGTAAGTTTATTATTATTATTATTTTTTATTACTATGAATGGCGAGACGAGCAAGCCATTCGCGTGATGGTAAGTGATACGACCGGTTGTGGACAGAAGAAGCAACAAACACCATGAGATACTCAGCAATGATTGGACTTCCACTGTGTTCGCCATCCTGAGGCATAATATTATGTTAAGTCTCAATATGTTAATATCCATCTCCAGTAATTACTCTGACTACAATGAATTTCAAACCGGAACACAACAGCGCATTCACACTACTGTTTGGTGGGAAAATAGACACTGTAGGTACCTGGGTGGGTAGGTGACCCAGGCGTCCTCTCCCGTTTTGAGAGACCAACTACTAGTAGTTATATATGTATAAATGTAATAAACATAGAAATACCTACGGTATGAATAATAAATTAAAGATTCTCATAATAGCATATGCAATAATATAAAATACCTTTTATAAATACAAAAAACTATGTCGTGATGTTATGAAGCACAAACCTGCACTGTTTTTTTATTAGCCACACAAAGAAAAAAACATAGTTACTACATATATCATAGGTACAATATTTTGATATATCAGGTTTATCATCTGTATCGTTTCGTATCTGAAGATGAAGTACAGATTTTCGTAATTGGCTACTTAATATGGATTACAAGTAATTATGACTATTTTAGAACTATATAAACAAGAAAACATACTTTATAGTCTAAGATCCCGCCATACATCGACCTTCACCGAGATGTTTATTTGATGAAACCCTATTTTATATGCAATTTAATATGTCAATAAATATATTGTATATGGGTTGCCTTGCAAATTTCAGTCCAGAATACGATTAATTAATTATTAAAAAAAAAAAAAAAATTTTTACACCTTTCACCTGCTTGATTATTAAACAAATTCTATACCAATCGAAAGTATGAAACCCATAGAATATGTAACGTTAGGTTGCCTATTTTTTTCCGGTCACAACCCTCAGGTTGCCAGGTATAAACAGGTAAATCGCTACTAGCATTTGCGCCGGTCTGATTATTGAATGGAAATTAAATGAAAATAAAGATCATTTTATTATGAACACGGTGGTATAGGGTTGCCTGCGAAAAATCAGTCCCGAATTGCGGTTGTCGAATTTAGAAAAGTGAAATATTGCTCCGAGTGACACAGCATAGCAGCTGTTCGAAGTCCGCTCATAAAGAAAGAGGGTGCGCATGCTATTTATTCTTGAGAATGAAAAGGACAGCGATAGACTCGTATATGCTGTGTTCTGTGTTACCTGGCAACCTGAGGGTTGTGACCGGAAAAAAATAGGCAACCTAACGTTTACATATTCTATGGGTTTCATACTTTCGATTGGTATAGAATTTGTTTAATAATCAAACAGGTGAAATGTGTAAAAAAATTTTTTTTTTTAATAATTAATTAATCGTATTCTGGACCTGAAATTTGCAAGGCAACCCATATACAATATATTTATTGACATATTAAATTGCATATAAAATAGGTTTTCATCAAATAAACATCTCGGTGAAGGTCGATGTATGGCGGGATCCTATACTATTATGAATAGTAAATTGATACGTAAAGACTTTACAGACAACGTTGAATTTATTTTGTAAAATTTTGGAAACAACGCCGATGATAGAATATCCATAGCTTTACCGATTCATTTTAACATTTCCCAAATGCCAACAATGCTCGAAAAAGCCTTGCCTCTTTCATCGTAGATTCTAATACTAAAGATAAGAAAAGCACTTTTAATACTTCTGTTGTTGTCGTTATTTATAAGCAGCGATGTTAATTTTTTCATCAAATATGATTTTCCTGCCTATCTACTCAACAAAGATAATAGATCTAAACAAATCTATGCACAAAAATTATAGAAACAATTCTTATAACCACGTAATTTATAACGCATTTGTGGGCTGGTATGAAAATTAATAATCATACAAGTTAGTTGAAAGGAAATCATTAATCATATCAACACTAATCCAATCGTATCGAGTGCTGCAGAATTTTCTTTGATGCTAAAATACCGGTAATTGCTATGAATAATCTACGAATCATTATGAAACAACAAACAGATGAGAAACAAATTAATTCACCTTCTATTATCTTTCAGCAGTAAATGTCATTAAAATCACTAATTTCAGAGACTATAAAACTAGTAATGTTGTAAAATGGGTTTTTAATAAAAACTATTAATGTTAAAATATGCGTATAGTGTGGTGGTCTATATGGCTCAATGCCTCTCAATTATAGAAGAGGTTCGTGCCTATAATGGAACGTACATATATATGTATATTGGGCTGGTACTACCTGTACCATCTAGATTCTAGATGAATAAAATGCTCGATGAACTTCGAATTATTTTTGCACCTATAAACAGAGTTCTCAGGGATACAAAATTATATAGTTTAAAATATTAGACATATTTAATAATATTAACATTACAGATAGATTTGCAAAAGAAACTCCTCCAACTATTAACGACGATCCCTATAAAATGATCAAGGTAAAATCCCTATAATGATCAAATATAGACAAATTAAATAAATAAAAGAAAATACACAAAAATAACCTCAATGAGATATCTTTTCACCAGCAATGTAATGAAAGTGCTACCAGTGGCTTACTGTTGCCAATATTTAGAATGGTTTGATGCATAAAGCATTTCCTCTTTTCTAGGGTTGCCAGGTGCGCTGGTTATTGGGGATTGCCTTAATTTCACAGCAAGTATTATTGACCATAACTTTTACTAATATTCTTGTCAACCGCACACATTTGGCATTTTAAATAATGGCGTTGGAATTGTTAATGTTTAAGTATTGTTTTCGTAATTGGGCCTTATAATCCTAAACATAATGAAATTTGAATTAAATATGTATATAATAATTATAATTAAAAAACAGTTGAAAAGACAACGTTTCATATAACCGCCATGACATATACATATAATATATATATATAAATTTGGTAAAAATTACACAAAATCCTTTTGCGGAAAATCATTTGTCCACCTTTTTTACTTAACTTTTTCTCTAACCACGAAATCGTATGAAAAAACATCCGAAAAAAAAAACAATAACAAAGTAGTGTTTTTGTTCTCCTGTCTGCACATCATACATAATTATATGTTATTTCATCATACATAATGATATTTATTGAATGCAAAATTTTTAAATTAATTATAGTTCCACAACACTAAATTTCCTAATTATTTTAGTTAGTTGGTAATTAATTTTGTTACTCAGCAACACTGACTGACGCATGTCGGCATACCGAGCCAAGATTCGCAAACCGATAAATGTAACGAAGAAAACTATTAATATATTTTCTAATAATATCATCTTCCTACAACACGAAATTCCATTTTATAATTCAACCAAATTATTCTATTCTATATTTATTGCATTTTATTTATAACTAGCGGCTCGGCCCGGCTTAGCTTAGGTGCAGATACTTTTTGAGCTCAATCCACATCAGCATCATATTATTTCGCGTAATATTTTGTATTTATACTTAATTAATAAACTCAATGTGACTGCAGTCTTCTATACTCGGAAATGGAATCCGAGATCAAAAATGTTAACAAAAGTGTTACCACTACAATAAAATAATTTGTCATGGTAGTTTGTTCACAACCGTTAAAAAAACAGGTTGGAATTATTCTTATTCGTTAAATAAGTATAAAATAAAGCCAAATAAAAATTATTTGGTATAATATTTACATAAACTACAATTTCAACTTCTTTTTTAACTATGTGAAAAAAATAGTACGAAAATATTTTATGCTACAGGTATTATGCAGAAATTCGTAACCTTAGGCCACTGAAATAAATCTTTTTTTAAATTTCGTCTCCTTAACTACAAATAAGTCGCTTTGACGCCCGCGACACCTCCCTTTAGTTCATTTAGTTGCTTAACATGATGAATGTTCATCATGTGATAAAGTTAGGTCGCCGTGATGCTGGTTTCACGTTTTCTGTTAATTTTTTTGTTCTATTTTGTTCCTAAGATTTCTGGCGCTCATGTTCCTAGACGAACACACTATGGTCTTTGAAAATCACTGTGAGTTAAACCCATTAGAATTTGTTTGGGCCCAAGTCAAGGGTCACGTCGACAGGCATAATAAAACATTAAAAATCTTCAAAATTCAAAAATAAATATAATTAAATAAAACATAGTACTCGCAACATTTGAATCTATTCATTAATCAAATTTTACCCAATATGTTTTTGAGAAAATGTTTAATAACCCAGAAATGTCACTTTTACAATGACATCTATTTGTTTACATTTTTGATCTCGAATTCGATTTCCGAGTATATACTGCTTTTCCCGTCTTGTCACGTTATATCCCGTCCCGTACCGTTTCATTCTGTCTCATGACTCAAGACATGTAATCCTATCCTCTCTGTACCATCCCACCCATTTGAATTTAAAGGAGTAACAAATATACTTGTATTATTTGCTCATGCTACGGAAACAATACATTTCTCGGGATGAAAAGGAACCCATGTGTTAATCCAGGATATCAGCTAACTTCATACCAAATCAATTTATGGACAAGGAATTCACATTCACGTTGTTTAAATATAAATAAATCGACGCGTAATATTTTCAAAAGAAAAAAATAATTAATCAAACAAATTTATTTGCCACAAACAAGCCATCGCAGCTCAGACAACATAAAGTAATACAAAATAATAATAATAATATACAAAGCAATAGAAAACAAAAACGAGGAGGAAATTTATGTGGTCGCATCGCTGTGACACTTAAGTTACTACTTTGCATAATGTTGCACTGCGGCGCGAGGCATAGCGCAACGCTGGTTTTCAGTGGTCACCTACACTGACATGCGAACAGCGAACAACACACTAACATAATTTAAAACGTAATAAAACAATAATAAACAAGTAAAAATAAAGTCCATAGACATCAATGCATATGGGTCGCCAGAAAGTTCTCTCCTTACGGTATTGCTCTATGGTTAATAAGCGACGGTTATCTTCAAGTTCAACGGTTCAACATCAACCCCTTCAGGTGTTCAATGTATTGTGCATATTGCAGTAATAAATAAACAATAAAAATCAAAGAACGGGAGGGGAGGGTACAGACATTAATTTCAAGACTAAAATGTATATAATTAAATGCCGCGAATATCCGGCATAGGTATTCGCAAGAAAATTTCTCATGATCCTCAAAATTAAGACTTTCCTTTGGTAAACCGTATGTCATTACTAGCAAAACTTGACCCTGGGATAGCGTAATAATAAATCATGAGATTTTTTGTCAAAATAATTGGGTTTAATTCTTCGCTAAGGAATTAGTTATTGCGAACATCGATCTTTTTGCGTGGATGAATTACATGACAAATTGTCTTTTTCCCATTCGACATACGAACTATATTAAGCATTGTCTTTAATATTTTTGTTATTTATTAAGATCCGAATAGAAAGTGTTTTAATACAAAACGTCAAATTACGCAAGCAGTGACTGTTAGTAACTTCTTACGTATTTACATACAGGGCACAAAGTACGGATTGTATACATACCTACTCTCATATCCATTACATTCAATATCATAGTAAAGACGCATATGTAAATACTACACAACATATGTAATCAATAAATATTCCAATATTTTTCCAGCCAAACAGCAGTGTAAATGCACTGTTGTGTTACAGTTTGGTTCGCAAGGACAAAGACATTGGATCTAGACATATTAAGGCTAACACCTCATGTCTCAGGATGGCAAGTGCAGTGGAATGCTTTGTAATTCATGATTTTGTTTTGTTCTGCTACTGTCCATGATAATAATAATAATAATAATAAAACATTTATTAAATTCCTTCCTTAACCTAGATTAACAGACATAAATTGACTTAGTCATATATATTTGCTTAGGCTAGGTAACAAGCGTATTGAGTTACTGCTGATGCTTAAACTAGGATAGTCCTGTACTATAAGCACCAGCTACCATCCATATGTCGCAAGGCCTAGTTGAAATGGGTGGTAACAGGTATTTTATATTTGTAACATTTTAGAGTAATTTAAAGTAGTTATAATTAAAGACTAGGAATTCTACAGTTAATTAAACAAAACAAGGAAATAATACTAAGGTAATACAGATAATTGCCATTTGGGACACCACATTTAAGGCACATAAAATGCATGCACGCATGTTTTTCTGTGTGTGTGTCAGTAGTCATATTTATGTGTGCGTGCATACATAATATGTGCGCATATGGGTGATGGTGTGTGAGTGTGTGTTTGTGTTATATGTATGTGTGTGTGCGTGTGTGTGCGTGTCTGTTTGTGTGTGTGTGTGTGCGTTCGTGTATTTGTTAAGCTAGAGGATGTAGGAGATATTCTGTTTCTTCGTAACATTGGTGAAGAAGCCATGCACTGACTGTTTTCTTTAAATTATATTTAGCAGAGTATATATTAATATTCAGAATTCTATGTAATCTATTGTAGAGAAAAGGACCAAGGAAGCAAAAAAATCTGTGACTAAAGGATGTATTAAACGAAGTAGATTTTGCAATCAGTAAGTTACGGCGATTAGTTTTGTTGGTGCTAGATGGAGTTGTTACAGAATGTTGTAAAAGAATAGTATTTAGGATAAAAAGTTGACGGACAGTGAGCACTTGACAAAATTCATAAAGATCTTTGGTGGGAAATAATAACGGTTTAAATGTGCTCACTTTTAGTAAGGCTCTTTGGGCACGTTCGATTATTATTAGGTGGTTTTTGGCAGTTCCACCCCAAGAAGTAATGCAATAGGTAAGTAAAGATTGACATAACGCCTGGTAAACCATTTTAAGAGTGGAGGCATCACCGACGTGTCGTAAATGTTTGAATACAAACATAAGTTTTCGTATTCTGCCTGATAGTAGTTTAATGTGGGGTCTGAATGAAAGATTGTTATCTATGAGTACTCCTAGGTATTTTATTTGTGTAGTTCTTTCTATGATGGAGTTTTTGCATTGGAATGAATTAGGGTCAGAGGAGTTGACAGTAATATTAAATCTGTTAGGGTCGGGCAGTTGTATGTTGCGAATGGTAAATATAATGTGTTTAGTTTTGTCTAGATTTAATGTAAGTAAGTTTTGCGCTAGCCATGTGTATACTTTATCAAAACCAAGTTGAGCGGATTTGTAAACCTCATCCCATGTGCTGCCTGAAAAGTATAAGACCGTGTCGTCGGCGAAGGACAAGAGGTTTCCATCCGTCAAGTTGATTTGACATAATTCGTTAATATAGACTAAGAAAAGACTAGGACCCAGAATACTACCCTGTGGTACGCCATAACTAATTGGGAGATCATCACTAACATGTCCATCAAGAGTAACACACTGCGATCGACCAGTCAAATAACTCTTAAATAATTTCAATTGGTCTCCTCTGACACCTAAATACTCCAGTTTATTCAGTAGTATGGGGATCGATACCGTGTCAAAAGCTTTTGCAAGGTCAAGAAAAATAGCGAGACATTTTTTTCCTGAATCTAAGTTTTTCACTAGATAATCAGTGAAATTATGCACAGCCTGCCCAGTAGATTTATTTTTCCTAAAACCGAATTGCTGGCTACTTAGTAAATTGTTACTTTCTAGATAACCAACAAGACGATTGTTGATTATACGTTCAAGTATTTTGGACATTACTGGTAGCACGGATATTGGACGATAATTGTTAACACGGTCTCGATCCCCATTTTTATAAATTGGATGTATGAGCCCTTTTTTGAAGGCTGATGGAAATACTCCCACTGATAGTGATAAATTACATATGTACGTTATTGGGGGGACTAGTATATGTTTGAATGATTTTAAAAACATGGTGGATATACCCTCCCAACCTACTGCACTATCGTTTTTAAGGGATGTTAGAATACGTTCAACCTCATGTTCGTCAGTTGGAAGGAAAACAAGAGAATTTGAGAATTGTGCAGGTGTAGGACAATTTGGAAAGACTTGAGTGGGCTGCGCCTTTTGTATGTTTTCTGCTAGTCTTCTGCCAATATTAACAAAAAAGTGATTTATTGTATTAACGGATTCCTTAGGTGTTTCCTTATTTTTGAGAAGATCACGCGGGCTAGATTTACTTTTTTTAAGATATGCGATATCTTTAATTGCTTGCCACAACTTTTTATTATTCGATCCGGCTGCATTAAGTTTGTTTTTATCATATTCACTTTTCATTTTTTTCAGAATAGTATTGCAGAAATTACGGTATCGCTTATAGGATATACGCAGCATTTCATTTTTGGGGTCCTTTCTTAATTGTTTATGCAAGTTGTCTCTATGTCTTATGCATCGTAATAACCCTGGTGTGATCCACGGTTTAATTATTCTCTGGCGCCGAGCTAAGTATTTTACACTGGTATTTTGTTCTATTAGACTACGTAGGATACTATATAATTTATTTGTGGCTAAATCTGGGTCTGCTTCACTGTATATTGAGGAAAAATCTACATTGATCATATTTTTGTGAAGATTGTCATAGTCTATTTGTGTACGTAATTTTACGGGAGCTCTGGGCTTTTTTATTTTAAGTGATAAAAATGCTGCATAGTAATCCGTAACTGTAGAGGTAATTATAAGTGTATTTGCTGGATTTTGGGACTTAATAATAATGTGGTCTAGGCATGTAGCATTATGTGTAGGCAGAGTGTGTGATGGAAGAAAGCCGTTTGCAGCTAGCATATTAAGATAGTCCTCTGCACGTGGGTCTTTGTTATCTGGGTGAATATCAATATTTATATCTCCTATTATGATGACCGTTTTAAATACTGATAGACTCGTCGATAGATCGCTCGATAGATGAGCGGTCATATCGTCTATAACCATCAGGCAAACGAAGTGCTCGTCTCGTCATTCATTGCAATAAAAAATATGTATGATAACCTTAGAGAAAACTTACTTACATCTAAATTCGTACTATTTACGATATTCACGATGTTTATTGCGATAATAAAAAGTGGCTTTAAAAATATTCTTAAAATGTTAACCATCTAAAATCTTATGTCATCGAACTTTGTCTGGAAGCTAATATTCGTAACCAGTTTTTGTTTCTTTAATTAATTTGCTATCATTATAAGTAATTTATAGCCTCCGAATCGAATGACGTAATGTCCATAGTACGAAATTTACAAATCGTTGTGAGGATATTTTTAATTGTCACCTAACAACGTCTAAAATGATTTATCTAATTACTTTACAGGCTCATAGACACTTACATTATGATACTACGTTGGAGCAATTTCAAAGCGTTAATAGCTCAACTGGGTTTGGTCAGTCATCACTGTTTTACAAGAAAACTACTCGTATTAATGGTTTTTTGTCTAGTTTCCATCAATAAGGTGTCCTTCATTGAGATTTTTATTCCCAAATGCCGGAAACCCATTGCGATTGTCCTAGTATGATAGGTAGAATTACCCTTCATTTTGTTTTCAATGCCACTAAATATAATATATTCCTAGATTTTTATTGTAACTAGCGCGAATAATGAAACGAACAAGTTGGTCGCCTAATAATAAGTAACTATCTCGCCTGTCAATTTTTTATACATACCAGGGTTTATTATCTTCTAAAAACTTGACCAGTGTTAGATTGACGTTGGCTTAAAAATACTAAAGGAAATTGAAGTTCTAGTTTCCACCCGTATGCACTATATATGTATGCCCGTGATTTTATCAAGCACCTCTGCATACATATCACGCCTGTATCCCATAGGCGTAGGCTGAGTCTATAGACTTTCCTCGATTCTGACATGTTACTTTCGCTTCATCCACTTTTATCAACCTCTTAAGGCATTCTCGTTGGTTCAGGGCATTTTTGATCTGAATTAAATCGGGATATTAATTGTGTTATTGTTTATCAACGAGTAACATAGAAACACCATTGCGTCGTACTTTAATAGTTCTAATTGGTATATAAATAGTAAATAATCAAAATAATCTATCTTTCCAATTCATTGCAATGTGTCATCACCTTTGCAGATAGGTACAATTAAGTAATAATAATAGGATTTTATACGTCCAAGTCACGATGAATCTTCATTCATATCGCACGACTGTTTGCATAATCACTTCAGTAATAACCTAAACATCATTAGCTAGTTCCATATCTGTGTGAGAATAATAATTCCACAGTCCATGTGAAACAAAACAGTTTTGTGAATGCTGTCAAAATTACACATGTTGGAAACACCTGGTGCCATAATACTGACACTCGAGTACGACTAATATTGGACGCTTCAAAGGGGATCACCTTATTATCCGAAACGCAGTTCAAACGTCTTTTGTACTTGTTTATTATGTTATTTATTTAATGTAACTAGCTCATGTGTGGTGCAAGACACACACAAGTTACAGTTGTCAACAGTACGTCGTAGCGACAGGTCACGTTAAATTTCCGTTCGCCCAATTTTATTCCTACCTACAATGGTTAACAAAAAGTGCAATAAGTGTAATAAAACTATCTCAAAAAAAGTGCCTGGTTTAGAATGTAGTAGATGTGATAAGGTGGTACACGCGGACCCTACATGCTCTAAGTTATCCAACAAACAACTAAATCTTCTTAAAAACTCTTCCGGCATCGAGTGGAGCTGCGAGGAATGCCTTAAGAATATGTCTCGACGCTCATCGTTCGTAACTCCTGACGAGGATGATGAAGATGATGACCAGGAGCCTTATACTACTTCACATACCCACGCTATCGATACAAGAAAACTAGTGCAAGATATTAGTCAAGAGCTAAAGAAAACTTTTAGACAAGAGATAAGAACACTAGAGACCTCACTAGAATTTCTAGGCGATCAAATTAATACCATGGAGCAGTCCATAAAAAACCAAAACTCTATTATTAAAGGACTTGAGAACAAAAATCAAGACCTACAAAATAAAAATAAAAATTTAGAATTGAGAGTTACGGTATTAGAACAAGAAATAAGAGACTTTGAGCAAAAATCTCTAGCTACATCCCTGGAAATTGACGGTTTACCAGAGATCCCACCACAGGTCATCGACAAAACATTAAGCTCTATAGCCTCCCACCTGGAAGTAGATGAGGCAAATATTATATCATCACAACGTCTGCCCGGATCCAAGGACAAACCTGGAGCACTACTCATTAAACTCAACTCTAAAACAACCCAACGTCTGTGGATAAGTGCCAGCAAGAAGTTATCTATTTCAGTGGGACTTGTAGTGCCTAATGTTACCTTAGAGAAATCTAATAATCGTGTTTATATACGCGAAGCATTAACTAAGTATAATAAAACTATTTTGTATAATGCTAAAATTAAGCTACTAAATAAGGCGTGCCAATATGTATGGTCTAGAGATGGTAAAGTGTTCGCTAGACAATCCAGCAATAGTAAAATCCATTATATCCGCTCCTTAAACGATATTGATAGTATTTTAAAACAATATTCTGTGCAATCGGATAAACATTCATCCACTCCAGTGTTGTAAGGTAAATAAGCATACTATAAAAGCAGTAAATATTTATATACTTCATTGTTTAGGTAATATGGGTACGCAGATTAAAGAAATTGTTAATGTTAAAACCTTAAACAATTTTTTCCAACAACTACCTACTCGCTGCGAATTACCATTGTCATGTTTGCACTTTAACATCAGATCATTGATTAAAAACTTCACTAAACTACAACAAACCATTCACAATTGCTTATTTCCACTAGATGTGATTGTTTTAACTGAAGCCGGTATCTCTAATGACATTAAACATTTGTATAATATACCTGGCTATACTATGTATTCACAATTACGCAACCAAAGGAAAGGAGGCGGTGTTATTATTTACTTACGCAATCACATAAAATTCACAATAATTCAACAACAGACGAAAACATTTGAAAGTATAACAGGCACAATTAAATTAAATAGCAATATTGATATTGTATTATGTGCAATTTATAGACCTCCATCAACAAACAGAAATATATTTAATTTAGAGTTAAACAATTGGATTTCTAAGTTTACTTCCAAAAATAACCTTTTGCTTATCGGTGATATAAATATCGATCTTAAATCCACTTCAACATCCAAAGAATCATATCTAGACATACTCAGCGAGAATGGACTGATGTGTGGGATTTCGGACTTCACTAGAATCGAAAATAAACAAAATACTGTAACTAAATCTTGCATAGATCACATCTTTGCACGAGTTCCCTCACTTCATCCGTTCTCGGCGGTGTTGGACACGGACACGGTACTGGCCGATCATCGCGGTATTGTGTTCGCTTGCGTTGGCATTGCGCAACCCGTGCGTATACAGGTTGAAAAGAAACTATCTGTAGATTATAATATCCTGTATGAGGAACTAAAAAATATCAAATGGGATCTGACAAATTGTATGGATTCGGCATCCGACATCTATAAATTTATTCGGAATGCGCTTCAAAATGCTAATAAGGCTGCTTCTTGTAATAAAACCTGCGTCAACATAACCAAATCTAGAAATCGTTTACAAGTGCCATGGATCGATAAGAATATAAACCGCCTATGTGAAAAACGAGACAAGTTATTTAGTTCTTGGAAAAGTAATCCAAACAATCATAAGCTAAGACTAGAATACAATAAGATTAGAAATAAAACAAATAAAATTTTAGAAAATAGGAGAAATATGTATTATATAAATCAAATTAAAGACGAATTTAAAAATACTAAGAAAGTATATAAAATTATTAATCAAATGTTGGGAAGAGTAACACTAAGTATCGACGAGGCAATACATAAGGCATTTGATGCGCAGGGACTAAATACTAAGGATATTGTTGAAGGGTTTGCAATTACATTTGACAAAGCTGTTAAAGACATTATGCCTAATTGTGATATTAATCTCAACACTAACTCACCGAGTCCCAGCACACTTAACTCAAGTATACATTTCAAAAAAGCTATTAGCGATAGTATAACATTATAAAACGTCTTAAGTCTAAAAAAGCTCCAGGTTATGACGATATCAAGATGTCTGATATTAAAATGATAGGAAAAGAGGTCTCAGTTGCAATAGCCAATCTTATCAACAGTAGTTTTAAATCAGGTCTTTATCCAGATGAATTAAAAATTGGATGTGTTCGACCAATTTTCAAAAAGGGTAAACGCAGTGATTTTCAGAACTACCGCCCAATTAGTCTACTCTCTTCTATTGATAAAATTGTGGAAAAATTTGTATGTGACCAAATTCATAAATTTTATAAAACCCACGATGTTATTTATCAAAACCAATTTGGTTTCCAAGCAGGCAAAGGCACACAAGATCTATTAAGTAAACTTACGGACGAAGTTAACGACCATCTAAATAATAAAAAATATGTACTGGCATTATTCATTGATTTTTCGCGTGCGTTTGATACGTTAATTCATATTAAATTGATAGAGAGGTTGGACGAATGTGGTGTACGTGGTCCTCTGCTTACCTGGTGCAAGCACTACCTTAAAAACCGCACGTTTACTGTTAAAATAAATAATACGTACAGTGATCTTCTACCAGCAAACCAAGGAACGGCTCAAGGTTCAGTTTTGGGTCCTCTGCATTTCTTAACATATGTCAATGGAATGAATAAATGTATCAATCACAGCACATGCTATCAATTTGCAGATGACACATGTCTTGTAATCGCTGATAAAGACCCTAAGTTAGCCATGGAACACTTGCAATCCGATCTTAATTCCCTTGCAAGGTGGTGCCATGACTCAGGATTAGTACTAAATGCAAATAAAACTAAACTACTAGAAATTAAGTCACCGCATATCAGATCTGTTTCTTCTAACAATTTAGTAGCCCACGATCATAAGTGCTTACATTTATTAAATATTAGAACTTGTCAATGTCCTATTATAGAAACTGTAGATAGACATATGTACCTCGGTGTGTTAATAGACAGTAAATTCAACTGGTCTCTGCATATTGAATACGTGTGCAATAAATTAAGGCAGTTTTTAGCGAATATGAAAATTCTGAACAGACGCATTCCTTTCAAGGCAAAGCTCCTGCTTTACAACTCTTTGGCCGAGTCTCACATACAATGTGGTCTCCTTTGCTATGGTCGTACGTATAAAACGTACCTAAGTCGCATTTATCAACTTCAGTTAAAGATCCTTAAAACTATTGTCTCCAGTAATGTCAAACATAAATATCGTAATGATGAAAAAGGACTGTTTAAACATTGCAAAATAATAAATATTTATTTACAAGTAAAATATATCTTGCTTAAACAATATTATTGTGATTCGTCCCTAAGAAACATTATTAAACACTCTGTATACACACGGGCCGTAGCTCGAAACCGACTTTTTACACTGAGCGCAAACAATGCGTACGGGGAGCGAACAGCTAAATACCTTATACCTCGACTTATTAATGATATGCCTACCGACTTAGCTAATAAAATTACACCCACTAATATTAAATATAAATTGAAAACGTTCTTCATTAACAATCAATAACTTTATTTTGTATAATGTATCTACAGGGTCTACTAAACTTGGAATTATCTACCATGTATTTGTGAAGTGCTAATTGATATTATAAAGTACATTTTACTGTCGTATTGTTGCTGTTGTAAACTCTGTTAGCTCTAGTATAAACCTCTGTGGTTTGTTAGCAGCTATATTGTAAATTATGTATTTATATTTAAAATAATAAATTAAAAAAAAAAAAAAAAGAAATGATAAATAAACAAAAAAACGTATTACGTTAAATTATACGAATGTTCCAAGGCAGTTCATAAATTTTCGAATACTCTATCGTTCGTCGTAACCATAGACTAAGTCCGAAGTAAATGGTGTCATAGAGAATAGTATTAATTTTTGAAAGTGTAAAACTTATAATTTATCAGATGTCGATCATTTTCAGATCTCCCCGTACGCCGTAACGTCCGATTTGATTTTGAAATCGAGTAACATTAGTAATTCTACAAACCTTTAAAATTTTATACATTTTCCTACTATTCTCTGTACTTAAAAACACTGGTTCCAATTTGTGATAATGACTTTTTAAAGTTTGTTAGAGGCGTGATTTGTGAACACATACATACTTTTTTACTTTCTTTATCGTCACACAAATAATTAAATGTGCTTATAAATTTTATCAACAAGATAATTAATACATTTTGTGAATCTGGGGCCAGCCCGGGGGGGGGGTCATGACCCCCATGACCTCCCCCCTGGATCCGCCCTTGCATGATATCTACATTTCCCCTCAGTCTTTGGCTTTCATTGTAAGACTATTCGTTCTCATTATATGTCCGATGATGACATCGACCTATTTTTTTTTTGACCGAGCTCTGGGATTAAAATATATTTAGAGAACTGAGAATATGGTCCCAAGGTAATTTACACATATAGTTTTTATGAGAGGTGAATGAACCATCTTAAATTATTATATTAATTTATATTTATTGATTGAAATTTACTCATAATGAAAAGCTTCGGGGCACACACATAATATAGTACATATTTTCGAGACCAACATTATGTCTAGATTCATCTGTTCTGTGTCTAGAGCTACCATATTATGCCTGGCATTTTATTTGCATACACAATACGGCCTAGTCTAACTGGATAGTTCCATGTTTCGGCTCGGCAGCCAACGTGTTAAAGGTATTAAATACAAGTCTATTATTAAACACTTATATTGGTCAAACAGGTTTCAGTGATTTGAATACATAACACGGACAATGGCATTTTAATCTAGAATACACAATGAGTGTAATTTACGAGACAGCTATAATTATTTTTATATCCGCCTTTATGTCTTAATTACCTGATGTTATCTTTAAGCTAATACCAAACGTATCAACTGAACAATCTTACGACTTACGAGAGCATAATAGCACCAAAATTTTCCTCTCTAGATGATTTCTCGTTCACAATACATCATAGGCGTAATATTCATTAATGTGATGCAGCGTGTAGACGCGATCTGCCGAGACAGTGGTCGCAGGATCGAATCTCAACGAACGCCTTTTTCGGAATCATGTTTACTCAGTATAATACAATACTACACGCTTTATTGTTAATCAAATACAAGAAAAACTCCAACACCAACAATCAGACAAATTAAATATATGACTTATGGTATTACAATGAACGGCCTTATCGCTTAAAGCGATCTCTTCCACACAACCTTTATATGCATGGTATCAGCAGTCAATTACCATACACTGTAATAGTTAAAGAAGCCGTCGTGAGAAAACAGAAAATCAGCTTTTTAACTTTTAATTTATCCTCAAAGGATACCGATAACATAATTAATCAGACTATATATTTTTTTAAGTTGCGTGGTTCCAGCTAACGAGCCAAAAATCGCCTGATGTTAAGTAATCACTGCCGCCCATGAACATCCACAACGCTCGGATCATGGATAAGTTGGCGGCCCATCAAATCGGGAGGAGAGCGGGAAGGTAAAAGGATGGGAAGAAGAAAGTTGTATTGGGCATCTGGAAATCTCACTGACCGAACATTTTTCTGTGAGACATTGGTACCGCCCCGGATGAACCTGCCCATTCATGCTCAGTCGTCGCTGACAACAGCGTAGCTCTACCACTTACAAAAAAAAATACTTCCCTATTATTCTCTCATAAATAAATTAATATGTAATATGGTATGTAATTTCTATGGTATGTAAGTCGGTCAACCGGGACTAGGACAGCGTGGCGGACTATAATATGCTCAACTCTCATTTGTACTGTCGATTCTAGAGGAAGCCCGTGCTTCACAGTGGGATGTTATATGAGCTGATACTGAAATTAATTAATAATCGCGCCTATAGAACCAGCAATGACATAGTGTAATAACAATAGAACAGTTATCTATTTCATAGATACAATAAATGTTAAATTGGTACGCAAGGCTACACAACCGTAAGAACTAATACGATTAACGAGTAGGTGTTAATTTTCATATTGCGGCACTTATGGAAAAAATAATACTTTACGCACTATGTTTGCTTTGCATATTAACAATTGACGGTTTTCTGAATATGAAATAATCAAGGATTTCTTTATAAATACACGGATATCTGTAGACATATCATAAATTCATTCAAATAAAATCGTAAAGACATATGTACATAAAAGCCTCATGATAGATATTTCATATTGCTAAAATTCTTTAAAATTATTTTATATAATTTCTTGTTGGATTCCATCATGCAATATTTTAAAGATTTTTCTATAATTAGGTACTAAAAGTGTTAATTTTGTAATCTATAAAAGTGATGGTACAAATCAAGTATTTCGATCTGCTTTCACCAAACATTTTAAATTATTAATTTTGTACCTGTATTCTATCAAGCATTCATTATTTTAATCGTTAGAATATTTCATTGCAATTTATGTTTTCCATAGAATAGTATCTATGATACCACGAATTTTCAATTTTATAATTCCAATTTCTTCGTATTCTAAAAGTGGTTCGTAGTAATGACTATACTGGCCTCGTGTACTAAAGGACAGGGTTCATTAGTGCGTTCAGTTACTATGAAAGAACATGTCTGCAGTCACGTTCACAGAAAACCACACTTGTCACACATTTTGTGATTAATATCGGTTTCTTGCATTGATAAGGATTAGACGCGATATTATCTTTGAATATTCGAAGATTATCATTTTTTTTGGTAAAGTGTATAAAAAGTCTGTGATTATTTGGAAATGCATTTGGTAAATTCAAGTATTTTAAAGTAATAAAAATTATATTGTAAAAAATTAAGTTATTCAAAATAATTGTCGTCGGCTCATATAAGATTTTTGAAAGTATTTTAACATAAAGGTACAAAGTGGACTGGCTGACCTGGGAATACTTTTGGATTAAATATCAACTACGTAAAAATAAACACCGATAGCATAAGTTAAATATTTTATTCAAAAGGTGATTTAATCGTCATACTTACCAAGCCATATCTTATTCATTTCATGAACTTAAAGTCATTTTAACAATAAATTGAACCGTCACGTTGTCGCCAGTTGGACAAAACTAAAATCGAATTTCTACATCTTACACCGACAGGCGGTTGCATAAATTACCACAGAATTATTTACGAACTGGTTCTTGCGCAAACGTTACAATTTTAACATTACGGCGAGATCAGAATGGCATTAAACACAGATAAATGATAAGGATATAGACACTTAAACACTTATTCAACCTCATATTCAACTATATTTTGACTTGTTTTATTGCCATTTGTCAGATTGATTGTAGCTCAACCGTAAGCTTTAATCTATGAACGAATCTATTTCGTATCTTTTTATTTGAATATTTCTGTATCAGCCCCTATACGTCCCACTGCAGGGCACGGGCCTCCTGTACAATCGAGAGTACGATTGAGAGTGGTTAGACCATATTATAGTCCAACACATTGGCCTAGTGCGTTTTTATTTGACATAACGTTTAAAAAAATAAACGGTAAAAAAATTACCCCAAAATAAAAGCAAAGCTTTAGTGAAATACTAACCAAAACTTTTAAATTCGAATAATATGTATTAAAAATACATTTAAAAGAGTCTATATCTGAAATAAATTAGGTCGGCTTAACAATCTTAAATGACTTTAATATGTATGATTATATTTACGATCAGCGGTCCGATAGCAGTCAACATTATAACTTTATTAATATAGTACCTATGTAAAATCAGGTCGTTCTATTTGGTACAAATACGAATTTGAGGAAATAATTTTCTTTAATCACGATATTTTGAAAATTGGAGACACATAACAATATATGAAATTACTACTCGTTTCCCAGAACGTAATTATTCCCGTATGTTTGAAGTGTAACTAAATGGTCAGAGCTTTAAAAGTTTCGCTGTAATTTTCCGTACCACTACGCTGAGCTAGGAAAACTGACTAAAAATATAGAGCAGATGGGCTTTCCGATCGTTCTTGGAATCAACAATAAACACAGACCAATTTATCAAGTGCGCTAAATGTAGACTATTCTTAATTCATTTGCGAACTAATGGAAGCAGCAGTATGTAAGAACGAGGGCTGGCAATTTTTTTTTTTTTAGTTTGTTATAGAGTTAAATTAAGGTTCAATACAATGTAAAATCTTAGAATTTTTACTCGTTGCTTCGCGTAAACCAGTGTATTTCGTATTAAGTATTGTGAATAAAATTACGCAGTTACTTTATTTTAATCACGTATCAATTTTATTTGGTAGAAAAAACGAATTACAAGGAAAATATAAAATTGTTCTGCAGAAGTATGCAAATTATGTGGTTTGTAAAAAAAGGTCTATGATTTTCTAGAATATTTGATTTTCCGTAAGTCCCGTTTGATCGTCCAGTAGTAGTCAGCCAACATCCTTGGACTCCATCTACCCTGATAACGCTTCTCCATATTTGAAATATCCTGATGGAATCTCTCTCCATGCTTATCACTTACGGGCCCTAAATTCTCTTAGAAAAAAATACAGAAGTGTCTAGAAAATGAATTTTAGGCGACATATTGCAACCTAAATCTTCATATTACAATAGGAACTCTATAATCAGTTCAGTTTGCTTCTCAGTCTTATGGTTACCCAAAAAATTTCAACCACGTTCTTGAAGCATTGCCAAGCTGGTTTTTCTAAAACATTTAATTATTCTTTGAATTTCGGATCTTTTATTATATCGAACTGTGTGTTTCGACTTTGTATTTATGCCCTTTATTGGAGCAAGAGAAAAATAGTAGTCTGAATCATGATCATGATGGCTCAGTCCATATCATGGGAACAGCAAACGGTATATGACGTGATCCTTTCTTCCAATCAGTTAATTTTTTTACACGTGTTATGCAACAAATATGTGGGGCCCAAGCTTTGTCATGATGAGCCACTGCGAAACCAATTACTCGTGATAGCACTTCAAAATAAATTTAGATATATTTCGCCTTTGAGTTTTGAAAGTCAGCTTACCACAAATATAAAAAAAAGAGTTAGGATCGTTAATACACCGTCTCGGTATATTCGCAGAAACATAGAAGTTGATTAAATGCACGACAACCAAATTAACAAATATATAGCACGCTTTTCGCAGCCGTACATATTATGTGTTTATCGCTACAATACCGAAAATGAACTTGTCCTCATCACAAGAAAACTGAGGGTGATTGAAACAAAGTAAGTGTGTATTCGTAATAAGGGTTGATAGTCAAAACACGATCACCCATCAGAGTTCGTGTGGCATGACCACTGTTGACCAGTGTTATGGGTTTGTCAATCAACGCTGTGGTTGATCAACACAGAATGCATAACTGAAAGAGAAAAAAATATTTTTATATCCCTCGGCAACGGTACTTTTTTTTTATGATAGTTTTAAGATCCCTATGTCCTTATCTGTAGGTATGAAATAAAACCAAACAAATTGACATTAGCCTTTATAATTTTAGTACTGATTCTTTTCGAATTTCCGTTTTATATCGAATGTTTATAATTATTTTTAGTTGTAAATTGTGAGTTCCAAAGTTCGCCGAAACGTCGCGATATAAAGTTGATCATTCTTAGAAACAAAATAAATGTGTGGTTTTACCAAGAATCAACAGGTAATAGTTCATTAATCTTTTATTATTGATTTCAACTAGCTGAATAAAAGAGAAGGCTTTAATATGCTTCAAAGCGTGTCAATATTTAAATAATGCTTATAAAATCATTAATTAGTGGAACTACTTACTCATATTATTATTTCAATTTTTGTGTATTTACGATATCATACTAAGGCCATACACAATAAAATATAAAGAATATATAGACGGATATCGAAATGATTCTATACGATTTCAAGGCTTATTTTAAATTACCGAATACTAAAAATCTGAATTAAAAGAACATTTGTCACATCAAAATATCGGTGACGAGGGGAGAATATCAACAGTAACATAATAATAGTTTAGGAAGACAAAATAATTGTCAAAATGGAGTGAAATACATTGATTTTGTGGTTAAAATGCGTGGGTTTCTTGATGATAAGTAATTATTATAAGCGCTTTACGGTTTTAAACGATATTAACAACGAAAATTCTGCAGGACCTAGTAAAGATAATGAGACAACCTTTTAAATAATTTTACTAGCATCGGCCCTTGATAAGCGTGCAAAATTGCAAATCAATCCGACATTTACAAGTGCTCGAAAATCGGGTTCAAAGATTCCTTTACATACAAACATGCGTACAGGCGAAGCTATGCCATAAATACTTCAACGTTATACCTACTTCTAAAAATCAATACTATTCTCTATGAAACTTATCATTCACTCCGAATTTAGTCTATGGTTACGACGGAATAAAGGATTCGAACATTTTATAAAGTACTAGCGGTCGGGCCCGGCTCCGCCCGGGTGCATACACGTTTTAAAATGGCGGTCAAAATGTTTAATTCTGACTATCAGTTTAGAATATCGACCAATCGGACCACGAAAATGAACAAAATTTCCTCGTATTTGCTAGAAATACCACTACTGCTTTCCTCCTATAGGTCATAGTGTGATGATATATAGCCTATAGCCTTCCTCGATAAATGGACTACCCAACACTGGAAGAATCATTCAAATCAGACCAGTAGTTCCAGAGATTAGCACGTTCAAACAAACAAACAAACAAACAAACAAACTCTGCAGCTTTATAATATTAAGTATAGATTTAGGCATATTCGTACAGTTTACGTACGCTGTTCGAACATTCGTCGTCTTGTCTGAGTATACAGAAACTCTCCTGCGCAGTTTTACTATCTGTATCTTTCATCCAGCATGCCTTTTAGGCATGTGCAGTGCGCAAGGTTTTTGTTCGAGATGTCCGTTCTAGTATAATACATCAGTCATTAATGGTGGTAAAGATTTTCATAAAGTCATCTTCAAAATTCGTAAATATTTTCATAATGTAATCTTTAAAAACATATTTTCGAATCTCGGAGGAGTGTTTATGGATATTCAAAGGATTATAATACAACATAAAATTATGTATAACGTAAGAGCAGAGACAATGCGCGATACTAATGATAAAACATTGCGTTGTTATGGTGCTAAGAATTTATGCAAATAACATACTAGTAAATAAGTCATAATGGGTTCCGCCCGTATAGATTTGTTTGCTGATATCGGGAATGTTCTTTACTTTATTTCAGGAAATTTGATTTAAATTTCTGATGAAATTTTTATCCTCCACGTTAGCCCAAATTTGGTTGATGGATGGTAGATGTGTAAAACTAATATGGGTAGTACAATTGTATTGAGTCGATTTTTTATTTTAAACTGGCACTCAAAGTTTAATAAAATGCACCAACTAATATCCTAATATAAACTAATTTCGTATCAAAATATTCAATATACATATACCAAGTGCGTGGTGGCCTGTTAAGTGCGTGGTGGCCTGTTAAGTGCGTGGTGGCCTGTTGGTAAACGGACTAGACGCGGCTGCCAACATGTTCACGGTGGTCGCGGGTTCGAATCCCAAGGCACACCTCTGACTTTTCGGAGTCATGTGTGTATTGATAGTCAATCACCACGCACTAAAACGGTGAAGGAAAACATCGTGAGGAAACCTGCATACCATAGCGATTCATAAGAATTTCTATGGTATGTAAGTCCGCCAACCCGCACTAGGCCAGCGTGGTGGACTATATGGCCACCACTCTCAATCGTATTCTCGATTGTAGAGTAGGCCCGTGCCCTGCAGTGGGACGTATATGGGCTGATACAGAATACCATTTTAGATACATTGTTATTTGACACATTAAGTTCTTCTTCAATATTCTACAATAAACACAGCATTTACCAGTTCAATTCTCAGAATCGTTAACATTTAAATTTATGGGCTTGGAAACGCAACGCACATACCATGTGTGGTACGATCTCCAATCTTGGACATTCCTCATCATAATTGGTCACATATATCTTAATTTCGCCTGTGAAAGGATGCCAGTTGTAAGAACTGGTGCCTAGCGATTTTTTGGCTAAAATGTCTTAGCCATACCAGGAGGTATGACTGACTAAGGAAAAATTCAAACCGTTTTTTGTCAGTCTTCTTTCAATTGTAATTATTTTGTTTAATTATTAAGTGAAAACTAATGATAATGCTGCAGGAAAAACATTTTACCCAGCGATTATAAAATAAAGAAACTAATTAAATTATGCGGTGCATAATGTGGAATACTTAAATTTTATTATGGGTCGTGGTAATATCTATAAGAATTTAATTAATTAAAACCATATAATGAGTAACGTTACAGAAGTTCGTATACGAAACATCTATAAGTATAAATAACGGTAAGCCTCTGAATATTTAGTCACGAGAAAAATATTTATACAGTGTGATATTGACATATGCTATTTAATTTAACCCATACGTTTCTCATCACCAAAGGTGACATTGTACAAAATTTGAAAATACCTTAATGTTATGTTTAAATTAAAGAACAATATCACCCTGTATAAGTATTCGATTTTTGACTTCTTACGATATTGATTGATATCTGATATAATCGTTTTAAAATATTTTGATTGATTGATAGATATTTATTTATCTAGTATAGGTACGAGTATGTAGCATAAGTATCATCATGATTGGGCGATTCTATATTAAGTATAGACCAAACCGAACAGCGCATATTTGAATACGTACAATATGCACATGTATAATATGCTACTATAAAAGGTATTCAGCAATATGAATAAATCATAAACACCGCATCAATCGCATGCCACTAGATATCAGAATTAATTAATCGTGTTAAACTGCAAGCAGTGGCGTAACTACCCCACCGGGGGCCCGTGGCAAAATTCATCAAATGGGGCCCTTTGTACATGTAAAAAAAATTAACTTAGTAGTTTCGTTTTTATGATTATATTTTAAAGTACGTGGTGGCCTGTTGGATCAGGTGCAGCCACCAGCATGGTCGCGGGCTTGAATCCCAGGGCACACCTTTAACTTTTCGGAGTTATGTGTGTATAGATAGTCAATCACCATGCTCTATGATGATAATGAAAAGCATCGTGAGGAAACCGGAGCCATTTGCAAGTGTCTATGGTACGTAAAGTCCGCCAACCCCCACTAGACCAGCGTGGTGGACTATAATATGGTTTAGCCAATCTCAATCATACGAACTTTGGATCATAGGGGAGGCCCGTGCCCTGCAATGGGACTTATAGGGGATTATACAGTACAGCACAGAATCTTTTAATGACATGGCCTCATATTTCTCATCGGATTATGAACTAATATTATTTCATAAAGAGTATTTTTGTTGCTGTTTAGTATTTTCGGAATTAAGTATTTTATCTAGTCCTTGGACTTATTTTACAACCCCTCTCAATCAGTATCACATTTTGCTAGTCAGATCAGTCTATCAGACTTTTGCTGTCCACTGCTGGACATAGGCCTCCTCCAAATTTCGCGATTTCACGCTGTCATCAGCTTGTCGCATCCAGCATGTGGTAGATCTTTTGCAAATCGTCACACCTCCTAGCTGACGGGCGTCCTACACTACGTTAGCCAAGACGCGGTTTCCGCCCAAGAACACAACACAATATATTGCCAGCGCACTGCCATTTCAGCTTGTCTGTCCGATCAGCTCATTACGGATCTTATCTTCCAAAGAGACACCGCGCATAACATGCTCCATAGCTCGCTGAGCGACCATAAGCTAGTGGACCAGCCGTACTGTGAGTGGTCATGTCTCAGCACCGTAGGTACCGCAGGCTCTGGTAGGCACTGGTTGAAAACTATCGTTCTCAAGCTTTTTGGAAAAAAGTGCTAAGCCTATTTCTAATTTCTTTTTTCAACGTTGTTTTTTTGGGAACAACAACGAGCTGGTTGCCACATATAGCAACAGGTCTTGGGTCAAGGTGGGAGTGGATCATTCCTTTGGTTTTGTCGAAGTTAATTTTAAGACCTGTGCGCTATGAGGCTAAGTCGAGACCGTCTAGCATCTGTTGCAGCTCCTCCAGCGATTCCGCCATTAAGGCTATATCGTCACCGAAATGTAGGGGCGTTTGTTTATTATTTTGTTTATTTATTTTATTTTTTATTGGCACTGTCTCTTAACACTTGTCTCTTACCTTACTTACCCCAATGATCTCTGGGTTTACAGTGAACCTTTCTCAATCACAAAACGTTTCACTTCGTCATATTTGTTTTATTACACTTGTCTGCAATATATGGACATAAAATATTTTCCACTCCTAAATATAGTTCAATATCATGTTTGTTGGTGTACTTGTAGTTGTTTTGGGTCTGAATATTCTATATCGTCGGGACTTGCTATTATGGAATTTTTAATTTCGTCCATTTGATCATTTCCGAGACTCAATCAATCAATAAATTGCTCGTTTCGAAAGTAGTGACTTATTTTAGATAATTTTTTATTCATGGCTTCAAATTCCCTCTTTCTTTCTCGTTTTTCGCTACCTCTTACATAATTTCTAGAACAAGCCATATTTCAATTTATTTGAAAGATATTAACTTAATATTCATTAAATTATAATTCATTGGTTTGTAACTACAATATTTATACTATAATGAAACAAAAATATAACATTTACATCAAATATGAAATGTTTGTTATGTTTAAAATGTAGTCAATTATTATTGATAATTTCATTTTTAATGTTATATTCTCGGTTTACACCCTGTCGGGCTTGAACCTAAGGTCTTATCGAGTCAGGGCCCGGTCGGGCCCAAGACCCTGTCATACTAGGGCCCTGCCGAGCCGGGGGCCCCCTAGGCCGGGGGCCCGTGGCATTTTGCGCACTCTGCCACCCTATTGTTACGCCACTGACTGCAAGAATGTAAAACAACGCATAAGTGATGTGACAAAACGATTTAATTACAGCTACTTATCGCTTCATTGATCCTTGAATTTTATTAGGTCTTAATTAACATTTGTTTCAGACGACCTGGTAAACCAGGTCGTCTGACCACCTTGTGGATGGACGTCCTATGCTGCGCTTTACGCTACCCATTCGAGAAGTTTTTGGCCCCTAGAATTTTTTAGTTGCATATATGTATAATTTTATGTTATAGGCATTAATTCAGTTCCCTAAATATTAGTTACGTATGGCCTTGGAGTAGAAGTTGGATCCAAAGATATCGGATCAGAGGATATCATCGATGCGACCTCTCATCTTGGCGTATCCTCAGTAGGTTTATCCTTCTAATCTATAATGGGTATTTCTTTTTAGGGTCAGCAAAAGTGCACTTGGCCAGCATCCACCACGCTAGAGCCACTAGAGCCAACAGTCATACACATAGTCCTGACCCTACACCAACATCGAGTCTTGTGTCGTGGGTATCAGGAACTACGAGAGACTTTTTTGTCTCTCACAACCACTGAGACCCGAAACAAATATTTGTGGGCGGCACAAACATTTCTCTCCGTGCGGGGATCGAATCCGCGGCCTCTCGTTTCACAGGCGGCGTCTAACCGACTGCGCCACGGGGGCTGTCACTCTCGATTGTATAGAAGTTCCGTGGTCAGTAGTGAGAGGTTATGAGCTAATAAAATAGATAGATAATATAAAAGAAGAAGATAATATAGAAAGAAGACGAATAATTTC
This sequence comes from Hyles euphorbiae, assembly GCA_023078785.2. Lineage (NCBI taxonomy): Eukaryota > Metazoa > Arthropoda > Insecta > Lepidoptera > Sphingidae > Hyles > Hyles euphorbiae. The sequence continues at coordinate 4,980,027 of CM041051.1, read as the reverse complement.
CTATGCATAGGCTGAAAAAAATAACAAGGAGAAGTTACTGTTTGACTAGATATTTACAACTCAAGATATCACGGTCCAAACACTATTTAGGCTAAGCGTTAGCCCAGCTTTAGAGATTACTGAGAACGAGTCCGAATAAATCCTGATATACCCAGGGTATATACCCCGGTTCTCTGGTGTCTAGTTTTATGGCGATAGGCTCGCCACCTATCACATCGGGACTGAACATACAAGGCGAAATGTGGGTGTCCTGGCACCTCTGCCTATCCCTTCTGGGAAAAAGGCGTGAGTTTACATAGTCAGGTCATAAGTATTGTCACACAGTAAAAACTTTTCTTTTAGAATGCTGGCCACAAAAAAGTTTATTGAATTCGAATTTCGAATTGTTCATGAAAATAAAATAGTATACTTTTTAATATTTTACTCATTTTTAAATATGGAGTGGACGCTTAAAGAAGACCGTGTTGCAGTTATTGCGTTGCATCGTTGCGGTTACGCGCCAATTTAAATTTTTGACATACTGAAAAATTTTAATATAACCAAAAGATTCGTTTATCGTACCATCAAACGATACAATGAAGACTCTAGTGTAGATGACAGGTCAAGAAGTGGTCGCCCTCGGTGTGTTAGGACTCCAGCAGTGATAAAAGCTCTGAAGGCGCGAATTCAAAGAAATCCCAAACGTAAGCAGAAACTGTTGGCCCTTCAGATGGGGTTAAGCAGAACCACGGTGAAAAGGGTGTTAAATGAAAACTTAGGGCTTCGGGCATATCGAAGAAAAACAGGACATCGTTTGAATGCTCGTCTAATGGACGTGAGACTGAAGAGATGCCGCGCTTTGTTGAAGCGGTACGCGGGAAAAAAATATCAGGAAATTCTTTTTTCAGATGAAAAAAATTTTACCGTAGAAGAGAGCTACAACAAACAAAATGATAAGGTGTACGCACACAGTAGTGAAGAAGCGAGCAACCGTATTCCGCGTGTCCAGCAAGGTCATTTTCCATCCTCGTTCATGGTATGGTTGGGAGTTTCTTATTGGGGCTTAACAGAGGTACATTTTTGTGAGAAAGGTGTAAAAACGTATCCAGTTGTGTATCAAAATACAGTCCTGACGAACCTTGTGGAACCGTTTCTCATACCATGTTCAATAACAGGCACTGGGTATTCCAACAAGATTCGGCGCCAGCTCATAGAGCGAAGAGCACACAAGACTGGCTGGCGGCGCGTGAAATCGACTTCATCCGGCACGAAGACTGGCCCTCCTCCAGTCCAGATTTGAATCCGTTAGATTACAAGATATGGCAACACTTGGAGGAAAAGGCGTGCTCAAAGCCTCATCCCAATTTGGAGTCACTCAAGACATCCTTGATTAAGGCAGCCGCTGATATTGACATGGACCTCGTTCGTGCTGCGATAGACAACTGGCCGCGCAGATTGAAGGCCTGTATTCAAAATCCTGGAGGTCATTTTGAATAAACTTTAGTGTCATAAGAATCTATGTTTTGTTAAGTTCATTTTGGTATATAAATGGTTACATAATGAATAAACTTGTTTCAATTATTTTATATTAAACATGTGACAGAATTTATGACCTGACTAGGTATATATGTATGTATTATATTTATTCAATGGTGATGAAAAAAGTAGATAAAAACGTAGATTCTGAGAGGCTTAACGAAATATTCAAAAGTAAGGGATTCCTTTCAATTCTCACCACGCCATAATAATATGTCGTGTTTCAGGTTTAGGCAGGTTTAGGCTTTAATCGACTGGGGAAAGAGAAATGTGTCGTCGGTGGATGGTAATTTAGAAAGTAGTGCAAATACCGTATGATGTACCGTGTTGTCGATCCAGTTTTAAAAAACAGGCAGGTTAAGAAGTTATCAAATCCAAATCAGCTAGCGTTTTCAATTTTATACGAATGCCGTGCAATGTATGTATCTTTACGCACCGACATATGTACATTTAGGTAGTTAGTAAATAGAAAAAATCTAATCACAAAATAAAACAAATATTTTAGACAGAAAGTTTACGACGACCTTAAAAAATTTAGGTAAGTAACTAAAAATATTAAATCGTGAAATGGGGCTAATTTCGAATGATATAAAAATGTATTCTTATAAATAAATATTTATCCTGAAAGTAAATAAAATTGCAAGGGGCGACATTTTACGAGAGAAAAGAGCGTAGGTACTTTTTTTTCTGCATTATATCTTCTAGGAAGCATATTATAATCTCTAGGTCAAAACACATTCGGTGCTAAGTTATATTAAGAGTAGGTATAGCTATACTGACTGACACAATTACTTTCACAATATGTATATACACTTAATTATAATAAATGAATGGACAATACATTATTGTCAATTTAAGTAACTATTTGAAATGTTTATAATGTAATGTTTACGAAAAATAGTTTACAATTATAATAAGTATGTGTAAGCATTGATATAAATAAATATTTAATTTATTCGCTGATGGCATTATTACCCAATTAATTAATAATAACAAGAATTACGTTAACATTAAAAGATGTTTCCAACACTTTCGTATGTTTTAAATGCTAATTTACTATCATTGATTTTACGTCACCTGTAATTTCTAAGTAGAAACGTAGGTAGTGGAACCTATTCTTAGAAAACATGCATAATTTGTTTGTTGTAATAATTTATTGGCCATCTGATTAATCAAAAATAAAGAAAAATACTCACCACGTATTGGACTTGTTATCAGTGAATCACAAAATGAAGTAAAACGTTACAGTTCGAAGTACACAATATAATCACACGCACAATAAATAATATTTAACAAGATTATTAAAGTAGCCTAGTGGGCGTAGCGTGTTTCTTCCTTTATGTTTTATTCATTAACCGAATTAACGATATCGATTTCAAAATAATCTGATTACTTTCAAGTACATATGTATAAAATACCACCAATATTAATATCGTAGCACTTATCACTGAATTAAAAATACAATAATATTTGCACCGGTTTTCACGCAGAAAATCGTAAATAATTCCACTATCAAGGCCACAACACTACACAGCAAACGTCAAATTCAAAATCCGAACGTCTATTGAAAAAATCGCGGCGCACGTTCGAAATTTAAATGCACGTCGTTTGCCTTTTGTTATCGGAGCTAAACTAACATGTACCGAGGCGTATTAAATTCACACTCACACGTCCGTAATCTTAATGGCCCGCTACAATAGTAGCCGCGAAAATAGTGCCGCCAAAACCAGTCTTATTGTGACTGACTTATATGAACAGATGGTTTACGTTGATTATAGTCGGTTGCGTAACGCGTTTGAGGCGTCGGCGTCGGTTTGTACCTTTCTCATAGCGCTACCGGCATGCGGCACCCACGTTACACACTTCGAATTATTTTTGTCTAGCCGCCTATGAGTGACTAAACGCAGATTGGAAACGCACTCGCGCCCGTGGCGTTCCGTGTCCGTCACAATACGCGGCGCTTGAATAATTTTGATACATGACACATACAAGTATAGTTATATTCGACCGTTGGCCAACAATTTTGATGGCAGTTGGCATTGAACTGACTTACGGTTCAATATATTTTGTATTTATACTGAACGATTCACGGTTTAGTTTGAAGTCTGAGTGCTGTTTTGTTTGACTGCATTCATGCGTTATAAATACAGAGCATATTTCAACGTATTTGAATCTACCCTCGTTTTATATTTGGTATGTCCCAGTGTTCTGTCAATTTAAAATTAAAAAATATTAATTGTGACTACTGTTTCAATTTGTTTTACCAATTGTTTCCTCTTCTTACACGGTTGTCTGGAAGAGATCGCACTTAACAATACGACCGCCGATTTTTAACACTCAGTTATTTATTGTCTAGCATTAATCGTATAATTTGTATAGATGTTTTAAGTAAAGATTTTTTATTATATTATTACTACTTATTGCACCATGATTGCAAATTATTTGATCTTAGGGTTATGAAAACATGCAGTTACATAGTAAAATGTATATGTTATGGGCCAAGTGATTAATTCAATTACAATTACACTAATTTTCTTCTGAAGATAATGTTTCGGTCGTTAAAAAACAAATAAACATAAGCAGATCAATTCAACCTTTGTAATTTATGGGTCTATCGCAGATGCGACAATGTGGCAGCGCACCACGTAAAAAATCACCTATTAATCACATTGCCCGATCATCATGTAGCCATATTCATAATGCCCGGGCAATGTGATAAATAGGTGAGTTTAGATTGTAATTAATCACCTGACCGGGCATTATGAATACTGCCCGCATTAATCACTTGGCCCATAACATACAGATGAGTAGATACTCATTTCTGTGATCAATGTAATTGTATTTATTTTTCCAAAAAAAAAAAACCAGCAGATCGTAGGAATATTTAAAAATTGTCTCCATAGCATCAAGATTTTAATTTGATCCTTAATGATGTAACAAAACTAAAGGTCAACATGAAGGAGCTAAGCTAAAAAAAATTGCCACTTCAAATAAATTAGCGTCTCAAACGCCGCAGGCGTAAGTTAGTGTTGCTGATGTTTATAAATAAAACTAAGGTCAGATTTCTTGTATTTTTATTGTAACGAATACTGCGCGGCGCATGGCAACATGGCAATGGTTTGTTTTTTTTTTATATACTTATCGACAGATATATTTAGTTTCGCACATTTTTCACATTCCTAATTTTAATATTATTAGGTATGAATTTACATCAGATTTTTGTGTGTTTAAATAATCCATATTAAAACAATTTTATTTCAATGTTCAATTCACGAAAAAACTACCTTTTTTGGTATATTTCCAGGAGTATTATAGTTATTAAGATAAGATAAAACTTTCCATTACATTTTCCACCCCTCCTAGTTCAAGGCTTTCTTTGCCCAGTTGTATAGGAATATTGTTTTAAATCTAGTGATAATTTTGATAACCAATTTGATAGTACATCAGAAGTCTGTCATTAAATGAAAGGCTATAAAGAAATAAAAACAAGAATACTTTGTTATGCAAATTTATCAGTATGAAATTTACTTCTTGTTTAAATATACAATACAAGAGATCCGCATCTTATGTGGAGACAAAATTATATATAGTCTGACCCTTCTGTATGACATTTTACTTTTGATTGAACAATATTCTACGCATCATTTACCTACTGACTTACCGAGAATTGATAAACAGGATAGTTGTGGTACTGCTTGGGTCCAGACCACACGCTTTCTTAGAAATTATCTTGAGACTAAAACATCTATGTTTATTTATCCATATTATTTCTTACGTCTGGAAGATGAAAAAATACAATGGCCTGTTAAGTATACCCCCGGCAAAAAACATGAATGTTAAAAAATAATAACGGGATTTTTTTGAAAACATTCCAATAATGTTTAATTTTAAACCTCTTCACATTCTATAATAGTGCGAGGTAAAAGACGCTTAAAAATAGTTTTTTTTTACACATGTACTTTTTTAAAGCGCTCACAGACTCTTTGTTTTCCAATAAAAATTGTGAATTCAATTCGAAGAGTTAGTGCCATTATAAAAGAGCTACTATGTAATCTATATGTTTTATCAATAAAACCAAGTATCAAGTATCTGTGGTCGCGCAAAAGGTGATAATAAGACAAAGCAGAGGCCTTACAAGGCTGAACGCAAGGTTGTCGCAAATACAACACTTAAAAAAAATAAAAGAATGCATCCACACGAATGGAACAATAGGTAATAATCTGATATTAAAATAAGTATCCAAATGTGTCTTCTTTACGTATGGGTTGAGGAAAATCGTGACAATAAATAACATGCTATTGAAAATGTTATCGGATGCAGGGTTACATAAATTATGCACTGATTCATTCCGTCTTATACACATACATGTATTAGCTGAGAGACTAGTTGTGAGATGCGAGTTTGTATATCATTTATTTTATTATTTATATTTATTTTATACTTATATTTAAATATTTTTTCTATTCCGATTCCGTCTCACAATTATACAATTTCTCTAAATTGCTCATGACATGCCACATATAATATGTTATATGGTGTGCATAAAATGGCAGAAAAATTACGATAAAAAAATACATAGAATTAATGTGGCTAGAATATCCTAATGATATTTTTAATATCGTTTTTTGTATGTTTATTGCATTTATTTATAAAAAATGGAAAAGGATCTTTCAAAATAAAGGGAATAACAGAATATGCAAAGAATAAAATATGTGATAAAAATTAAGCAAATAAAGGTATTGAAAGTTTTAATTATGATGAGCATGCTTTATTAACCTACCAGTCTATCAGATGTCGGAAGTCTTACCCTCGTGAGACAGAACATTCGTTGGCTCGATTATTAACATAAATTTTGCTCCGTCCATCAACCGTCTTCGGATTTCAAACAACAAACCTGACACAAAATTTAAGGTTCATGAGCATGTACACATTACCACTGACGCGAGACAAAGTATTGCTTTTATCAGTCATGACACTGGACAGATATAAATGACGAACAAACAAACCAGTATCATATTCTATTATTATAGTAAAACTATTAATTCAATATTGTTTTACATCACTCATGCCCACGTCAGATATTCATGAATGAATCAAAATAATTTAGCGATATGATCGATGGATTGTTGGTTCGTTTTTGATGTGAGGAATGTTTGACGCATTAAAATTTTATTGTAGTAAAGATTGTGACCAGCGTGAGCACTTCGCTAGAGATTTTTTTATTGCGTTGAAAAGCGAGATTAGCTTGCCATTGGCCTGATGGTAACCGATACAATCGCCCGTGGACAGTGGCAAAACCAAACAATACTATGAATTACAAAGCAATACTTGGCATTTCACTGCGCTCGCCATCCTGACACAAAATATTTTAATTGTTTAGTATACTGAACATATCGACACATAGCCTACTTTATAATAGTTTAAAATGAAAATTTATGTGAAGGGTAGGAAACATTATTTTTACATTTCTACTATTACATTTCATTCATATTACATTTCTACATTAGTTCCACTACCTTTGAATATATGTACACATTCGGCTTTCCGTGTATATGTGTTATATTCTAACCCATAGAAGAAAATAGTATTATATGCGTTTGATTTGCTGAATTTTTAAAAGAAGAAAGGGAGGATGGTTGGTGTGAGGCTAACAAACAGGTTCATGGAATTTTGCACGCCAAGCCGGTGAAAATTCCAAATAAGTTACAAATAATAAGTATTCTGAACCAACGATAATGTATGAGATTGATGAAAGTGGATGAAACGAAAGTAATGTGACAAGAACGAGCTAAATAGAGATACATATTCAGTAATGTCTGAGAACCCCAGCAGAATACAAGCGTTTTAGGTATTAATCAATAAAACATAGAAACATTGAGTCTATAGCCTAAAGAGGACAGTGAATATAACTAAAAGGGTTTTAACTACAGTATGGATATTGTCACAATCAGCATAACTTAATTGTCTCGATAAATTGATTTTCCAATAAGCACACGTTTATTGTCACCCTTAAAAAAGTTACGACCGCAACCCATAAAAATCGAAGCAAGGACATAATTGCCAACGCGTCACGCGAGTGGACATAATTTATACATTACCTTGAGTTTTCACTACTTAGTCACATTTTACTTATGCATATTATAATATTATTTTGTAAGCGTAGCAATGACTGACATTACTTGATTTTATAATTCTCACTAACTGATATATCTAGACCTAATAAAAGAAAATGTATTAAAATACAAAATTTTGTTTGGGATTTCTGACTTCACTCATAGAACATTTTTTCTTTAGGCCGGGAATGCGATTACTTGAATTTGTTCCTCTTAAAGTCTGTCGATCTCCATAAAGTGTTGTTTCTTATATTAGTATAATTAAAATGAGTTCTTCTTTTTTCCACGCGCTTTTAAGTTTTAATTGTAAAACAATAACAAAGATCCCGACTAAGTAGTTTATAGTGCAGGGCGCGCCAATATACACCGTAACTAAACAGCATTGCTTACAAGGTTTAATATCAGACTTTATAGACACTAACGTCACAAATTAATGTAGAAACAGGAACATAAGAATTAGTTGTCCATTTAAATTAAAAAAATATTTACATTCCGTCAAATGAGATCATAATGGCATGTTTTTATCAACGTCTAATCATAGTTAAGAGCGAAGTCATCAACAGCGGTACACTGTATTTATATACATTGTTTACTTAAATGGAAAACCCCATGAAATCACGAGTATTTTTTAATTGACCTCTTCTGTATTAGTCTATGACTGTATGGTTCCTTCTATTCTCCGACATTATTAACAGCGGAATATAAAGAGCAGAGAATGTTAAAAAAAAGGATTTTTAAACTATAATAGCAACATGCATAAAAGTTTCGATATCTCTATAAATATATCGTCAAGGTAAAAAACACAATATAGTTTAAACAAAATATTGTAGCGACATCGCAACGTCAACAAGTTAATAATAGCTCATAAGTCGTGCTGTATACATCTGCACATTTTTGTATAAATACATTATTTATCTAGGATTAAAGCGTGAGTATAACAGTTCTTATATTTACTTGAATTTGAATAAAATCTCTCAACAGAGTAGTTTTATTTCAATCCTATAGACATCAATTTCGAACAAGTGTTTTGGTATAAAACCATAGGTAACGTTTTTTCTATCGTCATCTGGAGGTACCGTCATGTAGCAAAAGGATAGAGACGAAGGATAACTACATGGACACCGTCAAAATACTATTAAAATATTCCTGCCTATTGTAAAAGACTTTAAAAAATCTTCAAAGTCAATTGTCAATGGGCATTTGCAAAAAGGTAAAAAGTAGGTACACCTGTTGCCCACAACCAATCACTACCTGATGGTCGTCCGAACAAGGCTGTAGAAGGCAATTATAAAGAGATTTGGCCAGGTTTGTACACAGTACACCTGTGGAATAGCGACGAGCGCTTATCGTCTGTTGCCAATGTAGTTACCAGATTTAGCAGTCACCCAGGCATTTTAGTTGGTATTCTGGTATTAGTTACATTAATGTTGCGAACCCTGCGCTAGCCCAACGCCTGCACGACGTGGAATGAGTCTCCGTGCGATATGCTAAGGGATCGAAAATCGACGTTCCCTCACATGCTAATACTTACGTAATTCTAACAAATCCTTCCCTACATATCTGGAAGAAAGTCATGGTTCCTTGAGATTACCCTTGGGCGAGGCCTACCTGGAAATATTTTTTGGTCTATTTTATGAACACAAAGAACTTTCAATATTACCAAGTTACGTATTATACACAATGTTACTCTATATTCAAGGTTATCCACTTATTATTAATCTCCACTTTCCTTAACTCTAACATGTCGCTTCTACGTCATCTTATTTCGTAAATCTCCATACATTCTCTTCGATCAAAAGAAAACCTGACTTTATGTTACCTTGATCTATTTAAACAGTAACCCATAGTAGCGGTCTAGTAATGGGGTTAACCACATATAGGTTATGCTAGATGTTAATCGCTTGCGCCCTTGCTGCGGGCTTTCTACTGGGTGTGTTTGAACAAGTTTCTGATAATTATGCACCGTTTTAGTTAATTGTTTCCGATTGTTTTGTAACGGTGAATGTTTGATACTATGTGACGTCACTGATGAAGATAATACGGCTTTAATGATACACTGGTTTGGTTGAGTTGACGAGGGTTTTAAATCAGAATTGGGAAGAAATATCTTAAATCATTTATTTTCGTCTCTAGCCTTGTTCAATGCTTACTTAGATATAGTTTGACGTTTAAGGAAGTAAGAGAAAGATGATAAACAATAATTAGTCTCTTAATTTTGGGTAGATAGCGGTGTCAGTCCTAGTTAACCAATGAAAAATTTAAACCGTTTACTGTAGATAGCTCATACACAATTAACTTTACTAATGTTATAGGTTACGGCAATCACTTTCCATTGTTCCTTTTCATGTAATTAAAAAAGAATATGACAATATTTTTCTAGCGACCGGTGGTATTCATATAGTATTGGCTGCCGTATCATCAAACTTTGTTAAAGGGAAACAAAATGTTTAACAAGAAATTAATTAACACTGACAATAGTGTTTTCATTACACGGCCAAGTTCTTGGAAGGGGCTTTACTTTCGATTGTTGGCGTCGCTCGGTCTGCCCGTCTTTGTGCCGAAGGTCTTCGGTGAAAGTAAACTACGAAATGTGGTTCATTATTTAGACAATCGATATTGAGCTATTGACGATTTAGAGGTAAACGAGACGGTCCTTTTTAATGGAAATTAATTTGTTTACTTTTTATGTATTGTTCAGTCAAGGATTGATTCTATAGTGGATGCATTACATAATTTTCTTATATACCTAGATATTATGACAGCTTCTGTGGCGCCGTTGGTCAGACACCGGCTGTGAAACAAAAAGATTCGGGTTCAATCTCCGCTCCATGACAAATGTTTGTGAAGCCCCACGAATATTTTATGGGTCTGAATGTTTATGAGATCGAAAAGTCTCGAGACACAGACGACACAAGATTTAATTGATGTTAATGTGAGGTCAAGGCTATGTATGCGAATGTTGGGTGCATTTATTAGTTATTAGGCTAGCATTATTGTGCCAGTTGTGTGCGGTGGTTTCCTGAAGGTATGACGATGGGATCCAGAACTATAGGAAGTAGAGAACACATGAGAAGACATATTGTTCTATGGCTAATTGGTGCGGAAAAATGATGAATTAGCGAATCTGCTTTTTTGGGCAGAGCTGGACGAAACCGCGAATTTGTGGCTTCGCAAATCAACCTACATGTAAGGAATGTAAAAGAGGTGCAAGATGTTATCGGACTCGTAACATCTACAATTTTATGAAGAAATAAAGAACATCCATCTTACAAAATGTAGGTATTTTATTATATTCTAGTGAAATAATGTGAGCACTATTTAATGTGCATGCATTAAAAGTAGAGTAATTAATTGTTTCAATTAAACTACTAATTATAAAAAAATAATTTTAGATAATCACCCGTCACACTAGATAATCCGAATAATACTCGTTGCAATTATGTGAAAAGTAAAAATGTCGGTGCTATTAAATTTACTGTTCTTAAAAGGATTTTTTCTAGCAAGAAATGAAGACTCTATTGGGTATTGTATTGTATTGTATCAGCCCATATACGTCCCACTGCAGGGCACGGGCCTACTCTACAATCGAAAGTACGATTGAGAGTGGTTAGGCCATATAGTCCACCACGCTGGCCTAGTGCGGGTTGGCGGACTTACATACCATAGAAATTCTTATAAATCTCTATGGTATGCAGGTTTCCTCACGATGTTTTCCTTCACCGTTTTAGTGCGTGGTGATTGACTGTCAATAGTCAATACACACATGACTCCGAAAAGTCAGAGGTGTGCCCTGGGATTTGAACCCGCGACCACCGTGAACATGTTGGCAGCCGCGTCTAGTCCGTTTACCAACAGGCCACCACGCACTTGATTCTCTATTGGGTAATTAATTTCTAATCCACGAAGTTTAAATGAAGAATTATCTTGTTCTTGAGTTTCGTTATTTTTTATTGCAATGATTGGCAAGTCGAACATGCCGTTCACCTGACGGTAAGCGACACGACCACTCATGAACAGTATCAAAACCAAACACTGAATTACAAAGTAATGTTTAGCATTCCGATGCGCACGCCATCCTAAGACATAAGATATCTCTCAATATGTCCGGTAGTTACTCTGGCTACAATGACCATCAAACAGAAACACTCCAGTGCATTAACACTACTGTTTGGCGAGATAAATATACATTGTGGTGGTATCTACCCAGGCGGCCTCTCACAACTTATGAGAGACCTACCACCAGTCATTGAATATTATACGTAAGTTTTTGATGGAATCTAACGTTTACTTCAAGTAATCAATTTATCCCCTATTGACTTACACGTCTTCAAACTTTTAACCATCTATATTTTTTTAGCTTCTAGTTATTTTACTTTCGTAGCGAGATTGCATAGGCGTTGGATAAAAACTAATGATTTGGTTTCGATACCCTCACCGTAAGAAATGATTGTGTGATTCGCTATTAATTGTTGCGGGTCTATTACTATCGAAACACTGCTGATGTGTTTTTTTGTAGATAATAAACATTTACAACCACAATCAATACATACAAAAACACAACTAACAAATTAGTACGTTCTAACAACACAGGACCAATCGACATTCCTTCTGATGCGTGACGTCCACAATTACTATGAACGACACGACATTTACAAAATGACATTCCCACTGGACTCTCGATATGTCATTAATGTTATTCCGAAGGTAATTACGGAGATTTGCCGCCGGCGTGTAGAGCCTCCGGAGTAGACGGTAATGATTATTCTGTTTTAGATAATACCGAAATGCCGGATGCTAATTGGAGAGATTGACTTCTAAACGAACTGTAGAATATGCGATATACAATTTAATTATTTCTATTATTTAGTAATATACGGACCTACACCGAGTGGTAGATCAAAGAAGCGCTGGCTAGATGTCGTCAAGGAAGGTATGTGGGTCAATGGCTACTATTGAGGATGACGAAGATCGGGCGAATTGGTGTAGAATAAGCCGGAAAGCGGACCCTGGCAACGATCGGGATAACGCCAGGTAAAAGGAAGAAGTTGTTGATATACACGCGTTGCACATCGCCATTTCTATTTAGATACGTGTACATTCAAAACTGAAACTTTTCTCTAGCCGATATTTTGGTCAGTCTAACTGAAGCTAATTCCTAGATCCGGTTAGATTTTTATTCTATAAAACCAAAATATTTGTATAACATGCGTGATGAATGGAAGAATGGTACTTCATAACACAATGTTCTTGAAAATATAATAACTTGTGACTTCGCACTGGAGAAAAGAGTGCTAAAAGCTATGTGATAAATATCTTATTAACTTTTGATAAATATAAAACACAAAATCATTAACCAATTCAAACCTCCACTCAAAGTGTCAGAGTTCCCCCTAGCCATCAATTTCAAATACGCCTATAGTTTTCCGAGTACATAGCGACAATTTATCTATTGATGTAATTTGTCGAACGGTTGTCAGTCGAGGAGTAATTTTGCATGTCATTACTTGTATTGCAGCTCGTATTGGTCGGTGTCGAGAGGCGGCGCTGGCGCAGTATGGCCGTTGCCCGATAATAGGCACCTTGCGAGGAATGTTGACGACACGTAATAGGCCCCCAATCTTCTTCATTAGCACTGAAAAGAGGCAAAAAGATACTGCGCAAATTGTTGAACGTTATGTAGTTTGTGTAGATTATAGGATATGCAGATATTGGTACATAGACGAGATTTCATCGTCTAATGAAAGCCAAGATTGTAAGAGTTAAATTTTGGGTCAGCAGTGGCCATGACAATAATGATGATGTGAGTGAATTAAATTGGATTACAATTACTTAGCGTATTCAATTAGAACTAAGCTTGTATTGTGTACAATGTCTGATAGAAACGCAACATACATGACATTGCAACTTGTGAGTTTATAGGGCTTCCATGAAAAATTCTCCGTAAACGCAAATACTGGTAGGATGAAATGTATCGTAAACTTTGTTCTTTTATTCAATTGCCAAATAAAATTATTCGCTATATAAAATGAAAAACTATATTGGTAGGTCTCTCATATGAGAGAGACCGCTTGGGTATGAACCACCGCAACGTCTGTTTCTCCCGCCAAATAGCAGTGTAAATGCACTGCTGTGTTTCGCTTAGAAGGAAATTTTAGTTAGAGTAACTACTGGACATAATGAGACTTAACGTCTAATGTCTCAGGATGGCGAGCTCAGCCAAATGCCAAATATGGCTTAGTAATGCATGGTGTTGTTTAGTTTCGCTACTATCCATGAGCTTTCGTATCGCTTACGATTAGGCGAAGGGAATGCTCGCCTCGTCATTCATTAAAATAAAAAGAAATCCCATCAGAAATCAAACCCGTGGCCTCATGTGCCAGGTCCGATTTGATTTTAGTTACTTAGTTGAGTCAAATTGAACCTACTCTTTAAAATAGTGTTCCAAAAACAAATAAATTTTACATTTACCTAATTCACATATCGACAATTATTACAATAGTAATCAATTTATATAATATCAATTTGATTATATGTAAATCTATAGAAATTTTATTCAAGAAATCTTATAATATTATTTATGGATCATAAAACATTTACAAGCTTTTGAAATGCTAGGAGCCGAATACGATACGAAAATGAAATCATTTCCCTAATATATTATATACAAGACAGTTTCATAGTGACAGACAATTTATGGGACAATAAAAACAATTTATTTCAATACAATGCCATCTAGCATCTAATAGCAGAACTACTTTCAGTCCAACTAAATTTCTAAAAATGTGAAAGAAGATTATCCCCTTAACTTAAAAAAAGCTAATGAATATTATCTATTAATTATTATTGGCAAAAATAGAACAATAAAATGTTAACAACGACAATTACTTCAAATATGTGGTAAGCGCCCTCTATTGATAAATAAGGAAATTACTTAATATTTATGTCCCCTATCATGACTAATGTTATGCACATAACACGACAGATGGCCTAAAAATTAATATACTAAAAAGTTTTTATTTTATTTGATATCAATTTTAAAACTTATACCAATGAAAAATGGGTAAAGTACAAGCATTTTACCAAAAAACGAGTACAGTAAAACACATACGACCAGTAGGTACTAAGGTTGACGGTGGGTAGAAATAAAATTAAGAATACAAAATGTATTTTACATCAAAAAGCTTCAAAGGGGGAAAAGTGATTAATTTACTTCAAAATGTGAATACGTGCTCAATAAATTATAAATGAATGAATAAAACTCTTTATTGTTCAATATGCCATGGCGCCTGGGGCATAATAGGCGTTCATTAATCGCCCCGCGTAGTGTCAGAGAAATTGATCAATTTGATGAGTGAGAGTGAATGCACAATTTTCAATACATTGATTTAAAATTGATTATTTATGATTCAATCTTTTGTTATTTACTAGCGCTGAGGGTTTTAGGGATTATAACTCCTCGTCCCTACAAATTATATGCCTAAATTACAACGCCCATAAGGGCTTTTTTAAAGTACACTTTTTATGATTGAAAACATGACATTCCTGATAAAACAATCGTCATGATAAAATAAAAAAATGTGTAGCATGGACTTGTGTTATAAAATGCGTGAAATAATCGTATAAATAAGTTACTAAACTCACAGAAAATAATGACCGTATGAAAGATGGTGTGACCGCACCTGAAAAAATATCCTTTTTCATTGGTCTGTTCACTGGCATCTATTGGACGATGCACACACATTTAATAGGTCAGCCTACGATTAAACAAATGAAATATCTAATATTAAATCCGTGGCCACTTATTGGCTGTTGCTTCATTCAAACGCCGTCATCTAACATCGACTGTTTAATACGCAATCCGCGGTCGAAAGTACTGGCTGTATTTATCACCAAAACCGATTGAATTAAAATGACGTCGGTCCGCTGCTATTCTCATGCTGTTCTAAATTTAAAATATTATTCAAACTACCCTACGGGCCAGCATGGTCACAAAGTGAACAAAAATAATAAATAAAAACTACCCAACAAATCAGTCATATGTTCGAGCAATATCGAATGAAATTCTCCATTCAATAACTATCTCCTTTCAAAATCTTTCGATGCGTTGCTACAAAAAAATATATATTGCTTTTCTTTTTCTATCAATTAAAGTAAAATAAAATCTCCAAGTTGTGGAAAAGTAATTGCGGGAAATTGAAAACACGTCCAAGGACGATCGTAACATTTTTTATGTGAAGCGTGACGCTAAGAAATGGGACGAACGATATCGCTGAAAATCCTTGTTGTAGAACCAAATAGCTGTCGCACGATCTTCAGTTGCAATCTCCATTCCGTTTTACTGCTGTGATGTCTGTATCGCATTATGAGAGTTAAATAAAAGTTTCTGTGTTTAATTTTAAAGTTCTAGTTCATTCATGGTCAAAGTATGCAGAGTTGTCGTTAATATTTGAGTAGAATTTTGAATGTACTAAAAAGAAAATAAATATTTAACATTTCCATAATGTTATATAAAGGCTAAAATGTAAATAGCACATATTTCCAGACATATAAAACCCACATAATATAAACACAAACAAATATTAATAAAATTAATTTCAATGATCTATTTCGATTGGATATATAACTTGACTAACCTTTAAAATCTTTAATGCCAAACTCTCAGTAATTTACTAACTCAACTAGATATCTGGCACATAGGTCCAATCCAAAACAAGGGCAATCTAAGATCTCTGTTAAGTTAACCTAAGTCGCCCCGGGAACTTGAGTCGGTGGTTCGATAACAAGAGCTCTCCTGAGACGTCCACTACCACCTATCGCAGACGCTCCGAATACTAGCAACTATTTATCAGACTTCTTTGTGGTCAGATAAGTATCTCGTTTGAACTAGGAATTCTAGCAAGTTTTTACGCCAATACGCAAACAGGTTTGCTTGTGCAAAACATTTAACTTATGAATAGCGAAAACGTTTGCGCATAGGATGGTATAATGGTTTTTGTAGTTAAAAATATGAATAACATTAAATGCGGTTATATTTTAGATTAAAAGCAAGCATAAAACGGCATGAAAAACTCGTACTAAGTAATTTTTTGTTAAATACTTCTTCATTTTATGGCAATTTCTATGCGATAAATGAAATTGTGTATAGTAATAATATACTTCATATTGTGCAAAATTTCATCAAAATAAATGACGTTGATAAATAATCTTCTTGGCCCAATTCTTCTAAACTTCTTTATCATGTTTCTCAAAAATATATATTAATAACCACAATCTTCACAATCTTTACAATCTTCTCCAAAATACTGACATTCATATTTTATTTCAAATATTCGAAGTTTTTTTTCTAGCCAACCATACTTTTATGATTCGCAAGGATTTGTAAAGAAAAATATTTCATTACTTTTTTCACTCAAATTACACCATAATATTATTTGTGCCGGAATCAAAAACGTCAAAAATCGTATTAGGGGTTAAAACCACTCGAGAACAGATCGTTATAACAAGGTCGGCTTGGCACTCGGCTGTCATCCACCGAAAGAATCAAGTATTGTATTGACAGGGGAAACAATAAAACTTCGCAGCGCCTCGCCACGAGACAAAATTGATTATTTCCACACAAAATCCGATTCAACTTTCGTAAACTCAAATTTTGTCGAAGTCTTGTATCTAGTAATAAAGTAGTTTTTAAAATTGTGTTTAATCTGTATGGGGCTTTTTATTCAATAAATTGATTTTTCCAATTAAATATTGTATTGCAATTGAGATAAAATAATTTTCTCTACAACTTGAGATGGTGTATGAGACGGTTCATACTAAAATTGTATCGCGGCTAATCCTTTCACACTTATTTACAATAGAATAAGGAAGGATTATCGGTTGTCAAAACATATGACAAAATAACACCACATTCTTCAGTGGAATATGTATCACTAATTTCTCAACTGCATGATATATTTTATAATAAACTAATATGCAATAACTAAGAGACACACAGTCTTGATTGCACTCGTAATTTCGTAGTCACTGTTAGTTTTTTTGGCGTCAACTAGCTTAATCATTTAACGTTTACCAATAATGTACACACAAACCCAAGTTTTTTTTTATTTCATACCCTACTTCTACACATCGTGCAATAAAATCGAAGATCAAATCAAACATTGATAAAAATTAAAAGCCAGTAAAAAGTAAATAAAATCATTTATACCCAGCAAAAAATGGCCAGATAAGCGCCGCCCTACTTTTGGAACATCAAAAGTTGGAGCGAGATAAGGCATGAATATAAACTACATTTCAGCGCTCATTCGCTGCATAAATTGATACACATCTGAAGGGTCCATATAACTACCTGAATGTCGACTGACCCATTTCCTGTCTATTGATTTATATTATATTTTGAGTATACGTTACGGTCGCTTCGTTCTTTAAGACAATGTATAGCTGAACGATGATTTTTTGGGTTCAAATCCAAGGGTAATCTAGTTTACACTACTTTTAATGCGGAAACATCTCTCATGAGTTGTCTAGTATTGGTCTTTTTGCCGTTATGTATGTAGGTATGCTCACCGTTTGTCAGATTTCGGTTGAAATAAGCTTGTAAACAGTCACAATTATCAAACCAATTTTCACATTTACTTATATCAGCGTAAGTTTAAGTTCGATTGTATAGTGAATATAATACGAGTATATGTATATACACGTATAAGTGGCTTCATTGTTAATTATTATACAAAGGGTTTTTTTGTCTTGCAAAAAAACTAAGCCAATAGACTAATCTTTCCCAATTTCCGTGTAAGTTTTTACTTGCAACCTTCATAATAAAGCCTGCCGAATTATCCAATATGAAAATTATTCACAAACCAAATCAGTAAAACATTTGTTCTGTTTTACATTACGTTATTATTCATCGTTAGTTTCTTGGGCAAGTGTCTAGAATTATCTAGAAACAAAAAAGTGCCACAGTTAGTGTGAAAGTAACGACTGAACTTTGAACAGGGACGTTCCTTCGGATAAATACTCATAACGCTAACATATCAAAGTCAGCGGCAAGTGGTTGAAAAACTCCCCCGAGATGTTCTAATGAAAGGAAGCTTCGAATGAGGGAATTTTAAAGCTAAATACAAGAACAGAGGTAAATGTAGCGTGTTAATATTTGAACAAATCTTATTTTTAATAGATTTTTTTAATCGGGCTCTACAAAGTTCATCTGATGGTATAGCGAAATCAGTTTAAAGTATCTATCGGCAAAAGATGAGTAATTGAGCATATCTGTGTCAATCCATGTATGTCCCACTGCAGGGCACAGACCTCCTCTATAATAGAGATAGATACAGAGTATGATTAAGAGGGGTTAGGTCATATAGTTCACTACGGTGGTATACTTTGGGTTGGCGGACTTTACATACAGTTGAAATTACTTAACTCGCTCCGTTAGGCAGGTTTCCTCAAGATGTTTTCCTTCACCGTTAAAAATAAATATATAAATACACGCATGACTCCGGACAGGCAGAAGTGTGCCTTGTGATTTAAACCTGCGACCATCGTGAAAAGGTTGGCAGCCACACTTCATTGATGAAATAAGCATTTCCGGATAAAATCATGCCAGCCTGCATCAAGACAAGACACATAAATGCTGAAAATGAAACAAAACAAAGATACATGCTGAGGTGATTACGTGATTTCCACATTTTTTAAATTGCTTGGCCAGCTAACGAACAACCTGGTCAACTGATGGTAAGTGATCACTGCCGCTCATGAGCATTCACAATACTTGAATCATGGATGTGTTGCCGGCCCATCAAACCGAGAAGGGAGACAGAAGGAAAAAGTATGGGAAGAGGTAAGGGGTGTTGGGCATCCGAAAATCTACGACTATGGATTTCGCGATTCAGGTGTATATTAATATTTTACTAACAGTTCACTGGATATCGTAAAAGCGGGAATACTATCATTTTACAGATTGCTATTATTCGAAGAAAACTTTTTGATGAAACATAATGCAAGTAATCTCAAACATGTAAAACGAAGCAAATTTTCCTTGAAATTATTAATAATCTGCCTAGGTACTAGAACACTTTTAAACTTTTTACAATTATAATTATCTGTTGTGTAATAATATTATACAAGGAATATTTCACGTGAAGCGGAAAAAAATAGTGAGGGTCAGAAGTCAGTTCATATTCTGTGTATTTAAGATCCCAGAAGGTATGAAAGAGAATAAACAATATTTTAGGAAGATCTTGGTAATTTTGATAAGTGTATTGGTGCCTTTGTTGAGATTTTCTAATTGAAAATGATTACTGGCACGCGTTAGGTGTTTAAGCTATAATATGAAAAATCTCAAATCTAAAAGGTATTTTTATTCCATAAATCGGTTAAATGAGCAAAAGACTCACCTCAGTGATTACTGCCATCCGTAAACAAATTTTCAATTTTATATTCGTTGGCAGTTTTTCAAATTTGGGTGGAGGAGGAGAGGAAAGAGCACGAAAAGAGAAAAGGGCAGCCAGGAATTATTAACATAATATGTTGCACTTAACGGCCGATGCCAATAATCAATCGAAAATAATAGATTGAAGTCAATCTGGATTGTATTCTACTTTTCGATTTGTCATTTACCATGTTGCCATAGTTTTTTCACTACTGAGATTGATTATTGGCAATATAGTATCAAAAAAAAAAGATTGAGCTGTCAATCTTAAACGCAAATTTTGGATTTGGATTGTTTATTGGCAGCGGCTGTTACCTTGCTGCCGTGCTGTTTTACCTTGTACATGAACATGACATCTTCTTTAAGAAAAGCGTAAAGAGAGTACTTACGGTAGGTAGGGACCTGGTGGGAGCCCTGGCATTGCGAAAATTCATAAACTGTGGTGACCACTTACCATCATGTAAATCATACACTCGTTTACCAACGAAGACAATAAAAATAAGCTAAAAGTATCCACACATTTAAACGAAGCAATACGAAACAAAAAACGTGATCGTATATTAAAGTGAGTTTCGATCAGGCGATATTATCCATTCATCGTTCGGAAGCGCCGAGTCAGAGGTTAAATTAAATTTGCATCGTCGTTACATCGACTTTGTACTCTAAAGTAATGAAGTGCACATTTTGATGTCCCGCCTTTGATAGTGACAAGATTAATTAATTACACTAATGGTATTACTTTGAGAGTCCAGGACATGTAATATATACAAAGCGAGAAAGATTTTCAAGGATGTAAACGAAGCAACCAAGTTAGAGTAGACTAGCGTAGAAGATTAAATTGCATTTCTGTTTTTAAGAAATCTCATGCCCAAAACTGGAATAATGTGAGAACATAAACTTGCCCAAAATAACTTTCTACGATGTGATAGTGACCTTTACGACGTGGTCCAATAAATCCAAAGCCACGGTTTTTTAGTGTAGGTTTGTGTTCCGTGTTTATAAAAGGTCAATGGTATCTATAGAAGTTTGACATTTGATGTAGGTCAGCCAACTATTTAAAGATACTCAAATATTCGAAATTAACGAGCGTGAAATTCACAAATATTTTACAAATAGGATATTTTTTTGTTAACAAATTTTGGATATAAATAAATTGCTTTATATTTTATTAAAATTCTCATGCTTCGAATTGCGTTAACATAGCAAAATAGAAAGTTTAAATATTTACAAAACAATTGGGCTTGTTTTTTTCCTGTTTCCTGAAACTTTAAAGTATTATTTTATTAAAATATGTAAAAGGAAATAGAAAATCGTACTACATAATTAATTAAATGAAACGTGAGCCAAAATACCAATTGCTTAAGCTGTTACCACAAAACTTTCTTACATCATAAATTGAGTAAGTCGTACATGTAAAATTGCCAGCATTTGAGCGCTGCAGGCTAAACGCAGTGGCCTAGACTCAAATCCTTTTGTATAAGCACCTCGCCAGTTTTACTCAACCCCGAGAATTGCGAAAATGCATTTGTAGGCTAAAGATTTGAATGGTTCACGTATAAAATATGCTTCGCTTTGAGAATTTTTAACCAGACATATGAATATAGTCTGGTGGTTGCTTCATATTTTAATATTATCGATTGTGAGATTGTGATATCGATATGTTTTAGTCAAGAATTAGTTTCATTTAATTTGCTCTATTTATCGTCTAGTGGCTCTATTTTAAGGTTAACTATTTTACTTGTCATGTTATGTGATATTTTATAGTCATAAACTGTATCATTACTTATTACTGCCTCGGTGGCGTAGTTGTACTACGGTACGATTACAAAGCTGAAGTCTCGGGTTCGAGTCCCGGGTCGAGCAAAGTGGTATTGGATTTTTCTATTCATTATCAGCCCGAAGTCAGGAATTTGTGCTATATGGCGATAAGCTCGCCCCCTTTCACATCATGGAATGGAACATATAAGACGAAATGTTGGTGTCACTCCTGCTTACCCCTTTTGGAAAAATGTCGTTAGTTAATGCATGTATGAATTTAATTATTACTGGAGTTAATGTTTTCTTTTATGAGTCATTGAAAGTCTACTGCGGTACAAAGGACTTCCCCAAAAGAATTTCCACAGCGACCTGTTGAAAGCGGCGTGCAACCACCGAAATCCTAAATAAGGTATTCATATCCATAGGAACTACCGCCGAAGGTTTAATAATTCAATTCTGCCCTACCTTCCTTTCATCGATGGAAGTCAAAGATCGGCAATAAACTACGATTTCCTATGTTCTAGTATTCATGGGACGCCGATCGCTATGTTCACTTTTATCACATGACTAACTTACTAGTCGGCGACTCGAATTATAATAACAAACAACTACATCCAATAGTCCAATTGTCATATTAAAGACAAGCTAGTGTCCCGGAGAGACTCGTCGAACTCCAGAGCTCGGTGTCAAATCTTTGTGTGCCACTGTTGATCCTGGCTGACAGGAGTTGCAGTGGCGGGTGTGAGGGCGGGAAAGTCTCACGTAAGAAAGTCATACACATAGTCCTGACTCCACACTAAGATGTGTCTCGTATCTATCTTGTTCCGTGGGTATCCTGATACCCAAAAAAAAATCTGCCGGTTCGATTCTGGGTCTGGGTTTTTGTAATACCAAGAAGAGTCTCGTAGTTCCTGAACTACTAGTTTATCTAGTTTAGAGTACATAAATATTTTTCTTGTAGCGGGAATCGAGCCGGCGGATTTTTTTTCCTAGCTGGCGCCCACAAAATTTTGTCTAACTAAACTATTGTATTGTATAACTAATTCTTGAAAGAAAATACTACTATGAAACAATTTAAAACAATGTTTGTATGTCGAAATGAAGTGAAGACACTCAGCAATTCGGTCGAAGGGCAGAAACTTTATTCATTGTTTTCGGGTTAGGCCGGTCGTGCGTGGAATTCCCCCGGCTTTCTATTCACTGCGTTCACGGTTCGTTTACATCATACTGATTTTTCCACATAAAAGAGAATGAATTATTCAACAGCTAAACCTTTTTTGTTATAGGAAAATGCGTGAGATATTATAGAATCTATCTACGTTTTTCGTGTACTTGTATCGCATTGTAGGGCTTTTTGCAAGAGTTTTATGAGGTCAAGACTTCAGCTAACCTCAATTACATTTTACGGTTTTTACACCTACGGATTTTTTGAAACCAGTGAGAAATTGTGCGTGTCTTACTTCTACATTTTATTAAAAAAAAAAACTTGTATAGAGATTCTTATTGAGATAGCTGTCTTTTTCAGCATTTTATACATTATGCTGCATATGAGTGCACACATGTCTGAATTTCCCAGCGAGACTAGTGTTCCTTACTTTAACTGCTATCCGCCAGCGAAATCCAATATAATATCTTCGACTTATCCTACTTCTAATCGACGATATAACTTTTAAAATGTTGCCTCAACAGCCATTACATTGATGTTGTATTCTAGATATGTATCATATCATGTTATATGTTTATTTTTATTTTGAGAAAGACTTACAGAATAATAACAATAACAGATATACAATATAAATAACAACTATTGGTAATAACAAGCCCTCATATTACCTTGAGCACTTTATTGTTGTTATATTCCGGGAAGAAAATTTCTGAGTACTTAATAATAATAGGTAATCCTATTCAGTATCTGCGATTCCCAATCATGATTTCTCTATAGAATGTTCATTTTTAATCATCATCATCACTATAAGTCAGTTGCAGTCCATTGGTCCCTCCCAAGGTACGCCAAAAAGCCCGGTCTGCTGTTTTTTTCATTACCGCTGAAGTAAGCGTGCTCTGGATTGGAGACCAGGTCTTGGCAAACATAGCGTGGAATGCCCTCTGACCAGATGGCAGGACGACTTGCACATGAAGGTCGGCTGCGGCTGGATACATAAAACGTCAGACCTTTTTAAACATTAATGCCGAAAATAGGACGTTCTATTCTTCTACACCTTTCTAGGAGTGCAAATGACCCGTGTTACAAGAAACATTGCCTAAGTACCTATCAACGGGTTTTCAATAGCTCAATTTAACGTAAATAAATCAAGTCCTTCAATTTACTGAACGCCGTCAATCTTGGCTCGCATTTCCAATTATTTATCATTGGTGAATTAGATAGAGAATTCGTTCATGCTTGTGATCACTTCAATTAACTAGCACGGCCCATATTAAATGGTAACAATTTGCTAAGCTATCTGATTCAACTTGAGTCTTGGGATTTTTGTCCCCTGCTTTAATATTAACTTTACTAGCCTTATTACTTCTTTTGAGTATATTTTTCCAATGAAAATGTTTAACGTAAAAAAATATTAATATTTTACTTTCAAGTTTTTAAGCGGTTCTTTTTAGCTTGTTTTTGGCTGTTTGTTTCTTTGGGTCTAATTTAGTAATTGAAGTTTGACTCCTTTTCTGTTGATAGATTGCTCTGATATTTGCTGAGGATATTTGGTACACACCTTTAGTTTTGATTACAATACAATAAAATACATTATGTGTCATTGTAAATCTAAGATGGCGGTCGCAACACAATAGCGGATCGCATATTTTTTCGTATATGCATATCAAAGACTTGACTAGGAAGACAGAAATGAATTATGAAAAAAAAAAGTTTTTATTATAAAAATTAAAATTAAAAATATTTCAGAAGTTCCTAGGTAACAATTATCACATTACGTATTTGTAGGACTTTCTAGTTAACAAAAAGTAATCTAACAATTGCAAGACTTTTCGATGTCACAACACAAGTCCATTTCTTTAACTATGTGGTAGCATCAAATTCATATAATTTCACCACCAATTTCTACGGAATTCGGTCTTTGCAACATGAAATAATAATGTTTTGAGTGCACTAACGTACCTCAGTTATTTTTAGAACCCATATCAGTTTCACCGATCGTAGGTACATTTAAACCCAAGTGGGAGTTTTTCATTGCTTCTTGTACCTTGTATTCCATTCAGCGTCCTCCATTCATAAAGACCTTCTAAATAGCAAGAAACTATTCAACATGAACTACTATTTATTATTCTTGCCTGAGGTTTGTAAAACTATCTGAATGGGCGTGCGAGTGAAATTAACGTTTTCAACCAAGCGGAGTCCAACAATATTTGTCTCATAAAAGGTATTTTAAAGAGCACTAACCAAATAATTCAAGCGAAGTGCCAACAGTTGTTTCCATTTGGCGACAGTTTTCATAGCCGAGTGGCGTAATGCAAGTTTGTCCAAACATTTAGATGTTTCACGTCTAGTGTCAAAACACTTTTGTCCCTATGGACTTATTTGTAGTTGGATTAGTTCCTCGAGTGACTTAGAGACCTTGCAATTGCAAGCATGTAAAACTTAAGCGCATATTTGTGACATTCTAGATGGTAAAATACTATATACTATATTACATTGAAGTAGAAATATTATTATATTTGAAATAAGAATATACATATAAGATAGATTTGCTAGTAATAATATAAGAAAATAAAGAAAAGTACATGATGAGAGCAAGAACCTAATGCATTTAGATAACAGCGAGTAGGTAAGCTTATCTTAGCTTCATATTATATTTTAAAAATAAAAGTAAGAAGCAATGGTTCTGGATATCATCGATAGTAAATCTGCAATACTCCGGAGAACTGTTCGTATCGCAAATCCTGGTTATCTTGAACCAATACAGGCATAATTTACAATAACACGATGCTACAGCCAGGAATTGTCAGTTGCACAACAACTAAACTACTCGCAAGAGAATTCAGTTGCAAAATTGTTTCAACTACCCTAGCGAAATGCTTGGCAGAAGACGTTTTATGTAATTAATCCAGGTGAAATTTGATTATATACACGTAAAATACACCCAAATAAATAACTATAATCACAATACACCCAACAATCACATACATAGTCCTGACCCCATACTAAGATCGAGTCTTTTTCCGTGGATATCAGGAAGTACTGTTACTGGTGGTAGGTCTCTCATATGTGAGAGGTTGCCTGGGTGGTTACCACCGCAATGTCTATTTCTCCCGTCAAACAGCAGTTTAAATGCACTGTTGTGTTTCGGATTAAAGGACATTGTAGCCAGAGTAACTACTGGACATATTGAGACTTAACATCTTGTGTCTCAGGATGGCGAGCGCAGTGGAAGGCCAAGCATTGCTTTGTAATTCAAGGTGTTGTCAGACCCGAAACAAATACCTGTGATTCACACAAATGTTTGTTTCTATGCGGGGATCTAACACGCGGCCTCTCGTTTCACAGCCGGCGTCTAAACAACTGTACCACTGAGGCTGTCAATATCTATGATTACATCCTAACTTATTGTTGAAATTATGAAGTTTGAATGAGAACCTTGTACAGATTGTACGAACGGAAGTTGGTACGTTGGAAATGTTATATTTGTGTTCAGAACTTTAGGTTAATCAAAAACTCGTGTTTGAATATCCATTTCAACCGGCGAATATGGGAGAGGTACTGGCGAATCACAAGTCACTTTAATAAGGAATTAATTGTTTTTATTTCAATAAATATTTTAATGTAATTTCATATATTACACAGTTTCTGATTCAGTTTTAATGAGGTGGCTAAAACCTCACAGTACAAAGTTGATCATTATTTCGGTGATAACCACTAACTATAGTAAACAAGTTATTTTCTCTGTTAAAGAAGGAATGTACAAATACGTCTGCAGTTAGCTCGCAGTCGAGACTTATCTCTATCTGTTCTTAAAATTTCGTTCGTTCGTTTTGTTTTAAATAAGAATTTAAAAACGTTTTTTACACTGACACAGGAAAATGACCGCACTATGTCTCTTGATCATAAGTGAAGTGCGGTCCATGTCGAGTATCAACCGGCGGGAAACCAAGACTGTCTCATCGCCGACCAATTTGAAACCGAATGTACACAAGTATGTGTATATTCCGAAACAAAACATACTACCGTAGGCTGCGGAGGCAGGTTATACATATGTATACGGAAGTCGCCATTGAGCAGACAGGAACCTACCCTTTTATCAGCAAATTGGAGCTCCAACAATGTCAGTCATAATGAAACGCAAAACATGATTCACGTCGATTATCGAGACGTTGGTACTAACCCAATCAAACCGGGCCATTCGTAGTATATTAGCTTCAGCGTCGCTCTATTACTCACATAGTTGTAAATATTCCACGTGTGAAAATCAACACGTTCTCCTTGTTAATTAAATTCCTATGTTTTCCTCTCAAATTGGAACGATCTCGAAACTGTACCCGACGTTAATTACAGCAAATATAGCTGTATTTGGTAAACAATAAACAGTAGACAAAGCAAACACAGTGTGATAACAGACTAGAACCAGCGGATCGATTAAGCCGATCTTGTAATGGATAAGTTCTGTTTGTTTCTGAATGTTCACAACTTTGCCTTCGCTATCCAACTATCTTCGGTATTTCATAATCTTCAATATCATACTAACTGCCCTACTGTTATAATAGATATGTTCTTTTCTCTACTTAAATTTTATACTTACTGCATATAGAACAATGATAATGTTGAGGTTCAAATATAAATAAATATAAATTATTTAACCATAATATGTATTAGGTGTACAAATAAGTTTTGAGGGTTTACAAAAGATGGCATAATTAGTACTATATCGCATCGGACTATCTTGAGACTTGCGTATTCATGTTAGAACGTAACCAGTTTCCTCTCATAGTACGTTTTATATCGTTGAAGTGTAAACGACACATTTTTGTGGCTCGAACTATGCCAACTATTGTGCCAACTAAACAACATTTGCGGGAAGCTCTGCTTTTTTGCTTCAACTTGAAGAAAACTGCAGCTGAAGAGCATCAACTGCTATGTGAAGCGTATGGAGAGCATGCTCAATCAATAAAAACATGCGAGTATTGACTGCGGCGTTTTAAAAGTGGTGATATTGTAAAGTTCGAAGACGCTGAGTTAGAAGCATTACTGGATCAAGATTCATGCCAAATTCAAGAGAAACTGGCTGAAACCATGGGAGTAACTCAACAAACAATTGCTATTGATGTAATTGAGTCGAACATTAAAGCTTAAACGCCCCCAATATGCCAAAAGACTTGACAATGTGATCTTCCAGCACGACAACGCTCGGCCACATGTTGCTAAAGTTGTCAAGGAACCTTTGGAGCCGCTGAACTGGGATGTCCTACCTCCCCCGCTGTATTCAGCAAACATTGCTTCTTCGGACTACCACTTGTTACGGTCAATTGCTCATGTGCTGTCTGAGCAGCACTTCACTTCTTACGAGGATCTGAAAAATTGGCCAGATTTTTGGATCGCCTCAAAAGATGAGGAATTTTTTTAAATGCTGTATCCGTATGCTGCTTGAAATATAGGCAAAGGTATAAGAAAGCGACGGGCAATATTTTGAATGATATACATTGTACCAGTTTTCTCAATAAAAATCAAAATTAAAAAAAAAATCCCTTAAAACTTATTTGTACACCTAATATAATTACGCTGCAAATTCACGTGATTATTATCTACCGGCCTTCGACCGAATCTCGCTATTAAAATGAACTATTTTTAATTAAGTACTTACGATATAACTACTTCCTTTAATGAGTCCGGTCTCGATGAAGATAAAAATTTGAAAATTTTATTGTGTTAACAAATTATCGGGAGAAATAATATATCTATGATACTTTGAACTTCCCGCGAGGTCAATGACCTCATCGTAATCTGATCGCTGTTTACAGTCACGTAATAATGATTAATGAATAGAACGAAGTTAAATATTTTTATTTAAAACATATATGAGAAACAATTAGATACTCAAAATATGATATTAGGTTTTAAAATACTATCTTTGTGTGAAATATCTTTAGCCAAATTTGTAACATAAATCAACATCCCTATCGTATGAAAAGCGAACATAATAGGACTTTTATTCTGTAAAATATAATAATATTTGAAATAATACACGCCACCGACGCTACGCGAACTTTTGTAAATTTAAATTTCTGTCGAGACTATTTTGAGGAACAATATTTTTAAGTTTTTCAGGACTTGAACAAAGTCACTTGTAAAAAAAGGCTTGTATAATGGAAGAACAAAATTGTTAAACTTTTGTGTTTAAACCAACTTTAGGATATAACTCGTAGAAACTGCGTGAAGTTGTGAAACTCAAGCGATTCTGTGAAACGCGTTGTCTCTATGCCTTGTTTTTGTAAAGTGAAATGTATTGGAATTATCGGTAAACGACTTTGTTTAAATGTTGTTTAAGATTTCGCCATACGAACGGAGAATAAATGTCAGTTACATTCCATATCTTTCGATGGAACAAGTTTGAAAACCTTAGCTAAGTTTAAAGTGGTCTCGTAGAAAAATATACATAGTGAAATGAAATGGCTTCTAAAATTAAAAAAGAAAATCGACATAAATGTTACGAATTATTTCTATAACGTAGGTATATTATTATCAAAATAAGCCCATTTAGAAGAATATTAAATAAAGAAATATGAACACAACTAGAATAAAACTTATACTATAAAACAACAAACTCATATTGTTTATTCTGCGAAAAGCCGTAATATTGAAAGAAATATTCCAAAAAATATAGTTCATTTTTAAATCAGTAACTTGAAAGTTCGCATATCCATATCTGATGATCACAGAAAACTTAGCATAGCGAACTTTCAAACAAAAACCGTTTATATCAACTTTAAAATACTTTAAACCTACACTAAAGCAGACGATAATTTACAAAATTGGATTTGTCAGTGCTGAAACTGATCATGAATAAACGCGTAAAACTTTTAAGGTCGACGAATCACATTAAAAAGTTCGTAATCGTTTGGGGTTTTAAAAAATCGCGATTTTATATTGACTCGCGGGTACGAATTTGATTTGTGATGAAAAGTTTGAGGCACTTCCAAGTGTTGAATTGGCATTTTATTAATGTCTTCGACGTTTCTGGGCAAATGGATTCGTTGTCAAACTTTGAAATAGTGGTCGCGGAATGGATATTTTTCCATTTTAGAATATTTTCGTGTTTGATTTGGGTCACTAACGTAAGGTTAGAAATATTGCTTCGAATTAGGTCACTGTTGACATTTTTCTTTTCTTCTGCTGTACGCTAAACCATATTTGATATTTACATTGCCTATGTACTTAGCTAAAATAACTACTTTGAAATATATTATGCAATTA
The DNA here is from genome assembly GCA_023078785.2 of Hyles euphorbiae. Classification (NCBI taxonomy): domain Eukaryota; kingdom Metazoa; phylum Arthropoda; class Insecta; order Lepidoptera; family Sphingidae; genus Hyles; species Hyles euphorbiae. Next base: position 4,949,786 of record CM041051.1, on the reverse strand, counting down.
TGAAAAAAATATGTTTTTCAAGTCTAATATTATCCAACAGCCGTCGTAGCGCAGTTAGTATGTATTTTAAAAACTTACATATGAAATACGAAGCTAGGGGTCTAATTTAGTACCAAGACAAATATTGGTATTAGGTGCTGGTATTAAGTGACTAATAAGTCTCATATAGTTTCAGATAATTTTGATACTAGGTTTGTCTCTGAATGTAGCATCAACGCTGTGTATATAACTATAGCCTGTCACTTATTGTCACTTACAGCCGCTGCCAATAAACAAACCCAATCCAAAATTTGCCGTTTTAGATTGACAGCTCAATCGTTTTTCTGATACTATATTGCCAATAATCAATCTCAGTAGTGAATAAACTATGGCAACATGACAGGAGACCAATCGAAAAGTAGAAAACAATTGACAACAAAACAGATTGAATTCAATCTAATTTTTTCGATTGATTATTGGCATCGGCCGTTATACGTAACTTTCATTTGGAACGGTATACATTTTGAAATAACAACTATTGACATTAAATATTCTTTAAACAACCTATTCCAAATTTCTTTCATTCTGCTAACAAGCTACTGTAATATCCAGTTAAAAGCTAGTTAAAGTAAATTATAGTGTAACTACATCTATCAAGCGTTACAAATTATAGCCATTAAGGCTCGCCCCTGCATGTGCTCTACATTAAATTATAATTCATGATGCAAGGCGTCGTGGTCTAGCCTTTTTATAATGCAGACACAGGAAATTGACTACACGTCTCATATTATAAACTTGCAATGTTTTTAAAATGGAATATGAGATGAGAAAGATAATATGAATGATGTTCAAAAGTATTACGAGTAATTAACTGGTCGGTACGAGTAATAAACTATCATAGTTATCATATAAGCAGCATTATATCATATCATATAAACAGCAGTGTAAATGCACTGCTGTGTTTCGGATTGAAGGTCATTGTAGCCAGAGTAACTACTGGACATATTAAGACTTAACATCCTAAGTCTCAGGATGGCGAGCGTCGTGGAATGCCAAGCATTGTAATTCAAAGTGTTTGGTTTTGCCACTGTCCGTGAGCGGTCGTATTGCTTACCATTAGCGGAACGGCATGCTCGTCTGACTATTAATAGCAATAAAAAAAAAGTCTCATAGTATAAACTTGCAATTTTTAAAATACGTAATGTGAGGTGGAAGGGTAATATGAATAAAGTCCAAAGAGATATTAATTTTAAAAAAAAGTACGTACTTACTTTTACCAGTAAAATATGTGCTTACTAGTAAAAGTACGTACTTTTACTAACGTTAATGTCCAGCACGAAACTACGAACAGAAAGATCTTAAAACGCATCAAACCTTAAATGGATACCTATGTATTTACTCCAACGCGACGGCCTTATTCGTAGACATCTCTGTCTGTATCAGCCCATATACGTCCCACTGCAGGGCACGGGCCTCCTCTACAATTGAGAATACGATTGAGAGTGGTTAGGCCATATAGTCCACCACGCTGGCTTAGTGCGGGTTGGCGGACTTACATACCATAGAATACCTTCTAGGTATGCAGGTTTCCTCACGATGTTTTCCTTCACCGTTTTAGTGTGTGGTGATTGACTATCAATACACACATGACTCCGAAAAGTCAGAGGTGTGCCCTGGGATTCCAACCCGCGACCACCGTGAACATGTTGGCAGTCGCGTCTAGTCCCTTTACCAACAGGCCACCACGCACTCATTCGTAGACATAATATAAACATATTTTTAGTTATTGCATGCTGTCCCTTTGCCCCGTTTGTCCCGTTTAAATTCGGTTTGAGCGAGAAAGACAAAATATTAGAAAAGGCCGCAAGAATATACTTTGATAATCTATTTGATTTGCGTAAAAATATATATATCGGCACATGGCCATTATCATTGTTTCCTGCATCCATTTGGGACTGCCGAGCGATCGTGGGTAGGCGGGCGAGGAGAATAAAATCACGTATTTGAAGGAATTATTGTTTTAACAAAATATTAGCAGAACTATTAGCACTTTCAATATAACAATCAAGTAATGACGCTCCACCAGGCACGTCTTGCTTATACGAGATGCAAAAGGATGATAGTCCGTTTTACTCTGCAGTGGCGTAACTACACCATCTGGGGCCCGTGGCAAAATCATCGGTTGGGGCCCCCCTTTTTATATGGGGAGGAAAACTGTTAAGCTTATTTTCCAGTACCCTGGAGAAGACCGAAAGGAATATATTAGTGTCACTGGCCTGCCAGTAAATTACGGCCAAGGCGGGTCCCTAACAAAAATCTGCTCTAGCATACCGAATAAAACCCTGTACTATTTCGGGCGGTACTGCAAATCTATTAGTTGAGTGGGTCGGAATGTGTCCCTGCAGTGATTCTAAAGATGTCCGCCCCTAAGATAGCCCCCGTACTCACGCCTCTTTCCTATTAAAACACCCTAGACCCGGCTTCATGGGATATCGCCCATGTTCATCCAATCCCCAAGAAGGGTGACCGGTCGGATCCTTCAAATCGCAGGCCGATTGCTATCACATGCTGACTCTCCAAGGTCTTGGAGTGAGTTATAAATATGCAGCTCGTGACGTATCTTGAGGATCATCAACTGAGGGTCGTTCGGATGGTGATCTTCTCGTTTATCTCACCCACCATCAGGTGGAGGCATTGGATAGTGGGGGTGAGGCGATTACGGTAGGCCTTGAAATTGTCATCGAATGCGGCACTGCCTGGTATTTCAATCTGAGGAACTCTGAATGTACATCGCCAGCTTTCTGGATGATCGCAGCATAAAAGTCGTATTGGACGGCTTTTACATCGAGACTAAGACCATTAATTCTGGTATTCCATAAGGCTCGGTGCTTTCGCCGACCATGTTTATCCTGCATATCAATGACATGCTGTCTTTCACCAGCTGGCATTACTATGCAGATGCTAGTGCAAGTGAGGCAAGATAAATCTGACTACAGAATCTCTATCGGGGGTCCGTTAAAGAAAGATGGTCTCAAATTTTGTTGGAAGTCGAGACCTCTCTGGGGCAGGCCTCTCAATGGGGTAAATTGAACATATCACAATTTAACCCCACGAAGATATAAGTTTGCTCGTTTACAACCAAGAAGACCCCTTTTGTCATAGATCCGAATTATTGATAAAATTGCAGTTTAGGTGTCATTTGGAAGGCAAGGGCAAATTGGCCAGCAAAAAGTTAAGGATTCTCCACAGAGCCAAGCGGTACTTTTCGTCGGATCATCGGTTATTGCTCTATAAATGCGACGATCCGGCATGACGTGGAGTCTGCTCTCGCCTCTGGGTAGAAGCCCTGAAAATACCAGCTCGACCTACTTGACTCATTACAGCACCGAGCTCTTCGAATCATCGATAATCCCGATCTCACGGAGAATGTGGAGCCGTTAGGATTGCAGTGAGACTTTGGGTCTCTCTGTGTAATCTATCAATTGTTCCACGGAAAGTGTTTTGAGGAAGATGGTGCCCATGGGCGTAGCCACGGTGGGGCAGGGTGGGGCGCTTGCCCCACCCTGGCTCTGGCATCTAAGGTACATAACCAAACATAAAAAAAAAAAAATATCTACGTAAAGTACTATCTATGGATAGATATAAACCTCTAAATTGACTGATCCACTAATTGGATACTCCCAGAGCCCAAACGGCTGAAGTTAGAGACACATTATTAGATGTAAGATTTTGTGGTATAGGAAGGTGAGCAATTAGAAACTTTTTTGGTCAATTCGAATTGTATATAACAGGGTATAACAAGACTGCGACCGAAAACGAAGTCGGTTGCTAGTTTTAGCGACTATAAACTCATCATCCATCAGCCAAAGGAAGTCCACTGCTGAACATAGGCCTCACCCAATGATTTCCACAGAGAGCTGTTGGAGGCAGCCGTCATCCAGCGCCGTCCCGAAACCTTTACCAGGTCGTCTGACCACCTTGTGTGTGGACAGCCTATGCTGCGCTTTCCGCTACGTGGCCTCCATTTGAAAACTTTTTTGCTCCACCTGCCATCAGTTCTCCGCGCTATGTGCCCGGCCCATTGCCACTTCATCTTACTAATCTGCCGGGCTATCTCGGTTACTTTAGTTCTCCTTCGGATCTCCTCATGTCTGATTCGATCTCGTAGGGAAACCCCCTAGCCCTCTCCATAGCTCGTTATGTGACTTTGAGCTTCCTAATAAGGCCCATAGTGAGAGGCCACGTCTCGGTGACGTATATCATCAGCAACATACAACTATCGAAGACTTTCGATTTAAGGCACTGAGGTATTTTGGAAGAGAAAACGTCGCATAGTTTTCTGAACGCTGCCCAACCGAGTTGGATTCAACGATTGACTGCTCTCTCGAAGTTGGACCTGCCTAACCGGACCACTTGTCCTAAATAGACATATTCGTCTAAAACTTCAAGAGTCGAGCCTCCAACTCCGATGGGGGTGGGCACAACATGGGTATTCGACATGATCTTCGTTTGACCAAGTTCATTTTAAGATCCACCTGTTGGGAGACTCGATTGAGGTCTTCGAGCATAGTGCTAAGGTATTCCAGCGATTCTGCCAAGACTACAATATCGTCGGCAAATCGAAGGTGAGTGATATACTCGCCATTGATGTTGATGCCGAATCCTTTCTACTGCAAGAGCTTGAAGGCGTTTTCCAGCGCGGCAGTTTCGGAGATATGAAATCTTCATGTTTCACGCCTCTCTGATCATAATGGAATATCCTTCGTGCTCTGATCTTGTACTCGGACCGACATTCTGGCGTTGTTGTATATACACTTCAACACTTTGATGTACCGATAGTCGATGTGGAACCGCTGAAGAGACTGTAGCACAGCCCAGGTCTCGATCGAATCAAAGGCTTTCTCATAGTCCACAAACGCTAAACAAAGCGGCAAGTTATATACCTCGGATTTTTGTATAACTTGCCGAAGCGTGTGGATGTGGTCTATGGTACTAAAGCCTTTTCGGAAACCGGCTTGTTCGGGAGGCTGGAAGTCATCAAACCTGCGTTTGAAACGATTTGTGATGACCTTCGAAAACAATTTATAGACATGGCTCAGGAGCGAGTTGGGCCTGTAGTTCTAAGGCAAAGTGTTATCACCTTTTTTGAAGAACAATACCACCAAGCTCCTGCTCCAAGCCTCTGGCGTTGAGCCCTCGAGGAGAACGGAATTAAAGAGCCTCTGAAGGACTTTCAGCATCGGCGTTCCGCCCGCTTTCAGAAGCTCTGAAGTGATCCCATCGTCACCTGGCGCCTTGTTGTTTTTAAGTTGTTTGAGGACCATCTCAATCTCACACAGGCTGATGTCCGGGATATCATCGCTAAAGTATCGGATCAACTCGGCTCTCGGGTCTTCGGCCGATCTAATAGTAGGCTCGGCAACCAAGGTGTAAAGCTGTCCGTAGAACTTCTCGATCTCTCTTAATACCTCTGCCCTCGTCGATACCACGTGGCCATCGTCCGTTTTCAGCCTAGACAACTGGCTTTGCCCAATAGACAAGTCTCTTGCAAACACTTTGGAGCCTCCGTTCTGCTCAATTATCTCCTTAATGCGCACAGTATTGTGAGCACGGACATCGTGTCGCAAGGACTTCCAGATCCGTCTATGGAGCCGCCGATATACTTCGGCGTTATCGGAAGACTGCAGCGTCAAAGATCGACGTTTGGCCATGAGGTCAAGAGTGTGGATCGAGAGTTTTTGTGGTCTATCCCTACGGCGAGGTCTAAAATACTTAGATCCAACCGTATGGACAGCTTCTACCAAACCGCTGTTTAACTCGTCCACTGCAAGGTTTTCTTTTAGACAATCACAGCGATTTGTCAACTCGAGTTGAAAGCTTTCGGGGTTTTGGATATAGGCGCGAGTAGGTTGGAGCGTAGATTTCATCAAGCGACGCCTTTCTAATTGGACGTTAATTTGCCCAATTCGTTAATTCAATGTGCCCCTAACCATTCGGTGATCACTGCCGATTTTCATCCTGTTGATCACAGAGACATCACAGAACATCCGTCTATTCGTCGTCAAGATGAAATCTATCTCATTTCTCGTAGAATCGTCTGGACTCAGCCAGGTCCATTTCCTGTAAGGCGGCTTCTGGAAAAAAGATATCATCGCAAAGAGTTCCTGTCCCTCTGTCTACAGAAAGTCTGCCAGCCCCAGTATAACCTTCCCAAATCTTCTTCCAGTTCGACAAACTTCTCGTTTGTCCTAAACGTGCATATGTTGTGTGTTACCAGGGCCAGTCGTCGTTGGGGGTGGTAGCCGGGGCCAACCCGGGGATTCCCCTACCACCTGCCATAGCCAGAAATAGTGGGGCTGCCGGGGACTGGTCTGATGTCTGTCTGATGTTTGTGTCGCCATTGGGGGTATTTGCCGTTACTCGCCACGCTTGGCAGGCGGGTTGGCGAGCGCAGTAGGGGACTCGCGTTAATGACGCAGCCTGCCATTAACCGGGGAAAAGAAATAGTATTTGTGGGTAGAGGATGTTATAGGAAAGGAGTGTATGGTCTGCAGGAGAGGATACTGCAGTTACGGAAGGGAAGGTTGGGTGACTGCAGTAGTTCGGGGGCCGAGGTCGCGTACTCGTAGAACCTAGATAAGGCTATGACCACTAAATAGGAGTTTGTTGATAATATTGTGTTTATAATATCCGTGACAATATTATAAACACAATGCAACTAAATTTTTTGCGACGAAAAATGCGAAAAATTGCGCGAAAAATGCGACTATTTATTTTTGATCTACGTTTTTGTAAAAAAAAATAACCGGGGTGAGACAACGGGTCTAGTTTGCTACTTCAATATTATTTTAGACTTCTGCCCCACCCTGAGCTCATGCCTGGCTACGCCCATGATGGTGCCACTATCGTTATTCTCCCATCACACTTCCCGTCAACGCAGTAGAATTCATTCTTACTATCTGGAAACTATCCGTTCCCGGAAAGTACATTTCCAGTGTTCTTTTCTACTACGCACGTGCAAGCTCTGGAATGGACTCCCTGCTTCGGTATTCCCTGAGCGCTATAACCTGTCCTTCTTTAAACTAGGCTTTAAGAAAGTGCTCTCCTTACGGTAAGAAGCGACTTCATTTTGCTGAATCCCTGGATCTGCCAAATCTATGTCTATGAACGGCGGTGACCGCTGACCGTGAGGCGGGCTGTATGCTCGTATGCCTGCAGGCCATAAAAAGAACTCCACAACGAGACCAATTAGTCATCGTAATATCTTTACTACGTGGCCGGAGCCCAAACGCAGCAATGGTGATGGGGCCCCCTTAGAAGCCTTATATTGAAGTTTCGTTCTTTTTTAAACCAAATCCGCACTATAATCAGTACATAATTGTTAAAAAAAAGTAAGGGAAATTCGCGTAAATCTAAAGACCCAATATATTTTTTTTATGTATCAAAACAAAACTTGGTATCTTTAATGGAAACTAATAAAATAGTTTTTGATTATCAATTTTGTTGGTAATAAATTGGCTAGGTTCTTTCTCTGGTTACGGCCTCTCGGGCTTGAGGGACCGAGCCGCCGGGGGCCCCTAAGGTCGGGGGCCCGCGGCATTTTGCGCACTATGCCACCCTATTGTTACGCCACTGTTACTCTGCCACAAAAGAGCCTGAAGTTGCGTCAGAGTGAAGAAACGTCAAAACCACACTATTCAAAATTTTACCGTCCAACAAAGAGAATTTATATCACTCTTGACGTTTCTTTAACACTCTTAAAACACGGTGGCGCCGTCATATATATAGCCATTAAGGCTTATTTTTAGACATATTGCAATATAATCCCGGCATAATCTGCCTTATCATTCTGTAGCAAAAAAATGCGGTTTTACTTCTTTTAAAATGATGTGAAATACATTATACTGTACTTTGGATTTGGCGGATCTCCAAGGTGGTCAACGTCAGCCAGGTGGCTTATCGGATAATCATAATGCGTATATATTATTCATCGACTGTACTTTATGGACCAACAGCAGATGAAAAGAAAAACATGATAATATTATGACTCTTAAAGGTAAAATAAATTATAATGCTAAGTTTTTCGATGAAATTTAAAAACTAAACTATATATTTCTCGAAATGTTATGAGTTCAAAATAATAGAACCGTCGAGATGTCTACGCCTTACACAACCTTATTTGAAAAAAATGCACAGCATTATTTGAAAAAAATAGTAAAAGCAATATACATTCATAAATAAATAAATACACCAAACAGTGACGTACATAGTCCTGACCCTACATCAAGATCAGCATCAAAATGGGTATCAGAAACTACGAGAGACTTTTCGCTCTAACAAACACCCCGACCCGGGACAAAATACTTGTGGGCCTCAAAAACATTTGTCTTGGTGATAATCGAAACCACATTCTCTCGTTTCATAGTCGGCATCTTACCAAAAAATAACAAAATTAGACATCAATATAGTTAAAACTAAGCATTACTCCAATCTGTATCAGCCCATATACGTCCCACTGCAGGGCACGGGCCTACTCTACAATCGAGAATACGATTGAGAGTGGTTAGGCCATATAGTCCACCACGCTGGACTCCAATGCCAGGGGCTAAGTAATAAATGTTATTATCAAACAAGTCAGCTATATGAAATACACAGCAGAACCTTTCAATCGATTTCACTTTATCGATGACGCAGCGGTGGTCTTACAGAATTTCATATGGATACGTGGAATAGCGATATTTGCTTTCCATTCTCTTTCCCTGTACCGTTCGGGACAATATATTGTCCTCGATATTAATGTTTATTCCTCCATTAATACGTTTCTGATAATCTGTATCCACGATAATAAAATATGATATCGTATATTAGATTGGGAAGTTTGTGGATTAATTATAAACACATAGGTTTGCTTATATTGTTTTTCAATTATGTGGCTGTGAGTATACAGGGAGCGCAAAAAAATGGCGCACTTGCTCAGATGGGTACAAGGGCATAATATTAATATCGTAATAAAAAAATAATATTTGGAAAATACCTATCCGTTTTGAAGTTATGACCGTTTAAAGTTTTTAGTTTAATCACCACTTTTTCGCATAAAACCAGTTGGAATGGATGAAGAACAAGATTTAAACACATACGTATTTTTTCGTTTCGTCGTTAATTGAACGGTTAACGAATTATACCACGAAAACCATTTTTAACAGCATCAAAACTTCCTTAGACTTCGCTTTAACCGTTGTTTACACATGGGTAAGGTCATGAACTCTTAGCTGTATAATTTATCCTTCTCTAATTTCAAAACAGGATATTTTTTGTTTCATTTCAAATAAATAAATCAGTTAAACAGGGACGTACTTAGATTTAAGCGTCAATAAATTAACAACATAATAACTTTAGGTGCAGTTGCATCGTGTATGGATTGACTATTTTGTTTGTCATTATTTTCCTTAGTGTCACAAATCCAAACTGAAAGACACCAAGAAATCAAACTGGTCACCGCTTAAATCATGTAAGATTGCGAATTTAATTATAATTAGAAAAGTTTTGGTAATACCTACATAACATTTAAATTTTCTAAATAATTAATATTCATTGAAAAAATAATCTGGTGACACTGATTAATAAAAAACAAGATTTTTAAAATGATGGCCCAATTCGGCCCTATTAGTCAAAGGAAGCCGCCGGTCATAGTGTACTTCGTCGGATCCAACGCGGCTCGATTATTCTTCCTTTGAGGTTGCCGCCGCCCTTTGTGAGCGCGAGCCGAAAGGCGGCGATTTCTTTGTCGGTAACTTTTAGCATTTTGCAAAAGAAGACCGACATCTTGAGGTGTGTTCACACTACACACTTGATATAACTTAATTTGATTAAGTACCTACTCCGATATAAAAGTTACGTTAAAAAAAAGATCTTATTGGACTGATAGAATGGTCCTTACTTGCTCAAGAGCTTATAATATTATTTAAATATGTCATCAACCGATCCAGTCAGTTACAAATTGCCTATTTACTTTTGCTTATTATTGTATTTAACATTACTTTAATGTGTTTTGAAAATAATGTTACTTTAAAGTGATAAAATTTCTTCTAAATTCTTATACCTAGAGAAATGTCGTCTACCATTATAGCATAGAATTTGCATATGAGACTTCTGTGAGATAAAATTAGTGAAATCAATAAACACTAAGCACTAATTTACTGCACTGGAGACCCCGTGCCCTGCAGTGGCACGTATATGAACTGATACAGTACTAATACTAATTGTTCACATGAATTATTATGAACTCAAATAGGAAAGCTTTGTATCTAATGTGAACAGGCCTTTATCTTTCTAAAATCAAAATAATAATTTATTTTTTATTAGTTGAATTCGGATTGCGATCGCGTGTGCATGTATTAGTCGTGTGCATATTATTGTAAATTCGTTTTCAGTTATTTTGAGTAAATTTTATTAATTTCATTATGCTTTGAACATTACCCAATTTGATAGCTTTTGATGTAACTTGTGTTATGTGAAATGTAAAAGAAAAAGTGATTTGTGCTACCAAACTGTGACAGTGTTTTCGTGCGGGTTTTGGCGGATCCTGCGCTTCCATCCTTGCCTATCAAGGTCATTACGGTTTACATTACAAGGTCAGTTAACTATTTTAGTGGTCATTAATGACAACTAACCAGCCCAAATGGGTCACCGACGGCCTCCGTGGCGCAGTTGGTAAGAACTACCTGTGAAATGAGAGACCGCGGGTTCGGTTTCTGCCCCGAGACAATTTCCATGAACCATAATTATTTTTCTAATACCCGCGACACAAGATTTGTATCTTAGTGTGGGGTTAGTACCCATGTATGTGACTGTTGACAGTATTAATTTAATATCTTTTTTATGTACCCTGAGCGTTATGTATACAATCGCACGACTTATAAGTAAATAATGAGCTCTGTTTATTTATTGTTGAGTGTCTACCGTTCAGTTGCAAGGTTCAATCACTTTAGCGTAATGTGTTAAGGGATAGCATATGTAACGCTAGTTTTTTTTTCTCGGCATCTTTCTTAATATTCGCTAGCGCCATGCAAATCCGTCTTAATTAAGATGCCTTCACCATATACTATAATGTATATTGGCAGGTGCGCCGTTTTCTTGTCCACCCTGTATAGTCGACATCACATGAATTATACAAAAGCTTTTAAAATTAATTACAAATACATCATAAAACTAGGATATTTTTTCGTTTTTTGTTGATTGAGTGATGGAAAACCATAAAACATATTCTTTAGTATATCCCTCAATTTTCCAGTCTTAAGATTAGAAGTAGACACATGAATACATTGAACTTATTATTTTTAACAAGCCAAGTCTCGACAACTTCCTTCATTTCTATCCGCTTGTACCACAATGTAATAACGTCATGTACCTGTCAGTATGCTAAGTTGATTTAATTTAGTTTGAATAAGCCGATTATGATGGCTTGATAAACAATGTAAAGCTTTCATTATCGTCGTTGCCAAGGATTAATTGAATATAAATTGACGTAAGCATGTTTAATTATTTACTTGGTTGCGACGCGGTTAATTTGTAATGTTTCGCTTTGGTCCATGGAATGAACCCTACAATTTGTAAACTTGTATTTTTTCTACTGTTACATCTGATTCTACTCTAATGCTGAAAATTATTTTACCCATAGCCGATAAATGATATGTTTTCATCATCAGATTTTTTAAATTACACCATGATGAATTAGTTGAATTATCGGTACTTATAATCGGGTACAAATATAACAAATTGTTATAATACTAAATATAAAATTCTTTAAGTCATAACATGTAGGGAATGGCTCATTAAACAAAGGCTCGACGAAATTAGACTTACACGACTAAATTAGAATAATTTGTGTCGTAATCTTCCATAATAAACTATTACCTAGACGTAAAACTTTGAATAAACTTTTAATGGCTGGGGTTGAAATTATGACTTTAAATTTCGTAGCTGTGAAGAGATTTAATCTTAGACAGTATAATATAAGGGTACGATTTTAATCACAATAATGTGAATGCTAATAGAAAAATAAAATCAGAGGGCTCGTAGCATAAGTAGGTAATAGCCAAATACAAACCATGCTATTTTAATTCTAACATATTAATATATTGCGAGGAACTATGGCGATTCGTATGAGACGTGGTGCGCTGCTCTTCACACTCCTTAACCCACTTCTACAAAAACATGACAGCGCACCATTGCATCGATCAGACGCTCCCTTGGATCTTGAATCTTGTTCCTACACAATTCAAAAGATGGCGCCAGGGAAGCCTGCGCCGTCATATACAAAACATAAATTAATATACTCTTACAAATAACAAATCGCATATTCCAGTTATTGTGCTTAACGCTTTTTTGTTTTTAGTACTTATGACTGTCTATGTTGAATTTCACTACGAAGACCTTTGTTGATTATTAACTGGTTAACATATTTCTTGATTTTTGACTAAATCTCGTTTTTTTTTGTTCTTTACGCTCTCGAAATTATTTGAGCAATAGTAAGGGTCATATTAATTACAGTCACTTGTATTCAGCCACCCTAAGCTGAAGAAACAAAAATGTTAAGCACAATATAAATAACAGAAGAGTTCTAAGTCATAATGAGGATAATAATAACAATATGAAGTTTTTTTTTTTTATTGCAATAAATGACTAGACGAGCAAGCCGTTCGCCTGATGGTAAGCGATACGACCGCTCATAAACAGTAGCAACATTCCACTGCGCTCGCCGTCCTGAGACATAAGATATTAAGTCTCAATATGTCCAGTAGTTACTCTGGCTGCAATGTCCTTCAATCCGAAACACAACAGTGCATTTAGGCAGTGTTGTTTCACGGGAGAAATAGACATTGCGGTGGTACCTACCCAGATGGCCTCTCACATAATATGAGAGACCTACCACCAGTCGTAAGTAAGTACGTGCCATAAGTCTCTAATATCAAAATTAATACAGCCGAGCGTGGCGGAAATTGCTTAAGTGTACAACGATGGAAACGCCATTTTCTCTAACGATAGCCTTTTGTACCGTAAATGAGATTTGATTTGATTTTTATCGTAATCTTTATTTGCTACTTGTTGCTCTGTTTGTATATTCGGGTTATTAGCGTTTATGTTTAATCTATTTTAATATTATAAAGAGGAAAGATTTGATTGTTTGTATGCATTGAATAGGCTCTGGAACTGTACTGTACACTATCAGCGCATTGTCGTCCCTATATGCTCCATGCCTATATAAAACTACAGGATCAATTTTAAAATGAAAATAAAGAGGAAGTCTACTTCTTTGGCGCTTTTTGTGTATGAGGCTAGTAAAAATATTGACAGGAAGCAAATTATATATTACATATAAAAAGTTTATATATAAAAATCAATGCGATTCCATGAAAACGGAGGCTTAATTTCATTTAATACTTACCAATATGTTTGAATTAGTGTGACATCAAATTTGCTCAATGAGTACTATGCTTATAAATTTTATTTAAAAATTATGATGAATAGACATATGTATGTAGGATTTGAATGTTAAGAAGAAAGATGAGTAGAATGAAACGTTACACGAATGACCGATATGGAACTTGGTTTGTGTGAAAGAGATGACTAATGAAAGTATTTAAGATGGAAAGAGTAAGAGGATGAATGATATAGATGTTGAAGTTGCAAGGACGGAATAGAAGAGAACAGTCTGGAAGACGATGGAAGACATGAAGGACTGAAGACGTAAGACGTGAAGACGTATTTTATAAAAGATTTAATATATTGAAAGATTATCCAAACGATCCTAGTTTGATTTGACCCCTTACGGAACTATTCCCACATGTATATACAGAAAAATGTAAGTACATAAAAATAGACGATAGAGCAATGTCACTATATCAATTGGCGGGACCAAAGTGGAACTGAATTTTAATCAGAAACAGTTAATCATTGTTTACTTGGTGACAGCGTTTCCTTTAATAAAATTTTCAACCTTTCTGTATACTGAACGTTATGAACTTTCTATCAGATTAAAAGACTGAAAATTGCGTTACTTTTTCTTTAATTTAACACAAAAATATTACAGCATGAAAATACTTACATAAACTCATACCTCGATTCCCAAACAGAAAAGGTACAGAAGTTTTTAGGGCCAAATAAAATTCACCTAATTTGTTCCCATCCGAAGATTTTGTTGCCGAGCTACTATCAGATCCAAAAATGGTAGATATTATTAAATGGCAAAGAACCGCAAAATGTAAATGTCTAGTTTTTTAAAGCATAACTAGGTTAGTGTATTTTTATCGATAGGGATCGAGACCAAACGAGAGACTAATTTATTGCCTAAAGGTCACTCGCATGAACACCATGCCTGCCCATAAACATAAAATATACTATACTTTACTGTATCAGCTCATGTAGGACGCATGCTGGTCACTCACGAGCCTACTCTACAAACGAGAATACGATTGAGAGTGGTTAGGCCATATAGTTCACCACGCTGGCCTAATGTGTGTTGGCGGACTTTACATACCATATATATTTTTACATAAGCATTATGGTATGCGAAGTGCTTGGTGGCCTGTTGGTAAACGGACTAGACGCGACTGCCAACATGTTCACGGTGGTCGCGGGTTCAAATCCCAGGGCACACCTCTGACTTTTCGGAGTCATGTGTGTATTGATAGTCAATCACCACGCACTAAAACGGTGAAGGAAAACATCGTGAGGAAACCTGCATACCATAGGGATTCTTAAGAATTTCTATGGTATGTAAGTCCGCCAACCCGCACTAGGCCAGCGTGGTGGACTATATGGCCTAACCACTCTGAATCGTATTCTCCATTGTAGAGTAGGTCCGTGCCCTGCAGTGGGACGTATATGGGCTGATACAGATGGTATGCAGGTTTCCTCACGATTTTTTCCTTTATCGTTGTAGTTTGTAAAATGAAGCAAATTATTATTATTAAGCAATCCATGGTACTGTGCTAGTCACTTTTATATATAATTTGTTAAGTGCCTTAATGGTCCAAGATCCCAGGGCCCCCAGACGTTACTTATTTTCTCATAAAAAATATAAATGGGATAAAGTAGTGTTAGTACGTACTTTGAATGTGTGCATACCTGCTAGCTTGTGTCGACGGCCAATTCATAGGTATCAGGTGCTAAAGGTAGATAAATACAGTACTGATTTTTCTTAAATTCTCAGTGCTGATTTTTACATATGTTTTAGATAATTTTGTTAAAAATTAATAATTATTATTGCCAGACACTTTCCATCGGCGCTTATCTTTAACAGACGCTTTAAAGCTTAAAAAAAAATTACATATTTTTACTTATAATCTCACTCTTGATTATTATATATGATACTTAGGGAACTATTTGAACACCCCTGGTCAGCAGCCAGACCAATTGGAGGAGTCAAACATCCCCCCAGACACACATAAAGTGTCGCTATGTGTATGAGCGAATGAAGAGTTCAATCGCAAAAATGTGAAAAACTTTGATGCAAGTAACTTACCACCATGCAAAAGTGAGCTTTTACAGCAGTTTGGACGAGCTAATTACATCACTAGTCTCTGGAAGAACGCCCATTTTTTTTTTATTGCTTTGAATGGCGTGACGAGAATGCCGTTCGCCTGATGGTAAGCGATACGACCGCTCATGAACAGTAGTAGAACCAAACAACACCTTGAATTACAAAGCATTGCTTGGCATTCCACTGCGCTCGCCATCCTGAGACATAAGATGTAAAGTCTCAATATGTCCAGTAGTTCCTCTGGCTACAATATCCTTCAATCCGAAACACAACAGTGCATTTAAACTGCTGTTTGACGAGAGAAATAAACATTGCGGTGGTACCCACCCAGGCAGCCTCTCACATATGAGAGACCTACCACCAGTAATATATGAAGAAAATTAGTATTTTTAGTTCTGACAATAATGGGACGTTGGAAGACAATAAATATCATTTTAACTGGTTCGATGGGAACCAATTGCCGAGCTTTGTCAGAGAATCGCTTCAAGAAGCATCAGGTATTATACTTTAACTTTGAATAATTGATATAACCGTGTAACTTTTTGATTCTTAATTATGTTATTTTTGTAACAGAAAATGAAAGTAATAAGGATGATAATGAAGATAGTCAATGCCAACATTGGGTTGATGATGACTTATCAAACTTAGACGATGATAACAGTAAAGATCACGCTGAATTGCAAAATGTTCAAACTACAAATAATCCGAAAGAAGAAAGACATGTATAGCTTTGTGTAATTTTAAGATATATATTTATTGTCTTCCAACGTCCACCCATTATTGTCAGGACTAAAAATACTAATTTTCTTCCAGAGACTAGTGATGTAATTAGCTCGTCCAAACTGCTGTAAAAGCTCACTTTTGCATGGTGGTAAGTTACTTGCATCAAAGTTTTTCACATTTTTGCGATTGAACTCTTCATTAACGTCACAAACCATATAAGTGTTGATGAAGAGTTGGATTCGGGCAGCATCTACGTCAATTATTCCGGCCACGTTGTACAGTTCACAAACAAATTTTTGTATAGTGTTAAACACATTTTGCTCTAGTTCTAAGTCACTGAATATCGCCGAGTTTCATAAATGCTATCTGGTACTCTGCATTTTTAAGTAAGAAAGATATCGATAAATAGATATCTCTCTCACACTCAAGCGTACAAATAATGACCTCACGCTCATACACATAGCGACACTTTATGTGTGTCTGGGGGGATGTTTGACCCCTCCAATTGGTCTGGCTGCTGACCAGGGGTGTTCAAATAGTTCCCTAAGTATCATATATAAAAATCAAGAGTGAGATTATAAGTAAAAATATGTTATTTTTATTGAAGCTTTAAAGCGTCTGTTAAGGATAAGCGCCGATGGAAAGTGTCTGGCAATAATAATTATTAATTTTTAACAAAATTATCTAAAACATATGTAAAAATCACCACTGAGAATTTAAGAAAAATCAGTACTGTATTTATCTACCTTTAGCACCTGGTACCTATGAATTGGCCGTCGACACAAGCTAGCAGGTATGCACACACTCAAAGTACGTACTAACACTACTTTATCCCATTTATATTTTTTATGAGAAAATAAGTAACGTCTGGGGGGCCTGGGATCTTACTCTATAATGCCTAGTAATTTTCTCGCTTCTATATCCAATACATCGTAATACGATAGCACTTATAATATGGTTATCTTACTGCTTTGTAAGATGATTTTGTTACCTTTACTGCTGCAATCCTTCAGTGATATTAAAATAAAACCACCAATTCTCTCTCTGCATCTTCTTCTTCTCGTCCATTAATTTAATTAAAAGCCTTAAATGACGAGCATAAAAAAATACCAAACACAAAGTTAACAAAGCTAAAATAAAGAACATTTTAACGTTCAACAACTACAGGATGTATTGAAAAAAAAAAATGATTCATGCAAAACCACGTACAAACGACATAACTAAAAGCTCCATGTTTGTACAAAAAATGTTAGCCGAAATAATATCTGACAATATTCGTAAAGCATCGAAACATGTTTCGTTTTTACCAATTCTTTTTTTTGGGATTCCGTCCATAAAATATGTGTGTATGGAAAGTGCAGACTTCACTAAAGCAAGATTTTTCAAAACTAAAAGATTGAGAATGAGATCACTGGTTGTTGGAAAAGGAGTCATACACGGCAGGAGCTGGAATTTTGAATCAGGAGATATAATGTCTGAAATTATGTTGTGGGCATTTAATGGCCAACCATTGACAATGGACATGGCATACATTTTATCGAATACCTTTTCTTACTACTCTCTAATGGTGTAGCATGACAATATTTAATATTTAGTATCTACATGATAATTTTTCTTTCTATAATGACAATGAAACATGTAATATTGTGAACTGGTTTTTCTATAATAATTTCAAACCAATCTAACTATTTTAAGTACAAAACAAATAATTCTCTAAACCCAACTATCCATCACATTTGCTTAAAAAGTAGGCACTCGTCCAATACCATTCAAAATTTAAAAGTATAAAAAAGAAAACTCTTTGCCAGAACAAAAGAGGTTTTAATAACGCCAGTACGTTTTACAACTTTGCGGTCGAATTCAACTCGCACTTGACCGGTTTTTATGTAACTGCTACTTTTAATATTTAACGCTCAGGTTCGGAGGGCGCGCTAACGTCTCACTTAGGGGATCGTTAAGTGTTTTCGAAAGTCGCCATTAGTGTGAAATATGAATTAATGGGTGCGCAGCGACGTTGCGGCGTCATCGGTATACGGCTCCTCAAGAGGTGTACATAGATTAGAGAATCTATTGAGTAACCATTACAGATTAGACTATAAATATTTTTCGATAACAATCATTTTTATTTTTTCTTATGTAAGTAAATGCTACTGATGATATGTGAAAGCAATACTACAAAATAGATTACTGCATTAAACTGTCAAGAATCTAACATAAATTGACACAATTAGGCTGGCCAGTTCGAAAATGGTACGGCTGATTCATGGGTAGTATATTTCCGTGATTTGCCATAATCTTTACACCTTGTCTTCGACGGACCATTTTTAGTGTTAATTTACTTTAGTATCCACTAAAATACTTATTACGTACTATAGTTTTAGTATGCAATTTAGGTCCTCTAACAAAATGATGATTTTGACAGTGTAACATATTGAAGTACTCACACGAAAAGAAAGTTACAAATTGGGTTATTATCCGCATCAGCAATGTTTTCTAGACAACCTTTATTTTTGCTTTAAATACAGGTTTTTTTTTATCTTTAAGGCTTACAAATTACTGAAAATTCCTTCAATTCAGATTAATTTTTATATTTATTTTTTTAATAATCGTACTTAGATAAAGAAGCGTGAAATCTAGAATTTAACTCATAAAACCAGATGCAATGTATCTTATCTCAAAATTCTATTACTATTCGTTAAATTATAAACATAAAGATTATTTATGCCTTATATTGCCCGCACGTGATGTGTTTTCTTTTTTATTTTAATGTATTTAAATTAATATATGAGGTAAAGTTTATTGAACAAAATAATTCTTGCCATGTTTAACTGAAAAATATACACAAACCATAATAGTAAAAAAAAAATCTATTATACTAATTAAGGCAACTCCACGCCACTCTATTGACAAACGCGCATAACCAAGTAAGCTGAGGCGGGAGGGTTATGATTGATTATATCGTATTCAGTTACCGGAGCTTTCACAACGCTCGTTCGGACTTCGCTTCCCGAATATTCCGGAACAATGGATAAAGACAACCATAGATTTCGAATATACAACCATAATGATATGAGGAAAATAGAGGCGCCCAGAAAGAACGACGGGAAAGATATAAAAGGTATATTTTGTTTATTATTTGAGCATTGGGAAGGCAGACTGAATTCAATATTATTTTTCACATTTTTACCAAACTGGAATGAAATCTTTACAAATAATTTTTCAATTTTTAATATATGTTCTACATATATTAAAAATTGAAAAATATGGACATTTTCAAATATATTTTCAATATTTTTGGAAATCGTCAATCGTAAAGTTAGTAATAAAACAAATATAAATAATAAGTACCACTGCAAAGCAAAAAAATAATATTTGTTTCATGGAACTTGCGCTTGTTGATTAATTTGCTTAATGACTTGACTAGCCAACAAATCAAAATATATGCATAACATATCGAAGGCGGGCCGCCAAGTACCAAACATGTAGGACCTATGCCTTATATTAATTTAAATATCTATATGTTTGGTACTGGGCGGCCCGCCTTCGATATGTTATGCATATATTTTGATTTGTTGGCTAGTCAAGTCATTAAGCAAATTAATCAACAAGCGCAAGTTCCATGAAACAAATATTATTTTTTTGCTTTGCAGTGGTACTTATTATTTAGTTATTTTTTGGTTTTTAGCGGTTTTTTGTTTTGAAGTCGGTTTTTATTTTTTTATTAAAAATGTTGGTTATTTTTATCTTTTTAGTGTTGATAGGAATCAAAATGAAGAAGATTTGGTCCCCACAAGGAATATGTTCTTTCCGATGATAATGAAATCGCTAAAATCGGTTAAAAGCTGCCAAAGATATTGGAGTATTCATATGTTTATTATTTTTTCTCCCCCCCCCCCCCTCCCTTTGCCCCTACCCCCTTTTCCCACCACCACTGTAGCTTAACTTTTATACTGAACCCAATGCAAAAAGAACCATTGGAATCCTACTAAAGTTTGAAGAGTTCTACACTCCAGGTCCGAAAATGATCATCAGATCTCCATGTTGTGTTCCTGAGATCAACCTGTCAATACATTCTTTCCAATGAAAAAGAAATCACTAAAATCGGTTAAAAGCTGCCGAAGATATTAGAATTTACGTGTATTTTAATTTTATCACCTACCCCCCCTCACCCCCACCCCTTTTTTCTTGTCTCACTGTAAATTAACTTTTATAATGAACCTAATGCAAAAAGAACCATTGGAATCCTACTTAATTTTAAGGAGTTCCCCTCTCCAGGTCCGAAGATATTGCTCAGATTTTCACCATATTTTTATGGGACCAAATGACAAGCATCAGCTTTCAATCAAAGAAAGAATGGTCGAAATCGGTTCACACAGTACAGAGAAACGAGGTAACAAACATAAAAAAAAAAGCAACATACAGTCGAATTGAGAACCTCCTCATTTTTTTGAAGTCGGTTAAAAAAAAAAAAGCAACATACAGTCGAATTGAGAACCTCCTCCTTTTTTTGAAGTCGGTTAAAAATAAACAAATTTTCAAGAATACATAAACATAAGATGAGAAAGTTATTACTAAGTAGCAATACATTTTATAGGCAACTCGTAAAATACTTTAATTCCGCGAATGGGTATTTGTTGCGGATGTTATTCAAAGTAGCTTTGGAAGTGACATTAATGTGATTTAGTTGCCAAAAGAACATTCTAGATTTTAAAGTAGAAGTAACAATTTAACTACACGGGACTTACTACCTTAAAAATATAATTCAATCGATTCATTGCTTAATGATAAATTGTTTGTGCGTAAAATCGGTTTTAGTTGT
Source organism: Hyles euphorbiae (assembly GCA_023078785.2). Classification (NCBI taxonomy): domain Eukaryota; kingdom Metazoa; phylum Arthropoda; class Insecta; order Lepidoptera; family Sphingidae; genus Hyles; species Hyles euphorbiae. The sequence continues at coordinate 4,928,724 of CM041051.1, read as the reverse complement.
AATCGACAAGACTCTGCCAATCGATATTGTATTTCTTTAAAATTAGTATAATCATGTAATACTGCTAATTAAATAAAGAATATTGGCTAAAGTGACTATAATACATCTAATATATACCTAGGCCTAACTCTACAATATTCAAAGATATGTTGCAATTCTCCACCATGAGGCTTTATTAATCATTCGGATAATCATGGGTTTCACGTTAGGCCAACGTCTTAGATTCAACTAGATTATTTTGTTCATTGTTTTTATTTTTAAATTCAGTGCGTCTCCATAACAGTATTTTCATGTTAGGCAGAAGTACATCCTTGTTTAATAACGAAGTTGTGTATACTTAGCAATTCGAAATCGAATGAATTCTAAAGCCTTGGACCAACGTTAATCTCTCGAACATCAGAGATTAATTAGGCCCATAGATTTTAATGCAGTAGAATATTCTTACAATTAAAAACCATGAATGTTGGTTTTTCGTACCTGATTGCAGTGCAGTGTCTGGTTCGTCTACCGCGGTGGGTTATGGAGGAATCTGGGAGAGAAAATTACAGTGGTTGTTTTAACAACGTTTATTCTCAGTATCTGCGATTTTGTGGCTATTTGAGATTTTGGGGCTTTGTGTCTTGGTGTAAATACGGCAGTTGTGTAACAACATCTGTCGTTCAGACATCGACCGCGTGAAGTTTCCGCTCTAATACAATCAACTGAAAATTGCTTTTGCTCTTGACATATAATTTAAGTTCGTACTAAATAACCTCTATCTCATAGCGCAGATTCTGGATCTTCAACTTGCTCAATCAAGTCTGTATCAGCACATATACGTTCAACTGCAGGGCACGGGCCTCTTCTACAATCGACAGTACGATTGAGAGTGGTTAGGCCATATAGTCCACCACGCTGGCCATGTGCGGGTTGGCGGACTTACACACCATAGAAATTCTTATAAATCGCTATGGTATGCAGGTTTCCTCACGATGTTTTCCTTCACCGTTTTAGTGCGTGGTGATTGACTATCAATACACATATGACTCCGAAAAGTCAGCGGTGTACTCTGGAATTCGAACCCGCGACTACCGTGAACATGTTAGCAGTCGCGTCTAGTCCGTTTATCAACCCACCACGCACTTTCAATCAAAACGAAATCAAGACATATTAGTTACTTTTTATGCATAGATCTTTAATGCATTTATGCATTCTCGTCAGTTTATGGCACTTCTGATCTAATGTTTGTTAAATTGTCATTGTTTTGACTGGCTAGGTTTGACGAGGTCGGTCTCTGCAAACTTTTCCATTCTAATCAAAGCAATCCAGATATCATACATAAAATTATATATCGCTGGTTATACTTTCAGATTATGATGCCAAGGACATATACGGACCTCAAATAACAGATAAAGATGGAGCGCTCCTCGACAAACACGACAGTTTTTACTTAACTACGAAGAGTCTTCTAGTGCTGTTTCAAATTATGGGCGTCATGCCTATAATGAGAGTGCCTAAAAGTAATCATTTATAATATTTAAGTATTGCAGTTTTTTATACTGACCCGGCATAGTGACCACACTGAACCTGGTAGCAAGCGCCGCAAGCCGTCCAGGCAGAATATCGATTGGCATCAGACGGCAGCCCCACGCCATTCGATACAATTATGCTGGCCTGAAAAGCATACAGTTTAATATGGTTGGCGTTCTTCCCTCTTTTCTATAATGACCATCTAAATGATACCTTAAGAGATTACTTTGTGCAACACCAAAAGTACAGTACACTAAGTCATAATGATTTTCAGCTGTATTAAAAAAATCGTTTTCATCAATCTAACTCTATTCCCATCGAACACCGTTTTTTTTTCTCAAGTAGTCTTAATTTTTTTATTATTACTGGCTCCTTAATTGAAACAGTTAGTGGCATTCTATTAGTTTGTTATATAAGCTACTGTGTGTTTTTTTTTATACAATACCAATAAACATATTTAACAAATGCTCCTGACAGAAACTCGTAAAGTTTTCAGAAATACTGTTGACCTTTCACAACAGGCGTCCAAAATAGTCTATTCTATTTTCAGAGAGGTTGTTGCATTGTTCGTAAATACGTCTTTTGTCATTTCTTCATCATTTATCCTATTTTATGTCCCACTAAAGTATATCGGCTATTTATAAAACATTCTATATAATATCGCGTACAAATCTTTCTCAAAACCAATGTTGCTAGACTACATTTACAAAATCCTGAATAAGATTTGTGATTATTTTTAGATATGTATAAAAGTTGTTTTCAAAATCATAAATGTTATCTGAAAAAACTGCCACGTGGTCGTAATGGTAATTGTTTTATATGATATAAAAAATATACATTAGGAGTAAAATTTTAGTCAATAAAACTACATTTGTTATATTTCCAATCTGCATTTTTCATTGGTAACAAACCTAGATAGTAGATGCAGTAGGTTCTGTTGACTAAAATTTTACTATATATTATTTTTATAAGTATATTCTATTAATATATTATTTCTGGTACTAAAATTATATGTTAAAATGAACTAATCACACACAAAAATCGCGATATTCCACGAAAACAAAATCACTAGAAATAGCACACAGAACTCAATCACGAGATCTAAACCAACAATATATTTGCATAAACAAATATTCTGAATATTTCAAACAAAGAGCTTTTATCGAACATTTATGGAGTGGACGGCCGACTACACCCGGACAACGGGCGCCCAAACACCGCACGAATTGTAACAATATTCAAATTTTCGACGATACAAATTTGTCACTAAAAATTCCAATTTCAATCTGCCTTCATTTTCACTGCAGGTGACAAGTTTCCCTATTAACGAGTTTGCATTTTGCTTTTAATTAAACCCCGCAACAGACGCTAATTGAATGATAAAAACTCAAGCGCACAATTCCAGTACTTTTATATAAAAATAAATACATGAATTTAAATCTAACAATAAAGATTGCAGTCAATCATTGGAATAAGGCTTTTTAATGTCTTTCAGGGCGCTGTAAAATAATGGGAGGCATAGGAATCTTAGAATTCTACTATTGAACATAGCTACATAAACATAACATCAGGTATTCTAGTGAGTGAAAATGATGATAATAATCAGCAGTTTCATGATCAATTATAAAATACTTATCTTAAAACTTAATTATCTATTTATGTATTAAGCAGCATGCAATAACAAGTCAATAAGTGAAATAACGGTCAAAATAATTCCCATAATTCACGCAGTAAGTGTTTTTATTAAAACAATTGTGAAACACGATAAATAATTCGAAGTTTCAATAAGTTTTGAAGCATCGTTAAGATTGCACGAGTCGAGTGCACACGCTCTCGCAAACCATAATCTTGTTAAAGAATAATATCATTAAGGGTGAAACTTGGGCTATAACAACTTAAGATGATATGTACTTAATGTGTACCGACTTTGTTAGACAACTACTCAGCAACAAACTTCATAATTGCTTATTAAATTTATACCTGTTTGCCTACACAGTCTTTGGTTCGTTATTATCTTAGGAGAATTTGTTATGTTTAATTCATTGAAATATATTGCCTATTATTATATTTTCTAACCACATTACATAAAGCATTTGAGATTAATCTTCTATTTTGTTGATATTAATACTTCAGAAACAGTTGTACATCTATTATGAATATTTTATTACGTGGAATAATACATTTTCCTATAAATTCATCTGGGAATTTAAATTTATATCTATAAAAGCAGATGAAGTGTTATTTCTGCAAAAACCGAATAAGGTTTCCGAGTAATTATGTTTTTATTGTGAAATAAATATGCTCCACAGATGCCCAAACAACAAAACGTACAACATACAACTGGATATCGAAAGCTACTCTTTGGGCCTATTTGGTATGGAGCTTGGAATGTATAATAGTAATAAAAGGTAAATTATGAGATTTTTTGTGTCAGTACAACTACACTATCGATTAAATATGTTCGCTGACGTATTCATAGAATATTGCATCGTTAGTTCCTTGATTCTATCTCATCTTATAAATACATCTTTATTGGCAAAAAGTTTACATATATCAATTGAATGTAAGCTCTGGCTCTTGTGTTAGATTAAACTTAATTACAGGAAAATCAATCAATATCACATTAATAACCTACCCAACTATCTGCTGGTACGCAAATATCTTCCTTCCTATATCACTGATTCATGGAATAGCAATTGGACACACCAGTATAATTGTGTCGACTACCAAGTAACAATTTTAACGTCCATATTTTATTTCAGTCGGGAAAGAGCGTTTAGCGAATTTCCAGAACAGTTCAAACAAGCGTTTCGATGAAGTCATTTACAATATAATTTTTCTGAGTATCCTTATCCCGCATTTTCTGTTGCCAATCGCATCATGGCGCCATGGACCGCAAGTAGCTATTTTCAAAAATATGTGGACTCATTATCAGGTACCCTTCTTCATTTTGTTATATTTTTCACCTGCGAACACAAGTCATCTTAAATGTGATTTATATTGTTGGATATTCATGTATATCTGAGCGATACTAATTATACTTTTTTTTTTTATTGCATTGAATGGCGAGACGAGCATGCCGTTCGCCTGATGGTAAGCGATGCGACTGCTCATGAACAGTAGCAAAACCAAACAACACCTTGAATTACAAAGCAATGCTTGGCATTCCATTGTAGCCATCCTGAGACACAAGATGTTAAGTCTCAATATGTCCAGTAGTTACTCTGGCTACAATGTCCTTCAATCCGAAACACAACAGTGCATTTAAACTGCTGTTTGACGGGAGAAATAGACATTGCGGTGGTACCTACCCAGGCAGCCTCTCACATATGAGAGACCTACCACCAGTAAACAGTAAAATACTTATCAAGTCTATGTTAATATGAAACTGAATTAAAATGTTATTCCTTTTCAGTTAAAATATTTGAAGATTACTGGAACTCCTATAGTTTTTCCAAATCTATATTCATTGACCTGGGGTTTGTGTATATTTTCCTGGGGTCTAAGTTTTGCCGTGATATTGTCGCAACATTACTTGCAAGACGATTTTGAACTATGGCATTCTTTGGCTTACTACCATATAATTGCTATGTTGGATGGATTTTGTTCTCTTTGGTAAGTTTTGTTTTATTTACTTAAATAAAAGAGATTTTTTTTATAAAGTATATTGATTAAAAAAAATCCAAATACGATGAGATTATGCGTCAGTTGTATGATAATACAACACACGTTCATAATTCTGATCTGCTCAAATAATATCGATTGAAAAATTATTATTATCATCGTTAATGTATAACTGTAAATAGAATATTAACAGTGCCATTACTTAATACATTAATATAACTTATTTTTATATATGCATTGAGATAATATACTAGAGGGGACACTGCAAACAAAATTTTTGTTACGAAATGAAGGGTACATTCTATTTCTGTCTCTGTTACGCCTACGAAGTAACATATCTTCCCTCTCGTTTCACTGTGTACCCTTGTGCACGCACCATACGCACAGATTTTGTTCCCGATGTCCGCTCTAGTATAATACCTCAATGTATATATATAACTTATTTTTATCACACTTTCATCAATATCTGATTTGCCGGTTTGGTTTTTGTTGATTTGAGCGTTATGTTTTCCCAAGTAATGTGATTGCTAGTTCTGGTGACTAATTTGCATTTTTTATTTGTTTTGTAGTTTGAGTTTACCTGCAAGTTATTTTAGTTTGTTCTCCCTCTGGTGTCAAATTTGATCTACTAGGTCAATTTCCTTCTATCTTTGTGTTTATACGACTCATATGATTGTTTCAAATTTTCTTTGTATAGTTCAATATACGTTAAATTTATATGAAACGGTGAGTCATGAGATTATTTTGAATTGTATTTGTGTATTTTTTTATCTTTCACATTCAAAAAAAATAGATGATTAGTGAGTTTTGTTATTCATTACCATTTTCCAGTCCTACTTATTCAAAATTCCATTTTCAAGTTACAATTAAAACCAAAGCAAAAAATCTACAAATTAATATTGAACGAAATTCATAACGCTCGGGGCGTTGTCTCTCCTGCCTTTGATTGCAAAAAGTTTAATGAATTCTCGTTAAGGAATTCCCAAAAAAATGTAAATAGCATAATCAACACGAAACAGCAAATATTTTTATGTCGATATTAAATATTCTTATCATCATAACTAGGCCACATCTAATAATTTCTACTACCAAATGTTGGAAACGGTATGCATCTAACTACATACTGCAACCTGCATGCCAGATTCCTAATAATAATTATAAATAATTATAATAACTTACCAAGAGAGAAAGTTTGATAATTGAACGTGGATCGTAATTTTCCCTTGTCAACTTCTTTAATACTTAATTGATTCAAGGAAGCTTTTAAATTACTAATTATAACTTGGCTGAGCTCTTGTTTAATAAATTTACTCAAAATACGGAAGGAAATCTTGATAATTCGTCGAGAATATACGGTGTCAAGTAGAGATGGTATCTACATTATTCTGAGAAGTAACAAAACTGTAATTATTTGATTTAATAATACATACTCTAACTGTCTAACCTTTCATAACATGAGATTTTTTTAAGGAATATTGCATTGCCCGTTCAATCACTTCCTTATGTCAATAAGTACCATGTTAGAAATATTAAGACAGGTCCAATTTTTCATATATTTATTACTAGAATACATCCAATTAAAAGTATAAGTATTTATACATTTTTACTAACAGAACACCACAGTATTTCTAGTCATTAACATTATAAACTTACAAAAAAAAATCTCCAGCATTAGTAATTACACCATACCCAGCTTAAAACTTGTCTAGAAATTTAATAATATCTATACCATTGTAGGTACATAAATTGCAACGCGTTCGGCACTGCGTCCAGAGGATTAGCGATCAACTTGCACAGGGCTTTGGAGTCGGATCACCCGGCGCTGAAATTGGCTCAGTACCGCCATCTGTGGGTGGATTTGTCTCACATGATGCAGCAATTGGGTTTGTATTGTTGGTTATATTGTGCTCGAGTTTTTGTATGTATCGTTTGATGTATGGCCAATGTTTTTATTTTATTTCATTCTCTGTCATTATAATTAAATGTGACCAGCACACGCACGGCCAATGTATACGCCAAAACTTCAATAGAATAATATTAGCATGTTTTAAATTTTCGATTTCTTTACATACCTATTTCATTGCTATATAGCTATATGCAGCTATAAACCAACATTTTAAATTTAGTTTGGTACTCATACCGATCTCTTTAATTATATTAAAATTTCACTTATAATTATGACTGTTTTAAGCGCAGAGTTTCAGACTAGATTATCAAAAAGTTGCTCATGCAGTACATAATTATATTCATAACGTTTTGTTCATTGGATTTCAAACTGGTTTAATTGTGTAGGACGCATAAAATATCGTATTTTCTCATGTATTTCTTCCTCCTTGTCGCCATCGACATTCAAAGGTAAGCAAAACATTCACGGTCAGCTCATTCAACATTCAAATCTGTGCCGTAAAAATATATTTTATAACGTAATGGAATTTTGAAATGCATATTGTATCAGAGTCGAGAAGACTCAAGATATACATACGTAAACACAAAGCTCACTGCGTAACCAATTTTGTGAAATAGCGTGTATTTGTGGAGTTTCGTGTTCAAGAAATCAAGACTATTTTGTTTTTAAAGTAATTTTCTGATAAGTTGGTCTTAAATTTACCTACGGTTTTAAATTATCCTTCAAACATTTGTGATTTTTTTTCATAAAATCGAAGGTTATGTAAAGCTGCTTTATTATGTTTTAAATAATACTGAAAGTTTTATTAATTATAGCAACATTCTAAACTAAGTAAATTCTATCCTGTTTAATACTCCTTTCACCAAGGGACTAAACTGCATCCAACAGTAATGTGATCCAGACAGAGTTCAACCGGCGACTGATAATTAACTCTCGCTACCCGAGACAATTATTTAATTTATAAGACAAAAACAGTAAAATGCAGACAGCTAAGATCAGTTCTCTTTGCCTTAAATATAATTTATAACTACTGAATAAAAAATATTATAAAACAAAACTAATTCTGATCAAATAATTTGTAAACAAGTAGAGAATTTACAAACGACAGTATTGAAATGGCATATGTTTAAGCATAATCAAACCGTCTCAATTTTTATTATTATTTATATTGATAGGTTACGTTATGCATAATAGTAATGAGAATTATATTTTTTTCAATCCGTTTCGTAATAAGTAAATTACAAATATCTAAAATTTGCATTATTCTCGAATTGTATTTAATCTCCGTATGATGCATACATTCCAAATAGAAAATATTAATATCTCAGTCATTTGACAACCAATTTTGATACTGTTTTCTAATTATTATACACATATTTATAATCTATATATTTCCAGGAATCGTTTAATACTGATTAAGATCATACCTTGGATACATCCCTATTATGTATACAGAGCATCTCAAGATGCTACCGAAAACAAAGCCGAATAAAAGGGTGTACACTATTATTCTAGGAAAATCTATGTATTTACAACCCAAATACGAAGACAGGAATAAAATCACTTCACGTCACTTTTGCAATTAGTTGTATTGTATCTGAAGGCACTAAAACCACCACGCGGCTTCGTTTTCGGTAGCAGTCTTGATATACCCTGTATAATTAGTATATTTTTTCAAGTGGCTATAACAATGTCAAATAATGTTTACTCAATTGCAGAAACTAACTTTGCCTATACCTTTGCCCTTGAAAATGTCAATCCCATATATTAGCAAGGTCAAAACGTCTAAACTGTATGGCGATGACATTTTCAAAGGAAAAGGCATTAGTATAGTTAGTTTGTGCAACTCAGCCTTAGAATAGTACAGAGAGCAAATTCAGCTTCAATATATTTTTACAGGTCGAGCCTACTCCAACATGTATGGGATTTATTGCATGGTGATATTCTTCACAACAACAATTTCGCTTTACGGTGCACTCTCAGAAATCTTGGAACACGGGCTCAGTTACAAAGAGATGGGCTTGTTTGTCATAGTTGCGTATTGCATGACGCTTCTATTTATCATCTGTAATGAAGCTTATCATGCTTCGAGAAAGGTAATCAAGAAATATATTGATCCGAATATTCAAGAACTGAAGTATTAATTAATAAGTTATTTAGAATATTTTTATAAATATTAAAAGTAGCACAGCTGTAAGCACACTGATACATGGGCTGCAAGCAAAGAGATAATTATTTAAACTAAATCCGACAAATAATCTAATATGACTTTTCCTTTTGACTAAACATGGTCAAATCCCATGAGGAATAAAATCACAGAAATCATCAGTATCAGTCCATATACATCCCACTGCAGGGCACGGGCCTACTCTACAATCGACAGTACGATTAAGAGTGGTTAGGCCATATAGTCCACCACGCTGGCCTAGTGCGTGTTGGCGGACTTACATACCATACAATTTTTTATAAATCGCTATGGTATACAGGTTTCCTCACAATGTTTTCCTTCACCGTTTTAGTGCGTGGTAATTGACTATCAATACACACATGACTCCCAAAAGTCAAAGGTGTGCCCTGGGATTCGAACCCGCGACCACCGTGAACATGTTGGCAGTCGCGTCTAGTCCGTTTACCAACAGGCCACCACGCACTTAAAATCACAGAAATAGTTTCATCCAAAAATGGTTGTTGTGTGATAACTTACGTTATAAACATGTTTACAGGTGGGTTTAGAATTCCAAGTTCGTCTGCTGAATGTAAACATGGGTGCTATTGACAGAAGCACACAACGTGAAGTCGAAATGTTTCTGGTAGCTATCGCGAAGAATCCTCCCATTATGAACCTTGATGGCTTTACTAATATCAACCGGGAGCTATTTGCTGCAGTAAGTACATTATTTTCTTCTTTGTTCCTAACGTAGTCCTGACCGAATCCAGGCTCCGTTTTCCTATTTATCCGTAACCTTTTTGCCTGTTCATTGTCTTTCAGATCGGTAATTTGTTTTAAGTATGTACATTAACAATATTTTTGCTAATAAAAATATACAACGAGGTCGTCGGTTAGCACCGAGAAAAGGTTGCTTCCAAGTCTTCGTTTTTGGTATTTTTGGGGAAGTCTTATTCTGACATTGGATACTTACTTCAGCCAAGGAAAATTGCGCTGGTATATTTTTATTTTTTAAAACTATTTTCAGAACATATCATTCATGTCGACGTACCTGATTGTGCTGATGCAGTTCAAACTTACATTGCTTCGACAAGGACCTAGAAAAGCAATTAAGAGTATCGTCAAAGCTTTGTTTAATACAAGTACCACTATGGCTGATGATTATGATGACGCCGAAGAAAACGAATAATTTTTATATGTGTTTTGAAATGTAGTACCTACTAGAATTAGTTACAATTGTAGACCACTACTATGAGTTGTATAGAATATAGATATATCCAGTTAGCACCAATAGTTAGAGTCTTATAGTTAGAAAGCCCAAGGAGGTTCTATTTTTTGTTATTAGAGACGTAGGATACAACTAGTTTTTGAATTTTTTTACTAAGATCTCTGAATAAGTTTATCTAAAACTGTAGTCTGTAATTATAAGTTATGCAACCAAACCACGGCAGTGATATATGCTACACAGAAACCGCTTTATATAAATATGAAAACTTAAGCAAACTACGCATTTTGAAACTTACTATGCATAAGGTAACCGGTAGTCTCTCTACATATTTACTAGAATATTGTTAAATAAAAAAGTAGTTGGTATTGAGCACTGATAAAAAATTCGTTGAAATAAATTCCCATTTATTTTATAGTTTGTTTTGGTATTAAATTATCTTCTGCCTTGTCAATTATATTATTAAAATATATTTTTTGTCGTTAGAATATTTTATTTTAATTTGGAATTAGTTATGATTGATTTTGAAACTGCAACACTAAAGATATTGAGGAAATGAGGAAACACTGTTTACAAAGAAAGAAAATATTTTAAATAAATAAATAAATAACACCCAACAGTCACATACATAGTCCCGACCCCACACTAAGATCGAGTCTTGTGTCGTGGGTATCAGGAACTACGAGAGACTTTTCGGTCTCACAAACACCCAGACCCGGAAGAAATATTTGTGGGCCGCACAAACATTTCTCTCGGTGCGGGGATCGAACCCGCGGGCTCTCGTTTCACAGGCGGCGTCTAACCAACTGCGCCACAGAGGCTGTCGAAATGTTGACGTCTTCATCGCTTTTTAATGTATTATGTCTGTTGATAAATCATAAAGCACAAAATGTGAACCAACAAAAGATAAGCATTCACAAACTGTTGAAATAGCTTTTAAATAATAAATGCCAACTAATTCCAGTTATGCATAATTAATTATAGCAATTTGCAATTTCAATGATTACACCGACATTAGCATTAGAATCCCATTCATTGTTGAACCGATACCTGATATTTATAGTCGCTCTTGTATAGGTTTGTGACTAATCTACAAATGGACACTGTACTGAATACGGGATCTAATTATTTTAAATTGGATCAATTTAAATGCTTCTTTCCTTCCTTCAATTTTAAGGGATCTAATAATTACTCCTAACAAAAGAAACCTTGAAATTTATAACCAAGACAAATTAATAAATTCATTAGATAAAAATAATAAATTCACAAATCACTACTTTATACTTGAACGTGTACATTTTGAAAACACTCCCAAATTGTTCTCTTAGGGTTCTTGGCTGTTTAATTGGTACCAAATTTATTTAGCACGACTGTATTTTCGTTCAATTATCCTTTTTAGTACGGTGTTATCTTTCTTTATCCTGTATTGTTCGAAATAATAATGTAGAGATTTGGATATCTGAATGAACTGTGTAGAAGTTGGTTTTTGTATGATTACAATTATAAAATTTTATTTAGGGATTGGTTAAATAAACGACCAAACGACTCGTCTGATAGTATATTTATAGCTCCCATGGGCATCCACAATATTTGGATTAATACAATATTAAGAGACAATATTAGGTATCTACCTACACCTAACCACGATACTAGGTTGCCAGCTAGAGAAAAACAATGAGAGGAAAAAGAGTATTGGGTATCCGGCAATCCCAATAGAGGAGAATTTTGCATTTTTGCACTAAGTAGTAGAATCTCTGGTTTTAATAATTTCAACCTAAATAAATTGGCTCAAAATGTATATTTGCCTGTTAACACAGGACATAAATATCTTCATTACACCTGCTTTTATGTAAATATTTCTGAAAAATGAAATATCATTCTGGAAGTACGTAAAACACAATATAATGAATAAAACAAACATCATCCCATTTACCGCAAAATTATAATTAAACTTCGGAATCACGACAATTGCCGATTCTCAGTAATGAAAATATTAAATCAACAAATGATATATGTGTATATCCCTATTATTTAATCATTTAAAGAGTCGTTGACAGCCATCGCGTTAATTGTACATTTTCAAAATCCGATGTATGCTGTTCCCATTATTTGTAGATTAAACGCATTGCTGGCGTTTACAAAATATTCGAGTTTCAACAGAATTCTTCGTAATTAATTACAATGCGGTTCATTTGTACAATGATTTATTTTTCGGATTTGATATATGTTTGCTGCGAAATTTTCTTTTTGCTGTAGAGTTGTGCACTTATTTTTACAATTAATCACACGTGCCATTACATTTGTAATGTATTATGTTGCGGTTAAAGTTACAAATCATTTTCTTTGTGCAGGGTTTTTGATTGATTTTTGGTTTACAAAAATATGATGTGTTTGAGTCAATATTATTGAAGATTTTTATGTTAAAATACCTTACTATTTATTATCTCTTTATTATTACTGAAAACTACGTAAGTAAATTTACGTAACTAAGTTGTTAGTGAAATTATTTTTAAACTTTAACGTGTCTTGATTTTGAAGTGCGTGGTGGCCTGTTGGTAAACGGACTAGACGCGAATGCCAATATGTTCACGGTGGTCGCGGGTTCGAATCCCAGGGCACACCTCTGACTTTTCGGAGTCATGTGTGTAATCAATCACCACGCACTAAAAACGGTGAAGGAAAACATCGTGAGGAAACCTGCATACCGTAGGGATTCGTAAGAATTTCTGTGGTATGTAAGTCCGCCAACCCGCACTAGGCCAGCGCGGTGGACTATATGGCCTAACCACCCTCAAGCCCTGCAGTGGGACGTATATGGGCTGATACAGTGTCTTGATTAGTACCTACTTAATGCATTCGTAAATACTTCCAAAATTTTAAATATTTTTAAACTAGAACTCAATACAAATAAAATATTTTTTACCAAACTTTAATTTAAATTAAAGTGCAATAAATTGTTTCAATTTAACTACAAACGACAAACAAAGCTTACCATAAAACTCTCATTTCATTTAAATCACGACCATTTTTATAAACGAACAAACAAAACCGTGATCCAGCTTATCCCTGCAATTAACTAAATAAATAGAGCCTGAAATATTGCCAAGCAAGCGAGAAAAAAATGAAAACCTAAATTCCTCTCCTGGGCGTAAATTCGTTAACCCAAATTAGATTCTGAGCTCAATATTTCAAACTTCGATTCAATAAAAAATTCAACAACCATCGACTGAAAATATGGCGGCCAAAGAATTAATTGAGTTCGAATTTAAATACGAAAGGGGGATGACTATTGGAACGAATTAAAAAATAACACGAACGAATACATTTTTTTAAAACACCCATTGATGAGTAAGTGAAACGCAACTGTCTGGTAAATTGAATACGTTTGGACTTTCAGATATTAATTTATTTTCAACGGAGGCTTTCAAAGGAAAATATAAATCTTTGCTTTATATTATTTTGATTAAAATTATTCGTAATTTTGGTATATATTCTATATTCGAATTAAAATTAATATGATGTCGATAATATGATATATTTAATTACTCATTTTGTAACGCAATCCAAAATGTATGTAAATACAACTGACAAAATCTAAATCATAAGAATTGTGTTTTTTTTTTATATTTTTTTTATTGCAGTGAATGGCGAGACGAGCATGCCGTTCGCCTGATGGTAAGCGATACAACCGCTCATGAACAGTAGTACAACCAAACAACACCTTGAGTTACAAAGCAATGCTTGGCATTCCACTGCGCTCGCCATCCTGAGACATAAGATGTTAAGTCTCAATAAGTCCAGTAGTTACTCTGGCTACAATGTCCTTCAATCCGAAACACAACAGTGCATTTAAACTGCTGTTTGACGGGAGAAATAGACATTGCGGTGGTTCCCACCCAGGCAGCCTTTCACATATGAGAGACCTACCACCAGTGTACGAGTATTTTAGTTTTTAGACGAAACCACTCATTAGAAAAAAGAACTGAGTCGATGAATTCCAAAATAATAATAATTTATAAGAGGCTACACAAATGAATGCTTCAAATCGGAATGTCATTTCCCTACAATAATCAACGACTTGGCAGCTCAGTATTCCGGTCAGCGGTTGTTACCTAGTGGCGGCATCCGCACTGCGGGCCGCAGCCTACAATACATTCATCGAGAAAAGAGCACTCAAATCTCGCCTGATACACGTACTCAGACCAGGTGCCAACCCACGCAAGGCGCTTTGCTGCGGAGGGAAGTGGGCAGAAATATTATGAACACCTATTGGTTTTACTATTTTATTAGCAGCCCGATCCATATTCTTTTATCCTACTTTACATCTAAAAAACCCCGAGACTATTTTATCCGTTTTTTGCAGCATCTTTCATAGATGCTTTGCTCTAATTGGGCATCATGTGATTGATATATCCTTCCTCGGTAAATGAGCTACCAAACACTAAAATATTTTTTCATCCGAACCAGTAGTTTCTGAAATTAGCACGTTCTAACAAACAAGTTTTCCTGCTTTGTGATACTAGTTTACTATAGATCAACATATTTGCAGTTTAAATGCAAGTAGGCTTGCCGATATGTCCGTTGAATATAACTATGTTCAGTTAAATGAATTGAACGAATTGAATGTACAATAAGCAGAAATAACGCAATTCTACAAAGGTACTGTGGTATGAATATTTAATACCTATCCAAACATCCCATATATTTTTATTGCAGAGTAATATAATAGGCACTATGACTAGTATTAATAAAAACATATTTTATTCAAAACTTTAAAGTTAGTTTCTTTTTGCGACATTCTAAAATAATATAAAAAGTAAAATGATATGTACATATTCTCAAAGCATAGAATATAGCTAGTTGTTTGATCGAATAAGGTTTTTAGTCTGAAGCCCTGAATATTAATATGAATATAGTAATGGAATGTTTTTTTAACAAAATAACAAAAAAACCATTGCTACAAAAATTTGTTAAAATAAATTTTGGCACTTACTTTGCAGCAAAAGTAAATACTGAAAAATAAGCCTGATCAAATTTGCAAATGGAATATATAAAACGAAAATGTTTGTTAAAAAATATAAATTGGGCATACGCAGATGTTAACGAAAGACATAATTTCAGATCGTGTGATCCGTGCAAATATTGTAAAAAAGTTTATGCACGGGATATTAAACTTTATTACCGAGAATTAAGTATTAGAATAACTGGTTGTGGCTGACTTGCCATAGCAACAGGTGGCCTTCTCTGGCGGATGTCTCTTCCCTGCTCTCAAGCCAAGCTAAGCTTGAGTTATTGCCGTGGTTGTTGGCGGCATGTTACTGATAGTTTCTTAGTTTCATGTTACATGAGGATGAGCCTTTCAAACATGACTGACATAACGATCTTACCTTTGCTTTAAAAACAGAACTGCATAAAACCAGGAATAAAGGCAGAAAGAATAAAACTTTATTTTTGATAAATCAATAACAATGCAAAAACAAAAGCTTAAGGCTTGTTTAGGAATAAAAATACATAGACCAATTCTAAAAACTGAAAGAAGCCTGTTAAAAAATCGAATTGAAAAAAATTGTGTTTTTAATTAAACAACAATAATATAATGATATCAACAGTCTATAAAAATATCGGACACCTTATACTAAAGCATAATAACAACCATTAAACATCAATATAATACAAAGCAGTACATTTTCGTTGAGTCAACATCCCCTGCGACCCTATACAAGTTTATAACACAATATCCTCAGAACATAGTCATCGGAAGTTCAAGCGAGATAACAACAAGTTTACCAGCGACACTTCAACTTCGGTTTACATCTTGGTTTACATGCTAACTTAGTTCGGATACATCCTTGATTACTATGTATAAGCAATGAAAAGTGATCGAGGACACTATGGATTAGGTCACATTGAATTGATGCCGAACATGTGCCAATTGATATGTATGTCGCTGGATGCAAGCTTCCAACAACATTTTCACGCTAAACATTAATGTTGCATTTATTTATTGCCGTTGTGCTCCGGTTTTTTTATCATTCATCATCACATTGTAGCCAGAGTAATTATTAGACATATTGAGACTTTACATCTTACGCAATGGAATGCCAAGCATTGCTTTGTAATTCAAGTGTTTATTTTTGTGACTATTCATGAGCGCTTGTAACGCTCACCAGGCAAGTGGCACACTCGTCTCGTCATACATTGCAATGAAAAAGATGAGTTTGGGGTTGTTGAATTAAATTTTTCATTATAGAGCCACTCTAGTCTACCTTGGAGATTATATTGAAATGTGGTGCTTTAACCTGAATGATGTCACTATCTCATAAAATATCAACGTGAACGTTTCGTACAATTACTGGATTAGCCGGTAGTTTAATGGCTCCTTTATCTCTATCATTTCTCCTTCCCTATTTACTATCTTTAATAACACAAATGCAATCGTACAACTTAGTATTGAAAATATAAACGTATTTGCCGGAACAATTTGTAGAAAAATGCTCAATTCAGAATTGCTCTTTATGTAGCTAAATTTTAAAA
The DNA here is from genome assembly GCA_023078785.2 of Hyles euphorbiae. NCBI lineage: Eukaryota > Metazoa > Arthropoda > Insecta > Lepidoptera > Sphingidae > Hyles > Hyles euphorbiae. The sequence continues at coordinate 4,911,759 of CM041051.1, read as the reverse complement.
CTTAACTGCAGATATATAAAATACAATCTTCAGCTACAGGTAGTCTTCTACTGAATATAGGCCTCCCCCAAGAATCTCCATATCGATTTATCCTTAAATTGAATCACTCAACCATGCGACCTTAACTTCACACAGAATATGGAGACTCTATTTCCATTACCCATTGGCAGCAGCCAACATGTCCTATTAGTGTATAATTGCTTGACCACGCTTCGCTTAAAGGGACCGATGTTGCAGAAACGAGGGAACATATTAGATGGACTGTTTCACGGCGTACTGACGCGGCAGGAACAGCAATTAACGCACTTTTTTGCTCAAATTAGGGTTTTTCTGGAAGTGTTAAGTTAAAGAGGAGATTTGAAAAATATATGAAGAAGGAAAGGAAATGCTTTTTGCATCGCGATGTTAGTCGCATACAATACGTTATTAGAAGACAACAAAATGCACAAAATAAAAAAAGAAGAAATAAAGATAGGTGAGTTACTCGTGACAACAGGTTATCTTCTCAATTTGGTATTGTGTAAAAAAAGAAGTAACCACACAGCGCTGGTTTTCAGTTGTAACCTTCGGTGACGTTCGAAAACTAATTCAGTATTAACGTTTTATTTGAGACTGAAGTGTTTTCTTAAAAAGATTGGGTTTTAAAAGTCAGCTAGTGTGTTGTACAAATTAAATCCCATCAAAAACATCCTGTAAAAAAAATCCAAGTCTCGCAGCTCAGTTTTTCTACCGCAAAAAGTTGTGAGATCCATGAAATACCAAGTCGATTAATTTATTTAGTCCTTGATTAAGGGACGTTCTGTATAAAGTTATTACGTAAATTATTATCATATCAATATTAAAAATTCTTTACGTTCTAAATAAATAGATCGACTTGGCCATCGCATGAAAACATAATGTATCGTACAATTTATGCATAATGCTACTGGCCAAGTCGATCTATTTATTTAAAACGTAAAGAATTTTTAATATTGATATGATAATAACTTACGTAATAACTTTATACAGAACGTCCCTTAATCAAGGACTAAATAAATTAATCGACTTGGTATTTCATGGATCTCACAACTTTTTGCGGTAGAAAAACTGAGCTGCGAGACTTGGATTTTTTTTACAGGATGTTTTTGATGGGATCTCACGTCTTTTTGTAGAGTCATACTTTATTCCTTTTCGGTACTTTTTATTTCTAGAATATAATGAACTTTCTTAAAGCCTCTGTCTTATAATTTTTTCTTATTTTTGTAGGTATCAATTTATCACAAATATAGCGGATTTGATTATTAGTGTTCTTTCTTTCATGGTGATTGTTTTCGAGCTAGTTAGTCTATTTATTAGCAAGGTTATCTTTGTCATGTTTTTCTAGAGGAATGTTGTACAGTTTAATGGGCTGAATACACCCTTTCCCTCTTTATACCCCCCTCCTGTTATGCCTCATATATAATATATATAGATACCAATCTATAACTATTATTCCATTATATACGGGTACAACGAATCATTAACTGCAAATGTATCTTTGTAATCCTATACATTTATATGAGATTACAAAGTTATTCACGCAGTTGGTGTATCTAGAAAACTAGACAGAAATTATGAAATGTTTGAATTTTTCCTTACTTTAGACACTAAACACTAACTATATTCTAAATTTGAAGGTTCTATGTCTGCTAGAAGTGCCTTAGACTTTTGATGATCGGTCAGTCAGTCAGTGAGTGACAAAATTGCGAAAGTTTGACAAGTTATAATTCTTAAACTGATGGTTCAAATTGAATGAAATTTTAAATATACCGTGTTTACATAATGCCTAATTAGTAACTGAAAATTCAGGCTTCTTGCTTTAACCATAACGAAGTTATGGGGGGTTGAAAATGGTCTGAATTGCTTCGAGAAAAGGATAGTACGGCTGTGCCGCTTTTTAGCTCGACTTGGAGGGGGCACTGCCGTGCCCCCAGATATTGAGTGTTCAAATAAATATTACCGTCTGTTTAAATAAAACGAAACTCAATGTTGTTATTACGTAGATGAAAAGAGACAGAAGATTAAAAAAAGTTTACAAGAACTTGGCTGCTTTAAACATTCTAATTCAAAGATAATTGAGTAAATAGTTTCGTAATATCTAATAGCAAACCATTGAGAGACAATCGTGCCACTTTTAATTTTATATTAAGAAAGAGGATAATAATAGTCAGTTTATCTTAAAATATCCCAAAAGATAATAAAACTTTCCAGTCTAAGATAAAATACTTCACTATATTTGTAGTAGCGAAGCGATCTTCAGATTTCTATACCTACCCTATTTTATATCGAGTAATTATATTAGCGGCCAAGAAACAGTTTTGTGTTCTGCCCTTGCTCTTCTCGATACTTATATCTTGATTTATATTTAACTAACTATTGACTGAGTCTTCGTCCTCGACGCTAAATTGAATATGGTTACTATAGCTAATAATCTGATAGACAAAGTATACATAGCAAAGACAGATTATATAGAATTTCTTAAGGTGCTATCAAATTAAAATAGCTTCTATACAATAAAGTAAATTACACCATTTAATCTAATTCAGCGTTAACGAGAAATCGACAGTAATTGTATACTAATTTATGACATGGGGACAAGATAAATCCCATGATTTTAAGCCAACGTTTAGACGTTTATACATTCGAAGCTTCTCTGTTATTTTCGTTTTTATTTTATGTGGTGTTAAGGTGTTGTGTATCTGCACTTATCATTGAGAATATCACCAAAGAAACTTCCCATTATTCTCAGTTTAGTTATTTACATCGTGTAGAATATATATTTAATAGATTATAGGCATATTAAACGCGGGATTTATACAATGCACATACATTACACATAGAAAAGAATATAACAAGCAATGACAATACATACTTTATGCAATGTAACGTAATGTAATAAACAGAATGTAAGTGTTTTGGTTAAAATACTGTAAAGTTGAATTTTACTTGAAATAAATACAAATTTAAAAAAAAGTTTCCTTTATACTTTATACTACCCACTCCAAACATCTTTAAATTCAAAATTCACACAGAGCCTATAACAACTCGCGTTGGTTTAACAACAATAATTTAAGGTCTCCCACCAACATGCATTACACGTTAGTTCCCGTAATCTGTTATCCGTGGCTGGCAGGAGCCCAAACTGCTGCCCTAATCTGCATTGTAATTATCTTCATACAGCAATTTATCTAAAAGCATAAATGGACGAAGTTCTTAGATGGCCCGTGTATTAAATTCAACTCTGTGATGGGTATACAAGCTTTGCAATTGACAATATTTGTACGAACATTTTTATTTGTTGGATTGAAAATGTTTTTTTATCTTTTTTTTTTTTGTTAACGCTACCAACGCATTAATATGTTATAAATTGTCCGCATGTTTATATTGTTGAACTCGTGTTGAATACATTTACTATGTTGTAACCAGTTTCTGTAGCAAATTAAAAAAAAAAGTTTTTAACGTGTTTTATGTATAATGCCTTGGCTACATTGCACATCATCCTGATAAGTTAAATACTATTTAGGTTAAACAATGCGGGAAAATATTAATAAGAGTACCGGTTAGAGTATAAAGTGTAACATCAATTATCAAAACGCACTTAATGAGTGGTAAATGGTGACCCATACCATCATGATGGAAACTAGTACAAAACAATATATAAGGCTTCGAAGAAAAATAGAAAGAAGTTTGGTTTTTGATTAATTATCAATAGATAAATACTAGACTTCCTCCACTAAGCATTTCGTTATAAAAGTTTTAAATGAAAGGAGAATGCCCATTTTACTATGAAACTCGGTATCGGTGCGAAAATTTTTGTGCCTCTATGAAACCTACTTTTTTGCATATAGAAATATATATATTGTCAATAAATAGGAATATATTTGCGACTCAGGCCCAGAGTTCTTGGAGAAAGTATCATGAAGTTCAATAAAAATATATTTTTTCCTTCCCTACGATAGCCATCAGGGTTTCCTGTATACACAATATGTCTGTATTTGGCTACTCTATTTTTTACATTGTTGAAAATATCACAAATCCAGATATATTACATTTAAATTTGCAGCAAAATAGCACATGTAACATGAGGATTAGGCTTATTAAAAGTATTTCCGGTGAAATCACTGTGATAAGAATAAATGTTAAAATTGGACGCTTCTGTGGTCAACCTTTCAAAACTGCGTATTACACAAAAAACAATATTGAAAAAATATAGTTGTAAGTATATGTTGTAAAGACGCAACCATTATAAAACACAGTAAGATATAAAAAGATTTACAGTAATTTCATAAAAAGCGATATATAAAATAAATATTTTAATATATTATAATAAAGAAATATCGTGGTTTTTCAATACACAATTATATTTCTAGTCCTTTACGAAGCAAACAATCGACTAAAGGAAATTCAAATTTAATCAGCACTTAAGATGTTGGGTGTATAAAAATCTATTGCGTAGAAAATCTCTAACAGCGTAACAGCGTTTCTTTTATATTAAATGAGCGGAATAAGGCGGAATATGAATGGCAAAGGACAAAAGGCAAGGACAATGCTACGCCTGTGTGTTTCTTAAAAACTGATTTAATCCATTCTTTAGTTAAAAGAGCAATAATAATATAAGTACTTTGTATGTTTATTTACATACTTGTGAAAACATAAGAATTATATCAAACATCTTTACGTGACAATATGTCCTAGTATGAATTTACCACTAGATGTATTCATGGTCCTCATTTTCAGCAGTTTCAGTCTATATTACTGCAATCCTAGACTTAATGTCACTTCTACGAGTATTGAAGCCTTTCTTTTCATCTTTTGTGATTCATCCTCAACTAAAAGCTCTATAAAATTCTTTCCTTCCTTTAGCCTAATATAACATATAATTACATAAAGACACGCTACTTCTGAGAAGGGGTCACTCATAAATATGAGTGATGATAGTGATATAAGACGAAATCTTCCTGTATGTTCCGTCCCACGACATGATAGCCCATCGCCATATTTGACACAATTTTCTGAATCCGTACTGATAATGAAAAAATAATCTAATATAACTTTGTCTAACCAAGGATTCAAACCCAACATCTCAGCTTTGTCATCATACCGTAGCACAGCTACGCCAACGAGGCAGTTGACACGCATAAATTTAATAACCAATTCACAAGCCAATTTAAAATCGATTTCAAAATAGGTTTCAAACACAATTGATTAATTGGCAACAAAAGTAATTAACCACCTCTTATCTAAAATATCATTCGATAACAACTCTCGAACAATTTCAAACTGCGAATAAAGCGTGATAAAAAGTTTCGCGTCACTAGAACAAAATACAAAGAAAGGGAACATTAATCAAAACGCAATGATAAATGGGCAGACATTTCTCGAGACGCAACTGTGCCAATATATTTTTTTAATATCCATCCTTCATTTGCTGCAGCGGACGCCTAATTAGATCGGAGCGAGCAATTTGTCTGGCAAAGTAAACACTGAGTGGCCACCGGGTTTCATCCCGTCGCCAAGAAATTCAATTAAAGCAGGTAGCTTGGTTGCACGCCGTTGCTTCCACTACATGTGTAAATGGAACATGCACTAATGAGACATCCGCATTAATAGTAATGTCGACTTCACTGGACAATTTAGATACATTTGTTTATGAATTACAGTTGTTAACACATCTGTGTTATTATGTCATACATATGTATGAAATATTTGTTTAGTTAATTATTTTCTTTATGTCAATATCATGGATTTTTTAAATTCACAGAACTCCTTGAAAATATTGAAGAGAAACTATAAATTCCACATTTCGACAATACCTGTAAAGTTTCGCAGAAATTAATTCAGTCGCCAAAATACCATAATGATCCAAACCATCTTCTAAATTCCGAAAAATGATATGCATAAATGTGAGCTAAATAGATCTTCATTTCATTTTCAAAACTCACAATAAGTTGAATATCATGCAAATATGTTCATATACAAAAGTAAACACCGTATTTATAAAATACCCTTTTATCTTTAAAGATACACTAAGACTATTCCGAACTGTATTGTAGGTTTTACAATGCTGCAACATAAGAAGAAACAAAGCCACAAGGCAAAGGAGCATCTACTGTTTTCAGTGTTTTAGCCTCAAACAACGCAGCGTAACAATACATAGACGTCTCAAAGGGAACGCCACTATATTCTAGGATCGATGTAATCCGAGTAAATAGCACGTGGAGAGAAGGCACGTGAGTATCCGATGCGGGCGCCGCGTCAACACACAACTCGTTCTAAGCTGTTCCCAACAGATCTAATAGAAATTGTGCAAACCGCTATTGCTTTATCTGATGCAATAGCGTTTTGAAACCTAACTGTTAAAGAAAACGTAAGAACAACTTACTTTGTAGTTCATTTGGGAGTGATTATGCTAGTAATTAAAGAATTAATTGGGATCCAGAATGAAAATTCATCTCGTTAAGTTGTAAAAACTTAGGAGTTGGTTCTCCTCTGGAGAGAATGTTAAGATATTACAATTATTTGGCAATCTTTGACCTAAGTCAAAACCTCTATGAATCTCGTGACATAAAAATGTGTAAATTTTCTACATTGAATACCATTTAAAGAGCCTAAACTGTTTAAAAATATTCTCTATCTATCATACCGGCGGCACCAGGGTTTATGTTATTGCACGTTCCTATTTTATTTCTCTAGTAGACCATTTTCCGATAAGGAAGGGGTGATCAATCAAAATTTAATTTGAACGCGTCAGCCCACCGGGCCATCCGTCTTGTCTAATTCCGCCACACACCGCATGGCCAGCGAAACCTGGTGCTTCTAACGACCCCGAGATTAATAGATAGTTTGAGGGCAGTTAACGAAGATAAGTGTATAACTAGTTATAATATAAATATATATTTGCTTGTTCCTTTATTATTAAATTGAATAAATAAAGAAATACACCCAACAGTCACATAATAGTCCTGACACCACACTTAGATCAAGTTGTGTCGTGGGTATCAGGAACTACGAGATAAATTTGGGTCTCACAAACACCCAGCAGTGATTGAACCCGCAGCCTCTCGTTTCACAGCCGGCGTCTAATCAACTGCGCCACAGAGGCTGTCAAAAACAATGTTACTCTTGATAATGGTGTACACATAGAGCCATTAGGCAGAACTATGTCTGATTTCTGAAGATCCTGGAATTTTCAAAAAGTTGATAGTACTCTGTAACAACACAATACTCTTGTTATTTATACGGCATCTTATCTTACTACTTACAATTAGGTCCAATCTAGCTTTATTATGAAAACAAACATCTTTTACGTCAGCAATAATTCGGCGTATGGTATCCTATCAACCGGTGTACGTCGCTCAGGAAACTGGCCTCCCCTACAATCCAAAATATGATTGAGAGTGGTTAGCTCATAAAGTCCACCACGCTGGCCTAGTATGGGTTAGCGAACTTTATATACCATACAAATTTATATAAATCATTATCACTATGTAGGTATGCAGGTGTCGTCACGATGTTTTCCTTCACCGTTTTGGTGCGTGGTGATTGACTAAATACACACAATGACTCCGAAAAGTCAGAGGTGTACCCTGGGATTTTTACCCTCGACCTCGTGCAAAAGTTCTACTGGTGGTAGGTCTCTTATATGTGAGAGGCTGCCTGGGTGAGTACCACCGCAATGTCTATTTCTCCCGTCAAACAGCAGTTTCAATGCACTGTTGTGTTTCGGATTGAAGGACATTGTAGCCAGAGTAACTACTGGACATATTGAGACTTAACATCTTGTGTCTCAGGATGGCGAGCGCAGTGGAATGCCAAGCATTGCTTTGTAATTCAAGGTGTTGTTTGGTTTTGCTACTGTTCTTGAGCGGTCACATCGCTTACCATCAGGCGAACGGCATGCTCGTCTCGCCATTCAATGCAATAAAAAAAAAAATAATTGGCAGTTGCCTCTGGTCCGAAACCAACAATAATTTATTCAAGTAAATTAGTGCAGCCATGTTAAATATATTATCGCCTTTCTGACGATAAATGCAGGTTGAAATTTCAGTCGAGCAGACATCTAAATTCCCGACCTGCGCTAGGTAGATTATGCAAAAGCAATTGCGATGTAAGACGGTGCTTCTCAGATGCTCTAGTTGATCTTGACTGTTGCATGTCAATATCCTGGTAGGATCGTTTTCATAATATTGAGCGGAAATCTTACTTTGTTTGTAATTTAGAGATTTAGTTTGGATGTCGTATTTTTTAAGTATAATATTTGAATTGCCTTTTTTACATAAATATATAAACTCGCGTAACTCTAATGGATGGATGTGTAAAAAAAACAACTTTTTTATTGCATTAAATAGCGAGGCGAACATGCCGTTCGCCTGATGGTAAGCGATACGACCGCTCATGAACAGTAGCAAAACCAAACAACAACTTGAAATACAAAGCAATGCTTGGTATGCCACTGCGCTCGCCATCCTAAAACATAAGACGTTAAATCTGAATATGTCCAGTAGTTATTCTGGCTACAATGTCCTTCAATCTGAAACACAACAGTGCATTTAAACTGATTATGAAAAACAGATAACTATGCTTAATATCTAGTCGAAAATATTGTCACTAAACAGTGAAGTTTCTCAAATCTCCTAATTAGTTTCAGCACTGAAGCTTTGACTATTCAACGAATGGCTTCAATACTCGATGAGACGAAGACGGATAGATAAGCGCCGTCACTTACCTCTGCAGCGACCTTCAGCAACATCTAGACAAAGACAAATGAAAGAGTTTTAAAAGTCGAAACCGTTTAGAGTATGCTAACAACGAAACATTAGCAGAGAACTTCCTTTTAATGATTTTGTATTTTTCATCTTTAGATTATAAAAAAAAACGGAAAAGTGGGATCAAAAATTATGTAGTTTTTTTTGCGAGGAATAGTGATGCGAGTTTGTCCTTCACCCGATGGTAAACGACCGCTCATGAACAGTAGCAAAACCAAACAACACATTGAATTAGAAAGCCATGCTTGGTATTTCACTGCGCTCACCAGCATGTGACATAAGATGTCAAGTCTCAATATGTCCAGTAGTTACTCTGGCTACAATTTTCTTTAAACTAAAACACAAAAGTGCATTTACACTATTGTTTGGCAGGAGAAATAGACTTCTCGCAAACCAGAGACCTACAACTCGGTACTCGATGTTAGTGTGGGGTCACGACTGTGTATGTGACTATTAGATGTATTTATTTATCCTGTAAACAAATATATTTTGTACAACAAAATATGTATATATATAAGAAAATACAAATAAATAGCCTAATAAGGAAAAAAAGAACAAATAGATCCTTTTTACACCCATACATATTTTATGTTCGATAGTACATACATACATACTTTATTGTGAATGTAAACTGACGCCTTTTTCTCGGAAGGGGTAAGCAGAGGTTCCAGGAGACCCACAGTTGCATTTAAAACCATAATAATGCCATTTAAACGCAATAGACCAATTAAATAAATAATTAAATAATTAAAGATGGTATTATTTAGGACACTTAGAAGACCTAGCATGAAGACAAAGCAGATGATCTAAATATTTATCATTGGACAGAAACAGAATGTCTAATAACGGAGGAGGTACTAAAATCGATGAATTTACCGATATATGAGCTGAAGGTAAATTGCATCTGTTTGTTTTCGATCTCACGTTTCAGTTTCCAGGTCTGAGAATTATATCTGCATATTATACTTAAATAGAAGGTATCTATAAGTACCTATATTCATTAATGTTACTGGTTGTAAACGGTGATAAAACATTCTATCTTCATTTTCATTAAACTATGTCATAATACAAGCAAGTAATTTGAAAATCATTGCGAGCGATTTCATAAGCGCTCCACTGGAGATGTACTCGTATTAGAGCGCGCGCACCACTAACGTCGGAACATTTTACTCGCTTTCCGCCCTGTCCTTATAATTAATGTAATAAGTAATAAGAATTAGTTGAACTATGCGATACCCGTCTGGTTAATTCTCAAATCGCTATAAAGATGACACATCAACAAAACAATATTTTATAAGTTATCTAACGTCTATTGGGGTGTGTCGATATTTAGAACTACAAATCAAAATTTCAAAAATTGATATTTACAGCATTGTCTGAGATATGTTTTCGGTAAAAAAACGGCATTTATACTGCTAATCTAATAGTTATAACTTTTCCAAAGTAATAAAATGTGAAGAGACAAAAAATGGAGCATAAATCTTGTGTTTATATTGTTATAACTATGATATAACTTGTCCAAATTAATAAAATTTGAAGAGAGAAAAACTGTTCCAAATATTTTGATAACAAAATTACAACAACGCATGCGGATGCCAAAAGATCGTAGACGTTCTGTAACAGGAAAATACTGCGCTTATAATCAAGAATCAAGACTATATCACAGAATATTGGCGAATATCAGATTAACATACTCATCTGTTTAGTGTTACTACAATGAGAGTCGGCTTATCTAATTTCTTCTGATGGATTTATTCCGTATTACGCAAGTCAGATATAGTTACGAGAGTGGAATTGTGAGATATGAGAATTTTATGAAGATGCCGATCGTCATAATATTAAATTAAAGCCAACAACTCGTGTATGATTCTCCAGGTAGTGTGGATGTCCTAGGTAATTGATTGCTAGAAAGTATATCTATATCCTAGTAACACATGTTATGGTGGTTAAATAATTGTTAGTTGAACAAGAATTAAGAGGTTTTCAAAGTTTAAATAAAACGCATACTAAATGCCATATTCATTACCGAAAAATTAGCTCGAAGAATGAGCAACTTAAATTGAATATTTAAGTTGAATTAAATAGCCATTGATTAAAAAAAGTATTTGTACGCCTACCCACATTAGGTAATTTCATTAGATCGCACTTTATACAGAATACAAAGTGTTGGTACTATTAAAAAAAAATCTACCTTTAAAACAAGCAAACACATCCTTGAACTAGCGCGAACGTATCAACATTATCAGGAAATAACTGAAGGGCCATTACGTAGACAGTGGCGTCTATACGTAAAAGTAGGTTGCGCTCTCGTCTAGGGCGGCGGCCGGCGGGGTGTTGGTATCGTAGCAACGGCAGCATCCCTCAGTGAGGCTTCGTCGGCCGCCCGAAGCGCCCGTGTTCGTCGCCGCGCCGCTCCCGACAAAACCCGACAACTTCACCATATGGTGTAGTGTGGTGGAAAAAATGTTCATACTATTCGTACTGCTGACTGTGTACTTGATAACTTTGTGCCACGGCTGACTGGTTCCGCTGAGTTGCCGGATGTTTCCGCTGATGCCGGTTTTGGTGAGTATTCAATATTGTGTTTTTTTTTATTTGTATTTATAATTTATTATGTTTGATAATAATTATTTTTATTATCACTAAATCGAATATCGGTACGTGACAAAGACCGTGATGTGAATTGATATTAAACAATAAAAAATGTATAAATTGTTGTATTGATTGGAATATAATTTTTTCGTGTGCACCAGTAAATAATTATCGATAATAATTTGTTAGACGAAATAATTGGTAGAAATCAAATTATAGGCATAAATATCGTCACTGCAATAAAATATTCATCTTTGTTTAATTTCAAAAACAACGCTTATCATGACGGTTCTGATATTCATACATAAGAGGCATATTGAAATTCAAATGTCTTATTAGTTACTTAATAATTAAATACCTACCTAGTTTCCCGACTAACAGCAATCTTATAAAATAATAACTAAAACAAAAATTTTACACAAAGAACATCCATTTTCAAAACCTAATAAATGGAAACAAGGTGAGCGATTGAAAACTTTGTCCGTAATTTTTACAGCTTGCGAATTATTTAACTTGGGTTTTATGTCGCCGTTTGAGAGTATTTTTAATTGTTCGTATAATTGAATTGACTCGTGCTCTTCGAGTGCGTTTTAGCACATACCTTTGAGAAATGAGTTCTAAAAGATTTTATGTTTCAGGTCAATGTTTTAGCTTTGTTTTTAATTGACATATACCTCATTTACATATATTTCATATAAGTTGCAATCAAATAATACTTGTGCTTATTTGTATACTTTGTAATAATAAAAACAAATTGACATATATAATATAATACTAGATATTGGGTACAATCACGGGAATTTAAACAGGAATAGTCATTTAACGAATTATCCTTCAAATAATTCAGTTGTCATCGAACATTAAACTCGTTGAAATTACCTGATTTATTTGCTTGAAGAAATTTTATCCCGAACAACCATAACCTAAAATCCTTCTTGAATTAAATCACCTACCTAGAAATTGAAGTCGGGACGTAAAATTTTATAGTCTAGGTACAGTGTGATGATACTAATGAACCGATCTGTATACATTATGCTCTCAAAAAATATTCTATAAAATCCCTATATTCAAACATTTTACCCATGTTATGAATATATTACCGTTTTTTGTTTTCTTTTGATATTTTAGTGTTCACAGCAGAGAACGATTATTATTATGAAAATGCATATACTTAACTATTATTCTAGCTGTATTCGGTGAATGATTTTTAAAATATATACTATATACCCTGTTTAACCTTTTCTTAAATCCATCCCATAGTTGCCATCTGTTGATAATACCGCCAATTGTACTTTTTATGTTTGAGATTTCCGTTTTGTTTGTAATATTGTTTATATGCAATAAAATGTGTAAATAAATAAATACTTCAGTACTATGTCTTCGTTTAATCAATTGCACTTAGGCTTCGAATTTAACTATGGACAATTGAAACTTTGTCACTGTGTTTGTTAGTCAGAACTAGGCTTGCTAGTTCTGGGTCGAATAATAAATAGCCACTCAAGTTAATAATTGATGAATCAAGCTATATATTATTAGCTTTTAGAATTGTTTGCTGTTATTTAAAGGGGATGTATTATCGATTAGGCTATATTATTTACTAGTATGTTTTACCTTTTTGTTAAAATGATTTTTAATTTTAAGAACGATTATTTTGACATAAAGCAATTAGACAGAGCATGTTATTTTAAAAAAGATGGAAAAAAATACGATTTTGTTGAAATCAAATCAAATGAATTTTGTTAAAATAAAACCTAAGTTATATATTGTCTAAAGTTGCATGAAGTCGCTGGATGCAGGCCGCTTCCAACAGGTCAATGTGGAGATCCTTGGGGGAGGCCTATGTTCAACAGTGGACTTCTTGTGGCTGAGATGATGATGATGATGAAAACCTGAGTTGAACCTTCAATATACATATACGTCCACTGCTGAGTGCTGAACTTTTCTAAAATCGTGGGTTCGAATGAGATGTGGTAGGTCGTATCTACAACGCTGGTTCTTATGGATTGGTTGAATTATGAATATAGGCACCATACTAAATATAATGATCAAGAAAAAAAGTATTATGACGGTCTTTTCCGTCTTTAACATTCTAACGTATAACATTGCAATTATACGTATAAATATTATAATCTATCCGCTACATTGGCTTAGCTTGAATAAATGATAATCTCACTATTGTAGTGAGCTTGTATCCCGCAATAATTACCCGTGTCTAGATACAAACAAAACAAAGTCTCTAAATATCATTATTTATATTTTCAATTTACTATATTTTTAGTGCGCTATTGGATTGTGAAACTAGTTGCCAGTCCTCTTATCTACTCTTTTCTACAAACTTAGGTCAAAGAGAAATAAAATAAGTAAACCGGCATGTTTCTGTCGAATGAGAAGTAACAATTGTATGCTAACGACTGATACTTTATTGAATAGCACAGCATTTCCCAGAACGCGCGATGCTGTCACTTCACTCAGCTAATCTAAAAAAATATATTAATTCTATCACAAATTTATCACGTCCACATTTAATATATATCTTTCATTTACATACAGGGATAATATACGTTAAACATCTGATAAACGAGATAGGTGTGGCACGGAACAATGCGCATTGGAACCACAAAGTTTCTTTGTACAGTTCCCTTGGCGACAGTAGATAGGCCTCGCGATTATTATGTTCCAATTTCTCTAATAGCACTCTAACGGAAATATTTGAATTGTTTCTTTAACTTATGGCTATAGAAACAAGTGAATAATTTACGCGGTCGTGAATAAGTAATGAATTAATTATTCTTTATTGTACACTAATAAAACATAGCATAAAGAGATTAAATAATACGAAAATATAAAAGGCGCCATTTTATCTCTTAACTTTTTTCTGATCGACAACCTTTGGGTGGAAGAAGAAAGAGAGTAGAAAAATGAATATAATTTATTTATTTACTACATAACACACCGACAGTCAATATACTATACATAAATATTTAAAAATTTACAATATAATGTATTTTTGTATTATAAAGAAGTAGTGTTTGTGTGATCTCTTGAACTACAGCACCTATTTGAAAGATTCTTATAAAAATCGTTTGGATACTTAGAGTGAGTTGTCTACAGCATAATCATAGATTAACATATCTACGGGCCTCGCCATTGAATGTTCGGGTTGATTATGATAAAAATTGATGTATTGTATCAAAGCGTATCTGGCCTGGAATTTGAGTGGTTGGGAATAAAAGTTTTTTTAATTGCAACTAATGGCTAGACATGACTAGAGCATGCGGTTCACCTGATCGTTTAACCGTTCATGAACAGTGACATAACCAAATAACATATTAAATTACATAGCAATGCTTGACATTCCACTGCGCTCGCCATGCTGCGACATATGGTGTTAGGTTTCAATATGTCCAGTAGTTACTCTGGCTACATCTTTCTTCACACTGGAACACAACAGTCCATTTACACTGCCATTTGGCGGGAGAAACTGACATTACAGTGGCCTACCCAGACGGTCTTTCATATATTCACCTACTACCAGTAAAAAACAGTAAGAAATCTCACAAATCAGTACAAAATCCGGTAAATACAAGTACTCGAAAGATAATTGTCTTTAAAGATCTGTACCATAATTCAATATCTACTGCATCATTACTTTGTTTTTCCGATATAAAAATATGATCCTTCTGCTGATCCTTGACCCATATACGAGCTTGAACTCGATGCAACACTATTCATTTCTTATATTAAGTTTACAGGCGTCATGTCAGGCGCTTACACCACTTACTGTAAGTAAATTGAAGCATAGTTTTGAAAGTTTAATATGTATACAATATACATACAGGCATAGCCCATAGGATTGGCAAGTTGAAGTGGCAGTGGGCCGGGCACATAGCTCGTAGAACCGATGGCCGTTGGGGCCGAAAGGTTCTCGAGTGGAGGCCACGTACAGGCAAGCGAAGTGTTGGACGCCCGCCTACAAGGTGGACGGACGATCTGACTAAGGTCGCAGGAAGTCGCTGGATGCAGGCCGCTTCCAACAGGTCATTGTGGAGATCATTGGGGGAGGCCTATGTTCAGCAGTGGACTTCCTGTGGCTGATATGATGATGATGATGATGATGATGATGATGATACATACATGAATACTTTCTAGCTCATCTTTCTTACATATTACAAGTAACTTTAATAAGATAAATTGTAATGCTGTCTGTATACACCTATAAAGGCTCGTCACCTTGCACAATACCTATATATAAAACAACATGTAATTTTATCGGTGGCGCATCGATGGAGTATCGATTTGATAAATAAATAAATAAATAAACTTACTTTAAGATAACATCTAAGAAAAAAATTGCCAAACACGATAACAGAGCGGGATATTAATCGTCCTATGCATACGGAATACGGGTAAGCGTAGACGATACGAACAGACAAACATGATTTTTCAAATACATGTCGTAGAAAATATTACCATAATATTAAAAAAACCGGTGGCATACCTGACATTTACATACGTACATAAACTAACGCCTTTTCCCAGAAGGGGTAGGCATAGGTGCAATCTGATTGGAGTAGGATGTTGAACGAAGGGGATATTAGGTTTCTATTTTCTTAAACAGCGCCATCTTCATACGACAAAGTAAAAACACATTAAAATTAAAATATTGGAACGATTGTAATTTTATAATGATTGATTTTTCAAAATAATTTGGCAATTTTTTATTTCTAATCAGTTAACACATTTTAAATATATACTAGATAATAATCTTGAACTTCAGCTACAGAAAGTTTATTGCTAATGAAAGCCTTTGCCTTTCCAAGGATTTTCACTGTTTGGTCAATATTATATATAACTTCGGATAATAAATTGCGCTGATGTTTAGTATTTCGTTTATGAATTTAGGAATAATTATATTTGTATTGCAATCGCCTTCTCATGTTTCTTTTTTTGAGTATCTTCGTAAATTATTTCATAACTTATATTTCATACAATTACCTATTCCGCATTCGTACTGCAAAAATATCAAAACTAAAATATATTCGATTATTTATTAAGAACTAACAATTAATTCGTTTTTCGTTTAAGTATATTGTTTTATAGATTTTTAAATTCAGACGTGCAATTGATTTTCAATTGTTAGAAAATTCGCATAGGAAGGTAGTTAATAAAAAGCGCGCGGACCGCACAGCGGCATTTTCCGAGTTTATTTTTTCAACAAACGTAGAAATTATTGTAGATCAATAACAGTGATTCCTTGTGCGTATAGTATTGTTTTATTATGCATGAATTTCAAGTATTAGTTCAACAGAGTGATTGTAAAGAGTATTTTAATGATTTGTTTGTTGACTTCTCAAAGTGCAATTGCAGAGTTGCTATTCCTTGCCTTTCTTAAGCAAACCACTTCCTAACAGGTAAGTTTTATGCAATAATAATTACAGGATACCCACATTTCGCCTTTTATGTTCCGTCCCACGCTGTGACATTAACATTTTTACCTGACATTTACTCTGGAAATATTCAAAACGAATAAATACACTAAGCTGGCTCAAATAATAATAAACAAAACAACTTCAACGGGTTTATGACAACATTTATTCCCTCGCAATGGGTAATTAAAACGATGCATTTCTTACTGAAGATAATAATCATAAATATTATATATAATAAAATTAAAATAAGAGTCTTACGTTTTGTGAAAGAGTTCTAAGCGTAAATTTATATATCTTTTTGATAGAAGATAGCCTCAAAGACCTATGATAAGTAACGCAAGTGTACTTCAGCTAAGATTGAAATATTTTAGAATTTTCAACATTAACAGAAATGTACGGTGAAATTAGTTCACCTTCGCGCTACTTCGGTGACAGAATTCGTACACGTAAACTTCGATTCAAAAGTCATTCGAGAATACTTCCTTATTTCACCGATATCGTTCCTTAACTTGGAAGTATTGAACAACGAACTTCTTTCCAGAACGTAATGGAATGGTACCGCTCTCCCTTTGTAATCTGGAATCATCGGTCGGAATCGATTCGTATTGTACCTAGATGAAACTTGTGTAGTGATTCGGAACAAATTTGTGGATTCCACCTATTGGTTCTGTATTTGGATTTTTAAAAGCAATCGGTGAATTGGTATGTTGTACGTTCGATTATTACCGAACTTGTTTTTTTAGTAAACTCACTAGTTTTTGGACGGAATTGAAAAAAAAACTGTTTCAATTTAGCTTATGCTTTTATTTGTCCAATTTAGAAATTTCCAGGAATAGTTCTGTGCAGCTTTAAAAAACATAGTATGCAACCCAATTTATATCACAGTATAAAAACGAAGCCAGGTGGCAGTTTTAGTGACTATAAACACAATGCAATATTTTTATTTATAATTTTTGAAATATTATCTCGTTTGGGTGGTAAATCCATAGGTTTTGCTGAAATAGTATTTTTAACTATTACGAGCTGTAGTGTCTTTAAAAATAAAAGGGTTAACACTATTATTTAAAAAAAAATCTTTGTAGTTACCACCTAAATAGCACGACGGGAAAAAAATACAGAATAATTATCGCTATTTTTTGTTTCCTTCCTTTTCGGTAGCAGTCTTTATATCAACTCTTTAATCATACATATGATGTATTTTGCTGGTATTACAGGCCACCGGGTTAGATAATAAATGTCTATTTCTCCCACCAAAAAGTAGTGTACATGCACTGTTGTGTTTCGGTTTGAAGGACATTTTAAATACTTGACATAATGAGACTTAACATCTAATGTCTCAGGATGGGGAGCGTAATTGAATGCCAAGTATTATTTTGTAATTCAAGGTGTTGTTTGGTTATGCTACTGTCGATGAGCAATCGTATCGCAGACCTCAGGCGAATGGCATGATCGTCTCGGCATTCATTGCAATCAAGAAAAAGAAACACCCAACAGCAACATAGCGGTCTTGTTTTATGGTTGAGTACATTTGCTGTCCATTTATATACACATAGGTATAAGTTTGGGTATCGAGGCTAAGGCTCATCATTCTCACTCACTCATGAGAAAATAGTTCGAAAATATATCCAACTTATTCAATTACCTAAAATTAAGTTAACAGTATGGTTTAAAATCTTAAATAGAATAACGGACACGACAGATAGGTTATGTTATTATTATATTCATATTTTATGTAGTATATTTATATTTTAAATAGTGTCAACTTCATTTTTTATTTCATTTTATAAATAATTTATTATTTTTCCCTATACTGTAACCACCCATTTTTTCCGTGTTTGCGTTCATTCCAGTTATGATCTTAAGGTCGTCTGAAAGAAATTGGGGATAGCGATAAGACCACCGTTCGTTAAAAGGATATAAGTGATTATTGTAGATGATCGAACCTAATTCCTAAAATACGAGCCTACTGTTCTTAATTCAAACAATTAACCAAAGAGGCTACAAAATGAATACTTCACATCGCGATACAAAAACTACTTAATAAATAACATGTATGTTTTTAATTTCAGTTAAGTTAACCGTCACTGAAACTTTAATATCGTTTAGTAAATGGAGATTGAAGGTACTCGCATAAAAACGTTAACTTGATATAAAAAACGTTCGATGGCGCGCCTCGCTTCCACTAGCTGCGCATTAACTTAATTACAGAATCAGTTCGATTCAAAATATACTGTGTTTTATGAAAGTGAAAGTGTTTGAGTCGTGAGTGCGGATTTAATCGTATTGAAGATGGTATTTATGTGCAAAAAGCATACAAAACTAAATAGTAAGTAACTTTCTATTTGTAATTTTTTTTTTTGGCTAAATAAATGCTGAGGTTATATCCGTTTTAATTTATATAGTCATGACTTAATATGAATGAGGATACATACGTAACACATAAACCTCACGCTTGTTTCCCATAGGGGTAGGAAGATACTATGGATCTCTATTTTGCTCGATTCTGACGTACAACTTTCACTTCGTGCAGTTTCATTAATCGCTTCATGTATTCACGTCGGTTCATGAGAATTTAATGAATATTTTGGGCAACTTTTCTTTACTTTTACTTTGACCGTACTCTAAATCTTAAAAATACACAAGTATACTGCGTCCTACTAACCTTTTTCTATTCTAAGATTTTATATTCAATTTATATTTGACTGAATTTGACATATTGACTGCCTCGGTGGCGTAGTTGTACTAAGGTACGGTTACAAAGCTGAGGTCTCGGGTTCGAATCCCAGGTTGGGCAAAGTGATATTGGATTTTTCTATTCATTATCAGCCCAGAGTCAGGAATTTGTGCCCGATATGGCGATAGGCTCGCCACCTATCACATTGTGGGACGGAACATACAAGGCGAAATGTGGGTGTCCTGGCACCTCTGCCTACCCCTTCTGGGATATAGGCGTGAGTTTATGTATGTATGTATGAATTTGACATAATCCGGTATTATTCCCGTATATTTGTTTAAATGCCCAAGGTTAAACAAAATCAAAGTGCTTAATCTTATAAAAATATTTTCTAGGCTGAATTTGATTACGTTTCTCCGAGCCGACCCTTGAGGGCTTGCTCTGGGAGTTAAAATTTTAATATACAATTGAATATACGCAAATATAGTATATTAATTTTTTAAGATCTGATGTTTATTACATTATCATGAATCTTTTTGTCTGCTGTTCCTAGGGATATGATGTTCCGTCCAGATGATCTTTGAACACAATACCCTGCAGTGGGACATGTATAGGGTGATACATAAGTTAATATACAAGCGCAGATAATTGTGGTATAGACTCACCCACCGCAAATCCAGTTAGTGTTCGAAGAGGCCTAACAATGAAATTATCGCGATATGTTCCAAACTAAATGTCGAAAGTGTATTAATTAAAGGTCACGTTGGTATTTCGACGGTAAATCATTAACGCTGGAAATTTTCATTCGCCGAATGTTATAGAATTCCTCCCACATCAATGAAATGAAATGTAGATATGTACATTAGGATTGAGACCAATTACAGAATCATAACATCGGTAAAGGTAATTTATTTATATAAACTAGAATTTTGCCTTGGATTAAGTTTCGCTTGATATTATTTTTTATCATTTGTTAATATATTTTTAATTAAATTGCACTGCTCTTGTGTTAATATTGATTAAGAAATCGTTCAATATGGAATAACCTCTGCCCTTTTCTTTGCTAGCCATAACTATACACCACCCTTAAAAATCAAGAACGTATACAAAGCTTTCTTATAAATTATGAGTGCTGTCCGTAACACAACAATACTACATTTTCCATCAAGGTTAATTAATTTAAAGCAACCGCCTTTAACTGATGTTTTTTAAACTCTTCTTACGTTAATTTAATGATATTATAACTAAACTTTCCTTGTAATACGTTACTGTTATGGAAAGAAAAAAAGGCTTATTATTACTATTATTATTTAACTGTTTTTACTGCGTTATCTTTACTCCTTTAAAAATGGCCTCTTCAAACTATTTATATAGATATAAATACGGCGTCTAACTCCATTGGACCTGATTACTGGCGAGACTTGTACAAGTACTGCACTTGTGTTTGTATCCTAGAGCATCCGGACATCTAACCCCAGGCGCTTAAACCGCTGTGTGGCCGTACACTTAAGCTAATTGGGTCTAGGATTAGCGTTCGTACAGAAAACATGAATTTTGCAGTTTTAATTATCACAAAGAGGTATTCGTTGGATATTCTTTTATAACAGGGTTTTAATGAAGACTAGTTTGTAGGCTGTATTTTTAATTATTAATATTTATTGAATTAATTTGGCAAGATCATCATCATAATCATCATCAACTGCATCATCATGATCATCTATGACTGGAACTTTAATGAATTACCTGAATAATGAGACCTATTTTTGGGGTGTAAAGTGCTACGTCACATAAGTAAGAAACCCGCCAACCATCACATAACGCAAAAAGATTGTGGGTTCTTTAATTTTTTAACATATTTAAATAAACTGTTAAATAAACAGCTACATTTATAAATTAGTGATGCCTACTAATTATATTTTACTGGTGGTAGGTCTCTCATATGTGAGAGGCTGCCAGGGTGGGTAGCACCGCAATGTCTATTTCTCCCGTCAAACAGCAGTTTAAATGCACTGTTGTGTTTCGGATTGAAGGACATTGTAGCCAGAGTAACTACTGGACATATTGAGACTTAATATCTTATGTCTCAGGATGGCGAGCGCAGTGGAATGCCAAGCATTGCTTTGTAAATCAAGGTGTTGTTTGGTTTTGCTTCTGTTCATGAGCGGTCGCAACGCTTACCATCAGGCGAACAGCATGCTCGTCTCGCCATTCACTGCAATAAAAAAAAAATAAAAAAAAAAAAATTCATTTATTTAATAAATTGGTGTAAGTAATAACAATGTAAAAATATTCTAAATAAAATAAACATTGAAACATAAAACAAAATATTCAACTATATAGGTACATTCTAAATTATAAACATAAAGATAAAATAAAAATGAAGCAACTGTAGCTATACAAAAGAAAGCAAAAAAAAAATGTACATAATAAAATATCACATAGACAAAACTTACATACATACTTCACGCTTTCGCTTCACAGTAGTGCAAACATTCCGACAGAGTAAGTGCTTCTCAATGAAATAGTGACTTATATTATAAAAAAATACTTCTAATTTCACCAACACAAAATCCATTTAAATAACTACTATCAATGTTAAAAACGACCCATGGCACAATTCACCTTCACTTCAACTTTCGCATTAAAACGCCAAAATGCGTCGAAAAGGTTTTCTATTATACCATGATAGATCATGCTCCGTGCATTGTATTGTACTCTACTCTAGAATATGTCGCAGAGCCGACACAAAGTCGGGATCACTCGAATCCAACCCGTGAACTGTGGCGCCATTGTCCCCGTTGTCGAGGACTCCTTACTGAAGCGCTCTCGAATACCCTGCGCCTCGTACCTTGCGTTCATTACTTTGAATTTATTACTCTTTGACTGGATTCTTTAATTATGCCTTGCTTTGTGACGGCGGAATACGATTTATTTTCTGTTTGCTTTCTTAGCGGTGGATATTGATTGATTACAAATGGCGATGTCTATATTGTTTGGATTACCTTATTTTTCTGTTGACAGATTCTATCTAAACTAATGTCAGCATCTGCTTTTATGTTTTGCTGATATATCAAATTGATAATATCAATGTTAGCGGACTCAAAAATCAAGCTTACAAATATATGTATACAGATTTACTTAAGCTCTCATAGGTATTAAATTATTTAGGTTCTACGTTTTTGATAATTGAATAACACAGAGTACCAAGTCTACCAACCCGACCCAAACTTTGAAGACCTAAACTATTACACAGACGATGTAGAAACATACAAATTTAATCAAACATCGCTTTGCTAACTCCGACTAACTTTCGAGATAGGCAAATATCTCTTATTAGCGACCCATTTAACGTGAACTATTAAATTATGTATTATCTTTCAACGTTACATATTTTAACTCTGTCAATACTGTGTTATTATTATTGTTAAACTTATCATTGAAGATGTTTAAACTATTCGATATAATGTTCAAGGCTCAGAGATCCTAGACTGAACCATATTTCCTCCTTACTTTTTCCCAGCGATTTAGAACTTTAGGCTGTTCCCTTAATTCATGTTGCCAAATATGACAATGTGGTTGTTGCTTGGGTATAATATCCCATATTCATAAACAAAATCCTACGGCCCTCTAGATTTTAAAGCAAATTTAATGACCCAAGACTATATAATCTGTAAGTTGACTAATATCTTTATGGGTATTAAGAAAAAAATTGAGAAATCATAGATGACTTGATGTATCTTAAAAGATAACCATTACTGCAATCATTAAAAGAATATGCGATGCTTAATCACCTGCACTTACTTTTAAACACCATCATAGGCTCATAATAATAGGGATTATATAATATAAATATAGGATTGTTTACGGCACTAACGTGATACCAGTACAATTTTCCTCCACGGCATGGGTTGTGTGTTATTAAATATTTTGATAAAAATCGAAGAACAAAGGCGGTTGGTAGGTTCAGAAATGCTAGTCCGTAGGCGGCTTTGTTATCCCCGAATAGTGATCAAATAAAATCTGTTCAATAAATCTATCCCTAATAAAATAGGATATTAAGGTTATAGCCCCGTTATGTATGATCCGCCCGATGGTATTAACCAGGGTTGCCACACTTCGAAATTCCCAAGAAATTCCACATGCTATCGGGGAAACCAAATTCATTTCCTCGAATAGCTCTGTGGTGGAATGAGCAGTTCCACGTATGTAACGCAATGCCTGAATGTCGCATTCATTTCGAGGTAAATCTGGAAAATGCCTCGAGACAGTAGTATGCTTCGACATGGAAAGGAAATTAATTAAAATTACATGCGTTCCATTTGATGAGAATAAGTCAACACTGGAAGTATATCTAGGTCTAGTTTGTTTAAAACTGACACTCTTTCTTATAAAGAAGCGCAGTATAATTTAAGTATTAATTTATTAATGATAAATATACTAAACTGCACTAAGACAGAAACTTGAGAAAAAATTCAATCTATCTTATGCAACTATGGTGACGCAGTACGTAAGATGTAAACTATGAAGCAAGAGAGCAGGTTTTTGAACTTATACTACTTTTGTGCGTTTGGATAAACTTATGAGAGTATTATCTCCGACTTCCAAAAAGTGACATTATGAAGTTAGCTGTCAAACCTCATAGCTATATTCAAAATATTCTCTGAATTCATAAATCTACAACATGTGTTTTGTATTAGTGGATGTAAAAATATATTTATTAATAAATATATATGTGCATAAGGTTTTAAATTATATATAATGATGAATGCAATGCTAATGTAAAAAATGTTTAACAAAAGTGACTATTTTCTTAAAAAGAAGTATAACTTCTTACATTCGTATATAAGTACACACACACAGACCCACATAATTTTTTACATAAATCGAGCCAGAAGGAAATACTATTCACAAATATTTATGCCCTGAGTATAGTAGGCAAAAATATCTCGTAGTCACTCTCCCAAAAACTAAATATGATATTATTTTACTATCCGTCTACATACATCTGTGACTATTGATTTACCATAAATTATTTTACATAGATTTTTATTTTCCACTCATCGCCCATCGGTTATAAACTCCTCAATCGCTGGGAATTGATTTTTGTGCAGGCAACCCCACCCGATCGCTACCGTACGTGCTAACTGCGTTTCGCCCATTCTCACGCGCGCTATCTCATCTCGCCAGCTAAAGCTGTATCGCCAAGTATAACAGTATCTCATTTTAAACGCACCATCTTTTTGCCCTTGATGTCTAGCTATATCTGATGCCCTGTGCCTTAAGGACTTCGCTGACTGACTAACTTCTGCCGTTTCAGAGACAATATAGAAAAAGTTCGAATTTGGGTATACGTTTTTTGGAGGATTGAAGCTTATTTTAAATGTTGTGGTGAATATTATATTGTGAGTTGTATCGGCTGGTTTTTAATTAAATAATTATTCTTTCATTAGTATCTATATAATCGGTCTTTGAAACATCATCAATACCGGAATTAACTATAAAAAAAGGGTTTCCATGTAGCATATTATAGCCATGCTAGAACACGTATGTCGCATTATGTATTATTTGAGGGAATTATTAGGTAAAGAACGTTGCTCACTAGACAGTTCCGTCACAGGTTGTGTGGCATGGTAATGGCACAAAGAATAATTTATTGCCTGATATGTACCAATACGCTGCGTTATACTGCATAGAGACTCTATTGCAGTAGAAAATACATTGTAATAAAAGTATTATTTACGGATTTTATCAGGGATTTAGTTTAATTTTATATTTTGACTTCCTGACTTTTCGATCACTTTACAGTTTTTGTGGTCTCGGGGCGAACTGACCACCCAAGTCCGAATACAATAGTTTTATTTTACACATTGATGTGTAACATTCGCGTGAATCTAAAAAAACATTATTTAGCAAATACAATTCATCAAGCCATGTATACGACCGAAATGTAAAATTGTAATTACTGACGAAAATATTAAAGCATAAAAATATATTCTGACTCACGTCTCAGGTTGCAGTACGGTTGCTTGAAAACTCTCTTGAAAAAATATTCAGACTGCGGCACCTCTCTTCAAATTAGGTTTCTTAAACATCAGAGCTAGTTTTTACGCCGTGTGTAATATTTAAATATGAATAATTTTTATTTCAATTTAAAAAAATATTTTATACAGTAATATTTCGCTTATAATTCAAATTACTTTAAAGAGAAATGTATTTTTAATAATATGCTCATTCCTATGTCCTTCATAGAGTAGACAGAGGTAATCATAGTGCCACTCGCGTTTTGCCAGGCCATTACTTCGATGTAGTATTCTGTAATCTCGCTACATAGATACACACAATTCATTTACGACGAAGATTCTAAGTTAGTAGTTAAATTACTTCGGCATAATTGTTTCCATTGGCATGGGACTGCCGTCCGATGCCAATGGATACTCTGCCTGGGCGGCATTGGCACTTTCCATCAGGTGCAATGCCGCCACTATGCCAGGCCACTGTAAAAAAAATGTAATAAATAAATAAATTACACCCAACAGTGACATACATATACATAACATAATAGGTAATTATTTTTAACATAAGCTTCACTTTCAGCCTCATATATAGCAATTATAAACTCAATTTAACCCATTTTCCAAAAATAAAACATACAAACTGATAACTCTTTATCACAGGTACGCCGTACGCGCTCTCATTTATTTATAAAAGTTGAAAGACAAACAAAATATGATGGAACCTGTCAGAGCGCAGAATTGTTTACAATACATATTCGCCAGCTGTTGAAAACTTTACACTATCTATTGGAAATTTGTATTGTATTGCCCCATATATTTCAATTGAAAATGTAGTGTCAAACACAGGCTTATATCGCTTTTCAGTAAGTACTTGTACTTTGATATTACTAAATACGTACATAAACTCACGCCTTTTTCCCAGAAGGGGCAGGCAGAGGTGCCATTACACCCACATTTCGCCTTATATGTTCCGTCCCACGATGTAATAGATGGCGATCCTAACGCCATATCGGGTACAAATTCCTGACTCTGAGCTGACAATGAAAAAAAACAAATATCACTTTGCCCAACATTGGATTCGAACCCGAGACCTCAGATTTATAACTGTACAGTAGTACAACTAAGCCACCGAGACAGTCAATATAACACAAAAGTGGCTATACTGCACCCAGTACAGACTTTGTGATACCCCTGCGCACTATGCCGACGGATATGCCGATGGGTGTTTGAGTCGCCGGCATGGCCATCTAAATGTGCCGGCGGGTTGCACAGAGCGAATAGAATTATTAACTACAATAATTATTAAAATTTAACCCGGCTGTCATAACTGAAATGATGCTACAAATGCCGGTGTTGCCGCCAGCATACCCGCATGGCATAAACCCGCTGGCATAGTGCGTAAGCGGTATAAAGCGTGATCAGGCAACTGCCTGACTCGCTTAATCGATTTGAATTTATTTACATAGATGAAGCGAGTGACATTACAGAATCCATAGCCTCTACACTGGGATGCTGGCGTGATGGTTATGGATCTCTGTTTTTGCATGACTATAGAATGCTGATAGCCTAATCTCTCGCGTAGTGCCCTATCAATCTTGCTTTAAGGCACTGGCAAATTTTAACTAGTAGCTACTGATTTGTATAATAAATTCAATCCCGCCTGATTTTTTTTGGTGAGATATTATGATTTTTATGATATCACAATAGTATATTCCTGAAGTCTGAATTACACTAGTTGAACCCGTAATGTGTCTCACTAACGTGGCAATAATTACGGCGAAGTTAATAACGTGTTTATTTGGGCGGATAATCATTTCCTGTCATCTGCAAATACTGCATTACAGAGATTATATTTCGACACTCAAACTATTATTTTAATTAGCGCAAATAATTATGTTCTACTGGATCAATAATTTATTTCTACGATTTGCCTAGTACGAAAGTAGTTACGAAAGTAACTTTGAAGACCTAACAATTCTCAAAGACAATTTTTTTCATCAAAAGTAATTTATGTAAGGAGAGGTCTAGGAAATGATTTATCTCTTTCCATCAGTACGCGCAGACAACTCGATTTTTAAAAACTGAAACATCTTGAGTTTGTTCACAAGACTTGGCAGTGTGTCAAGTTGGGAATTGAAAAGCATTAGTATCCGGACCGAAAATTGGACTGAATCTGAATTTTTCATTGTTCAAAGGATTTTCAAATTACATCCAGATAACATCGGCAAACAAGTTCATTACAGATGTTAATTTACAACTATTAGACTTTGGACTTCCTTATTGATGAAAATGTTATACCTAAATTAAAATAAGAGCGCTGTAAATGGCTTATTTTTTATGTTAGAAAATTGAGATCTTTTCCAACAGCTCGTCGTTAGCATTTCCTAGATGAAAGCAGACTAGATTGCTAAGCTAGAAGTTTTGGTTTCGAGCCTCTGAATTCTTGATTCGGTCCTTATATTACGAGAGTTTATGTAATGAAATAAATTCATTGTATAGTATATTCCGTCTTACAAACTTTCAGCTCTAAATAAATAGGTTTCACAAATATTTGTTACAAATTTCAAATTAAATCAAACCCAATGCCTCTAATTTCACAGCCAGCATTGCAACAAAAGTGTCACAGACATCGTCCATATTTGTAACAACATGGAATTTGAAAATGCCTCCATGTTAAAGTTGTATGCTTGTATAAATTTTGGCGATGAGCTAATATATTTGGTTTGACAAATAGAGCAGTAAAATAACTTAATATCCTTTTGGCGGCATCACTATCTCATAATTAATTAGTACATCCACGTTTAAAGTGGAGTTACATGTCACAGCTATCAGCCAGTGCAGCCATATTGAAAATCCCCAATCCGGCCGATAAACAACTTGTCTATCACCAAAAGCTGAAACAATTAATCCGCATTAGCGCGCTGGGTGCACTACTCATCATTTGCATATGATCCTCATTTCACCGACAATCATTTGAATAATTGTTTAATTTCATTCGCCTGCATTCATTCGGATATATTCTGATTTATTGTCAGACGCTTGCTGTATGTTGGGTTTAGTGTTTTAAATTTTATGTTCAGTATTAAGTGGCATTTGGTGGTAGCTAGCATTTGGTTTTATTTATATATACTAAAAAGTATACAATCAATTCTTTCTTAATTTGAATTTACTTATGTCTTCAGCTTAATATTAACTATATATCTTATTTATATTATCATGGATTTCACACTTCCCAAGTACTCTACATTCTATAGAGCCACTAAAGGAAAGTAATGAAAGTTGTTACAATAATGTTTATATTATAATCCTCCCTAGCCGAACTTGAACTAAACTAATATTAGATTCGACTAACACACGGCCCAAGGGAAGTTTATTTATTTATTTATTTATTCATTCTTTACTGCACACAAAAAATGAAAAAGTATACTATATTTTACATATAAGATTAAAGAGTACAGTTGGCGGTCTTATCGCCCTAGGCGATTTCTTACAGACAACCTTTGGATGGATATAAGAAAAGGATAAGAAGAGAGGGCAGTATAGAATTTAAAGAAAACTAAAAACATGCTCTTATAAGGAATAGGTAAACAAATTATATAGCGAATATATACATGATATATAATACATAATTATATAATACACTTAATATACATACATATATAAATATTTCTATAGATAAACATAGACATAAATATACATACTAAATATAAATTATAAATTACCTATTGAGACAAAAAGAGGAAATAAAAACTTCTTAATGCAGCTACTTAGAGAGAAAGATAATAGTCTTTAAGCATTTTTTTGAAAGATGTCAATGTTTGTGCTTGCCTTAGAGTAATTACCTCTAGAGAGAGCCTAAATGTACTGTACATCGCAAAAATGAGACACACCGATACGAATTTCTTTATGTCAGAATGAGATGCAAAATAATGTTCTATTTCATGTGACGTGCCGCGTTTTGTCGTTGGGCGAAAAAAGAATTTCGCCAGACAAAGCGACGTCGTTCAAGCAATAAAGCTACCTAATTTCATTGTAATAGGGTCTATTTTAAATTAAGGCCACAATATGGCGCTTATTTTCTTGTGTTGCTAGATATAGCTATTGATGTCTCATGTGCGGTTACAGCGTGAATCTCTCTAGAGGTAATTACTCTAAGGTGCTTGCCTTATGACAACTGGTAATGCATTCCACAGTCGAACGGCTTGCACTGTATAGGACCTATCCATGAACGTTGTGGTATGCATAGGCATTCTCAGTTTCAGATTCTCCGACGACCTCAAGGACCTTGAATGAGACTCATGGAGAAATAGAAATCGTTCTTTGAGATATGATGGAGTGAGAGGAATGAACAAAATATTGTAAAGAAGATTAAGAATATGAGCATTCCGACGAAGTCGTATGGGTAACCACTTGAGCTTAGTACGAAACTCAGAGACATGATCATATTTGCGCAGACCAAATATAAATCTAATACAGAAATTTTGAAGACGCTCAAGTTTATTAAGTTGGTCCTCGGTGAGATCGAGATAGCTGACGTCGGCATAATCAAGGATGGGAAGTAGGAGAGTTTGTGCAAGAGAAATTTTCGTGGCAATGGGGAGAAAATTGCGTAACCTACACAAAGACCTAGCTGAGGCAAAAACCTTTCGGCTAACTTCCCGAAGCTGAGGACCCCAGGTGAAACATTTGTCTATATATAAACCAAGATTTTATTCGGGTCACGGTGTATGGCAATAACCATTCATGGCAAGTGCCCAAACGTTTCAGTATATTTCTATTTCTCTATAAGTGATAGAATCAATATATGGACCCTTAAAGCTATTATCAATATTACAGATATATATTTTTATGTAGTCAAAGCTTTTATTTTTATATAATTAAATGTATCTTAACAGATGAATAACTGATTCTGAAAAACTTACAAAAGGAAGTAATACATTAATTTCCCAAAATTTCAATAAAAAACAAGATTAATTTTATCAAGTAAATTTCATAACATTATTTCGTCATTAGAATCAACTTTTGTAAGTTATAGAACCATACATGTCATTCATGACTCATCATGAGTGGGTAAACTCGTCCGAGGAGCTACCACTATCTCAAAGGAGTAAAGCGCACAGCGGCAGCATTGTTGCTGCTTTTCGTTCGATGACTGAGATTGTCGGTTGCCCAATACCCTTTTCTCTCTCTTCCCATCCTTTATCTTTCTAATTTGATGGACAGGCAACATCCATAACCGGGCGTTGTGAATTTCGATGAGCGGCATTGATAACTTACGATAAGGTGAACTGAACTTAAGGAATAAAAAAAAATAAGTTAATAATTCAAACTTCAGTTCTTACGCAAACTAACACTCAACCATAGAGAAAATATTTTGGTTTCCATATTTTTTTACCCGAAGACGATAATCACTTATTTAAAACTAGTGCGTTTCTCACCCCTCGTGAATTAAACAACTAATTCTTATTCGTTGTAATAACGACTGCCTCGGTGGCGTAGTTGTACTCCGGTACGGTTACAAAGCTGAGGTCTCGGGTTCGAATCTCGGGTCGGGCAAAGTGATATTGGATTTTTCTATTCATTATCAGCCCAGAGTCAGGAATTTGTGCCCGATATGGCGATAGGCTCGCCACCTATCACATCATGGGACGGAACATACAAGGCGAAATGTGGGTGCCCTGGCACCTCTGCCTACCCCTTCTGGGAAAAAGGCGTGAGTTTATGTAAGTATGTATGTAATAACGTGCTCTAAGCCTAACTATGCAGTCTAGAACTTGCCTAGCTCAATTCAGTTCTAGGCATTATACACCTGCAATTAGATCCCAGCACTATTTCAATTACGTATTATTTTAGCTTGTGAGAAATACAATTTCTAAACAGTTACTAGAATTTACAACCGGAATATTACCGCTTTCATATTAAACGGAAAATTGTAGCAGCAAAGTAGATATAATTGGAGCGGAATTCGCAGAATAGTTTGCAAATTCTCTGTAAAATAAATATACATTTTCCAACATTCTGTTTCAAATATTGTTTATTATTAAAAATATTTTACATTATTTTGTGCAGGTCTTTTAATATTCAGTTATTATATCAATTCGATGTATTTAAAAAATACATCATAGAATTCTCTGCATTGTACACACCAATTATAAATGATTTATCGTACAAATATGGGAATATTTTTATTTTGAATCATTTTTATCTTCATATTTTGAACATTGACCTCTTCAATAACAGATTATTTTTCGATTTGATTAATTTAATATATTACTATAGAGATCTTTTATTCCTCCTGGAATGTACTGTATCAGCCCATATATGTTCCACTGCAGGACATGAGCCTCTTCTACAATCGAAAGTACGATTGAGAGGGGTTAGGCCGTATAGTCCACCACGCCTGTGAAGTGCGGGTTGGCGTATTTTATTACTTCTATCATTTTATTATGAGCCCGTAATTATGTTGCTCTACCGAGCAAAGGTTTTCTCTTCTTTTTTCATTATCTACTATAATATATATTTTTCGTTAACTCAAAGAGGATGTTTACAAAAAAATTGAGGACCGTTTAACATAGCCAAAATGTGATTTAATTATTTCTGTCTATCTCAATATTTTTACCTATTTCTATCACAACTAACGACTAAAACCGATGGACCCAATAACTTACTAAACGCATTCACCGAACTACTCAATTTACTAAAATATTATCATTCTGTAATATACATTCCATTGTACACAAATAATAATTGTCAAACGCATAAGTACTATCTATTATTAAACTCAACGGGCGTACTAATTGTCTTTTAAACAAATGTACATTTGCATACCATCGAAATTCACATCGCCGTTGACATCAAATAGACACAATCGAATTACAATCCCGCCCGGTATTAGAACACTGTTTGGGAACAAACATGATGCAAATAGTTTGATATCAACGTTTAATGTTGATTATTATAACTTCGCTTAGTAATTGCTTGATTTTCTTCGAATATTGATGTACAAACATAATTATGAAAGTTCACGCTTATATCTCTATAGTGGTAAGCAGAAGGAATTAGGAATACTAGTGCCAACACCAAAGCGTTAAGTTTCGGCTTACGACGAGATAGATAATGCTTCATCCCAGCTGCTCATATCAGATTTTTAACCAGAGAACCATAACTTTTTTTATTTATTTTATTATATGTAAAATGATAGTCAATCACCACGCACTAAAACGGTGAAGGAAAACATCGTGAGGAAACCTGCATACCATAGCGATTTATAAAAATTTCTATGGTATGTAAGTCCGCCAACCCGCACTAGGCCAGCGTGGTGGACTATATGGCCTAACCACTCTCAATCGTAGTGTCGATTGTAGAGGAGGCCCGTGCCCTGCAGTGGGACGTATATGGGCTGATACAGATTATATGTAAAAAGTAAAAAAAGATTATAAAAATTATCGCAAAACCAATTAATTGGTTTGATTGCGAGCACTTAATGGTGATATACTCGTTCATACATTATCCACACGTTTACGACGATACTGTACTTATCCCGACAACTCAAATATTGCACTTAACAAAATGTACTCAGGAGTGAGTAATTGCACCCACTACTTAACGTAATCTCAAATCTCTGTTAAAGCTGTTAAATTGTACTTTATAATATTATTTCATCCATTGTACATTTGGAGTAAAATATATCCAGCCAATTTATTTAGAGCGTTTGTAGAGAAGTGAGAAGAAGGTGTTAAAATGTTTCTTTTTTTTTGTTTACACACCTAATTTTTACTATTTCTAGGATCCTTTGCGTGGTCCACACATCTATAGTCACATAAAAGTATATTTAACAGAAGTCATTAAGTGCGCCTATCCCGCGGGAGCTCCAACAGGCTTCATCGTGCAGGCCACCCGCACCCCGTTAATTAATATTGCAGCATGAGATTTTAATTATGTTACATTGTAGCCCGTAGGTCGTGTGAAAAGTGTGATATACTCAATGTTTATGAAGTGTCCTAGTCTTGATACGCGATTTAATTGAAAAATATAGATTAGCTTTGAAAATTGTAGTGTTTCTCAACGCTACAGTAGCAATATTGCTCTGTTTCACTAAATCCCGGTGTTTAACGAAACTAAATTAAAAATAGTATCCAGATTTGGCAAGATGGGCAACCTAATTAATAGTGTGACG
Source organism: Hyles euphorbiae (assembly GCA_023078785.2). NCBI lineage: Eukaryota > Metazoa > Arthropoda > Insecta > Lepidoptera > Sphingidae > Hyles > Hyles euphorbiae. The sequence goes on along the minus strand of CM041051.1, from coordinate 4,878,091 downwards.
ATTCACATTGCACACCTTGTTGCACACGCAATTTGACATACACAACACAACATTAATTTGGTTGTAGTGATTGTAATGAAAGACTTATTTTACACCGCACGCTTTGATCGACACGTAATCGAGTCGATCCATACCGACTGATGAGTCGGTATCAGCCTAAATACGTTCTAGTATAGCGCACGGGTTTCCTCTACAATCGAGAGTACGGTTAAGAGATGTTAGGACGTATAGTTCACCAGGCTAGCGGACTTTTACATACCATAGAAATTCCTCCTAATCGCCATGGAATGCAGGTTTCCTCACGATGTTTTCCTTTGCTGTTATAGTTTTATAAGCCTGCATATTTGTACAATAAATTATATTAACAGGTGAAAAAAAAATCGTTTGTCCGGGCCATTCAGAAACTAAATATGTATATTCGAAAGCCTTTGTTAGTAACGTTTGTTTTAATTAATCTACCACATAACTTATTACCCTCCATACGCTTTTTTCCTTTCAGTAGCCTTACACATGCGTATCGGCCGAGTAGTTACCGATATATTGTATTACTTTTTCTCCGAACACCCTGAGGCTAAGTGGGAAATTGTGTTGTTTCATCGAACGGATGTGGCTTGCTGCACGTAGCATTTCAGCTGTATTATTTACTCATACAAACAATATTTTCTACAAATAAATTGAAAGTAAATATTGATCGATTTTTGTGCTCTCTTTCTTGTAGCTTTAAAGGACTAGGGACAAACAACTGGACGTAATTGTGAAGAAGCTTGAGAGAACCGTATTTTAGAGTGAAAATTCTACCTAGACGGTCATTATCGTCTACTAATCATCAGTTGTAATGTCATTACTTTGCTCCCCACTGTACCTACGTATGAAAATCTAACCAATAAAGTTCAAACGATGCCTGGGTTAGCACGTTCATTTATTTATTTCGGTAGGTACTAAATAGTAACACACATAAATAAAACAAATAAAAAGCTTAAACCTGTATTATAATATATGGTTACAGTTGGTGAACTTATCGAAATCTGCAAATCCTTTCAGATAAAGTTTGAATAGACTGGATTAATAGAATATTGAATCATTCTGGCTACAATTGCGTTGATCGGATAAACGTAAAATTTATATAAAAAAATTAAATGAAGAAAAATATTTACTTTTATGAATAAGTCATTCCACGAAAATTACACTTTAAACACTCGATCTGCGAAAAAATATTTTTTGCATCAAATATCACTTTTGCCAGAGGTGCCAGGACACCCAAATTTCGCCTTGTATGTTTCGCCCCACGATGTGATATGTAGTTGGCGAGCTTATCGCCATATTGAGCAAGAATTTCTGAAAAATCCAATATCACTTTTCCCATCCTGGGATTCGAACTCAAGAGCTTTGTAACCGTACCCTAGTACAATTACACCACGGAGGCAGTGCTAAAAATACATCGTGTAATAAAACACAAGCAGTACACAAAATACGTAAAAGGCACACAATACCCTCATAAGCGGTATCGATGTTTCCCAACTCCTTCCAGCACTTAGCTAGTTTTATTACAAGAGTTTTCCTACGGATTCAGTCCCAGCAGACCTAAATAATGTACTCGTACTTTGTACATATTCTGCTAGAAACTTGTTATACGTGCAAAATGCAGCGGTACTTTATTTCTCAGTTCTTTTATAAGGTACTAAATTCATTCATACACAGAATCGTTTTAACTTTGGTTTTGTTTTGAAAGTACAAAGGATATTTTATGAGTTAAAATAATGGCTTATCAGAAAGCTAAAATGTGGTAGTGGAATGAAAAAAAAACAAATCGGTATCTGAAAATAGTAGGAGCTTTGGAGGTAGATAGTTGGTTATTTTTTTAATGTGATTTAGTTAGTGACGCAGCACGTCACATACTTCATAAAACTCTCAAGGAAGATTTTAACTTTTTGTATCTTACTCTCTCTCTTTGCCACAGGATGTTTACTGGAGAATATAGGCTTACCCCCAAGGATTTCCACATCGACCTGTTTCATCCAGCAACTTCCTGTAACGTTAAAAAATAGAATCAAAATCTTCCTTCATTTCCATAATATACAGCCTTTGTCCTTTGAGAATAATTTACATTTCAAATTGTGAAAGAATTTTAAAAACTGTTACTATCCGTGTTTTTGAAATTGTCCTTTCACATATATAGTAAACTCACTATATTATCTCTCTTTGTCTTTAGGATATTAATAAAAAGGCCAAAAATATACATATAGTCTTGGCAACCCATAAAATATCTTAAATATACTCACAGCCATAAACAAAATTAATAACAGTAACACTGACAATTATCCATCCAATTCGAGCCGGTCGAAAACTAAGCTCCCGGGTGAATTTGTACAAGTTTCACTCCATTATAACGAGTGACGCAATTCCTATTACACAAATAGCGTTTGCGAGTAGATGAGGCTAAGTATATGGAAAATTAGCGTCGGCGGCCCTCAGGGAGCTCATACGGTTACTGCAGCTTTAATTAGGGCCTTACTTACTCCACATAAATACGAGTTGTATTAGAAAAGTTGCGGAGTGTATAACAAATATTATTTGCATCTTGAGGACTTTTATTCTTTCGGCTCGAGGGTTTTGTTGTAGGTCGTAGGGTGGACTAAAAGCCCTTAAATTAATACGGTAATAGTTCTAAACTTAATATTTTGTATTGGTCCTTTTGAAACCATATTTATTGGAACTACGATGTTTGATTTATTTTGACAATCATTTGGATGGTTTCCTTAAACTAATATTATTATTTCTCTTACGAAAACCATATATATCCCAAGTATGATATCCCAAGTATGATATCCCAAGACGGTGGATAACTGCAATTTAATTTACTGGCGTATTCGTAAGCAAGCTTTCGCACTTGAGTTAATGTAAGCCCATAATGCATTTTACAACATATTCATTTAATTGCTTCTCTTGTTCAATTGTGAATACTTGTTGGGAGGCGTACTTTGATAAAAAACTCACGCGTTCTCTTGCATTTTTCTTCTTATTTTCAATTCTGTTTTGTAACGTTGCAGGTTTTAAGTTATATTTATCAGCAACTTTTCTTATTGATAGTTTTCCTTCCATAACGTCAGATATCCCAGAACTACAGACACTTCATCTTCTTTCTTTCTTCTTCTTTCTTTCAGTTAAAAGTATCCCATCAAAAACATCCTGTAAAAAAATTCCAAGTCTCGCAGCTCAGGTTTTCTACCGCAAAAAGTTGTCAGATGCATGTAATACCAAGTCGATTAATTTATTTAGTCCTTAAGGGACCTTCTATATAAAGTTATTACGTTAGTTATTACCATATCAATCTTAAAAATTCTTTACGATTTAAATAAATGGATCGACTTGGCCATCGCATGAAAACATAATGTATCGTACAATTTATACATAATGCTGCTTGCTTGAGTTGACAGTTGGTCTATCTAGAAAACTAGACACAAATTATGAAATGTTTGAATTTTCCCTTACTTTAGACACTAAACACTAATTATATTCTAAATTTGAAGGTTCTATGTCTGCTAGAAGTGCCTTAGACTTTTGATGATCGGTCAGTCAGTCAGTGAGTGACAAAATTACGAAATTTTGACTAGTTACAATTATTAAACTACTGGTTCAAATTGAATGAAACTTTAAATATACCGTGTTTACACAATGCCTGCTTAGTAACTGAAAATTCAGGCTTCATGCTTTAGCCACAACGAAGTTATAGGGGGTTGAAAATGGTCTGAATTGCTTCGAGAAAAGGATGTTACGGCCTATAGCTCGACTTGGACGGAGGCTCGGCCGCGCCCCCAGATACAAATAAATTTTAGTTCGAAACGTCAAAAACGTATTTGTACGTGTCAAGCCGTGGCCAACCGCCGAGTGAACGTTGATGGCGCGCTAATATGTGTATTGTATTTATGATATCTTTCGTTGTGTGCATGATTGTCTCTGTTGTCGCGTTTTATTTTCAATGTATGTCGACTGTATCTATGTGCCCCATGTATCAACGTCCCTCCTCTCCCCCTATATTGGCCCATGTAACATCTATATAAATTATTATTCGTCTATACTTTAGTTAAAAACTAGTCCTAAATTGCCATAGCCAACCTACTAGAAAAACAATTCACATTATAATTTAAATTAATTAATTATGTATCCATTATGGCGATTAGACTCATCAAGCGAAAGCTTCATACATTGAAACCCATATGAAGCGATAAGGTTTAATGTGTCCCACGGGGAAAACAAAGGCCTTACCCCAATTATCGCCACTTCCTGTTTGCCGTATTGGTCTATACCGCTCTATTGTATGATGAATAACCAAAAGATATTAAAACGACAGATATGTTCGTATCAAACGGCTTTATATCGTGTTCGCAGGACCACTATTGTTGTGTAATGATATTTCAATTTTTTTCGTAATCAGTGATATTCTTTTATGTCCGCGCGGTTTTTTTCCAGTTTCATTGAGATAATGAACCATGAGTTTTATTCATGTTAGACCGAATATAATGAAGTTATTATTGTACCACAGGTTATATATCAAACTTGAACAGAAAAATACTATCTTCCTCTAATACAGTGTATCTCAAGACTGCTACTGAAAACGAAGCCGAGTGGTAATTTTAGTGACTACAAACACAATGCATTAAAACCTTCGCAAAGAAAAGCGACAATTATTTTTTTGTGTCTTTAAATATATTTTTTGAAATAACGTTTTAAACTCTTTGCCATAGCGTCTTTTAAATACAAGGGTATTTACTATTATTTTTGAAAAAACAACGTATTTACCACGCAGATCTGACAAGAGAGCAAAAATTCGTCGCTTATTTTTTGCAAAATTTTCAGTTGCGTTATGTCCGATATGACTGAAATTTCCACCCGGCATCGTTCTCAGTAGCAGTCTTGATGTACTGTATAATAGACACATAACAGTTGAAAACCGTTTAATTACACACGCAGTTTTACACGCAGGAGTTTCACAACATTTCGTCCGGCGAGAATAATTGTTGTTGTTATCACGAGCAAGCCAGTTACCGACATTACACACGTTATTAAAATTTTAAGGCAAATGGTACGCACTGTAATGCTTATCCCACCGCTTTGTTAGATAACATGATCTTTAAAGACCACTTTAAAGGTATTACACGGTGGCTAGGTTGGTTAGTTTTACTGGTGGTAGGTCTCTCATATGTGAGAGGCCATCTGGGTAGGTACCACCGCAAAGTCTATTTCTGCCGTGAAACAACACTGCGTAAATGCACTGTTGTGTTACGGATTGAAGGACATTGTAGCCAGAGTAACTACTGGACATATTGAGACTTAACATCTTATGTCTATATCTAAGTAAAGTAAAGTAATCTATATAAAAGAGTTTAAATTATTATTTTAGCAAAAACTATGGATTTACCACTCAAAAATTACGATATTTAAAAAATCATAAAAAAGAATTGTCGCGTTGTTTTGCGAAAATTTTAGTTGCATTGTGTTTGTACTCACTAAAACTACCACCCGGCTTCGTTTTCGGTAGCAGTCTTGATATACCCTGTATTGGAGGAAAATAATACTGATCTCTGTTCAAGTCTGACATGCAACCTATAGTAAAATAAAAATCTGAATATATTAAATATATTGAAGAAAAGTCATGGTTCATTATCTCAATGAAACTGGAAAAAAACCGCGTGGACATTAAAGAATATCACTTATTATGAAAAAATTGAAATATCAACTACCACCCGGCTTCGTTTTCGGTAGCAGTCTTGATATACCCAGTATATACAATACACAAGACAAAACATTAGACAACAACATTTAAATAACTGGTGACAGTCGAGGGTTTTATCGCTTTCCGCGACATCTTCCATACGACCACTATATGGACTGTATTAGTATATTTTGTTGATTGTTGCGAATCATAGAATATATCACATATAGCGATGACGATTGACGGTAGTTTACACTCAGATAAAAAAATGTACGTTCATATAGTCAAGTATGCGTTCAAAACAAACAACAAAAACAAACTCAATGTGTAACTAATTATAAATCTCGCACAGTATCTTCTACCAAGAAAGTTTAAAAATAAAACCATTCCAAGCATTAGCAAAATGTAATGCGGCAAACAGAAAATTTTGGCTAAAAGTGAAGTTTCTTGAAAAATAAAAGATCAGCCTCAAATCTCGGCGAGTTTGTGGAGAGCGTAATCTTGTAGTTTTGAATTTCACTCACTTTTCGTGTAAAATATTACACCGTTTGTTTCTTTTCATGGCTCACATTTTCAGTGTTATGATGCTTGAATATACGAAATTTTAGAATATATTGTAGAATAATAAAGTCAAGATATAATAACTGTGTTTGTCAATTTTCTTTCTTTTAAGTATTTAGTGTTATTCAATTTATTTGTTACTTAATTATAATTTCTTTGTCAAGAGGTGTTCCTACAGCTATTTTATACTATTACATTATTGACGAATACTTAAGAGACGCACATTTTTTAAATTATAATACATTAATTCTATATTTCTTGGCCTTGGTAGCGTAATTGTACTACTGCATAATTACGAATCTGAGGTCTCGGGTTCGTTTCCCTAGTCGGACAAAGTGATAGTGGATTTTTCAATTTTTTATCAGCCCGGAGGCAGAAGTTTATTCTCAATATGGCGATAGGCTCGCCCCCTATCACGTGAGATGGAACACACAAAATGAAACTGTGTACCGGTTGCTACCAGCACCTCTACCTACTCCATCTGGAAGAGAGGCGTGAGTTTATGTATGTATGTATATTGCTTGGCAACAAAAAACAACGTAATAAAAATATCTTTAACTAATTATTTTTCTTGAACTAATTTCTGCATTACAATACACTACATGGGATTCTGTCCCTCGTAATATTTGGAAATTAGCGTTTCCTCTATTATGAAACTCATGAATTTTCGAACAATTGCCCTAAATCGCGCTATTTGATAGAATAATTAAAGCGATTGCCTCGTTCGGGTTCCACTGAAAGCCTGAATAACTTCATTGTTCAAACTACACCTAATCTATTTGCAAGTTAATTTTATCTTTGTTCAAGGCGTCACAATTTATTTGGAACGCTTAGTAAATATTTGGGTAGCAAAATCTGCTATTTGAGGACATGTTATTTATGACGTGATCCAATCAGTTCTTAAACAAAAAATACGTAAGAATGTTGCAGGATTATATTTTAGTTTGGTGCAGAAGGATTTGACGTTCTTTTATTATTAACAGCTATCTGTTTGACTGCAACTGTTCAAAGAACTAATACCATTTTAATAAATAACGTAAATAATTTGCCTGTATCGCACTGTAAAATGAAGTCAGTTTAATATTTTTTTCAGATATTTTACAAAGTTATATATGTATGGTTATAAATAACAATATATGGATTATACGGCCTAACCCCTCTCCCAATCAAACCGTCGCGTCGATTGATAGAGAGAAAGCAGTGGGTATGTATATGGGCTGATACAGAATAATAATGCCACATAATAATTATTAGGATTTTAATTTTACGACTGGATTCCTTGTTAAAATATATTTAAATCCTAAAATAAATGAGCAAAAAAACGACCATATTTTTATAAAAAATGCCTTTTATAAATAATTATTACATAACATTCAAGAACAACATTACAAACCTTCAAATAAATTATATATCACATGACATGTTAATAAATGCTACTCGAGCGAAAATAAACTTCGATATAACAAATATATTTTTATTATTTCACAAGCCCTATGTCAATAAACCCGAAAGCTATTAAACAAAGTCGATGAAACCATACAAGGGCGAAGTTAGATACTTTTCACGCTATACGCGGCGGCATGTGGCGTGACATTCAATATTGCGCATCTACGTCGTAAGCAAACCTTGATGATATTACGGTACACCGCCTGCGTCCAAAATTTTGTCTTATAAAAGCAAATGTTGTGGAAAATTCGGGGACCATTTCAACGTAGCGTTAAAAATATATTGCAATAATTTATTTTAAACTACTTTTTTATATTTTCATAAAGACAAAATAAATACTATTAATATTTTAAAATATTGTAAGTAACTCTAAGACGCCGAGGCTTAAGACCCTAGCCAATGGTGGTGGATAGAGATTCAGAATGAGTAACCACCTCAATGCGTGCTGTGATTGAAGAAATTGCTGTAATGGTTGGTAATATTTCATTGAAGATATCCATAATTTGACTTCAATGTTTGGTAACTTCACTTAAACTATGTTTATATTATATTAAAAGTGTAAATGCTTATTCACAGTTCTATAATATACATTAACTGAGGCCTTTAAGGAATACTGCCTTAGTGTTAAAGCATTCTAGTTTATTTTAGAGCAGTTTTCTTATGTGATATACCTTTTAACGAATGAAAAATTAAAATTAAAATAACAAATTCAATCTAAAGCTTCTAAGAATGAAATAAAGATACTTTTACGGTACCTTTGGGGCGTCATCAACCGTGACATTCAGTATATCTACGCAATAGACGGCCTTTTTTGGTAATTTCTTTTTCACGTTCTTTTTAGTGGTTTGGATTGTTTTTATCGTTGTTTAATATATGTCTTCAAATATATTCTTATTTTTTCCTCAAAAACATTTTATTTCGAGATGATTTGATTCGGTGAAATATGATGCTATTGAAAATATTTCTTATACAAGAAAATTTAATTTGGACTAAAACATGAACTTTTGCTAAAATGTGACCACCGAGATTCGGAAATCAAAACCAAAAGCTTTATCATTCTCACACAATTCCATTAGCAGATTACTCCCGTTATGAAATATCTTACTGGCAATTTTCTGGTCTTACCTATTGTACTTAAGTTTTCTAGGAAACTACCAGACCTCAAATTTCCAACCTTCCGAAACAACATTTTCTGAATACTTTTGTGTCTTAATTTAGGAAACCTAGTCAACCTAACATCTTCACGTGACGTGACAGTATTAACCAAACCGGCTAGCGTTGGGCGTTGCGTCAGTACTTTCCCCAACCGCAGTTTGTAGGCGGCACAAAATCGGATATTAGGTTACCCCGGCCCGTGGTTAGCCGACAACCCGACACAACATGATCTGTTGGCGTGGTGCCACCAACCCGCGCTGTGTGAATTTGTTTCGCACTTGATCTGCTTTTATCTTCGCTTGTGTTTTGTACGCCTTTTGTCCTTCAATGTTGTGGAAAGGAGTTTGGAATTTCACCGAAATTTATTTTACGTACAATATTCTGGGTTGCAAATGAAATAGTTGGAATGGTGGATATATTTTCAAAGTTTGGATTATTCAAGTTTTCGGAGAATTAAAGAATAGCGTTTGGTTAACTCTAGAAATACGAGCCATTATTTACGTATATAAGTTAACATCTGTATTCTTGAAGAGTTAGAATTTCACTGATTTCTGATAGGTACAAATTCCAGTCTCGAGCAACTCATATGAGAATTTACAAACAGAAAAAACAAAAGCACAAAAATGCCCGACATCGAATTCATAACCAAGATCCCACGGCTCACATCTCATAAATTTGTTTCATACATAAGTACGAAAATATTCGTAAAATATTACAAAAATGCAATACAATTCTTTCTTTTTGTTCGCAGCATCAGGGGTAACCAGTCATCATAAGTACTTCAGCATCAATATTTCTATGTAAGTTTATTTCTACAATCATAATAGAAAATATAAACTTATCTCAACAAAAATAATTAAGCAAACTTCGAGGAACAATAGCTCAAAGTTAGTAAGTCTCTTAAATAGTTTTAAGAATTCCGTATACTATTTAAATGCACAAACAGCATCTGGTTTCGTCGAAAACTCGGTCGCAGCAACCGCTGACTTATTTATGCTAAGGCTTACAATGTCATGTTTTAATTAAATTCCTTCTGAAATAGATTGTGATTCTGCGAGGTAGTTTCAATATTCGAAACGTACCTTTGTACTTGATTCTTAGGTAAATAGCTCTAAGAGTTTAATCAAACGTTGTCACTGTTTTGTAAATCAATGAACAGCTCGATTGACTTTGTAATTTTCCTTGAAACCTTTAGTAAAGTAGACCCTCTAATGCCGATTTATAGACGGTCTACGAGCAAAAACTAAAAGCAAAATATCGAAGAGCTACAAAATATGAAATATGAAACTTTTCCACTCCCTTGCCATTGCTTGAATTTTAGCATTATCCATAAAATTGTTTCACTAAGCCTCTCATGTTTGATCCTATTTTTTCGGCCATGTGCTTAATATTTTAGCTAAACCAACCAGCGGCACTTTATGTAGATTTTTTCGGAGAAAAATATCCCTGTTTGTAACAAACTATTCGTTCTTAACTTGTGCTAACCTCTCGTAAAATATGACACATGAATTATCCCGTATTTCAGGTAGAAAAATTACAACAATAGCAACTCGGGTATATCTAGTTATTTTCTATGCAGAATCAATTTAGTAGCCACAATTGAATTTGAAATTTGTAAAGTACATTTTAATGTGCGTGGTGGCCTGTTGATAAACGGACTAGACGCGACTGCCAACATAATCACGGTGGTCGCAGGTTAGAATCCCACGGCACACCTGTGACTTTTCGGAGTCATGTGTGTTTTGAAAGTCAATCACCACGCACTAAAACGGTGAAGGAAAACATCGTGAGAAACCTGCATACCATAGCGATCTATATAAAAATATATATGTAAGTCCGCCAACCCGCACTAGGTCAGCGTGGTGGACTATATGGCCTAACCACTCTCAATCGTACTGTCGATCGTAGAGGAGGCCCGTGCCCTGCGATGGGACGTATATGGGCTGATACATACAGATACAGAAAGTACATTTTAATTGACTCGTTAAAGTGATAATAATACGTCAGGTCTTTATTTTATTTACAGAATATAAAAACATATTAATGTAGAAAAACAATCTGAAAGGTATTGATATACACTCTCCGAAATAAAAAAGTAAATATACCTACCTCCATAATAATATTGTGCAATACTCAACCTTAAAGTAATTTATCTTAAATAATATGAAAAATACTAATTTAAACATGCCTCGTAAACGTCATTATTTAGCATCAAAACGGCCCCTAAGCGTAATTGTCGAAACTGGTACAACCATACACAAACCAAACTACAACAGCGGTGTTCCTCAATGCAACAAATAGCTGACCGCTGCTCCTAGCGTCTGTATGGAATTTGCTAATGTAATTTATAGAGGTGCCAATAAAACTGTCGCCATTACAATTTATAACCATTGTCTTGGACTCGGCGGGAAGCGTTCACTTAGTTTCTATTGTTTTTCGTTCGGAGGTGAATGGGGACTTCGTAAACACATTAAACTTTGTCCAGAAATTAAGTTATCTATAGACGGAACTGAAGTTTGTTTGTTTTATTATAGTCAATTTTTAAATGTGCAGCTTCATTATCATCATTTATTAATGTTCTTTTATCTGAAATATATTTCTTACGTTCATCTTGATATAGATAACTAAAAAAATACAGTATTTCCTTTCAGTTGAATTTATATGAAATGAAGATTTCCATTGTTAAAAAGCTAGACACGAAATACAAAACAACACAGTTCAGTGGTGCCGGCTAGTTGCCAAGCTCTCGAGCGTGATCTTCGACTTCCCGTCCAAGTGTCAACCGTTTTGCTCTTATCGGTGTATCAGCCAGCTGCTATGTTTCATTCTCTTGCCAAGTCGTATTTCCACTAAAAAAATCATTATATTTCGCAGTTGTTGCTTTTGTAATTAATGGAGCTGGATCTTATATTTTGTTTGGAACTTTGCTTTTAAATAGGTATCAGAAGTTATATTATAAGTATACTTGAAGTAGAAGTTAATCTTTTCATTCATAAACTAGTATCCGACAACGCGTTAGGACAATTATACAAAAGAAATCCATAAATAAGTTTTGATTAAAATGAAGATTTATATGATGGAAAAATAATGTTTAGTTTTCAGCTGTTCTCAATATGAAATCAATTACCTATAAATAATTTCACATGCTAAAAAAGGGATTCCTAATAATAACTCTGAATTCGTCAGATATAATACGTAGTAAGCTAAGTTAGTAACTAGAGAGACAGATTAATTAAGAACGTCATTCCACGCAAGAGGAAAAATGTTAAAAGCAAAAAGTAGTGCTGCAACCACTTCTGTGGAAAGCAGATAAAAAGTGTGGCTACTAATATGTAACGCCAGAGTAACTCGTAATAAGCTTATCTGCGCTTGCAGTGCTCTCCCGCTCACATAAGTTGGATGACCTATACTTGCCATTGGAATTAAAGTAGGACTTATGAAATTTCAGCCCTGCATTTCAGCTTAATTGAAAATAACATACTTGGGGATCATCATACATCCATGTTTGATTGCAATTTAGCTGGGAAGCACGTTTCAAGTCCTTTTAATGGGATTTGAGAGAAACTACTTAAAGTTCACAATTTAGAAAACTTAATATTACATCTAGAATATTATGATTCTTACTAAATACCGAAACCCAAAAGCAGCCAATGCTGCCTACGTAGGTATATCGATAACAGACATTAGGCCAAATTTGCAAATAAATCTCACTTGGTCCCTCGAAGGCATTCGATGATATTGGAACCTCCATTTATCATGAGCGCATATATCAATTTGACCATTGAAATTTAGTGGAAAATGATAACACGAGGACGGCCGTGCTATAAAATTTTCATATTTTATGCGACAGCAAAATGTTGCCGAAGGTTTAAAGCTGCTTTAGTCAACATTTGGGACGATGTTGAAGAGTCCTTTTATAGTGGTCGGACGAAATTATATTAAATTTCGTAGTACATTCGAGCTGGTTGAAAAACAGCGGCCAGCTTTGACGTTAACTTGAGATAATTTATTATGTTAAAAATATTTATGTTGTTTCAAATACATAATTATTTTATACTATTATAAAAGAAGGACCGATGTCAGCATAATATCATATCAGTTTTTCATTTAGCAAAGGCTAATTAAAACTTTTTTACTTTAATATTTTTTTCCATTTGTTTTTTAATTAATCTTATGCAGTAGCTACATCTATGTCTGTACAATGGTCTTTATGTTATTATTATTTATATTTTACAAACACTGTGAAAGTATTATTTTGAAGTAACTTCTGTTACTACGTATTTAAAAAACCTTACCTTAGTGCTCCCAGTCAAAGCACTGTAAATGAAAATAGATTATTCTAAAAAGTATCTGAACGTTTTATCCTTACTTATATATACATTCCTAGCAATCAAAAAGATAAACTTGGTCACTCCTCCGAGATTTACCATAACGTTCCAGTGACATTTTATCAAAAATAGAATGATGACGATACGACACAAGCAAGCGAGAAAATTGGATTTATTGTCCCTCGGGTTTTGTTCCATGTCCTTCATTCCTGTTGCCAGCTGAGAATGTATTTCTAGTGTAAATCTTAGCAGATGGTTCGTGGACAATTGTATTACGTGACACGCACCAAGGTTAGACAGAAGTGAATCCTGATAGAACCTTAATGCTTCGAGATTGCCTTTTAGTCCCAGATGATTTTCCGATTTTGTATTGGTGAACAGTGAAGGTTCTAGTGTAGTGGTATTCAAACAAAAGAGCTTGTTGTCATTGATAGCATATTTATTTAATACATTTTTGCACTGTACACTGATACAATCTAGATATTACACAATTAAATGTTATCTGTTCATCTGTAATTGGCGCACATATCGGATTCATACATTATTGTTATACCTCATGAGTGTATTAATACGTTACGCTGTCGGCGAACCTAACACAAGTCGCAGCCATATTACACTAGGTAACTTCTTACAAGCAAAGGTGGGATGTATATATAAACAGGAGATAGAAAGGTCTATCTAAGGCGTAAATGAAATAATAATAATCTACGATTAATAACTAAATATAAGTATCGCTTATCCAATAGAACATCGACGTAAAATAATCATATAATATTTAGGAATAAATTATATTCTAAAAACCTTTTAAAACATTCTTCCGAAAAACAGCTAAACAGCGTAACGTCATTTTTCTTTTTGATTAACATACTTTAGTCCCACGGGATTGATATTCGAGGATAGAACGTCCCTAATTGGGTTTAGGTCATTGTTTCCTAACTGCAAGGTTTGCAGCCAGTCAACGTCAATGATCATCATTATGGTAGGTTATATTTCTGGTGCAAGAATACCATTGGGAATGTTGAGCGGATTACGTAATAAAACGTCCACGTGTGACAACTTTGTCCCAGCCCATTCCATGCTGCAATTAATTTCTTGTAGGTGTTTGATGTAATGTATAATGATTTTTCGTGAAAATATTAACATTTTCTGTAGAAAAAGTATTATCATCAAAGAATACAAAAATATCAGTAGTGAGTTTATGCAATAAATAATAATCAGCCAGATTATCATGTAATGTAATGTAATGTATCAGCCCATATACGTCCCACTGCAGGGCACGGGCCTACTCTACAATCGTAAGTACGATTGAGAGTGGTTAGGCCATATAGTCCACCACGCTGGCCTAGTGCGGGTTGGCAGACTTACATACCATAGAAATTTATATAAATCGCTATGGTATGCAGGTTTCCTCACGATGTTTTCCTTCACCGTTTTAGTGCGTGGTGATTGACTATCAATACACACATGACTCCGAAAAGTCAGAGGTGTGCCCTGGGATTCGAACCCGCGACCACCGTGAACATGTTGGCAGCCGCGTCTAGTCCGTTTACCAACAGGCCACCACGCACTATTATCATTATCATGTATATTATATATAAATATAGATATTATCTTATCTATAATGATGCAATAGATAAGCCACAATTTTAATAATTCCAATAAATTATTAAAGACGTCCTTTCTAAAATCAGTAAACCAGTCAACTAATTTGACAGTGTTACTCATCGTTTCCGTGGTGTAGCGGTTATCACATCTGCCTAACACGCAGAAGGCCCCCGGTTCGATCCCGGGCGGAAACATACTTCTTGTTTTTCATTTTTGGTCTTCACATTATTATAATTTACAATAACAATAATTACTTAGCTAATAAATAGCAGCTTGTTTTTTGTTATTGCTCGCCTCACATGTAGTCAGAGAAAACAAAATCACCTCAGGGTTTGTTTTGTTGAGTTGTCTATTTCCTCCACCATATTAAAAGAGTATTCCTGTTTTTTTTAATTTATTTTAAGATTTACATACTTATTACTTACTGGTGGAATACTATCTTATATCTTATTTATTCCTTATTTATTACTATTTGTGCCAGAAACAAAGAAATCATCGTTCTTTGTTTTATTTAATAACAATTGCAGGTAGGATAAAATATAATAAATAGCAGTGCTGGGAACACAATGAAAAATCTATCTATACAGCTATTAATACCTTAATAATAGCTCCCTTATCCAATCGTGTTCGATCTAAAGGTCAAAAGGGTCTTTAAATGCCGATATTAGATTCCTTGAAAGCAATCTAATTTGGAAGCGCTTTCTTTAATATTTAGCATAATTGATCGGCCTTTTTGGTATAATGCAAAACGACAAATGTGTAGATACAGATGTAGTCAGCAGCTGTACTTCCGGAATTTAATTCAATTTATGCAAGGAACTTAATAAAATGAATGAAAACGTTATCATAACATATAGACAGAAAATTCGTATAATAACGGTAGGTATAAGCGCCTACATTTTTTCACATTCAAAAGCGAAATTAACTACATTTGCGATGGCAAAATTAAAATTTTCAATGTTATTATAATGGTGATGTAATAATACAGGGTATCTCAAGACTGCTACCGAAAACGAAGCCGGGTAGTAGTTTTAGTGACTTCAGACACATTGCAACAGAAAATGTTGGAAAAAAAGCGACGATTTTTTTTTTGTTATTTTTTCCTATGGTCGTATTTTAATGGTATTTTTTTTCTAGAATACTATTGTATACCCTTTTATTCATAAGGACTCTAAGGTATAAGAGAGTTTAAATTATTATTTTAGCAAAACTATGGATTTACCACCCAAAAATTACGATATTTAAAACATCATTAAAAAAATATCGCGTTATTTGCGAACATTTTAGTTGCATTGTGTTTGTACTCACTAAAACTACCACCCGGCTTCGTTTTCGGTAGCAGTCTTGATATACCCGGTATAATGCTTTGGTACGAAGTTCATTATCATCATAGGTATCGTTGACCTTGTGACCGAGGTCTACTTCCAATCACAGGTTTCGCCTTTTTTCTCAATCGTCACTCTTGGCAGTCACTCTTGGCAGAGTGGTCTGAGTCATCTTTTCATTTGTGGCTCGCTTTACAATGCGTCGACATTCCTCTCACACTGACGCTTTCCTTGCGTATTCATGCAATCACGGAAGTTTAAGTGCAACTTTTATTTGGTCGGTCCAATATAATACCGCTCTGGTCTAAGGGCTTATATGACAACTTGGTGGAAGCATCAGAATCCATCAACTTTTTTAATTAAGGCGTATGTCCTCTTGGCGTATGTGAGTGTATTGCCGATGCTGTATTTATGGGTACGTGATTTCCATTGGACAAGCTTTAGGGCCCGTGAGGCATCAGTTCTCCAGGCTTTCCTTAGATTTTCATTTCTATGACCTGTTTGAAAAAATTGTGGTTCACAACAATATTTATCTCTGTGCAAGAATCGCACCACCCGCCTCTCAACTAATTGAACATACAATACTTTCAAAACCCCAGAGGTATTAATACGTCAATCATCTTTGATCTTCCATAAAATAAAATAGAATTTTCAACACAATTTCTGAGGCAAAAACGCTTACTTTTAGCCTCGCTGGGCTTTTAAAATCACAAATCGAAATTCTTTTGTAGGGCGTCTAACCCTTCTAATGTATACACGAGTGCCTACTGTTGCGGATTACGTTTTGAGTAAATTTACATTTCACTGATAAAAGAAAAAGGTTAGCAAAAAACGCTTTTATAAGCCACATTTTGTTTGATGTTCGTTTTCACATCTGTGACTGTTTTTGTTCACGCACTTGAATTGAACATTTTGGTGACAATGTTTGCTTTAAGATTTATGAATACGTTATAAGATTTTGGAAAAAAATATCATGCTTGATCTATAAAATGATTGCTATGTTTAATTAGTTTCAACAAAACGAATGTTTTCGCGCGCTCGAGGCAAAACCCACTCGTTTCGTATTTCAACAAAGCCGTTGCTTTTTGTTCGGAGAGATTGCTCGAGGCTAAATGACCACCACTTTTCCAATGTGTTTGCCTTTCCATCCTCTGTCTCTATATTGGCAGAATGAAGTGACTACAGAAACTGACGACCGATGACAAGTGTAGTGTAATCCACCTAGAATACGTATGGTTATCTCTCGTCGGTCGACAAAAATATTCAGGCATTGAAACTGTTTACCTATACATACACAGATAGGAACTGAAACTTCCACTATTGTCTATAGTTGTCGCTTTGCACGAAGACACGAATATTCTTCCATCAGACTTAAACGTCGTAACATAGTAACAAATTAACATTTCCGTAAATTGGTATTATCGACAATGTAAATTCCTGCCATCACCACCTGACCCGGAATCCCAATGAAACGCTCAATTAAACACATGAGGAACGCCAATCAGACAGTTAGAACAATTGTTCATAATATTGTTCTCTAAAGTTCACAGTCCACCAAATGAGCTAAAAAAATGTTGATTATATGTCTGTATCTGTATCAGCCCATATACGTCCCACTGCAGGGCACGAGCCTCCTGTAGAATAGAAAGTAAGACTGAGAGGGGTTAGACCGTATAGTCCACCACACTTTTCTAATTTGAGTTGGCGAACTTTTAAATGCCATAGAAATTCTTCCGAATCAGATGGTATATAGCTTCCTCACGATATTTTACTTCACTTTTATAGTCCGTGTTAATTGACTATCAATACACACATGACTCGAAAAGTCAGAGGTGTGCCCTACAATCTGAACTCGCGACCACCAAAAAACTGTTGGCAGCTGCTTTACTACCAACAGCCCACCACGCACTTCCAGTTTTGATTATGTGTACCAAGTGAAAATAAACATGAAGTAAAATTGTTATACGTATTAGCAGACATACTATAAGCTCACGTCTATAAGTATACCGAAAGAGATAAGAAGTTTTGACAATAGTACCAGTACTAGTTCGCCGATTTATTTCAGTCCAAAATATCGTAGAGAGTAATAATTTCAGTCCCAGGAATCTCGTATGAGTTTTTTTTTGCATGTCTTCATTTAGTTCTTCTTCTCACAACTAGATCAACCTGTTTACTTTCTATTAAAAGAAAAAATAATACGGAATAATATACTGTCTACTGTCTACTAATGTATAAACATGTTCACAATGGGCCCCGGAATTAAAGCTTTTGTTCAAGTGTGAACATAGTCTAGAATCTAGATATTATCTCGATGTTACTTAAGCAAAATGCTATTATGCCTTGTTTTTCTATAAAGTAAATCCCTTCAAGCGACATAAACGAGAAGGCATACCGAGACTACTTACATCTTTTCTTTTGTTATCAACGATTAGTATCGGAGAAGATATTGTGTCTACCTTGCTCCACTGTTCTCCTAGCCTTGTTGAAAAGTTTAATACGAACTGTGTTTTGAAACAAACGTTTTACGTTTTATAATTTGAAATATTACCTACCTCACATTAGGAGATTTTAGCACAAGAGGTATAACAGGCATCTAGCAACTCACAAAATCATGGCCCAAATCATACCGCAACATGAAAAATCCTTGTAGGTATATCTAACCCCACTAGTGAAAAAGTAAACTAACGTTGTCGAAAAGTAGTAATATTCTACTAATTTAGACACCCGTCAAGAGAAGAAAAACATCTAAAATTTTAACAAACACGATAATATCAGGCTGAATAATAAACAGGTAAAACATTATTCTCACCCAAATAAAAACTTCTGAAATGCCTACCTCCATTCAAACATGAAAAGAATGTTTAATTAACTTGATCGCTCTTAGAAAATACATTTTTAAATAAATACCTATACCAAGTTATTAATTTAAAATGCAGAGCGCTTTTTATGCTTTGAATTAAAATGTCGGATTACAATTTGAAGTTTTAATTAAATTTAAAAACTACGTCCTTTCAGAATTAAATATAATTAACTTCGTTATTTTTGTTGCGGACGTAAAATTAGACATTTATAGTAACTAACTACATATATCTAATTGCGGAATGTGAAATAGGTTTAGAAAAAAGCCGATGGAGTCTGGTCTAGAACTTGTCGTAATCTAATTTGGTCCAGTAATGTTGTTTGACATCAACCACATACAACTGTTCTGTGGCATCAATCAATTTGGTAAACCGTGGCAGAAAATATACGAAATATATAAGAAAAGTGAATAGAGATTTTATAAACATGAGACATATCCTATTTCAAAATAACTGCATTACATTTTGAAATGTTTTTATGTAATTCGATTTCCTGAGCTTAATCCAACTGTATAACTATTCCGTGGATATTTGTATCTTTTTGGGAATTAACTGTGTCATTAACCAAATGACATAATACAACAACGGAATCCTTAAATACTTAGATCATTAAATTAGCAATACGTGTGTGTTAGTCCCAAACCAATCCAACTAGTTCCAAAAACATTAGACTAAGCTCAGATTTCGAAAACAGGTAGCAGGTATATTAGATTACAAAATAATGTATTTGTTAACAAAATAAAAACAACTATGGCTAAACTTTAACAAAACGCGGTTTTAATCTATTATACAAAACATAACTTATTTGCCTTTCATATCTTCCTTTATAAAGTCTGAGAAACAGTCTTATATTTGAAATTTTATGCATTAATTAAAGAGACCGCTGAACTAGTGTTTACTATGCTCAACAAAGAAAAGAGAAACTTTGTAGATCAACTCCCTTTAGCATAAAATATGTACATTTTTTTGCAAAAGCAAATTCAGGGCTTGATTAAAACGTCATTTCGAAAGGGTGAAGTATTATTTATTATTCTAAAGTATTTGGTTTCGTTTACCTAACATAAATGATGTAACATTATATTGTACTGAATTCGAAACATAGAACAAAGATTCAAAGGAATAAAAATCTAAAAAGAAGAAAAAACGTAATAATACAGATCAGCTGAATCTAAAAGACTCCTCGTGGGTATTCGCGTAGAAAATACCCATAATAATGCAACCACAGCGGTTAAGCACAAACCATTTATTCTACACAAACTTAAGAAACAAATGGTTGGAGATAGTGGATCATTAAAAGTTTGAACATCGACCATAATGGCGTAAGTTTGGTGTAAGATACTCCATGCTTAAATAAACAATGCTGCTTTGTAAGTGCAGAACAGATGATCATATTCTTTTCAATACTTTAGATAGGTTATTGTTCATTTTTCAATACCTTTTATATTAGTGGCGCCAGTTGCACTTTTACATTGAGTTTTATTACTGCTGGTATTTCCAGCAGTAAGTCATATTGAATATGAAATAGATCTGTAGTCACAATTTTATAGATTTTTATTGATAATGCTTATAATATGATTGATTTCATGTTAAAATTTACATGTGGGTATTATGTTAGTAGCTATTTTAATAATATCTTTGAAAGAGGACAAATTCAAAATGTAGGAATTCTTCGCTTCTGACTAATGTAGCTACAAATGCATGTACATATCCAAGTAAAGTTATACGACTTCCAGTAGAATAAAATAGAAACAGCCGGTAGCAAAATCAAAGTGCATACTAGGGTAGTGAATAGTGACGTCACAAGTGTAAGAAAACTTAAATAATATTAAACTAGAGCACATTGACCACCAGTTACACCAATAGATTACCAAAATTCTTAAAGGCATTACCGAAAAACCAAAACTTCAAACCTTCCAAAAGATTTTACGAAATTAGCACAAAGAAGCACTTGAAAATATTCTAAACAGATTAACTTTCACTTTGTAAACCGCAAAATGTTATACATCAGAGTACAAAATGTCATTATAAACTAACAGAATAGGAAAGTTGGAGTCATTAACTGGAGTTATAAACACAGGCCTTGCACTAAAGTTGCGGTGCCTTTGGCAAGGTTTGTGATGTCACTCGCTACTTTCTATTTTATTGCCTCCCGTGTAATTTGCATCTGCATCGAAATTTTGTTAGAAAATTATTCGAACAACTGTGGTTACTTTACATGCATTGTTTATATTAGTATCATTTGCTGTAATGTCTTCATTTTGTTGGTATTGTTATTTTTAACTTCCAACTGTTACAATAAGTTATTTATTTATTCAGTCAAATGAAAATGAAAATTTTATTGAATCAATTCAAATGTTCGAAGTCATTTTTAGATCTACAACCCGGTTCGGAAAGCGGTATTGCTCGATAAGAACGGGCAAGAAACTCTAGTGTTGCTCTTTTCAAAACCAGTTTACAATATTGGTTTAAATTAAAGAAGTTCATCAATAACGCGTTATAATTTATAAGCAATAAACACTTTAAATATTAACATGCTTACGTTATATAATATATGTAATATACTTACCTGAAGTATCGTCTTGGGATTGGCGAGCAAAATTTTTGAGTTTTACCAAATACCAAATGAAAACCGATAGGTACCTAAATTATTAATTTAAGAAACCATTTGTTGATTTACGTCTACTTTCTGGGATAATAGTACCATCCTAGTCGATTAAGCCCATTCGGACTAGAACCTACACTACCTACGGATAGGCTGTCATTTTCAAACCTAGTAATTACACAGCTGATATTATTACATAAATATGCAAATCTACAACAGGGAGTAATTATAAAGTAATTAAATTAAGTGTAATTGTTTCGCAAATGTTTGAAATTTACACATGTTCACATGAAACATGTAATAATAAAGATCCTGAGGAAAATGTTGTAGTCAAGCTAGCTGGGTTAAGTATTCAGGGTTTACATTGGCTTATTTTTATTGGCAACAATACAATTACCCCAAAGTGTAATACTGAGTATACTAAAGTTTTTAGGAGCAGGTCGGTTAAAGTTACTGAAAGGAACATAATGTGCGATAACATCTCAGTTTCGTTTGTAAATTGTGAACATTTTTCCAAGAAAAACAGGAGTAATGTGTTCTTTGCACTCAATTGTTATCTTTATGATAATGCGAAAAAAAGGCATTTTATACAATCATCTGGCTGAAATGATAGACTATTCTTAACACATCTTGATATAGAAATCAGATTGACGAATGACACCTTTATCTTGTAATTAGTGGATTCGCTTCGCTTCTACCTACTTCGCCTTCGCTTTTACCTACATAATATGTATATATGTTTTCGATTCTTGAATAATATACCCTTATTTCAACAACAGAACATAACACATTTAAAGTGTATTACGTTCAAATTCAAAAATTGTGTCGCATCCGAGAATGGAATGACGTCACCGAGTATGACTGACATAAAAATCAGAATAGTGAATCCATTAACAGTAATATAATTTATTCCACCCATGCCTTTTGTCACCGACACACCTTTCTTGAGCGTAATGCTTGGGCGAGCCGTTATTTAATGCGCCCTTAAATGCCCCCATCACTTTTCTTTCAACTATTGTGTTACAAAGGGACATAAAAGGCGAATTAGAGTGACCGCTGTTGCTATTTTTGACGAGGTTGCTCCGTTCATTGAGCCAAGGTGCTATTGTGTAATCAACCTTATTAATGCGTCTATGTATTTGGTTATATTACCAACCTTTTGTGAGTGAAATTTGTTACTGTTAATTACCCATTATCTGCAAGATAACTATCATGGCAAAAGAAGTAGAATTCGATATTAGTAATGAAGTAAATGATTAGGTTCAAGATAAAATTATGTGATAATCTGATTGCCAACGTATAGTACATATGTTAACACCAGACTATGACACTCGATGTACGTTTGAATAACTAAAATACTAAATAAAATAACAGCAAAACTATCGTCATGCAGTTTTACGCTTCACTTTGTAAAAGTGGATTTAAATAAAACAGCAAAACATACGAGTGGAAGCCGTAGTAGTAAGCCAATTAATGACGAAAGCGATGCCGTAATTAGAAAGGATAGCTATGCTAGAACCGTCTCTTTTGGCAGAAAGTATAAGCCTGAAAATAATTACTATTTCGTGGGACAAGTTTTATTAATGCTTAGATTTCTGTTTCTCCGCTCTGATTCCACATCATTAACTCATTAGTCTCTCATAAGTGAGGGGCCGCCTGAGTAGGTATCACTGAAAAAAACTTTTACAAACGGAGGTGTTATAAGTAAGCCCACAACTAACAATTCTTCAACAAGGCAGTTCGGCAGTAGCCTTCCTGTTGCTGAAAGGAGAGAGAGAGAAAGAGATCCAACTAGTTTGCGAAGATCACTTATGGTATAAAAATAAACCTTCAATACTTTTCACTACATTTTCGCAGACATGTTGAACTTAACATTCTCCTAGAAAATCGAAGTTTCGTGAAAAATTAAAATGGTTTCCGAACGAACAATTTTCACGCTCATTCCTTTAATTAACAACATTCCTAACCCGCCGAAAATATTCGCTTCCTTCGCCCCGCATTCCACGCTATATTAAATTTCTTAGTTTTACTTGCATAGATGATATAAATCTACATACAAAGTTATGTTTAGATAACATGCGAATTTCTTTATTGCCTAACCCTTTTTGTGAATATTTTAACTGTAAATTAGGTTAATTACCCGGAGGGTTAAATGATAAATGTAGGCTTTTTGAAATTACGTCGTGGAAAAGGAATTAAAGGCCGTTAGTGTCAGACATGAAGGAAAAAATGTCGCACGCCTGCTCCACAGAGTGACAAATGTCGCAGAACTGACAAAATAAAATGCTTTACATTTGTACCGAATCCATAGAAACGACCGTGGGCCTCTATTATTTTATACATTTTTCATTGGCCTTCTATATTACCCATAAAATATAATAATTTAAATATGTTTATCTTATTTCACTAAGGGCCCTGTAGTTTCCTGTAGTTTTCATACACAAACAGGAATATATTTTTTTGTGTTTGTAGCCCCAAACACCATCCTTTCATACAATCAAAATAAAAAGACCTCTTTTTATTCAAACATAATATTAATGATGCCAATTCTAACCCTTTATTTATCTACGAAGATATTTATTTCAGGGTGAAATATTGAACGGGGAGAGTTGTCGTCAAATATTTCATTAAATCCCCTACATCCTAATGGCCCTAATATGCCTCTAAAAGTCTAGATTATATCTGCGACTTGCCTGAAAATTATACGTACTAGAATTTTCCAATTTCTTTTATGAGGCAATTATCTACCGCTTTAAGGCCTTAATCTTAATTTTGATTGAGCAGTTAAACTGTTAACGGGTGGTTATTATATGTAAGATCTGCTTTTGAAAAGAAATTATAGCGTGTAATATTCGTGACCATAATATTTACGAAATGACTTCTTCTATATGACGGATAGACATCTAATGGTCAGCCTTGCTGTCTACAGTTTTGTCATGTTTTATTTTGTTATAGCATGCTATATCCTTTTCCTGCTCTGATTTATTTTTCATACTATAATAGCAATAGACAGACCATCCTGGTGTGCATTGCAAGAGGCCTACACTCAGCATTGGGTGGATATATAGGCTGAAGAAGAAGAAGAATAGCAATACCTGCTATTTCGCTGTTGCTATTTGTATACAGCGGAGGTGAATACAACTCACCATCCCGTGCCATAAAGTTTAAAAAGTATTAAAACATCAAGGATGAAGATTAAAGGTGTATCCAAAATGAGTATTGGTTTATTTACTTCACTCGTTCCAATTGAATGGTTCACAGCCTTTAATCACGTCGCAATTTGCCCTTCGATAATTTCCCTTTTAATACGATGTAAGACTGATAATATTTAATAGGTAATCCAACGTACCAGTGATTTTACGTTTATAAATCATGTAGGTATGTATATTTTGCAGTTGATCATTCATAATTATTTGCACATTCCGTTCATTGCATCAATATTACTCTATTTATAATAACTTAAATAAAAATTGCTGAATTTAAAAGCATACTTCTATTAACGCGGATACCGGCTCTGGTAAATATTTACAGATACTCCATCCATATCATATGTAGTGTTGGTAAAATACATTTTTGGAAAAATATGAATAGAGCTCCGTAGCATACGATATCGTTTCATTCCACAGAAATCTCTATTAATTTTATCGATATTTTTTTTTGCATTGAGTGGCGAGGCAAGCGTGCCATTCGTCTGACGGTGAGCGATATGACCGCTCATGAATAGTATTAAAACCAATCAATACAATGCATTACAAAGCAAATCTTTGAATTTCTCTACGCTCGCCATTTCGAGACATAGGATGTTAAGCCTCAATGTTTCCAACAGTTACTCTTGCTACGATGTTCTTAAAACCTAAATACAACAATGCATTCACACTGCTGTTTGACGGGATACATTTATCTATATATTAATACGTGATGCAAAAACTTTGGATCCCTTTTTACGAAAATTGCGCGGACGCAGGAGCATAAAATTTGGCACACTTATAGTTTATGTGTAGGAGAAGTGGAGAATGCTAATATTTTTCAATAATAATGCTTATAAAGTACATTAAATCAAAAAATAAAACATTACACACACTGCCATGCATTTCACACACACATCCATACACAAGTATACATACTCTGGTGTCAAATTGTTTCTTTTCTTTTTCATTTTGTTCTTCTGACATAGACATATAAAAAAAAAGGTTTTATTTGCCTAATGAGGTAATAATATTAATATTAAAAGAGAATATTAATTATAAATGAGGCAATAATATTAATATTAGGCCTAATAATATTAAATGTAATATAAAAAAATAATAATAATAATGCATAAAAAGTACATTAAATCAATAAATAAACCAGCATGCATTTGACACACGCATACACAAGTATTTGTACACGTATACATACTCTTTGGTCAAATTGTTTCTTCGGTTTATTATAGACATCGTTGAATGTCAATCAGAAAAAAATGTTTACTGTGGTTTTGTTGAATGTCAAACAGAAAAGATTTATTTAACGAATACTACGTGAAATGCTGAGCGCTTATACAAATTGTGTAGCAGTAAGATACATTTAAATGTACACGGACTATCATTATATGCATAAAGAAAGTTCTGTAGCAGCAATCTGCAATAACAACATTCAGGTACAAAAAATGTGCACGAATTATCAGAATAACAACATCGTCATACAGGTAAAAACTTTTTCTCTTCTTGATTTGGTCGAATTTCGATCACTAGGCGACCACTAGTTAAATATAAATTTCCGTGGTACCTACCAAGCGTCCTTGCACATATGAAGACCTCATACCAGTATGCGGTTTAAAATCGCTTTTACAAAAATACCACAGCCAAAATAAATTCATTGTTTACATGCACGCAAGAAAATACATTTTCATTAAAACAGTTGAAAAACTCCACTTCCTGTACAGAACGTTGCACTTAGTTGAAATGAGAGCTCTCATTTGCTATCAAACTGAATCTTGGCTAACAAAAGTGCGTGACGTGAATACGAAATGCGACCCCGAAAGGTAAGTTTCACACTCGAGTTTCCGGCAGTTTATCTACTTGTAACGTGCGGAACATAAAGAAAAGTACTGCGGTTACTTTAGTCTTTACATGGGTTAGGATTGACTTTAAAAGTTCTGGCATTTTGCTCAAAATGATCAATTTTAATACCGCCTTAATGAAATTAAGTTGTTATTGTTGCTTTTTATTTTATGTTAGTTTACACAACGATAAAATAAAAAATTAAAAATAGCTTAATTACTATGGTTAATATTATATGTGATAGAGTCAGTAGTAGATAAATAGTATAATGAGAGTGCAAGGTTATTTAAAACAAGATTCGAATTATAAAAACATTTTTCAAAAAGCACTTCGCTATTTGGTTCATATAGCAGATCGATTTCGCAAGCATTGCAAGTATTAAAAGAAGAAGAGACAGCAAAAAAAGTTTATACAAATGTTCCCGCTTTGTGTTTTGCCTTTTGTGCTATTGGCTCGTTCTCGAGCTTCTAACTTTTTTTAAAACAAAACATGTTTAGCCATTGTTTCGGTTATTACCCCTGACTTCTCCGCATTATTAGCGGTCTGTTGAGCTGAACCGACTAAATATTAGAGCGAAAACATCTGAAATTACTTTTTATTAGTTTCCCCTTAATTTGTTTTTATAGAAAGTGGAGTAAGGGCAATGGTAAATACTTATAAAGTAGCTTTTTATTACTGTCTTAAATTTTACGAGTGTTCTTTGTGGCCAGGCAAACGTTAAGTAACATTTTATGTTTAGACACTTTCGTGTGTATTGTTCGATCAGAAGTTGGTACATTAATGTCGTTGCGTTGATTTTATGACGTCACTTAAAATATTGGATGGGTATATTTTTTCATAATATTAAAGTTTGAACACACCTCCGCTTAAAACTCAGCATTTTCTTCGTTATTCCAATACTGACCTGAATCGCTCAGCTTCTGGGCTTACTAAAATATATGGATATATAAACTTTATAATTATTTCTAAACGCACCACTAATTAATAAAATAGAATATTATTATGGCGTGTGGCGAAATTTGGAACTACAAATAAATATTATATTTTTAATTATTTAACGCATTGTTTGACATATTTTTCATAATATAAATAAAAAGCATTTATAATCGTCATGGAATAGTATTACAATGTTCAAAACAATAAATGTTAAGTGAGAAAAACTGTTCTTAACATTTTGACAATAGCATAACAACAACGCATTTGAACGCCAAAGGATCGTAGACAACGTATATTATTTTCTTGATACAACCGTCTCATGCATATATGTGAATCTTTGGGAAACAATTTCATTCGTTATTACCAAGTTCAAAAATTTTACATTTTGCGTATCTTTCATAAAGACCTTGAAAATAAATAAAGCTATAGGTATCGTGTTTGAAGTGCGGTCACACCCTTGACCTAGACTGGGAACATGTCATAGATTAACTGATTAATCGTGTCTTTCCGACCTTTATAATGAAACGACGAGAACAAAGCGACGATGGAAACTACGTATTTTTCACTTCAAAACCATTGAATTCGGATATAAAAGGTTTTAGACTATCTAAAAATCCTGTTCATATCTTGAATATATGAATACAATTTTTTATTTAAATAACCTATTTCACAGATTATCAAGCAACGCTTAAAACTTTTAAATAATTACAAAAGTTAATCTGATAGATCAACATAAACATCTATTACTCAAATTCAATAAATAATTGAAGTTATAAATCTTAATAGCTATTATAAATGTTAATAGTTAGAACATTACTGATGTTTGATTAAGTTGTAATGTTCATTAGAGTAGTATGCGTAAACAATAAAGGCAAGTTTTAAATAATGTGCGGGGTACGGCGATGGTTCGTAGTTCCGCCGCAAAACACCAAGTTAAATTGATTTTCAGCAATAAAGGTTAATCGTTTATTGGTTTAGCTTATCGATGATAATGTTTGGTGTTAAAAGTGTTCGTAAAATTAATATAAATGAAAATGTAGCAAGTCTATAGGTGCTGAAGGAGATTTAATAAAGATTATAATACTAGGTAGTTACTTTGAACTAAACGTTGAGTAAAATTCATAATATCAAGATATTTGATTACATCAAATCCTCAAATCCCTAATGTTATGAGCGAATAACTAAAACCAAATACCCAGTCAATTAACATAATCATTTTCAGAAACATCCATCCATATTATTAACCATTAATAATAATTAACGAGCAAAATTATAATGAAGTGAGGAAACCTGCATACCATAAGGATTTATGATAATTTTTAAGATTTCTATGGCATGTAAAGTCCGCCAGCCCGCACTAGGCCAGCGTAGTTAACTATATGGCCTAACCTCTCTCAATCGTACTTTGGATTGTAGAAGAGGTTCGTGCCTTGCAGTGCAGATTTGAAGTACCGGCAACATATCCATGATCTAAGGGTTTTGTTTGCTCGTGGGCGGCAGCGATCACTTGCCATCAGGTAAATTGTTTGTTCGTTTGCCAGACATATTGTTTAAAAAAACAAAACACAAACCAAATACAAACTCCAAGGTTTGTGAGAAAATGTATATTATGATTACAGTAACATAACAATTAAATAAATTACTAAAGATGGAACTAACTGGACTGCCTCGGTGGCGTAGTTGTACTACGATACGGCTACAAAGCTGAGGTCTCGGGTTCGAATCACGGGTTGGGCAAAGTGATATTGGATTTTTCTATTCATTATCAGCCCAGAGTCAGGAATTTGTGCCCGATATGGCGATAGGCTCGCCACCTATCACATCGTGGGACGGAACATACAAGGCGAAATGTGGGTGACCTGGCACCTCTGCCTACCCCTTCTGGGAAAAAGGCGTGAGTTTATGTATGTATGTAAAGATGGAACACATTCAATCGACCACGTAGTTTTATAATAAAGAACCGATGTTCGCAGATCCAAACACTGCAAACTCCCGAATGTAACTAAAAGTGCTGTATTTCGAATGAGCCAACGAAATCCGGCTGACTTCGTACCGTTCAGCCATTGTCACAGATGCGCTTTTCCGCTCGCCGATTTCGAGATTGCTTGCATACACAAAAAATACAAGAAATTCCGATGAATTCCATCAGAATTTGTTATTGAGTGCGATTGTTGGACGATTCATTTATAGTTTCATAGTTGGATTGGGGAATGGAATATTAAATATCTAATTCTGAATACTTATATAGCTTTCAAAATTACAGACTTAAATTAAGAGGTTTATTTTTGTTGCTTAATTGGTTGTCGCTGTGAAAATCCTTAGGTGAGGTCTGCGTTAACCAATGGACATTATGTGGCTAAAAATTATGATGATGATTGTAATACGATTGCTTTACGATTCTAATAGCGAAATATTCTTTGCCTAACTACTATAGAAATACGTACAGTCTTGTGTTTGTATTTTACTCTTTGTTAAATAACTCTTTTATCAGTTTTTACTAACGCTAATAAAATATACTTTACTATTCCATGGAAGATACTATTGTCTAAAGTACAGGCTCGGCCTAGTTTAGACGTTAGTGATCACTATAATGTGTATATTTTGTTATATAGTTGTAAATTTACATGTTGACTAGTTTTTGTAAAATATTTTGATTGGTTATAAATAATAAATAAATACTATCTATAACCCCTCCTTTGTAAACGTCAAATCAACAAATATGGCAGATTTGTCAGCGCTATATTGTGCAATTTTGCAAATTTTAAATCTTTTTTCAAGTTTTTTTGTATGCAATGTTATTTAATGTGTGTATATATTTGCCTCAGGATAAAATTTACTAACCTCTCAACGAACCGCACTTAGAGCCACTTGCATTATTTAAAAAAAATATAATAATAATAATATAATACAATAAATACATTAGCTTTTTTCTGTTTCTCGTCGGCGGATGATATTTATGGATCATTATGTTTAATTTACACACATACCACGTACCAACGTATGTAACAATGGTAAAAAAAAATGAGTACGGTCTCCGGGCAGATAAGTAAAAACAAACTGAACATCTTAATTAATTTATAATATGAAAGTTTTAACATCGCACACATTAAACCGACTTTAATTAAACCAGTTGAAATAAACGTGGGAATTGGACGAAAACACCGGCACGGGCTTCACAATGATAAATTCGTTTGACGCATTAAAACTGCTTCAGATTTCCCTGATTATCTAAAATTTGCACACTATTGTATATTCGTATCCATATCGGATCCTGTAAATTTGAAAACATTTACATATATGTACATAAATAAACCACGTGCCTTTTTCGCATAAGAGGTAGGCAGAGAGGTGCAACCAGTACACACACGTTCCGCCTTATGTGTTCTGTCCCACGATGTGAGTCTGTCACCATATCGGGCACAAATTAACAACTAGGGGTTGATTATATTGAATTAAAAAATCCAATATCGCTTTCCTTGACCCGGGAATTGAACCAGGGACCTCATTGTAATGGTACCGTGGTACAACTGCACTATTGAGGCAGTATACATTGTGTCCACCGAATAGATAGCCATGTCACATCGACTCATGCTCTATCTCGTTTTCGGGCCACTTAGATAAGTGGTTTGTATTCAGGTTTTTTGTGGCAATGTAGGTACCGGGTATATCAAGACTGCGGCCGAAACCGAAGCCAGGTGGTAGTTTTAGTGATTAAAGACACAATTAAACTAAAAGATTTTAGCAAATTTTAGTCTGTGTTTGTCTGTTGGTAAATATGAAGTTTTTGCTAAAATTATAACGTAAACCCATGCGAACCATTGTGACTTTTAAAGACGAGGTGTACATTTTTATTTTAGGAAAACGACGTATGCCATACAAATAATAAAGAAATTATTTTAGCATTATATCTGAAGTCATGAAAACTACCACCTGTTATCGTATTCTGTCGCAGTCTAGACAGTGTAAAACAAAGGTGCACAAAGGTATGGATTCATGTATATGATGCAGTGCGGTCTTACCACAAGAAATGTGTTTGTGATTAACTTTTATGGAGAATTTCTACGACTTTGAGTACCTACTTTGAGTGCTCGTGAAAATAAAAACATTTACATAATTGTGTTTACGACTGACGTCGAATGTAAACATTTTCATTGCCTAAAATACAGGTATATGTTTCTTTTTGAAAAGTAATTGTCAGAAACAATAAGAATAATAAAATTCGTAGACGTAATAAAAGACATCCATTAAAACACTAATGAAAACTAAAACCAAAACTAACCAATATCATTGAAACTCCTCCCAATAGGCAATCTATGTAAGAGCTGATATACAGGTTGTATATTATTAACTCAATCGCAAATTCAAAAAGGAACTGATTGGCAAATTAATTATAGTGACATCTTCCGACACACACCTGAACTACTATAAGACAACGTGTAAATAAACACGATAATAATAATCTTAAGCGTCATATGTGTGACCCGAATGGTCACGCAACCACAGATAGTATCATTACGTAGATCCCTTTCATTATAACGGGCATGTAAACAAGTTACCTAATTATCCCGCTGCAATCCCGACGTGATATTCATAAAACGTCCGTATCAAAGGACATAATTAATCCTCGGACTTGTTTTATAAATGAGTCCACATTAAATTGTGTTACTAATTAACTGGACTACTGGAATGTTTTCATTATTTACAACGGGCGAGCTGAAATACCTTCGTAATTATACTACGTCTATTTGGTTTGTTTTGTTACAATTATTGTGTTTTAGTACAAACTCAAAATAAACAATGTAATTTTATTGGATCAGCCCATATTCGCCCCAATGTACAAAGCCTTCTCTACAATCGACAGTATAGTTGAAAAGAGATTGGCCCTATAGTCGACCATACTGACACAGAACGGGTTGGCTGACTTTATTAACAGAAATTCATACAAACTACAATGGTATGCAGGGTTCTTCAGGACGTTTTCATCTACCGTCATCTTGCATAGTGATTGACTATATAAATAAAAAAGATACATATTATATATTGTTATTCCGCGACACCATGTTCACGTTAATAAATAATACGATTGTTTGGTAAAAAAACAAAACATACGTAACTTTTTTAATAACGCAATGCAACGCTAACAAAAACAGCTGGTGCAAGCTGTTGACAACACGTGTGCTGCTATAAACATTTGTTTGTTTTACATCGCTGGTTCAGAAAAAACAAACATAAAGCATTATTTTTATTTTTGTCCCTATTTCAAGACTAACGAGCCAATAGCGCAGTGGTCTATATGACCTAACCACTCTAAAATAAATAAATACACCGTCCACCCATCGTCGTCATCGTCCAACCGTCACATACATAGCACTGACCCCTCACTAAAATCGAGTCGTGTGCCATGGGCATCAGGAACTATGAGAGACTTTTCTGTCTCACAAACACCCAGACATGAAACAAACGCCTATGGTTACCACTAATATTTGTTTCGGTGCGGGGATCGAACCCACGGCCCCTCGTTTTACAGCCGGTGTCTAACCAACTGCGCCAGGGAGGCTGTCTGTCAGAGGCTCCTCAATCATACGCTCGATTGTAGAAGAGACCCGTGCCCTACAGAGGGACATCTATGGGCTGATATAGTAAAGTATAGTTACACTAATAATTATTTTTCAACTGAATCAAAATTTTTGTCTCATTGTAATAATTGACGTCAGATGCCGTCAGATGATGACGCCTTAGCATGTTGAAATAGGTATCAAAAGAGCCTCGAGAGTACTCAAAATATCTGTAAAACAGACAGAAATCGTAGACCTTCGATGAATTATACTGAACTAACTTACAATACCGCTGAACAAGCTTTTAAACGTCTGTCCGTGATCACACGAAGGCTTCTTTCTCAAGAGCTCTCGAACTAGGTTATAACTGTGAAAGAATGTGACAATACTTCTGTTTGGGGAGGTCAAAAGAATTTCCAAGTCTAAACTGTCAAAATTGATTTAGGGAGGAAGGCACATAGCTTCGATAAAACATTTTCAAGTTGTGATAAAATGTTATACTGATCTACATATCACTCATTGAGATAATATGATTTTTTTGCAATCTAATTAAATCTTATAGCAGTGGTTCTTAACTGGGGGTCCGCGGACCCAGGTGGACCCTGAAAGCATCTCAAGTGTTCCGCAAAGCCATCCTTAATATGATTTTGTACATGTATTATTTATAGATAGCAAAACAATTTATCAACTACCATTTCGGTACTATATTAACCAAATCAGTTAACCAACTGGGTGGTCAAAGGCTAAACAGTTATTTTGTCTAATGGTCGTTGATGAATAAAAGTTTAAGAAACACTGTATTATAGGGTTGCAAGCTTTTGCGGTTAAGAAATTTAAATAATTTTGCAAACAAACTGAAATCATTCATTTTTCATAGGTCGAGAATGCACTTAGGACTGCCGAAAATATATATGTTATTTTATTTATTAGAAAATTCAACAAAAATAAGATATACAATTATAAAATAATTACAAAAAAGTTCGGTAAAATAGTAAGAATACGTTGATCACCTTTCCAATTGTACAAGACAAAAACAACAAAATTGTTCATCAGTTGGCAATTGCCAAAATTATTCAATTAAAATGGATTAGAGGACCTTCACCGCCTTAATCATTTTAATTGTTATTCATTCTACTTTTATTCACGGATCCTGTAAACACCATCTTCATAATTTTAATTGGCATCCATTCTTCTTTAACGGACCCTATAAAACACTTAAATAGTAATTTGAAAGCATAATGATTGCGCCAGTCTCAGATTAAACAGTTTAAATAATAAGACCTCTTAAAGTTAATTTAATATTCAAGTATCTTAATTTAGGAAAGATTCTGTCGAGTCATTAAGAAGCTATTTAGAGGGGTATTTGTAAATTTTATGTCTCTATCAAGTCGTTTTTCCTTTCATTACTCGTGTACGCCGTTTTTATTATAATTGGGACTGTATAGCTCTTTTTCTGTTATTTTTTTAATGCTATCAATGGCGAGACGTGCGTACCGTTCGCCTGATGGTAAGCAATACGACTGCTCACAAACAGTAGCAAAACCAAACAACGCCTTGAATTACAAAGCAATCCTTGACATTCCACTACGCTCGCCCTCCTGGGACATAAGATGTAAGACAGAAGTCTCAATGTCCAGTAGTCACTCTGGCTACAATATCGTGAAAGCCGAAACACAATAGTGCATTTACACTACTGTTTAGCGGGAGAAATGACATGTGGGTAATCTTATTTATTTAAATAGTATTCTTATGTTGGGGTGATGTAGTTGTATATTATATAAGGTTTTAATTATACTTCGTGTATGTACAATATAAAAAGTCTGGTTAGCTAATTTCTGAATTAAACTGAGCATAGACACTCGGGGCTCATTCATTATATTGTGTCGTTGACACAACATTGAGTTTTACTTTTCTGAATGCAAAAATAAAACATTGTGGTTTTTCATGAAATTCAAAACCATATGAAAATGTATAAAAAATGCTAATTGATGATGCTGCGTACTATTTAAAACTAATTTAGACACAATATCATAATGGTACATTGAAATATAAGTGGAATTGTAATGTAGCGATTTCAATATTATCAATTTGTTTAAAACTAATTTAAAATCTGACCAAACGATCGACGTTTGGCCTTTGCTCCACAATTTGCATATTTAGTATTAATTTCTGGTTGCATTAACTGAACTGAACGCTTTACGATGCTGATATCAACGTTGCATTAAATAATTTATTTTATGAGTATATTTTCTAGTTTTATTTATGTACACCGCTATTGTATATGCGATAAATTACCATTTCGGATACGTCTCTTCATTTTTCAGAATTTATGCATACTGTTATGTAATGCCGATTGCGTCGGTAGCGTAGTTGTACTATGGTACGGTTGCAAAGCTGAGGTCTCAGGCTCAAATTCCGAGTCAGGCAAAGTGATATTGATTTTTTCTTATTCATTATCAGCCCGGAATCAGGAATTTGTGCCTGATATGGCAATAGATTCGCCTCCTAACATATAAGGCGAAATGTGGGTGTCCAGGTACCTCTGTCTATCCCTTATAGGAAAAAGGCGTGAGTTTATTATGTATGTTGTTTAATTTCATGATTCGAGTATGGCGTACTTACACAAGCCTCTGTAATCTCTACCGATGTCTTCATCAATGATTAATTTTGAGATCTAAAAGCCCTAAAAAATCATAAAAATAACCCATTTTTTAACTTTTGATATTTGCTAGAGCTCAAGAGCCGCAGTCCGTGCACCCTGTTTGCCCACAGCTACCGGATTCCGCCTTAATTAAGTTTATCTTCGCTGTAACTTTCTGCGGCAGTAAAACGAATTCTGGTTATAAAATTACTTTCGAAGGGTTTTTTTATTCGGTTTAGATTCTATTCTTGGATTAATTAAAACGCCTTTTTGACGCTTAGGAATTTATGAAGCTGTATTAGAGCAATTTTTATGGAGGTCCCGTAGTTTATTTAGTCAATTGTTTATTGTTAAATCAGTAAGTGCATGATTATTCGGTGGAT
This sequence comes from Hyles euphorbiae, assembly GCA_023078785.2. Taxonomy (NCBI): domain Eukaryota; kingdom Metazoa; phylum Arthropoda; class Insecta; order Lepidoptera; family Sphingidae; genus Hyles; species Hyles euphorbiae. Next base: position 4,841,947 of record CM041051.1, on the reverse strand, counting down.
ATTAATTTCATAGATTCACTTGTGAGCTCGACAAAATCACATAGTAGGAATTTATGCACCTCTATTAAAGCGATTTTTATGAAGGACTCATAGTTTAAATAATAAATTGTGTATTGCTAAATTAATAAATACCTGATCACTCGGTGGAAATTGATTTTATCGATTGACCTATGAGTTCCATAAAATCATTTAGTATCTATAAGCATCTTATATATCTAGTATTATTTACTATTAATAACGCGAGAATGAATCATCATTATTGGTACTACAAACATTTATCTCAGTACGGGGATAGAACCCGCGCACTCTCATTTCACAACCGTCGCCTAACCAAGTACGCCACTGAGTCTGTCAATATGAGGTGATATTTATATTATTTTTACTACAGTACAAAAAAAATCTATAAAATTCGACAAAGTTTTACAACATACAAAAATCAACCCAGTAAAAATCCGAGCCAAAATAAATAAAGACAAAAGCGTGATTAACATTTTCACCGAAGCTATAAACATTTCAACGTGTTTATATGATACAGCTGGAACAAAAAACCTGTCTGGTTGGCGGATAGGTAAAGGCGTGTGTGAATGAAAATGGTCTCGTAAATCTGAAAGCCTTTCGTGATGTCGGGATAAATGAAGTGAGTACGTGATAACGTGTATGTGATAATTTACTGATGCGTTCGATGCATGTAAGTAATACAGGTCTGATTTTATGCACTCACGTTAATGACAACATTCAATGAGGTATTTGACTATGATAGATTTTTAGTATTATTTTGCGTATATGAAAAAACATTAAAATAAAACATTTATGTCAAAACAAAGTAGCTTTTATTATGACGTAAATATAATTATTTTAAATTAAATGGGAGCGTGGTGGGAACATCTTACCTTCTCTTTCACACGCGCACACTGTAATGCATTTTACGCATAGTGACGTCACTAGTTTTGTTTTGCATCCCTTTTCTTTTATTCTCGACTCTAACTTGTTTAATTCTGAATGTATTTACAACATTCTTTGTTTTGTTAAATTTCGCATATGGAGGAAACCTTTTAGTAAATACAATAAAAAGTTAAGTTATATATCTGTTAACAATCTTTTAAATGACGTGAATGACACAAATACAAAGTTTGTTAAACTCCGTGAATCCAGGCCTATTTACATATAGACTATTAAGGAGCTATAATGTCCTTTTTAAATAATTTGACATACATTCACAAAGATTAACAAAAAAAAATATTTTACAATAATCTTTCTTATTGTATACGAATACTTTTACCACTTCAAGTGCTATCTTTAAAAAAAACCGGTCAAACATCCTTTTCTTTTAAACTAAAAGACTTTTATTCTGTCCTTTTATCTTAATCTGTCATGTCAAATTAAAAGCTATTTCCGACATTGCAATCTTTGCGAATTAATCATTCCTTTTCCATTATTATCTGCGACACCATTTGAATTTTTAACTCGTGGCCGACACAACCTTCGGGTTCTGCAATGAATATTTAAAAACCCGATTCAATTCATACTTCGTGACTTTATTTAAAACTATTTCTGATAACTTTTTTAACATTAACTTGACAATTTTGAATGTGTAGCGGCTAAGAGCAAACCTAATCTAATTCTCCAATATTTATGGTATACAATGCTCATTCCGTTATTTTTATATTTGATAATAACTTAGTAAATAAAAATAATATTTATGATATTAAATATACATACAACTGCAGGAAGTATATCGGACAACTTTGAGAACGACATGTACCTTTTAAAGTACAAAAAAGGAACGGGTACCTATTATTAATGACTAAATATAGATTACCACAGAGTAAAAGGCATACCGCCAGGGTAGTGACATAATAAATAGGTTATTGCTATTCAGTAATACTTATAGGCATCTAATAATATTTTAATTCAATGGGTTCTCTCTGTTTTGTTGAGAACAGTTTTTATGTGGATTATTTTAAAATTAGAATAACTCATTGCTGGCTTTGGTTATTCTATTCCACATAACAGACTTATAATTATCAGATTATTAAAAAATAAGATGGCAAGCAAATATTCTTTAATCGAGAGAAAATCATAACATGGCATCGCTTTGTCTTAGAAACCAAAATATTATCACAAGCTCACATTAACAAAACGTGCGTATGAAATATGAATAATTCAATACATTAGAAGTGAAAGCGGCTTCAAGTGTCCCAAAGCATAGACAATAGGTAGTTGGTAACATTAATCTTTGGAACTTGGTAAATCCTTTAATTCTTCCGATTGGTTTCGATCCCGCGCCGCGTACGCCGATAAATCCGGATTAGGGTATTCCCCGTGCCCACGCGGAATAGAGAATGGTATTATAAGTTTTACTCTTAGGATTCTAGAATGGAATAGCTTTGGATCGTTGGTGGGTTTGTTGTGATTCCTTGTGCGTTCCAGAAGTGGCATGTATAAACCGCATTCTTGCATACTTTTGTAGTTTCCTTTCCCAAATTCAATATTAAAATATTATAAAATGTAAATGTTAGATTTGGAAATTGTTGTCATTGGAGATGGTTCTTATCATGTAAAATCATTAGGCAGTATTATTTTCATACAACTACACTACAGTCATGTGTTGAAAATTTTATATATCCTGGCACACGATCTTTAATTAACATCTTGAAATTTTGACTATGTAGCTACAATTATTATAATCTACAGCAAAATTGCTCCAGAAACTCTATAAATAAATGGGGATCTTCCACACCTATTCTATGGACAGCAAAGTAATAAAAATATACTAGAGAGTAAAGCTACATAGGCGTTTTAAGCTACACCCCCCTTCTAGGCTTGAGCCCGCTCGACCGAGGCAACACCGCTGTCTCACAGACTCGTGAATTAATAGCTAAGCTGTACCGTTTCGTGTGGCCAGTGAGATTATCACAGGCTCAACGGTTTTAAAGTAATTGCATGCATAAGACATAAGTGGTGAAGGTTCTGGTAGATCATTTGTTCTTCTCGTTCATGTATTTACAGTTGGGTATGTATCCATTCCTTTATCAGCCAATTAGTCTACCAATGAGTATTTAGAAAACAATAATTGTCTTATTGAAGCTGTGCTATTAAACTTTTAAGTAAGAGCCATAATAATAAGGGAATTGAACCCGCAGCCTTTCAGTTCACAGCCAGCGTTATACCGACTGCGCCATAGAAGCTGTCCATGACATGACACGCCCCAATGAACGCAATGAAATTTAACTAAAAAACTGTAATGCATTTTTAACTCAGTTATAGCAAGGTGTAAAATTTTACATTACAAAGTTTTATAGCAACCGCGTGCAGTTTTTAGAGGCCAGAATAATAAATGTCAATGATGCAAACACAAGTGGACGAACATCCAACACATTTGTTTACAACTTGCTTCGCTTCCAAATGCAATAAACAAACGGTGGAAACGTAACGTCTAGATTTTTGGAGATCCGTTAGTTCGAATCCCAGGGCACACCTCTGACTTGTCGGAGTCATGTGTGTTTTGATAGTCAATCACCACGCACTAAAACGGTGTAGGAAAACATCGTGAGGAAACCTGCATACCATACCGATTTATAAGAATTTCTATGGTATGTAAGTCCGCCAACCCGCACTAGGCCAGCGTGGTGGACTATATGGCCTAACCACTCTCAATCGTACTCTCGATTGTAGAGGAGGCCTGTGCCCTACAGTGGGACGTATATGGACTGATACAGTGGGAAGAAACTATAGAACATTATCTTGTTAATGGTGAAGAGGATTTTATTTTCTATGTAGGCGAACTAGATACAGGCCCCACAGATGCTTAGCTGTGGAATTTCGCCGTCACAGGGAAAGATTAGCATTACTCTTTGTTAGTTTGTAGTCTTATGCGATTGTAATTGGTGAAACCACTTACCGCCTTTATCATACACACTATAAACCTGTTTTGGTTTATAGAATGGTTTTGTCCCTTTTTAACAACTTTGAAATTCGGTTTGAGCGAAGAAGGTAAACATTCGATAACTAAAATTGGTAGATATATTTGGGAATAGTTCCGTCTCGGGTCAAATCCAACAAAGATCGTTTGGATAATTCCTTCTATTCCTTCCTTCCGCACTTCAACATCTTAATCATTCATCCTCTATTTCCTTCTTAAGTACTTTCACTATCATGTGTCATCTCTTTCACACAACCCACGTTCCATACACTGTTATACATTCGTCTAACGTTTCATCCTACTCATCTTTCTTCACAACATTCAAATCCTACAGAAATTGTGTATGAATAAGGGCTTTAGTGAATAATAGAACGAATTTCTCAAAGTTTTAGTTGGAATCCTTGCGTGGCAGTTTTCTTTCCGTATTCAGAGTATTGGTATATAGTGCAAATTTCGTAAACTGTAAATAGAAGACACCATATATGTAGGATGGTTGGTAATAAAATCCATTGTGTTAATTATTTAACTTTAATTATCACCACACGTTATAATTAACGGATTAACGGTTTATCCGAATATCTGCGACAACTTGTTACTTTTATAGTAAACACGCGTATGTCTATGCTTCACAGCCGACTGCTGGATCTCGAATATGCCTTGTCTACGATCCGGACGCGCTTTATATTGCAAACTGTCATGCTCCCACTATACTCTGACTGTGGGTAGTGAAATAGAACCACAATCGGGTTTCCTTTAATAAAATTACTTCTACAACTACCGTTAGATTCCTAAGGGCCAATTTACAATTATTTATCATATGGGTTTTACACAAGAACACCCCGACACGGCCATACTGACGAGCACACGTCCTCGTGTGTGTGTCTACTGTCTATACATCATTTAAGGAAATCATTCGTTCGTTCATCCTGACTCAGTTCACATAATATAACAATTCGCAAAATGGTAATAATTATTATACAGTCTGGTCCGGAAAGCATTCCCTTCAGACAACCATTCAAGTGCGCAGATTGTTCCTTCAGTTTTAAAACTGGACCGAACTGTGCTAGACCGGGATAATTCCCCTTTAGCTTACACAAATTTCCTTTTTCTTTTCATAACTGGGCAGATCAGACTGTATTTTCTCTTTTTTTCTTTCACAGGTCTCAAAGAAACCCCTCAGTAATTATTAATTGTTAAATTACTTCTTGTGAACTGTGTCTATGAAAATGTTAACCTTACAAATCTTTCTTACTAAATGCTATTGCCATTTAATGAACTCTTGGAATCAATTATAACTTAAATGTTTGAGTGTATTATTCTCATCGAGCCTAGCTTGATTCTATGCTTCGGGAGTAATAAGAGTGCACGGGCACCTTGATGTTTGAACCATAAAGATGTACGAAACGTGACGTAGGTATAAACGTTTTAAAATTACCACCGGATCCAACGCGGCCCTGTCCTGAGAAGACCCGGCGAAACAAACTCAGCGGGCTTACTTTACCACTGGAAATAACGCGACACGACCCAGCTGTGAGTAGATCCAGCGAATCAAACTCAGTGGGCTTGTTTTTGGTCCAACTACTAAGTAGGTCTTATGTATTAAGATTTGATTTTGCTGCGCCGATACAACAGTTCGGACCGGCGCGGCGGGGCGTGCTCTGCACCTGCCGTCTGCATTTCGTTTCATCGTAGAGTCCATGAAGTTTGTCTGGAACAATGCAATATCCCTTTTTGAGATTGGCATCTGTGTACCTTTGCTTTAAGGTCGTGTTTTCTTTAAGTAATCTCTATTGTTGCGCACTTCGTCATATTTTCTTAAATTGCTCTACGAATCAACGAAAGTAAAATGGCAAAACCAAATTCAAACAAAAATGGAAAGATCTCACCAATTTGAAACACTCCTGTGAAGATGCAGGTGTCTTGGAACTTCCAGGGCACACAGTCACAGCTCCATGTCACTGCTCCTGATAACAATTAATGGCCTAGGCAGGCAGATGAGTTGGTGTGTCACGTGATGGTAAGCAGTCACCGCAGCACATGGGCTATTACAATACCAATGGTACAGCTGAACAGATGTGCATCAATCTTTCTTGATTGATTCTAGTAGTAGGTTTATTTTTTTTGTATAACTCCTACATGTAGGTAGTACAATTTGATAGTCATCGATATCAATGTTACACTAGATAAGACGTTATTTGTGAGAAATGTGTCCCACCTAGGTGCAGCGCATGTACCGTACACGAATCTTTCAAAAACGCGTAAGCGCCATGAAATTCGCGGCGCTTTCGACCTTTTGGTCGCGAGAAAACTACATCCTGAAAGCGATCTAGCGCTGCATGGTTATACTGTTTGGTTAGACGACTAATTATTTGTTCTACGCTTCAGCGATTTAGTTTCAACTTTTACCAAAATCGAACAAGACATTTGTATGGGATAGCTTCTCTATACGAAGTAATTTTATCTAAATTTTGATAGTTATGCCACAAATGGCAGTCACACATGAAAGACACACGACAGCTACTCACGTGAGTCACACATGACAGCCACATACGTGAACCACACATGACAGCCACATACGTGGGCCAAATATGACAATCACACACGAGAGTCACACACGACAGCTACACATAACAGTCACCAGTCATCATAATTTACCTCAAGTTATTATTTCTGGTACTCACGTCAGAATCTGCGCCAGCTGATGTCGATAACCAAGCGGTTGTGGCTACAACGTAGGACGATCCCACTTCTGATGTAGGATGGTTGGTAATAAAATCCATTGTGTTAATTATTTAACTTTAATTATCACCACACGTTATAATTAACGGATTAACGGTTTATCCGAATATCTGCGACAACTTGTTACTTTTATAGTAAACACGCGTATGTCTATGCTTCACAGCCGACTGCTGGATCTCGAATATGCCTTGTCTACGATCCGGACGCGCTTTATATTGCAAACTGTCATGCTCCCACTATACTCTGACTGTGGGTAGTGAAATAGAACCACAATCGGGTTTCCTTTAATAAAATTACTTCTACAACTACCGTTAGATTCCTAAGGGCCAATTTACAATTATTTATCATATGGGTTTTACACAAGAACACCCCGACATATATATCACTGGTTTTCATGTCAGTGTCTGTTTCTAAATGTTTTATGGCACGTACTATACAGCTGCACATTTTTTGTGTTGCTGAAAAATGGGTGAGGCGTGCAGATGCATTAAATAGAAACCGAGGTCAACAAAAATTTTTAATATTTTTCTCCCAATTTGAAATATAAATAAACGAAATATTACTATTTTTGTTGTTGTTGTTTGTTGGTCGTGAAACAAAACCATAAAAAAATCTGAATATATTCAGTGTTAGTGTAGGTTTATTATACATGTTTATTTATTTTTTGACGATCGTTCAATTTCAAGTAGGACAGTAAATTCAACAAAAGATTTTATACTAATTGCATTATATCACTGTTTTTACAATTTACCGTCGACTTATTCCCGGCAATGAATGCTAGGAATAAGTCGATAATTATGAGGAAGTTAATGATTATCATTGAAATCATATAAAAATAATAATTCAATTTCAAAGAACCACCGTCCATTATCATTTTTTTGAATAGTGACAGAGCCACGCTGTTGTCAGTCATAACTCAGCATGAATGGGCAGGCGTGTTCTGGGCAGGACAGTAAAATTGAAGTGGTATACCCCTTCGCTCTTCCAATCCTTTATCCTTCTCGCCTCCTCTCGATTTGTATCTGGCTTTATTCATAGACACTTTATAAAAATATTTTAGCTGTCGAATGTTTAGTCTTCTTCGCTCCAACTAAATTTAAAAGTCCTTCGAAAGGGACGCTTCGAACTTTGTCACTCCACTTTTTTTTTCGTTTCTATGGATCAGGAACAAATATGTGTAATGAATCCTATATCTAATTTCATTCGGTCCACACGTGAACTCTGGAACATAAACCAAGCATTGATTTCTCCCGCCAAACAGCAGTGTAAATGCACGGTTGAAAGGACATAGTTACCATAGTAACTTTCGGACATAATGTGATTTAACATCTTATGTCTCAGGATGGCGAGCGTAGTAGAATGAAGAATATTGCTTTGTATTTCATAGTGTTGTTTAGTTTCACCACTGTCTTTGAGGTCTATCGATTGCCATGAGACGAATAATATGCGCTAGTCATTCATTGGAATAAAAATAAACAATGTACCATAAAAGCAATGCAAAGCAGTTCCCAAAACACTAATAATCCGCATACTTCGTACGGAACCGTCCCCGAAGCTCATAATGTGGACGTTGATTGTTCGTGATGCGGCATTCATCAGTGCGTTTTGTATCGATCGCGCCGCGCATCGGATAGCCGGACAGGTCGTCGGAATAGTTTTGTTTAGTTGTTGATCTGAATTATTGATACGAGTTCAGTGCACCCGGTACGTATTTCGTGACCTCGTTATTTTAATGTCTATTTTATTTTTATTAATTGGTGATTATTATTATTCATTTTTAATGTTAATTTATTTGATTTTTTAGTGTGGTATTGAACTTTATATGGCTGTGATGCCTACAATGTAATTATAAACAAAAGTTTTGGTTGTGGAAATAAGCAATATTATTCCAAGGAAACACTATAACAAAGTACGTATATTTTCTATGTATTTTTTCTTTTTTTTTCTGTATCAGCCCATATACGTCCCACTGCAGGGCTCGGGCCTACTCTACAATCGAGAGTACGATTGAGAGTGGTTGTATGTATGTATTTTTACAAATTAAAAATCGAGTCAATATTTATATCCCATTTTCCGCTGTGTAGGTTGTGAAGTAACCCTTCTTAGTCATTGTCAAGATTCATCAGATACAAGCAAAATATATTGTCAAACATTTTAACCCTATGTTCTAAGTGTCTCAAATAAATTGTCCCAGAGTTTTTCTTTGAAATCCTTCAGTGTCAAGCAGTTTATTGCGCTTTGCACGTGAAATGTTACACGAAATTAAACGCTTTTTACTAATGTTGGTGTAATAGTCATAAAAATGAACGCTATGCAGTTTTATTTGACATTTTAGTTTAAGTCCATACACGAACCAGTGCTAAAAGCGGGGACCCTCTGCAATTGAGACCATTCTAAGTACTCTAGTCTAGTGCAGGATGTAACATTTCTACGAAAAATCTTGAAAATACTTGTAAAGTTCTCAGTTTTGCTCGAGATATTTACTTTTCGTAATGTCAAATTTTACTTCTATCTATCTTTATATTGAAATAAAAATATTTACAGATTTTTATTTTAATGTGTAACATTCGCTTAAATCTAAGAAACCATTATCTTTAATATCTTCAGCCTCCTAAGGTTAGACGCCAGCTGTGAAGCGAAAGGTCGCGGGTTCGATACCAAACCGAGAGAACTATTTTTGCGGCCGCAGATATAAAATTCGCAATATAAGTTTTTAATACCTACGACGCAAGAATTACTTTATATCTACTTTTAATTTTTTTCCTATTTTTTTCCAGTTATTCCCATATTAAGATAAAACGTAATTTTAACTAATTAAAACATATTGATTAAAGCTTAATAACCTCGACCGATACTCATAAATTCACTACGTCGACAATGTTCTATACTTGGATACATTGTAAGGTTTTACAAGTGTCAATATTTACGACGCTCGTTCGGTGTTGTAAATTTTATAGTTTAACTTGGTTATGATCATATTTTTAATATCTTACTTACTTTTTAATATTATACTTTGATCTATATTCTCTATATATATCTAATATATTTATGTAACGTTAATGTATTTCCCTGGGTAATTATAGTTTAGAATGTTATAGATAGAACAAAAACCAAAATAAATAAACCTAATAATCATTTCAATTTGTGCCAGACATGGTGAAAAGCTCGCCCCCTATCGCACCATGGGACGGACATAGTAGGCGCAATGTGGGTGTCCTAGAAGAACCTCTGCCTGCCCTTTCTGGGAAAAGGCGTGGGTTGATGTATGTAATAGTCACATACATAGTTCTGACCCTACGCTCTTAAGATCGAGTCTAGTGCCCTGGATATCAGAAACTACGAGAGACTTTTCGGTTAGTAATATTTTCTTTTACATTTGGAGAAAACGAAGAATAAAGAATAAATACATAAAAATAAATCTATATATATAAAAGAAAGTCGTGTTAGTTACACTACTTATAACTCAAGAATGGCTGAACTGATTTGGTCGAAAATTGGTGGAGAGGTAGCTTAGAACCAGGAGAAGGACATAGGATACTTTTTATCATGTTCCCAGTTTCCCGAGTTTCTATTAGCTTATTAACATTTTCTCATACAAAATGTTCATGGGTTTGTAACTGTCAAACATTTAATGTTCATCCCGTCGTTACGGTAAACTCTTCCCTCAAATTAAAAAACGTATTTGAATAAAGGTTTCGAATCGACAACATATATCCACAATATTCGATTAATGGCGTATTTTAGATTTTAAAGATGTAAATTAATGACATTAATTAAACGGATTGACGTTTAAATTGGTTGTCAAATAATGCGTTCAGAAATGTATTTTGTGTGAACTAAGGAGAATATATCAAGCTACATAAATAGAGACAATTAAATAAATAATTTGCCCACGTAATAAGTTTTTTTTATTCAAGAAATAAAATTAGGGGTTTTTGTCCATATAGACATGCCAACCCCATCATAACTTTTTACCATATTTATCTTTAATATTTGTACTAAACAATTCAAAGTCGCGGATCACTGCTGAAAGGTTGTGATTAAGCGACAGAAATTTAGTGCCAGCTCCGATGTAGGTCTTGACAAAATGTTTTGTATCAGACCTATATCCAGTCTATTTACATTCCACTTCTTCAGCAGTAGATCGCGTTCATTTTTATTTTGGACGCATTCCATCAGCAAATGTGTTACATCTTCGATCTTATTGCAAATGGTACAGTTCGGTGAATTCGTTTTCTTCATTAGGTAACTAAATTTTGCCGATGGATAATGTTCGGATCTAAGTCTAAGTGCTAACTTAACATAATTTCTGCTTAAATTATTGTATTCAAACCAGGGAGAACGAGGGAGCTCACCTTGTATAGTCTTATACCATATGCCTTTATTTGTGGATTTAATTTGAAAGTCCTCTTCCCAGGTCTCAAAACAAAGTTTTTAAATTTAGGTATTATTTCCCAATGGTCCGGTAAGTAGTTAATTAATTTGCCATTTATTGCTGCCAACTTGGCTATACGGTCAGCTTCCTACGTAAAAAGTTATATTTACTTCTTTTCAAGATCGAATGTCACTTTTATCACGAATTTTTACAGTAGCCTTTCCTTTGCTATAATTCACTGATAGAAATTAATATAATATATCTTATCTGAGCGAGATAGGTTATATTTTACCTAAATATTGCTTGCAATATTTTTGGAAAAGCAGCATTGTGGGTGTGAAATAAGGGATGGAATATTGCATGGATAATCAACATCACTAAAGTTTTTAATGTCAAAAATTCATAAGGCACAATATTTGGATATGGAGAGACGGGATGTAATAGAGTGTGAGGTACGGGAGAGAACTGGGATAGCTGGCAGATTTGATAGGACGAAGTGTAAATGCACGGTATAAGACGGAATGGAAGAGAAAGGACGGGACGAATCGAGAAGTGACTGAACAGACGCGTTAAGACGGGATTTAGTAGGACAGTAGGATAGTCAAGTCGTCAAGTCGTCTACGTCAAGTGTAGGCATACAAGTTGTTAAGTTATTATGCTAAATAATTGAATATAATATGAATCCTATATAACCAAGGCAAAGCAAAGCGTGGCCGGGTCAGCTAGTAATAAATAAATAATACTTATTAATAATAATCATTTAAAAAGTCACGCGATTAAACAATCTCTGTTACATGAATAGGCAGCAAAAAAGTCAGTTCAATTTACAGTACTACCACATATAATTCACCAATATGAAATGGCCAGATATTTAAATAAACCTTGTAATACTATTACTTCTTAAGGCTGAGTCTGCTAACTCTATTTTTAGATCGACTTTGCGTAGCATCGGCGGATACAAATATGCTTGACTCAAGCACTATGTAACATATCAGCATATACGTCTTCTATATGGCGAAGCGTGGCCTTAATCCACCACGCTGGCTGTATGCAAATATTTACGATGGATTTTAAAAGAATAGTACCTCGTATCGGATTTTGCAATCCAGACATAAAGTTTGACTTAGATTTATATAGGGGTGCATATTTAAGCTACGACGTAAAAATCGGATTGATGTTTGATTTAAACCTTTGTTTGTCTATGACATAATGGTTCGCAATTGTATGGACTAAAAATAATACTGTATTTCAATATTTAAAGACTAAAGCTATGAAAAAAGTAGTGTACAATTCGCTAGTTCTTTTGTAATAGTCCCTTATAGCCTTTAAAGATCCAAACATTTTTTTAACTTTTATGAAAGCTTTTAAATACTAACTTCTATTTTCACAGTTCATATTTCATTACTCGTAGTTTGTACACCTAACATTCTATTTTCAAAATTAAAACCAAAATTCGCAAATGAACTTTTACTCGCATTTTCCGTATGGTTGACGGATTTCATTTAGTGGGCTGTAGTTTGTAGCGTGACACCGCGACAGTTAATTTAGAGAAATGGCCGGCAAGCGTCATCAATCACTCACGCGCCGCGCAGATTACACCCGCATCAACTTCGCTCAAATTGTTCTGAACTATTTCACTTCCACATTGAACATTTTGTACTAGTTTGAGCTTAATTTAACCTTTTATTATGTGTATTTTTTCACGTCAATTGTGTGATGGCAAAATGTATTTAAGCCTGTTGAATACTGGCCACAAATCTTAGGTACAGTTGTCTTAGCGGCATTGTCGTGACCGATACGACTACTTTTCGTATGTTCAATTTTGATATTACAACCATAAACTCATGCCTTTCTCCAGAAGGGGTAGGCAAAGATACCCACGTTTCGCCTTATATTTGTTGTGAAGCCTATCGCCATATATATATATATATATATATATATATATATATATATATATATACTTACATACATTTACATATATATATATATATATATATATATATACTTACATACTTACATACTTACATACATTTGCCCGTCACGGGAAACGAACCTGAGACCTCAGCTTTGTAATCATACTGTAGTATAACTGCGCCACCAAGGCAGTCAAATTTGATATTATTTATTTTTTAATATTCCACATATTACCACCATACATATTCATTTTGAATTTATTAGAGAACAGTGCAGTGTTCGAAATAATGGAAATACATTTAACTGCACCAAACAATCTCGTTTATATTTAACGATACCAATCATGAATCGAAATAAATCAAGCACAAAACATTAAAAGACCACCACAAATCGTTTCATTATAATCGTGAGTAAACATGGAAAATGTGAACATTTATAAAATGGCAATATAACTACTAAAAGCTGACCGCGAAATGCGTGACAATTTATTGGTTGAGTGTTGTAGGCTGCGGTCGGCGCATGGTCAACCGTTTCATATCCCGTATGTGTATGGCAGCTGATGACAGCAATCCAGTACTAATTACTGTATTGTCAATTGGCTCAATGTTTGGGAGTATTTATTCTGTCCATTAGTTGAATTACTAATTATTTTAGGGGTCCTTACCAAAAATTTAAATTGGAGCCATTATAGTACTTTGCTATCCATTTTTCTGTCAAGAAAAAATCCATTGAACTAGAATAATTATTTTGGAAAAAAAGTAAACGTATCGTAGTATAAGTAGAGGAAAATTAGATGATCGGAGTAAAATCTGTTTTTTTTTTTCTACCAATACAAACTTTAGACTTGCAGTTGATAATGAAATTAAGTAGTAAAGGGTATTTTAATGGCCATATCGTACTTGGCCGTTTTCGTCTATAGTATATAGACCCAGGCTGGTTAAAAAATCTGAAGTTCTGAGTAATATTGCTCCTGTTAATAGACAGGCGAACCATTATACGAACGATCTGCTAAAAAAACATTATACATTGCAGTTTCACTACCTTTGTGTATTTAATTATGACTTCGTGGGTTATATATGATGATCAATACTTCAAAATAACGTCAGAGATGTACATTAAAGATGGATTATTTCTGGGAATTTAAATACAAAATCACGAAATTATGATATAAATGATATGGCACTTAACCGGCAATAATTTGCAACGTTTTTCCGAGAGCACAGCTGTGACATTAAAATATTTTAATAGTCGTCATACCACAAATGGCTGAGAACAATTAAAAACAGACTAATTTTAATGCATGTTTTATGCATTAAATGTTTTAAATTTTGGCAATGTTCTGTATGGCAGTATGCCACTGGAACCGTGTTTAAATCTCTATTTGAAAAGGACAGTCGTTTCCAGCACTGCGTCGGGCAGTCACCTATAAACTGCACAGGTGTAATAAAGGTTGCAGGACGGATGGAAGCAGTCCACTTCCAACTCGTCTCTGGGGATATCCTTGATATGATGGACTTCCTGTGGCTAGAGATGTTGCTATTCATTGCAATTACCTCTATTTAAAATTCGTGTCAATCAAGTTGATTTCCAAAAACGTGCACACAAACAAACATAATATTATCTGAGTAATTATAGTGGTAACATTAATCAATATAATAAATAAATAAATAAATAACCCGCAACATAGTAGTACGTAAGGGGTAAGTACGTCAACACATATAAAATATAGGAGTTTACGTTCTTACCTCTTCCATCTTAGTATTGCGGTGTTATCCCAACGCACATTATAGAAATAATACGAATTCCAAAAGCTTGCGTTAAGGTAGCGATACATAAAACGTAATTTATAATTGTTTAATTTTAAAATATTCGAGCCTATCTCTAATATAATAATAGTTACTTAAATAATTAAACAATACATAAATTGTAAACATTAGCTGTATATTTGAGTATAACATTAAAAATAATGAAATAACATCCCATGAAAATGAATTTCCGATTGGCCGTCTCGGTAGCGTACTTGTGCGTAAGATTACAAAGCTGAGCTCTTGGGTTCAAATCCTGAGTCTGGAAAAGTTATAAGTATTCGATTGTTCTATTCATTATCAGATCAGAGTCGGGATATGTGTGCTCTATAAGACGATTCAGTATACCCTATCACTTCGGGAGACAGAACATACAAGGCGAAATGTGGGTGTCCTGGTACCTTTGCCTACCCCTTCTGAGAAAAAAAGCGTGAGTTTATGTATGTATGAATTTCCAGTTATAATAAATTCTCTAACTAAATAAAGTTAGTCAATGGGTCTCCAATTCTTAGACATTGCATAAAATGTATTAAACGCCTAACGAACAGTTCGCAGTGAATATGTCGCTCGGAGTTTTCAGGCGCTCCGTTTTTAATTAATATCGTGAAAAAATATTTTTCGACGTTTGACATTCCATTATCCCTCATTTCACGATCGTCATACCTTTTGAAATAACAAGATGAAATGTTCTTTGTTCTTCACAGATATTTATTTTTATTGAATAATTGTTGCGAGTTTTATTTCTTTTTTGGTCTATATTCATCTTCGAGATATGTATGAGATTTCAATTCATGTCCCTTTTGGTCTAGGCTGGGCCGTAAAAAAATATACAAATAGCTACCTTTTTAACCATAAGTATGTACGCCGTACCAACATAAATAATAACCATAACATCGATATCATAACCTATAAAATTAATACAAATAGCGACCAAAATACAGTATGGTGGGAATTTGTCCTGGTTACCCATGCAAGTATGTAAAGCTCCGATTAGTCGTGGAGAGTTTCGCACCACGAAGGTGCGACTGTCGTAAGGATATAAAAAAAATTCATCCAGTAAACAACAGAATACGATTCTTGAAGCGAGAAAATCTCTTCCTGACATCGTTCTATTACATTACGCAATGAAATCGATATGCGTATGACCAAATCGAACCGACCAGCATAATTGTAACAACTGACGTGAGATAACCATCTCTCTACACACTATGCTTTTTTTTTTCTTGCACGTGGAAATCCTTTACGGATCCATTTAGGTATGTCGGACTCACCGTTCTAATATAAGGTCAATAGAACGTCCTACCGACTAAAACCCCGTGATATACCGCTATCTCCTCTAGAACAAAGGTTGTGGGATACGCGCGAGCATGCAACCGCAAACACACTATGCTATTACAATGGAAGTGCATTGGATTTATAATGGATAAATAATAATACACATTGCCGTAGTTAAAAAGGAGTTGTCACGAGCTTATCCATACAAATCTTTCTTTTATTTTTCTTTTGAAATCTAAGGGTTCTTTCAAACAACAAAAGGTTTTTAATGTATTTCAAGCAATAAATTAATAGGTGCGAACCACGAAAATCTGTAAATGACGACGTAGCGTATTTGACATGCAAAATGGTGAAATTGTTCTATAATTGCCTTACTGAACCACTCTACTCGTGTAGAACAAAGGTTGAAATACGAACTATTAAAGGAGGTATTTATGTAGGTACCTGAATATATTAATACCTTTGTGTAAATTGAATTATGGAATTAATTTTGCTTTTGTTTTGTTACAGTATTCAACCATTTTAGTTAAAAGGAAAAGCTTTCGCGCAACCTTCAATTGTTTCCTTGACCCGCAAATATTTTAATATTATGAAAGGAACGAAAACATATATTTGTGGGAGACATATAAATGACATTGTTACATTTCTTATGAATATAGGTGGCCTTCGTTTACAACATTTAATTGGCTTCTGTCCTCGTTATTTCGTGTATTATTTTGGTTTTCAGAAACTTCCATTAAACAGGGTTTTGTTTTAAATCTATTCATTAACATTTCACTTATTTGTGAAAATATGTACTGCATCAGCCCATATACGTCTATATACATTCTTATTCATATACCTTCTCGCTTATTATATCATAATTAAATTAATAATTATCTTAACCACCTACCATCTCATATTACCTAGACTACACTATACTACAAACTACAGCCAAAACCTCTCATGCCAATTACATATAAAATACCCTATCACCGAAATAACAGATATATTTAATCCAAAATGAATACGCGTAACCAACGTTTCGAAGGCGTGGCTAGCCTTGGCGATTAAGTGATTAATTGTCCGGCTCGCTGGTTGAGGGTTAATAAATGATAAGTAATAACAGCGCTGTTATCACGTCCTATATAAAGTGGTAGATTTGACCCACATAAACCGTGGTCTGGACGGGTTAAGTAAATATACGGGCTCGATTATAATCTGAACGCTAGCGCATCCGTGCAATTATTCGAATAGTGTTATTTTGATTGTGATTTCAATGTATTTTTTTAAATTATTGTAATGAAAAATGTCTTGCTTATTAATCATACATATTGCGAGATTTGTAATATATTTATTAAAAAGACATCAAACACTCAAATTAATGAAAGTTTTCCTACTTCAGACACTTCCAAAAATATTTAAGTTTGATTAATTGTAATCAAAGCAACTATACGCTATATTTATTCTAATTTAAAAGTTATAATTAATTTAACATAAACGTTATACAGTTTTAACTTCTTACTTTCTTAACATCAACAGCCCAATTACTCGCTCTATTAAAAATATTTCAATAAATTTGTATGCCCTAAGCCGGTGTACGAAAATTCTTTCAAGATTATCTTTATAGATCTGAGTTACAGACGGAAGGCCAGCCTGACCGGATAAAGGGGTGATTAATATTGTGCCCGACAGTTTTGGATAAATAATTGCTGGGAACTATTTGCGGGAATGCCAGTTCTAGCTTGGGACAGATGGCATGAATCATGTAAATGTCTGCGTATTTTGACAATAAATTGGGGAATTGTGTGTGTGCGTGTGTGTGTGTGTGTGTGTGTCTGAACAAATGTTATGAGAAAAAATTGTTTTTCTAAAATATACTGATGTATGAGTAGTTCTTTAAAATAATGATTTCCAGCAATGTCCAATATCTAAGAACTTTCGTTCCTGGTTTACATTTTTTGTTGTTATCTAAAGATTCTGCAGGTGATGACAAATCACCACAAACGAAATTAAAATAATTTATTGGATCCATTAAGATTTTCTACATAATTCAGATTCAATCATTTTTTTTTATGTACCACCCGGTTGAGAAAGCGGTTTCACTAGAGAAGAATGGGCAAGAAACTCTAGTGTGGCCCTTTTCAAACCCAGTTTATAATTTATTGATTATTACAAAAAATACAAGTGGTTTAAATCAGAGTAGTTCATTAATAAGATTTGTTATAACATTTTAAAAACACATGTTTTAATATAACCACCAAGACACTATCTTTAAAAAAATGTAGGAAAACCGCAACAATGCCTTAAGTGTCATAGTACGGCTGAGATACCTCAATTTACTTTGCTCAAATAAGTGGCCTCATAGTTGGGCGCCACGCCAATTACGCAAATACAGTAGTGGACGCAGTCGGCAGTATGTGGTTCAGTTACCAAGCATAACTACGATGGCTACCTGTATTTTTTTGAGTGAAAAAGAATCGTATCAGCCCATATACGTCCCACTGCAGGGCACGGATCTACTCTACAATCGAAAGTACGATTGAGAGTGGTTAGGCCATATAGTCCACCACGCTGGCCTAGTGCGGGTTGGCGGACTTACATACCATAGAAATTCTTAGAAATCGCTATGGTATGCAGGTTTCCTCACGATGTTTTCCTTCACCGTTTTAGTGCGTGGTGATTGACTGTCAATAAGAAAAAGAATATGGGACAGATATTTCGCATTAAACTGACGTCGTTTTAGACATATTATGATTGCATAAATATTATGGTTATGATGTATAGAATTTAAAATAATTCGAATCGGTTTTACTGCTGTAATCTTCAGACAGTCGAATTTGATAAGCCAAAAAGTGGTAGATCCACGTTGTTATCAGTTATGACTCAGCATGAATGGGTAGGCTCTTCCGGGGCGGTACCACTGTCTTACAGAAGATCGTAAAGCGATCGTTCTGCTGTCGCGTTTAGTACGCTGAGCTAGATTGCTTGATGCCCAACCTTTTTCGTTCCAGTTCCTCTCCCGATTTACTGGGCTGCCAACACATTCTACGCCCAAGCGTTATGGACGTTCATGGTCGGCACTGATTACTTACCATCATCTGACCTGTTTGCTCGTTTGTCGCACCTATGCAATAAATACCGGACATATGTGTTAACATAATACACAAATCATAAAACCAATCCTTGTACGACAAACCACGTAATTGTAGACAGAAAACAATCTATCCCACAAAATCAAATCATTATACTGCAATCTACAAAAATAACCTATTTAAAGATCGATCCACATGAACCGATATAAAAGAGATTTTCTCATAAATATAGTAAGTTTTAATTGCTACATTTTCCACATAATTGGTTTCCGTTAAGTGTAGACCATTTCTGAAGCACCAAGGTATTAATGTTAAGTGCAAAGAAACCTCAGATATCTGAGACCACTAACGGTTTAATCGAGGTTTTAATTAAGGCTTCGCCACAAGCTCGGCCACCCATACTGATAGTACAGAACCTCTTTTTATGTAGAATAAAACCTTTTTAAAATAACGGGTACACGTCTTGGGACGGAAATAAGCTTGGTTAACCCTAGATTTGTGAATTGTTTGGTTTTGTTTTGTCTTTCCTAATTTGTTGTTGTAAATATTTATTTATTAGGTACGATAGTACTGGCATGTATGGCAGTTTATAAGTAACTTACATTTTACCCAAACCTCTAGGTTATACTAATGGGACCTTGCTTAACACTTCAGAGTAATAGTGACGTTTATTTTTCAAAAGGGCTTGGCTAAGAGACTACACTGCTTGATTAAGTGCATTCCAGAAAAAAGAGTATCGAGGTTTCCTATGGATTATAATACTGTGATCATAATATACTTGTGTACTTATAAATGCGCTTGCTGATGGTAGTAGATGCTAGAATAAAGGCCAGGAAAGTATTTTTTTATACATGGTCTGGCAAACAAGCAAATAAGTTACACCCAACGTTTGGATCGTAGATGTGTTGCCGGAACATCAAATCGGCAGAGAAGAGGGAAGGAAAAATTATGCGAAGAAGAGGGTTATTAGGCATAAGCCAATTTCACTCATCCAACGAAACACGAGAGCAAAACTATCACTCGACTTGCCGATCTCCTCTGAGAGATTAAATAGGAAGTATTAAAGATTTTCAGTCTCCATAAATGTAAGTTAAATTCATTATCAAATTAAATTCCATTTCTAATTTCACCCACTAATCTAGACCTGTAATCTAGTCTCCTATCTGAGGATTTAAGCAATCATTTCCCGACTAACGTTTTGGATAATAATAGTTTTCAATGTAGACTTACCTTTAGATAACGGCGAGCACAAATGCGGTGGCTTTCATCTCGGCCTTTGTGTCTGACCGCCCGCTTTGCTCAAGACAGTGCATCTAACTGTTTGCGCGAGATAACTTGACCTTTCACTTTCACCCGACAAAGGCTGCAAGGGGTTATATTAAAATGTGCTTCAGTTTAATTTAACTAGATTTCTACGGAGTAGGTTGTACTTGAAATTATATTAGCTCAAGTAATTGTACATCATTAAGTATTTATTTTATGCTACTTACCTTATACTTAAAAAATGTTATACTCGTAATTAGTGTCTTAGCTTATAAAGCGTTTAATTTAGGAGAATTATTAAAACTACACTCTCACTGAATAGTCGTCAAACGGAGATTAGAAACAAAAAAGGCCTAGAGCCTATAAAGTTCTCACCATTCCGATACAAAACATATTCTGAGGAGCGTGAGAAATTCAAATTCAATATTTACATGACATGCTTTCCCAGAGATTGTCAATTTTAGGGAAAGCTTGCATGACAACATAACATCATTTATAATGCATGTTTTGTCGGCCGTATATTGCGATGTCTGCGGCTAAGGAATTGCTTGCAAATGTTGAATGATCGCTATATATTAGGACTAGCGGTCCGGCCCGGCTTCGCCCGGGTATAGGTACTTTTTGAATCCAGTCCACTTTACACACAAGATCTATTTTGCATAATAACTATTTTAAATATTTAAATGAATATCGAACATAGTTCAATTATTTGCACGTCCCACGTGAACACTACATTTTGTCGGAATAAAATTATGTAATAAAAGTAGGCTATGCGCTAATCCAGGGTATCGACTATCACCATACCAAATTTCGTCAAAATTGGTTTAGTAGTTTGAGCGTGAAAAGGTAACTGACACACAAACTTTCACATTTATAATATTAGTAGGATTTATAAAGGCTTACTTTTCGTTTGAATTATGGGGAAACTACACAATATCTTTTCATCATGTACATATCCAATCCTCACGTAACTATAATTATTGAGTGTGGCCAGTGATGACATAGTGTGACATTCTAGCTCCTCACTATTGGCCTAATGAAAAAGTCCAAGGTCGGTGAGCGACTTGTTTTTTTGAGCTTTATTATTATAATAAAGGTTCCCGGTGTTTGTAAAGAAAAAGAAAAAAATCTCTAAAGCAACATTTTCCTAAGAAAATGAAACCCTAAGGTCTTATAATATCGAAAGAATGTTGAAACACGGAAAGGTAAAGCTGACAAAATATGCCCAAGTTCTTAATAATTTTTTTACCTCGGTGACATCCATAACTTTATGAATATTCAAAAAATATTTTTACAATATAACAATAAGCTACCTTTCAAAATACACTTTTTACATACATAAACTCATGCTATTTCTCAGAATGGGTCGCCAGAGGTGCCAGGACACCCATTTCGCCTTGTATGTTCTGTCCCACGATGTGATAGGTGGCGAGCTTATCGCCATATTGGACACAAATTCCTGACACTGGGCTGATAATGAATAGAAAAAATTAATATCACTTTGCCCAACCCTGATTCGAACTCGAGACCTCAGCTTTATAACCGTACCTGATAAGATAAAAAAGTGCTTCGGGGGCGTAGTTGTACACAACGAAGCACTTTTTTTTACTTTAAATACATATATTATCACCGAGTACATTTTATATTGATTATTAAAATATTGTCGGCTATCCTTAACATTGCGCAAAATTTCAAATTATTCCGAGTAATAAAATGACTTTTAAAATTTCGTGATATACAAGGGAAGGTAATAAAAAGGTGTTAAAAACAAAAACGGCAAACTTAAAAACTAGGTGACAACAAAAATTCATGCGCATTTTTCCCAACGTCTAACGTGTAATCCCGAGCTATCATACCGCATTGTTATATGCGGTCGACACTGATAACTGCGGCTATTGTTACAGCACGGTTCAAGCTACTACCATTGTTAGCCATACTGCTGACCGGCAAGCTGTGTTAGGTTCTGTTTTACAAAAGTGATTAAGTGACTGGTCATTGTTATGGTAATTAATAAATAACTGGGTCGTTGTTAAAGGCGTTGTTTAGATTTTGTATGTATTAAAAGTATTTCACATCAGAGAACTGAATCGCAAAATGTAAATCAGAAACAATTGACTAAGGGCAGATTTTATAGTGCTAATTTATGTTTTTAAAAATCGATCATCGTAAATCTAAGTTTACAGCTATATCATTGCTGAATAAATAGAAAAACGTAAAACTATATTCAGATCCATTTGCGTGATAAGTGTATACCTATATAATTGTAACTTAAACTTAGTTATTCAATGACTCAATCAAATTTGATCTGCTGTAGCTAGATGCCTACCGATTAGCAACAGGTCACATTAGGCAGCCTCAAGAAAAGGTTTTGTCCAGCAGTAGACTTTCTATGGCTGCTCATGATTCTAGACTGCATGATCCAGCAAAAAAAATCGTCCCAAATAATTGTGTATAAGTTATTCGTAAATACGAACTACCTCGTAGCAAGTTGCCAAAGTTTCGTAAAATAAATATGGACTATATATAAAAGAATTTTTAAAAGAGTTGCACAAAGGCCACTGCGACGGTTTAAATTTTTAATGGGCAGCGAGAATTTCACCAATAGTAAAACGAGGAAGTATTGCATATTTTTCACAACATTTTTGTATCAAGGCTTTTATGCGGCGTGCACAACTGCCGTACAGAATACACTACATGGCATTATGAAATAAAATATTCGTATTCATATAAAATAATAAAAGTACTTCCCAAAATACTATACATAGGCCTCTTTCATGCGAAGTGTCAGACGCCTATAGGGTGGACGGACGACCTGGCTAAGGTCGGAAGTCGTTGGATGCAGGCCGCTTCCAAAAGGTCAATGTGAAGGTTCTTGGAAAAAGCCTGTGTTAAACAGTAGGCTTCCTGTGGCTGAAGAGAAAGAGATCGCTATTAGAAATGTCTAATATGTGATATCTGAGATAGCAATGGTGATTATGGTACGCAATCACGCTCACATTTTGGACGCAATAGCAAATTGTTACTTAACGATGATTTTCTGATAGCAGGGGTAACGATGGTACCAATCAGAATAGTCTAAGCTGTACATACAGCGAGAATATCACACACAAGAATAGTACTAATTAGATCATGACCCACTTTACCGCTATCATATTTTACGTTCGTATACGATCTCGCCAAACATTTTCGCATCCCTATTCTTTTTAGATATGATAGACCAGATAGAAATAAATAAATTGTCCTAAATAAACCCCACATTATGATTGAGTATCGGAAATCACGAGAGACTTTTCGAAACATATACCTGATGTACCCAAAAATATTGATTTTCATGTGGGGATTGAACCCGCGGCTCCCATTCCATAGCCGGAATTTAACCAACTGCACCACAGAGGCTGGCTACACAGTACCTTTAAAAGGATATAACTTTCTTTTTGGCTTGAAGTTGAGTCCTTTCTACACACACATTCACACGAACCTTGTGCATTTGTTTTGCTAATCCTCGTGATTAGGCTGTGTTTTTTAACGATTTCATTTTTTTATTTAAATGAAACAGTGTTATAATCCTATTTCCTTTTCAAACAATATATAATGAGGGTTGCCCTTAGAACAATTGTCAACCAAATGTTTATCCAGGCTCTGAGCAAATATTACCAGCATTTGTAATACCTTTATTTCTATGGGTTTTCCACCATTAATCTACGGAAGCAGCTAAAAGGAGAGACATATCTGTGATTTTTCGAAGTCATGTGTGTATTGATAGTCAGTCACCACACACTATAACGGTGAGGTAACCTTCATACCAAAGCGATTTTTAAGAATGTCTATGGTATTTGTATCCGCAAAGACGGACTAGACTAGTGTGATGGACTATAATTGTGGCCTACTCCCTCTTAATCGTACTCTCAATTATAAAAAAAGCCCAAGTACATATATGGACTGATACAGATGAAGTTACAGATCGCTATCCGTGAGAATATGAGTATCTTATAGACTCTTTAGGAATAGCCAAACGTAACGTAATCGCACAGCTAGTTCACAACTTATCACTACCAAACAATACTGCCATTTTAGTCTTCTCCTACCGAGGATATCTATGGACGGGAAAACAGAACTACCTTGTGAACGTTCTTAATAACTGAACTGAAACTAATAGACGTTAATTGCGAGTCGGCTAATGTAATGTGGTCTTGGTTATTACAGGTTATTCGGCTTATTATCTTTACAAAACTGTTACGCGAAGACATATTTTCATTCATCTCTAAGAATCCTCGGGTTGTCTTCTTATGCTTTGACTGCTATAGGTCGAAGATCTTGATGATAACATCAAACCATTCGCTTTTCATAGTAAGTCGATAAAAACAATCTATTTTAAGACTTTCTTTTACCAGAATATGTTACAATACCATTAATGAACGTACAAAATACGTCGTTGTGCACATTTCAACGAGGAACCATAAATCGCGCGAGGAAATCGCCGGCGCCATTGTGTTTAGTTCATTCGGTTATCGTGCAGTTTAACACGGATAAATGCAGACGCGACAGCTTGCAGGCACGCCGGACCATTCATTTACTTCTTTATTCAGCATCTTTATACGTGATTGGATATGTTTTTGCAGGGTTAACTTGTGGGTTATAAAATTGATTTAAAAATAAATAAAAGCTGTTTTCATATCTCTGAAGTACCCGTCTGCAGGTAGTTCTGATTGTAAACAAAAATGTTTTTTTTTCTCATTTAAAGTAACATGAGAGTTTCAACTAGTAGTTTGACACAACGAAGGTAAAGTCAAATCTTAAAAGAGTTATCCAATTAGATTTTCATAAACTTCATAAACATCAAAGACGAAAAACAAAACTCAAGTAATGTAATCTTAGAGTAATTACCTCTAGAGAGATTCACGCTGTAACCGCACATGAGACATCAATAGCTATATCTAGCAACACAAGAAAATAAGCGCCATATTGTGGCCTTAATTTAAAATAGACCCTATTCCAATGATATTAGGTTGCTTTATTGCTTGAACGACGTCGCTTTGTCTGGCGAAATTCTTTTTTCGCCCAACGACAAAACGCGGCACGTCACATGAAATAGAACATTATTTTGCATCTCATTCTGACATAAAGAAATTCGTATCGGTGTGTCTCATTTTTGCGATGTACAGTACATTTAGGCTCTCTCTAGAGGTAATTACTCTAAGAATGTAATATTTAGTTACATTAGTATCGAACCATAAAGATCCAAAAGCGAATGCCAATTCTGTACCTTTTAGCTTATACTGCTTCACGTAATAACAAATGTAAAAGATACCTTATACCCACGTACTCTCATATCAATAATATTGTATGCGTCTACATTTTAAATGACTATAGTTTATGTTCAAAGGACCTTAGATGCGACCTTTGTCTCGCATTAAGCGCTAGTGACCGTTAGACCCTCTCCAGAGGCGTATATAGGGTGTAAACGAATATTTTATTCATGAACAGCGGAAAATATTCGAGACCCATAAGCATGGACTTAGAAGGCGTTGCAAGCAAAGTTTCCCAAAATATGAAGAGAATTTTATTCGAGAGGACTTTGCCCTTGGCACTTATC
This sequence comes from Hyles euphorbiae, assembly GCA_023078785.2. NCBI lineage: Eukaryota > Metazoa > Arthropoda > Insecta > Lepidoptera > Sphingidae > Hyles > Hyles euphorbiae. The sequence goes on along the minus strand of CM041051.1, from coordinate 4,815,987 downwards.
AAGCTTTTGATGGCAGTTTTAATGTTAACGTTTTCAGAAAAGAAAAATTAAAACGAGTTTCGAGTAACTTTTGTCGTGTTTTCTTTTTTGTTGATAGGCTTTGTTATGTTTCTTCCCGACACACTTCAGGTTTTTGTCAAAAGGAATATTGTAAAGATGAATTAATGTGTAAAATTAGATGGGTCTATATTTTATACATGATGTAAATATTAAGCTGCTTTTTTCAAGAGTGTAACAGTTCAATTTGTAACGTATAAGCGACGTGGGTTCTAATAACTGACTGGTAGTAAATATATATTCCTTCCATCTGGTTTAGGGCCTAATCTATTATTTTTAACGTTGTAAGTAATAAACTCTTTGAAAACCTATTAAATCTATTTAAGAAATAATTTTAATAATTTTGAACATTACGAATTTTCAATTGCTATTTTAGTCGATCTCGCAATACGTGAAACAATGCAGACAGTAAATAATTAGAGGTTGACAGTAAAAACCTTTTGGACGTTATTAAAACATTTGCTATTGGAAACTAGAGTTTGTTACTTGTCAAAATATATTTTAATAAGTTAATGTCATAATTTTGTATTATTATTTATATCCAACGGTTACGTAATACATAATTATAATCCGGATGAATTTTAAAAATCCTTATCGTAATAAGCAAGTAGCAAATTTATAAAAGTTGGTGGTAGGAGCAATAGAAAAGAATGCAAAATGAACGACGTGACGTCATCTTCCATAAGGTGCATGCGTGCGAAAGAAAAACGGGTCCCCACGGCCTACCACACTTTTTAAAATATTAATATGTCAGTCATTTTATAACCAATTTTGATGCTTTTCAAATTATGTTATTTATAAGCGATTTTACCGCCTTTGCACCCCCACAGGACAAAATATATATATACAGACAAGGTAAAATGGCGCAACTTGGAGGAGGCCTATGTCCAGCAGTGGACAACAGTTTAGGCTGATGATGATGATGATGATGATGAAGCGATTTTTAAGGAACCATTACAGTCATGCTCAAAAACGCACCTTATATACAACCCTATTATCTAACCAATCCCAGTGCAAACTAAATTACTTTAACAATCAGTCTGAGAACGAACTACGCATGACCCATTACAGAACAATGAACAGAATGAATTACTCACCGACGGACCGTAAACATCGGACGGATTTGCAAGAGTGGCCAATAAGTTTGTCAAAATACACCAATTCGCGAGGGGAAACTGGATTACCAGGCCTCACGTTTAAATGTTTTGCAGTTGGGAAGTGCGAGCTGTAAAATTTCAACAAAGAATTGCTTGGCCCCGGGCGGTTGTTTCCTTCCAAGTTTACGATTTGTACATTCGTTCTCTAGAATTATATTACTTAATACTAACTCTTGTCCATTCATCTGCTCGAAGTTTGCTTATGCTGTTACTTTTATTTTAATTCCTCTGTTACTTTTCGGAATTAGGATATAAAAATTGATATTACCTACTTTGCTCCCTTTCGTATTAATATTACTTATTGTTTTTAGTGTACTTACCATAGCGATTTATTTATTATACGAATTTAACTCACAAGGTCAACGTTTACAAATTTTATAAAACATAACTTGTCACTTTAATTTTCGAACCTTTTTTTTTCAATGAATAACGAGACGAGCATGCTATTCGCCTGATAAGTGATACGAAAGCTCATGGGTAGACGCAAAACCTAACAACACCATCAATAAAAAAATCAATGGTTGTCATTCCACTGCGCTCGCCATAGTGAGTTAAGTCTTATTATGTCCAGTAGTTACTCTAGCTACAGTGAGCTAAATCAGGACACAACAGTGTATTTACACTGCTCTTTTGGCGTGAGAAATAAACATAGCGGCGGTACGTAACTAGAAGCCTCTCATATGAGACCATCAGTTAGTTTTTTTTATCGCTCCAATATAAATTTAACTCCAAATATCATTTATCCAAATTTAATTCAAAATATCATTTATATTTCATACTAGTTTCCATTCATACACATTCCAAGTCTACTTTCATGCATATCAAATGAAATATCATTTATACTGGGTTAGGTAGCTCGTAACAAATTGATATGAGAACTTGCAACTCACAGCATATTACATGTTAGAAGCAATATTCAGTTAAATGATATCGTCTTGCACCCAAATTTGTGCTCCAAATGCTCCCTCAAATGTTAAAAGACTTGAGATGATATTTGTAACTTAACGTATATACCATAAAGTGTAACTAACGTAACCACACGTTTCCTTTTGACTGAGATAATTTCTTTTTCTATATCAAGGTGTCCCCGAGAAGAGGCCAGAAACGAATTGTCCCATTTTAAGTTTAATAATAATTACTGATATCTATTAATCCATACTAAAAATTATTGTAGATGTCTAAATGTTTTTAAATAATTTGATCTGTGTTACTTACTGTTGTATTAAACATGCCTTTTTCCTACAAGGGGTAGGCAGAAGTGGCACCAAGGGCGAGCCTATCATCATATTTACTAAAAATTCTTGACGTAAGACTAATGATGAAAAGTAAAGTCCTATATCACTTTGCCCGACCCAGTTTTCGATCCCGAAATCTCAGCGTTGCAATCGTAAAGTAAAACAACTGTGCTACCAAAGTAGTCTAAAGTGAGGTGAGGTTTAAATATCTACATCCTTGTTGTGGTAATTAAATTGTAGTCGTAGTTTCAACAATGTCCCATTTTAATAAAATTCTATGGTAACGATAGGTATAGTAACCGGGAGAGATGAGCACTGCGCAAACACAATTTTCCAGAGTAAATTACGATATTTACCTCTGACCTGGTATGAACGGCACTAATTTGGTAGTGCATATTCAAGCTAACAGACTAACGGGGTCGGGAGATATGAAAATGATTGAGTAGGGACTGAATTAACTTATTGTTTTAATGCTTGACTACAGGGGCGTGCACTCCTTGTAGGCAGAAATGCAGTGCTTTACTTGCCATTCACAGATATTTTATTATAACATTCGTACGTTTTAGATGGCTTTAATTTATAGTAAATAAATGAATAAACAAAATATAATAACTTAAAAATGCCTAATATTTTATAAATAGCACCTATTTGCAATTACGCATACATTATGTTTGCCACGCGAAAAGCAAGCGGCGATGCAAAGTAAAATAATGTACCTAATCAACCAAGTCATGCCGCCGCGTCCCGCATGACATTTGTTTGCATGTGTGTAGTAAGTTTGGTGTCCGTGCACAGTCGCAAACGCACACACACATGAATATTGAAAGCCGCGACTCCTGCGGCAGGCCTCGGAAGTTCGGCAGTTGTCGGGAGTGATCGGTTGCCTATAATCCTAGTAAAATTAATAGGCGGGAATCTAATAAATCACCTATGCACATTATGCATTTTTGGTTAGTAAGGTTTTATTTGTTTAAATAGAAATGTTTTGTGTTTCGCGGGGGCCATATTGCTTTTTTTATGTGTTTTTGCGTTGTTTACTATTTTATACTAGTATGTTTGAACAAAGTGTGTATATTTAACAGTTTATTACTAAGTTTCGATATTAATTGTAGTCATTTGCTTTTAATAGTGTGTTTGTTTATTTTTTCAAATGTTATTTAATTGTGAGGTTTGTGTTTAAAATGTATGTTTATCAAATGAATGAATGAAGTGGCCGAAATCTTGCGTTTATTTACATCGGGATAGGTATAGTAATCTCAACTAACCGGAACCTTGAATATGTGAAAATTGAAAGCTGACTAGGTGAGTTTTTTTATTTTACTTTTTAGAATTTCTTCCGCCGCGACAATCGATCGCTGTTTTGTCTGCGTTGCCGTAGAAGATGGACATGAATTACTAGTAGTACATCTAAGACTTGTTATGTTGGCATGGTTTCCGACTTAGAGATCCGTCGCGTGGCTGTAGCTATGCTAAAAAACTATAAAAGAAAAAGTTTTTGTGACCGAGTACTCCGCCGCATACCCAGTGTCATAATCCTGTAATGAATGGCCGTCAGATTGTCATACTTTATAACTGTAGTTGTAGGAAGGGTGTCTCTGGCTAAGAATGAAACTCCATCTCTTCGATTACAATATTATTCTCTGATTGTTTTCCATCCATTTTAATACATTACACGATCAGACCACGCACCCACAAGACATACATCAAAAGATACTGTTTTTACATTTTTAAAAATACCTCATTCCATTTTCACATTTTATATCTATTTCTTTTTAAACAAGCTACATTGAAATTTGAAAGAGTATTTAATGTTATTGGTATAAAAATATAAGGATTTAGCAAACAAAATGTCCACTACTCACACTATAATTCTAAAATATTCACAATAAAGTAACAAAATCATTACAATCCTGTGCACGCCGCTGCTTGACTATGTATGTACTGTAAACGGAAAGAATTTCAGATAAATGTGGGTAGCACTAGTAGTATCTACGCCTACCTTTTGAAAAGTACAGGTCCGAGTTATGTTTGTAGAGGTTAAGTGGTCACATTTCGGAGCTATGTGTGATTTTGGTCCGCAAATTCAGTAAGGCAATTTAGTCACAGTTTGTTTGAATTAGAAGCTAATGGCTTTACAGTTGCAGAGCGTTTCCTGCTTGTTTTGTTGAATCATTTGCAACTCGGTAAAGTAACTTTAATTGTGCATTCATGTACATTTTGGATATACGTACTTGCGTCGTCTGAAAGCCAACGTGCCCACAAAGCGACCACCTTTCTGAATAGCGTACATAAATGGCTTTTAGAGTTTCGACGTTCACTTGTTTGCAAATTAACGAGGCTGTAGCTGAGTTGACTGAACAAATGAAACGCTTATCTGTGTTACCATCGTGATGGGAAGACAGAAATATGTACCAACGCAATGTCTATTTCTCCTATGTGACGTTGTGAGAATGTCATTTCTAATAGTTGCGGTCTATGACTCAATAGTCGGCATAAATCGTATTGTCTATGCCAATCAACGCCTCCGTTACGCCCCACGTTGGGCGCCACTGCGGCGGGTTAGGCCGCCCGCAGGTAGGGGTAGGTAGGTAAATGAATATTCAGGGTAATTACGTGGTTCGGGCGGGCGGCCTAACCCGCCGCACCTACCAAAAAGTACTGTGAATGCACTGTTGTGTTCCGGTTTGAAGAACATTTTAGCCAGATTAACAAATAGACATAATGAGACTTAACATCTTATGTCTCAACATGGCGAACGCAGTGGAATATCAAGCGTTGGTTTTTAATTAATGGTGTTGTTAGGTTTTACTTCTGTCCATGAGCTGTTGTATTGCTTACCCTCAAGCAAATGGCATACTCGTCCTGCCAGTTTTACCAAAAAAATTCATGTGGCGATGGAATAATGCAATTTTGAATAGGTAAATATTCGAATATGACTACGTTTTTGTAATTTTACACCCTTGAAAGTCCTTAAAAGTTTAACAATGGGATGGATGAGCTGGCTTAAAATCTATCTTTCCACGAAACGGAATTTAATTCCTTTTCCATCCAGCCTAACTAACAAGATTATTTTGAAAGGTGGTCGTATGTTTGAACACCCAAAAGGACTAATATATTCAACACCTCTCCACCTCTGTGGAGACTGCCTCGGTGGCGTAGTTGTACTACTGTACGGTAAGAACTGTAAGTAGTCTGTAGTAAGCCTGAGGTCCCGGGTTCGAATCCCGAGTTGGGCAAAGTGATGTTGGATTTTTCTGTTCATTATCAGCCCAGAGTTAAAAATTTGTGCCCGATATGGCGATAGGCTCGCTACCTATCACATCGTGGGACGGAACATACAAGCACACCACCTCACCAACTACACCTCTGCCTACTCCTTTTGGGAAAAGGCGTGAGTTTATGTATGTATGCATCTATGTTTTTTTATGCTTCATTGGCTAGCGTGTGGCAGTGACAATGAGCCATTGAATCCAAGCGCCTACTTCAAGTTACTGTTAACATCATTGTGAGATGCCTATGATCAACAATGGACTTCGTATCACTTGATTGTCGTCGACTTATTTCCGACAGATTATTAGAGAGTGGAAAAATCCTAGCTTTTTATCAAATCTAGAAACACATGACAACGGAAATAAATAAGTAAAAGAAGAAAAAAACACAACAATACGCTTCATGACCAAAGTAAACAACGTTCAGTTAACAAAGTTGGTTGTTGTCCAGTCATAAATAATGCGACGCGATGTTTCGCCAAGTAGAGGGAACGAAAAACAAAACATTAATACTAATTACTTTACATCATCGTACATTTGTCTCTTCAGAAGTGGGGCGTGACTAACTATTTATGCGAGAGACAGCCAAATAACTAACTAGTATTAACCGATTACTCTCTGCTGCCGACTACAAATTAGCAATTTGCAGCATATTTTCTTTTAGGCGAGTTTACTGTGCTAAGCTTCATTTACACGAAGAAGTTGCAATGCGATACTGGCATACGATTTTCGTTCCGTGTTGTAATTAATTGACCTCTGACTTTTCGGAGTCATGTGTGTATTGATAGTCAATAACCAAGCACTTTAACAGTCAAGGAAAACATCAAAAGGAGACCTGCATACCATTGCAATTTGTATGAACTTCAATGGAAGGTAAAATCCGCCAACCCGCATTAGGTCAGCGTGGTGGACTATATGGCCTTACCTCAATCGTACACCTGATTGTAGAGGAGGCCCGTACAATATAAATACCAATTTCCAAGTCTTGTCTCTTTTTAACGAATAAATCAAGTGACCGCCGGTTTAAATTGCTATTTCTCTGTGAGCTGTGACTAAATCTCAGGCTCCGGTTGATAGTGACATGAGCACACTTAATTTGTTAAAGAAAATCTTCGTGAATAAGCCACTTAAACGAATAACCAAGAAGTTCGCCATTAGTACTATGTTAATGGATTTTGTTAAGAACGTCATCAAAATTTTCCTACATAAAAACGCGAACCTGAACTTGCTTTGATCATATCCTTTGCAAGAAACCGCGGAATATAAAATAATTTGCAAATAAAAATTGTAAAGTGATTTCGCGTTCATTGGGACTCTTTTTTATTATATTTCTTCCTATTTTTACGTATATTTTCTATTCAATCAAGATGAAAGAAAACTCGTTCTGCAAACTCTTGTTATTCGTTTGAAGATCTAAACTTATTTGAGGAAGAAATGCGAATGCACTGTTGTGTTTCGATTTGAAGGATATTGTAGTCAGTAGTTACTACTGGACATATTGAGACTTTACTTGAGAATTGAAAAATGCAATACAAACTCTTGTTATTCTTTAATAATTCCATGTTTCCTCCATAGTTTCATTTTAGACTTTTGTTAATACACAGGCTCAGAAAATTGACAAAGTCTAATCCTTGATCGCTTTCAAACCGGTTTCTGATTAAATAAATATTTGAATATAAGATGTCACATATCGCGATGGCGTCTACCACATTCATGCGTCTATATGTTTATTTTGAACAATAACCCTTTGTCCAACATTTACAGGATCCTCGAGGAAAAATAATACAACTCTTAAACCTCAATCATTTGTTTGAAAACCCGCATAAGCCGAATCGATATCTAATTAGGGGTGAGTCGCGAGTAGAGACAAATCCGATCGTTATTTCTGTTCGGTAAGGTGGAAGGAAAATACGTGATCGCGATAATGAGTGTCGCACGCCACTTTTTATTGAATCCAACATATTGAGAAGTTCTTTGGGGTCCATTTATTGAATCCTTATTCGAACGCTGTGATTAGTACCCACGTGAATAGTTCGATAAATTGCGTGTAACCTTTTTGACGTTATTTACTGTAATCAAGTTTCTTTTCGTGATGTTTTGGAAAATGTTAAATTATTTGTGAAGAATAAATGTGAGAGATTTATAAATATATAATTTTATACTTTTTAGCTACTACTCTTAGATTTGAAATAAGGTGTAGAAAATATGTGCATAACGAGTGTTCAAAAGATTTGGAACACATATTTTGTATCCAACTTGAAGATATGTTTCACCCATATTCATTTCAACCCTAGGTAAAACTGACTTGAAGACATATCAATATGAAACCACGAAATCAAAGTATGTACAAAAGTGTGTCTCACCTGTATGTAAAGACATACCACAAAGGAAAGTTCCTTTGTAAAGCCGTAGAAATTCGCTAGATGTTGGTCGCCACTAACTTGTCGCTTTGAAAATCGTTGGGCGAAAAGCCGTGTTCTACAGGGGACAACCCTACTAACCACTATCGCTAAGGATGTGAACTTTTCTATCTTAACACCGCAAATTGAGACCAAACATATCATCTTTTGCAGCCTCCGTGATGTAGTTGGTTAGATGTCGGCCGTGAAACGGGAGGCCGCAGGTTCGATTCCCGCACCAAGACAAGTATTTGTGTGAAACACAGGTATTTGTTTGAGTTCGGGGTGTTTATGAGACCGAAAAGTCTCTCTTAGTTTTTGATAGCCCCGACACAAGACTCAGACTGTGGGGTCAGGACTATGTATGTGACTGTTGGGTGTATTTATTTATCAATATATTTAAAATGACGAGGGGTTGTTAATCAACATAGCATGAGCAACGAGGCGGATAATAGCTTCGAAACAACTCATGAATTTTAATTTACATTCATTTACAGGAATTTTCGCTCCGACTATCTCATAATGCGTTACGTGGACGGGATAAGTAGGGTATAAACTAATTATCTCTGTTACCTTTCAACATTTCTTTTGCTCAGACAATGCGTTAGCTGTACAGAACGTAGTGTAGTGTCATTGTTGTGGACATTTTACAATGTGATACTAAAGTTATTTTGCTGTTTTATAGCTCTACATTTTAAATAATAACTTTTTTACGTACATCTTAAATTAAAAAATACTGACGACTGCCTCGGTGGCGTAGTTGTACTAAGGTACGGTTACAAAGCTGAGGTCTCGGGTTCGAATCCCGGGCTGGGCAAAGTGATATTGGAATTTTCTATCCATTATCAGTCCAGAGTCAGGAATTTGTGCCCGATATGGCGATAGGCTCGCCACCTATCACATTGTGGGACGGAACATACAAGGCGAAATGTGGGTGTCCTGGCACCTCTGCCTACCCCTTCTTGGGATATAGGCGTGAGTTTATGTTTATGTTTATGTTATGTAAATTAAAAAATAAAATAATAAATAATTAAATTATTCAAAATATTTATCGGCAAAATATGATAGATTTTATTTAATTTATTTAAAAGTCATTAATTTACCTATATTCCAAATCGGATTTATGTATAATGTATATCGGCGAAAAACATTTTATTTTTAAATATTAATTGCAAACTGTGTATAATGTATAAAATCCGCCACAACGGAACACACAAGTGCATTGTATTCCGAGACCAGTTAACAATCCAATGCTTTAAATGTATTGGCCGACGAAATAATCCTGTCCGTGTAGAAACCTTTTTAAATTGTACTGCAATTACTAAATTCACTATACATTCACCATACACATAGGTCTGTATATCAAAGGTGTTTTTGTTTTGTATCGCAATGAATGTTGTAACGAGCATGCCGTTTGCCTGATGGTAAGCGATACGACGATTACGATGGCAGTACTTGGCATTCCACTGCGCTCGCCATCCTGAGGCATAAGGTGTTAACTCGCAATATGTCCAGTAGTTACTTTGGGTACAATGTCCTTCAATCCAAAAAACAACAGTGCATTTAAACTGCTGTTTGACAGGAGAAATAGACATTGCAGTAGAAGGCTACCGAGGCAGCCTCTTACATATAAGAGACCTACCACCAGTGTATACGGGACAGTCTCTCTGCTATTGCAGGCCACACACTTTGATTCAATTATAGATGTTTAAGGAACTGTGTGTAATCACTTATAAAAACCATTTGTTCTATGCTATAAAATACCTATAACGTTATAAAATGCACGACAAATCACTGACGTCACTCAAACAGGTAAAAAGTCAAATTACCCGCACCCAAACTGACAAAGGATGCTCGCAGCAACATTCCACACTGGTTGTCAAAGTGGCGTGACGAGGCGAATGTATGGCGTCATTCGTTACATGTCCGATATAATTGCATTATACATACTTTGTAATTTAATATGAAGTTGCAACTTATTGTTTAGTCCTTGAATATAAATATTTTTTTATTTGGATATGACGTTAGTTTTATATTTATTTACTTCTAGTTAAATAATTGAATTAATGGGTTTGGAGAAAGATGATTTTCTTGTGCCGTTCTATCGAATCAGTACCGAGTGAGATAGTAACTGACAAAGGCATTGGCATCACTCAAACGGATAAAAAGTTAAATTTGACAAAGGATGCTCACAGATTGTCACATGCTGATTGTCAAAGTGACGTGACGATGTGAGCGTACGACACTATTTTTTGTATGTCCGATATAATTGCGTATGTACGTGGATGTGAAATACTTTGGAGTTGATAAACAGCGCTTTGAACGGTCTTTGTATGAATTTTATTTACTTCCATAGTTTCGTATCAAAGTCTCGTCTTTGTTAAAGTATAGTGATATTATATGTACCATGTTTTTAAAGGAAAAATTTATTGCGCTTTTGAAATAGAATAATTTCAAACTAAATATGCTTTATTAAAATCCATCCTATGGTTTTCTGTAAGAAATTGCTTTAAGCGATAAGACCGCCATTTGCACTTTATATTTATTATTTTTGTTTCTGTTTATTGTATATTTTTATGTCTTATTAATAAATGGTTGAAATAGGTACACCGGTGTTACATACCTTCTAGACAAGTACGCTTGATAACAGTCTGGTTGGATACCTAGCAAACTTTATGATAGTATGAAACAATTAAGTAACTACGACGCGCATGTAAAAGTTATTCTGAATTTGAGAAGCTCGCTCGGCGTAAAACCAAAAATAGTCAGTCAAGTTGGACAGCGCACGTCTACTCAACTAGTGCTTTGTTTGAAAGCTCCTTTAACTTGTTATATTACTATTTATCAATTAACTAACAAGCTTGATTAAAATATTGAATCAATTTAAAAAAACAACGTGGAAATAACTACTATTTTTATTTCTAAAACATTCAACTCACTATATACATATAAAGTTAGTAGACCATTAAAATTGTTAAACAACCAACCAGCAATGTACTAAACATTATCCTATTACCACTACATAACTGCATTGATTCCCGTAGCAAGCCGTGTGTAACATTCACATGACAAACACACGTCGTAGCACAAAGCCCGCTACGACACAGGAACTCCGTAGCGGTATTGGTTACGACGTAAACGCTCGGACGGCACACAAGCCTGTAGCCGTGTTTAGTATTCGTCATCTAAGTATAATTTGTCCTGTAGGTACAAACGGTTGTACTGTTTAATTGTTAATAGAATTCACCCGTGTGTTCTAAATTTAAACAGTGGTTAACAATGTAGCCTGTGTTGTTAGGGCTGTTGCAATGTGTTATTAAAAAAAAACAACATTTACTTTCCATTTTTTTTATTATATCTAACTTGCCGCCATTCTGTATCAGCCCATATACGTCCCACTGCAGGGCACGGGCCTCCTCTACAATCGACAGTACGATTGAGAGTGGTTAGGCCATATAGTCCACCACGCTGGCCTAGTGCGGGTTGGCGGACTTACATACCATAGACATTTATATAAATCGCTATGGTATGCAGGTTGGTTATGGTTGCATGACTCCGAAAAGTCAGAGAGAGGTGTGCCCTGGGATTTGAACCCGCGACCACCGTGAACATGTTGGCAGTCGCGTCTAGTCCGTTTACCGCCATTCGCTTTATCGTAAATTATTGAAATGAATCACCTTTAATACTTTTTCTGGGTAAGTAACTCTGGACTTACAGTCGTATTTACATTATACCATAAGTATTAAATATTAATGAGCGCATATTGTGACGTGTGCACCACTTGTATATGGCATTTATGAATAATACAATATTACATTACTTCGTTTGATATGCATGAACCAGGGATTTATACAATTTATACTAAGCATAAGGAAAAAGTACAAATGGCGGTCTTATCGCTCACTTACACATACTTCATCAACAACATAAAAGAAATGGGTCACATAATATTGAAGCATACTTAAGAATCCGTACTTCTTAAGAGAAAAATCCTAGTGTAGAATATTTTAAAAGGAACAAAAAAATAAATATATATTCTGGGATAAATTTTCTATACCACTTTCCAAACATTTTCCTTTCCAATGAAAACATTTTCTATAATATTAAAAGTAAACAACCCCTGTTTAACCGTTCCGTAATTATAATTATACTGACCCGGGCGCTGGTTTTAAACATGTTTTAAGGGTCGTGTAATTCCTCCTCTCAAAGCAATACTTCTGAGTAAAAGAATAAAGCCATATTTTAAACAAAAACCAAAAAACGTGTAGGTACTTTTTGAGTTCCTGTGACGAAACAATGAATAATAGTACAAAGGAAACTTTTCAAGGCAGTTATCTCTAAAAGCTCGTCAAATACTCTTAAAATATATATTGTGGAACTCTGCGGGGAACATTGACCTCTACTACTGTGGTAATAAAGTACAAAGTAGATTGCGTGCGATATAGTTGCATTCGTTTTACAGGGCTGCGTATTCAGAACGTGAGGATTCCAATTTTAATAGAATAAATACTTTATGGTGTTGACGTTCACACTTCGAAATGCCCATTTTATCTGTGGCTCGAATTAAATAATTTAAAACTGTAAAGAATCACATCAAACTAAGGCCATTTGTATACTATCTTCAGTAAATTTAAATCCGATTTGAAAATCATAGCTATTTAATTTTGTTTTCACTTAAACTTATTTGTTATATTCCTATCTAATCATCATCATCAGCCCATTGCAGTCCACTGCTTGACATAGGCTTCTTTCTATGTACGCTACAGAGCCTAGTCTGTCACTTTAACCGCCCAGTCGCTCTCAGTCTTTTCGTCCAAGTCCCACGGTACATTTACCAAGATACAATCTCCACTCCAGAACACACTTACTCGATAGTTATCTGTTCTGTGACATATGGGGCCAGCCCAATGCCACATGGACCTTTAGTAGGTTAAAGAACATTAATATATTTTTTTATCCTATCTAACGTATCGGATAAAATCACATTTTTATATAAAACTTGACAAAGGTCTCTGATAATCACGCCCGCTTGAAAATCCTACCCCACCCATCCAAAATTTGCCTTAAAACTAAATCATATCAACTATCCATCTAGTAGCTGGTCTGCTTACTTTCTTTTTATCTCGCTAGGCCACTTATATGTAACTGTATTAGTTCAGGTAAACCCTTGGACAAATACATCACATTATATTATATTTAGTGTTTTATCCTGAACACATGACATGCTGATTATATTAGTAGATTTTTTGTTTAAAAGTATATATCTAAGCTCAGAGTGCCTGTTGGCAAAGGTCTCCTCTAACATTTTCCATTGGTCTCTGTCCCTAATACCCCTTCTCCAGTTGGAACCTATTGTTAATTTCAGTTCGTCTTCCAATTTTTTGTGTTTTCTTCCTTTTTTTCTTTTGCCGTCTCTAGGATACCAATCCTTGTCTCAATTTTTCTTGATTACTTCTAATTGTATGTCCAGGCCATCTCCACTTCATCTCCTCTATTTTTTAAGTAGGTACATCTGTTACTTTAGTCTTAGATCTTATAGTTGTATTTCTTACTCTGTCTTGTTTTCGGATACAATGTCAATAGAAATGAATATTGGAACGTAATATAAATAAAAAACTGCATTAATCAAGTCTCATTCGATAGAATGTTCTATAATTCTCAACGCGACCGGCAACCCTGCTCAAAGGGGACACTGGAGCATTGTCGTTGGAAACATAACGCTATTATTTCTATAGTAAATATTGCTCCACTTTATATTACTCCCCGGAATAAATTATTATATTAAGACCGCAAACTTTCCAATCCGGTCCACTTCGACACAGTTCCGCGATATTCGCAAAATTTATTGAAATTAAATATATCGAAACTTAATTATTGGTGTTCCATTTCAGTTCTTTATGAAGTACGAGGTTTAATTATGACTTTACAACGCGCTGATATCGCTTTTTCGGTTGTTATTACATTTTATTAATTAATGCATTCCGCATGCGCTGGCAATGGAATGCATTCATGAGATTACTCAATTAATTCCACATTATTTTCTATAGGAATATTCACTTGGAAAAATACAAATCATGTTTTTAATTGCAATATATGGCGAGAGTAGTAAGCCATTTGCCTGATACTAAGCGGGACACCCGGTCGAAGGCAGAAGCAAACCCAAACAATACCTTGAATTACAAAGCCATGCTTGGTGCATTGCGCTCGCCATCCTGAAATATACGATGTTAAGTCTCAATATATCCATTAGTTAATCTGGCTACAATTTCCTTTAAACAGGAACACAACAGTACATTTTAAACTGCTACGGGGCGGGAAAATAGACAATGCGGTGGTACTTACCCAGTCAGCCTCTAACATATCAGATACCTAACACTATTAAAATGGTGCATGCACTTATTTTGCAATAATATTATCATCTGTGATCAACCCATATAGGTCCCTCTGCAGGGCACAGGCCTCCTCTACAATCGACATTAAGATTGAGAGTGGTTAGGCCATATAGTCCACCACGCTGGCCTAGTGCGGGTTGGCAGACTTACATACAATAGAAATTTTTCATAAATCATCAGTGTAATTCATTTACGGATACAACTTTCTTTCTTCTTCTCGAGACCTCTATCCCCCACTCTTCCTGTCTTGTGGTTTTGATGATATATATCACGTTTTAAGCTACAGAGCACACACCAAAAATCAGGTCACCATAATGACATCCTCATAATTCAAATAAAATGTCGCAAAATGTATGAATTTATCAAAGCAAATGCAATTTAGGGCGGTTTACGAGAGTGTAAGATATTGCTAACATCACCATAAATATCTAATGCACTCAACAGGATGTTAGCAATTTAAGAATACGAGAGGTTTTGTTTCATGAGCCGGGATTTTTATATTTGTATAATACTAGGTTTTGTTCGCGATTTTGGTCGTGATAATATAGTTTTTGTTTATCGATTTAGGTGGCTGATTAGGAAGCCGTAGTATAAGAAATAATTTTATCTATATGAAAGGCATTCTTCGTCCTTTTCCCCTACTCTGACAATGTGTATTAAAAAACATAATAATCGGTTGAGCAGTGACAAAGAAATAAAATTCACAATCGTATTTAAAATTATAAATATATATTTGTATTATGTCATGTGCGTACATAATACAATTATATAAGACGGTGTTTAGTCACTTTTTTATATTAATAAAATGATATGAGGATCGTAAAAAGACTGACGTCATCTACATTTTTCTTTCTCAAATATACACTATAAAACGTACGCTATAAAGAAAACATTGCAAAGAGCTTGAGTGTATATTAAATGACAGTTTTATAAAACGTGGTATGGTTGCGTTTTATAGGGGATTATTCCTAAAATATATTATTCTGAAAATTTTGCTAAAAATCTCTAGCACAGCTAAAGCAACTAAGATAATACGAGAGCGCTTGAGGGACGTGTATTCTAAACCAAAAAGGGATAGCTGCTGAAATTAATGTTGACTTATTTTAAAGTTAAATATTACCTTTCAAATAAGAAAGAAAATAGCAAACTTTAAATTGAAAAATTAGCACAAATACTCCTTCAATAAAACTTCGAATCGACATTTCATTGACCACTCACCAAACGGGAATAAATTAGTCTAGTTCCAAAAAATAAACTAATAATATCGTCCCATCTTTCCGCTGCGTCCGAAGCGAACTCAAACTGAAGTGAATTTGAAAAGTTAAATTGAAAGGGAACGTCTAGGGCGGACGATTGATGAGGAACCATTTCTGTTTGCACTTCACTCCACATATCGCTTCTGAAAGTTACTGACATCTTAGACAAGCTTCGATCAAATATATACTAGATACATGGTCCTGATCAAAATCACACGCCAAAAGTAGCCTATTTCGATCAAAAATACACTAGATTATACGTAAAGGCCTAAAAAACGGCAAGAGAAATAAGTGCACAAATGAGCGTGTGTTCTTATTTGATTTTAGTATGGTCCAAACCATAATAAATCTTAATTTAAAGGAATAAGGTGTATTGTTATCTAAAGTTGATTATAATTTAAGATTTTTTGCTACATCTCGTAGTTCGAAATTCAAATGTATTAGTATAAGCAACCTCGGCCACTTTTGGCGTGTGATTTTGTTCCGGACGCTGTATCTAGTATAATATATTTGATCGAAGGTCGTTATTTATAATCTAGTGTATATTTGATCGAAGTTGACAATGTTAAATCGAGTATCGATCCTGCATGATGCACATGCGTCCTTTGTGTTCTGGCGTGCGTCGTGATTGAAGCACCGATACGCTTGAAGTTTGCTCAATTTGCAAACAAAGTAGGGATCGATCCGGGCTTTCTATAGTTATTGTAATTTCATTATCCGTAGTTGGAGCCCCTTACAATGAGGACGTTGATGCATCTACCGGAGTTATGCAAGCATTAATAAGTTCAGGTACTATGGGCTATTGTAATGGAAATTTGCATGGCAAAGGATAATGTGTACTCGAGAAAGAAACTACATAAAGTAAAGATATGTTACCTTTTTTTAAGACGAAATTAGCAAACTAAATTCACAGCTCAGCGCTTTGTATTCGATCGTATTATCAGCGAAAGACTTATGTGTTTTCTCCATCTACTACATTCTCTATTATTTTACATACTCTAATACCCGCAATAAGCCCACGACACCTTAGGTGATTACTGTAAAATTAGATATATAATAGGGTGTATATTTTTATTTTATGAAAACCTTTTTGTTTGCTACCCAAACGCGATAATAGGTTAAATGTACAAAAATGAACTATCGCTTTTTTGACGAAATGTTTACTTTGCGTTGTGTCTGAAGTCACTAAAACTACCACCTGGCTCATCGCAGTTTTTACATACCCAGAATAAAAATAGTAGTAATAATAGTAAGTACAGATAGACCACCCGCTGTTAAGGTAATAAACCTCACCTCAAATTGTTTGTTGAAGTTAGATTCATTGGCAATGTTAAATCGAGTATCGACCGGCTAAAACTTATAGCACGCGCGTCCTTTGTCCTATGAGCGGTGATTGAGGACTCCGCTTGTTGAAGTTTGTTCAATTTGCAAACAAAGTAGGTGATTAATCTAACGTAAGTGATTTTTGTTCAGTATCTATTCCAGAATTTATGGAATTGGAAGAGGGTGGAATTATTTTATTAATAGATAGAGGCATTTTTGCGTAATATTAAAGTATTGCGTTCATTCAGCCTTGCTTAAAATACAGTTGTTTGTTGGCTAATCTATTTGCTATTGCAATCATTCTGCCTTATAGATACTAGTTATCTGGGCTCATTGAAGGAATTTTCTTTCATTGCCGGTACATAAAACAGTGAAAAGAAATACAGAAGTTTTCTAGGCTGTTGAATTAAACATAAAGTACAAAATAGGCTACTAAGAGTCCCTTCAAAAACATTTATTACTAAATGTATAAAATTCTATTCAGTCGCCACGCACACTTCAACAATTCCACGCCACAACACTTCCAACCAAACGAAACATTTGCCACCCGAAACCTGGCAGTATTTTTATTCGTGCATTTAATTAAATCCGCCGGCGGAATGAGTTTGAAACAAAATTCAGCAGCGTCGCGCTACTAACAAGCCTGTCAAGTTTACACCACGTTATTCCAGTGAAGTTTGCAAGACAGCTGCCAGGCGACACTTCGCGCCCCATTCCCCACTGTTTCATTAGAATAAACTCGGAATTATTTTGATAATTACCCTTGCGAGGGCTTTAGTGCCTATTTTAAGGGCTTTGTGGGCTTATCGCCGGAAATATCGCGATTCAGTTGATACGATCGTTTAAGGATTTAATTCAACGTGATTTTTCTGAGATTGAACAATAGAAATAAAGATTAGGTAGGTGTATATAATTGTCCAACTCACACTGCGTTAGCATGGTGGGCTACGGTATAGCTATGTTAATCGTAAAAGAAACCCACTAACACCTATGTCCTATAATGTATTTTTTTATTTTTTTTTATTGCAGTGAATGGCGAGACGAGCATGCCGTTCACCTGATGGTAAGCGTTGCGACAGCTTATGAACAGAAGCAAAACCAAACAACACTTTGATTTACAAAGCAATGCTTGGCATTCCACTGCGCTCGCCATCCTGAGACATAAGATGTTAAGTCTCAATATGTCCAGTAGTTACTCTGGCTACAATGTCCTATAATAATTGCATTGTAAATCATGGCGTTGTTTGGTTTAGCTGCTGTGTATAAACGGTCGCATCTTTTACCATTAGGTAAAGGGCATGCTCATATCGCAATAAGCATCACCTCATATCTACAATACAGATGCTTAATACAGAGTGGAAGCTACAAGCATAATTACTAGCCAACTCTGAACCTTCATTCGATGTCAGTTAGATATTAAGACCACGTGCTTGGCAATTAGCACGCTGGATCGCCGGCTAATTCTCAGTGCAAGAGAACCCATTTATTAGCGTCTAATTTGCTCCACTGGCTGAAATTACTGCTGTTTTGTTATTCAGACCTCGGTATAGCGAGATTAGTACCTGAGCGTAAACGTGAATCTAAGTACTGGTCGATTTGCATTGATAGATTCAGCGTAAAATAATAATCTTGGAAAATGAAAGAGAGTGATCAGTGCTGCCTATACATTAAACCCCTGGACAATCCAAGATGCTTAGCCAGTTTTTGATAATAATGGAACCTTGAAGGTTTAAGAAAGATAAATAAAAGTAAAAATAGTAGCAACAGGAGATATTTTATTCATAAAAAGTAAAGCGCAGTATTTTGAGTAAGTGTTACCACACAGATTGACATTTCCAGCTTATAAACGTGCCGTATGAAGGAAATATGTATACAAAAATATGAAATTAAGCCTCCCAGATTTTACCAATTATTTTATTTCTACATAACCTGAGTGAAAATAGCGAATACCTAGATTTAAACTTACTTTAAATATGTAGATTTTCAAGCGGGGAACAATCCCAAAACCAGATAAATTACAGCCTATACATATCCAATAAACGCGGCCGATAGCTAAAGAAATATCCGTACGAAAACACCCTAAAGTTTGTTCGTAACTCGGAGCCAAGTGATCAATCCTTTTCGCACTCGCAGAAAATACTAGAAAATTCTTTGTTTGTTCCGCCGACCATTATTTACACGCGCTAAGAGTTTGAAACCGTGTATATCACACTTATTCAGCAACATAGTTTCTATTTCACAATGAAAATAAAACATGATTAACGATTGTTCCGCGCCGACTATATATCATTTTGATAGAAAAACTACTTTCCAGCGAATTGCACATGTGCTGAATATGTTTTAATGTATGGTACAGGATTGTTAGGAGGAATTTATTATTTGTTTGAGAAAATATTTTTGTGTGCCATTATTCGTTGTATAATGTAGGGTAAAAGCCGGATAGTTGCCACACTTTTTAAAAAGCTCCTTTAAAAAATGTGTATCAATACATTTTTTATTCAAAGTGTATTCTCAAACATAGTTCATTCATCTTCTAACATACCCTATCTATAAAAAAAATATAAATATTATAAATTTTAAGTAAATCCAGTTTAAAATAACCTCTAAAAAAGAGGATAGTTGCCTACTATATCGGATACTAGCCTAACTTTAAAAATGGTTGGGGGGGATACTTGCCCAATGTGAGGATAGATGCCCGTCTGTTTTGTTTTCAAATAAAAATGAACTTATTTTCATTTAAATAATCAGTTTTTATTATTAAATACAATCTTTTATTAAGTATCAATTATAGTTAAATTATATTATAAAATTATAACAATAATAGACTCCAAAATAGTAAATAAGTGTGTAAAATCTGTCCTTTTTTTATTGCTTTGACTGGCGAGACGAGTATGCCGTTCGCCTGAGGGTAAGCGATTCGTCATTCGACCGCTCATGAACAGTAGCAAAACCAAACACCTTGAATTACAAAGCAATGCTTGGCATTCCACTGCGCTCGCCATCCTGAGACATAAGATGTAAAGTCTCAATATGTCCAGTAGTTACTCTGGCTACAATGTCCTTCAATCTGAAACACAATAGTGCATTTAACCTGCTGTTTGGCGGGATAAATAGCCATTGCGGTGGTACCCACCGAGATATCCTCTTACATATGAGAGCCCTACCACAAGTGCTATCTGATTCTGATTCACTGCTAGTAATATCTCTTGTAGTAATACCCAAGGGCTGGGTATTTTCTTAGAAGTGTTAAAATACAATTAGATAAGTAGGCAAGTATGTAAACAGATTATTTTATTTATAAGTTAAATATACAATTTTAAATCCTTGACATATCTTGGATTACCAGCAGCTGGTTTCTTTTTTCATACCGTCTTCTTAAGGTTCGAGAGAATATGCCATAAATCCGGGATATTTCGTTGATACTTTTTTGTTATTTATTTAGTTCTTCGAACGCAAGTGTTAAACTATCTTCTGTCCAGTTGATGTGGCGCGGCACCACGCCTGGCTTTCGTTTATACTTGCGAGGCATTTTGCTGTTGAGTATGTATTTTATTTAACATAAACATTAGTAAAACCAAATAAAAATCACCTAGAAAAAATAGTAAAAGCAAATGAAAAAAAATAACTAAGTAAAAATTCTATCCTTGCTTGTTAAAACGTATAGTTACAGATAGTTACCGCAGGGCAACAATCCGCAAAAGACAGCAGGGCAACTATCCGATTTGATACGGATACTTGCCCTTTTTATTTACGAAATAAATAAAACATATTTAATAATAAAACCTAATAAACAGTGCAATTTAAAGTCTAATGCATTCAAAGTAATATATTTTTGACTGAAATCGCAATCAGTTATAAAAATATTTAACGGAGATTACTTACCAATATAATTCTGGTGCTCGTCAAAGTATCACCGCGGAAGATTTTTTCATACACGGACAAAATAAGTGCGCCTACTTCAACTGCTTATGCGGCACCGAGGCCTGCGCGGGGGCCGCTTTTAATTATGATCAAAAAGAAACACTGTCAATACGTCTAACATAGAGCATTTGAAACTGAGGCATGTATCCGTCCGAGGCAACTATCCGGCTTTTACCCTACGCTTTTATTTTTTAGAAAAGAGACACAATGATTCAGTTGATAAACATTTTTACGTTTTGTTACTCGAGATTTTTACAACACTAGTTTATATTTGTGAAACGTGTCTGTACGGTGCAACCGTACAAATCGGCGCGGTCAGCATTTTACTCTATTAACATAAAATTATTAATTGCCGAATTAGTGCGTTAGCGTTCGCGTTCCGTTGAGCATCACGCCGCGCGTGCTCCTATGAAATCATACATCATTTTATCATTATCATCAGTAGTGCTTTAAGTTATCATCAATAAACTTTTTCTATATCAAGCAAGTGTTATCCTTTATATCATAAAACAAACTATAAGGTGTGTGGTGCTGGACTTAGACCATACATCCTTTTTGGTCCTTCGAGAATTCACCAGTGCAGTTGGATTCGACAGTCTCTTCGTCGTCTCTTCGTCTTGAGCACGAGCATCAATCAATCAAGTAAGATCTTTCTGATTTTCATTATCATCAATACATCATGGAAGCTATAGTAGCAAATCAGCAACAACTGTTAGCAGGCATTGAGCAACTCTACACCAACTTTAAAAAGGACGGTGCAGAGAGAAAGTCTAAAGATTATATCAGGCGTAGGTTGGAGACGTTGGAAAATTATTGGAAGGAGTTCCAAGCTAATCATGTTCAATTATGTGGTTTTGGTGTTAAGGGACATGCTTATTTTACAAACAATCAATATGACCTTGCAAAAGATAGATATGAGACAGTCAAATCGGTGATCGAAAACTATCATGCTGAATCAAGGCCGACAACTCCAATATTAAAGCCGGCAACTCCGATATCAGTGCCAGGAACTAGTCTTCAATTTCCAACGCCTCAGTCACGAGGTACTCATTCTAAAACGGAAGAGTTACTACGTAAGCAAAAAAGCAATTTTAGGGCTTTTCAACGTGCTGTTTCCATGATAAACCTAGATTCTGTAGCAGAGAAGTGGGAGTTAGAAGATATGTTAAGCATGATTCAAGCACGTTGGTCAGTCGTTGATTCCCTTCATTGGGAATTGGATAGTGAGTTGGAGGAAACAAATCAAGAGTATGAAAATGCGTATTCAAATTACGAGCAGATTTATTATAATATTAAAAAAGGTATCAATAGTAAGATGTGGTCCCAAAGTTATCGCGAAAAATCAACACCGGTTATGGATATTCCTACATTTAGCGGTAATTATCATTCATGGGTCTCGTTCAAGGATTTATTTTTGGAAACTATTCACAATAACAATTCACTGTCAAAAGCACAAAAAATGCAGTTTCTAAAAAGTAAGTTGAGGGGTGAAGCCGAAAAACTAATTCAACATTTGCACATCAGTTCTGAGAATTATGACGTCAGTTGGGATATTCTAAATCATCGGTTCAATAATAAGAAACTTATTTTCAATTCTCATATGTCAATACTTTTCGGCCTCCCTACGTTACAACATCAATCAGCAGCAGCAATTAAGAAAATTCATGACACATCGAATGAATGTCTTAATGCCGTCAAAAACTTAGGCGTAGACATCAGCACTTGGGATCCCATCATTGTCTACATTTTAAGTCAAAAATTAGATGTCTACACTCATAATGATTACATTGAATCACTTAACAATCCCAGGGACTTGCCATCATTAGAGGGCTTTATGAGGTTCCTGGAGGGCAAGTTCACTTCACTGGAATCATCTAAACGCAAACAAGATGGGAAATCATACTATCAACAAGATACACCCACATCGATCAAAATGGAAAAAACTCATTTTTTTAAATCATTTAACATAAATCAGAAGCAAAAGAATAACCCAAACAAAATATTTAATACGCATAAATGTCCAGTTTGCAAGTTAGACCACGGAATTTTCCATTGCAATACGTTTTTGCAATATTCACCGGATATGAAGCAAAAAACTGTAAACAAGTTATCACTATGCAAGAATTGCCTATATAATCATAATGGTAATAAATGTTATTCCAACAAAAGATGTCGAAAATGCCAGGGTGATCATAACACTCTGTTACATGATACTTTAGGTATAACGCACGGAACGTCATCAACCAATAACGCTATATCGCACGTGGACAAAAAATTGCCGAAACATCCAGAAAACAGTACGAACACTTTAATGGAAAATTCGGGTGAAACTTTGTTAGCAACTGCCCAAGTTAAAATACAAGCAGCAGACGGGACTTATCAAACTATGCGTGCCTTGATTGATCAAGGATCGCAGACCACATTAATATCCGAAAATGCAGCGCAGCGGTTGAGACTGCCCCGGAGACACTGTAAGGGAATTATTTTTGGGGTCGGAGCACGCGAAAGTAATTGCAAAGGCGTCATCACTATCACACTGTCATCAATACACGACAACAATTATACATTACATACAGACGCATTTGTCATGAATCATCTGGTTAACAACTTGCCCAATAAATCATTTGCCAAACCTTCATGGTCGTACATAGAGAATTTACAGTTAGCAGATCCTGAATTTTACATCAGCACACCTATTGATATTCTATTGGGTGTGGATATATATTCATCTATACTACAAGCAGGCATTATTAAGGACTCTGATGCTATGCCGGTCGCACAACAAACTCGGTTTGGTTGGATATTATGCGGCAGTGTAAAATCTTACCAATGCAATGTAGTTAAAATCAACATTGAAGATATTCAGAAGTTTTGGACTATCGAGGATGTTGCAGAGGACATCAATATGTCAACAGAAGACCATCAATGTGTGCAGTTGTATGAATCTTCAACTATACGTCTACCAGACGGAAGATACGTTGTACGTTTGCCCATGCATTCGGACGCACATGAGAAGCTGGGGCTGTCAAGACCAAAAGCT
Organism: Hyles euphorbiae; assembly: GCA_023078785.2. Taxonomy (NCBI): domain Eukaryota; kingdom Metazoa; phylum Arthropoda; class Insecta; order Lepidoptera; family Sphingidae; genus Hyles; species Hyles euphorbiae. The sequence goes on along the minus strand of CM041051.1, from coordinate 4,791,938 downwards.
GTTGCTCAATTCCATCAATTGGAGCATAAGTTTGATAAACAGCAAAAGATGGCCAGCGAATATAAGGCGTTTATCAATGAATATATTAATTTAGGACACATGCATCGCGCACGTGTAGCCAACACGCGCACATATTATTTACCACACCACTGTGTGCAGCGTGCTGAGTCGACAACTACATCACTGCGCGTCGTATTCAATGCGTCACAAAAAACTACGACAGGTTTTAGTTTAAACGATGTTATGTATCGTGGCCCAAACCTGCAAAAGGATTTACTATCTTTAATATTGAAGTGGAGGCTTTATCCATATGTATTCACAGCCGACATAGAAAAGATGTTTCGGCAGATCATGATACATCCAGATGATAAGCATTATCAGCAAATCGTGTGGCGGGATTCATCTGACCAAACCTTACAAGACTATCAATTGGCTACCGTCACTTACGGTACTAAATCGGCGCCTTTCTTAGCCATGATGACACTCAAACGGCTGGCAACAGACGAGCGTCATCATTTTCCTAATGCAGCAAGGGTCTTAGAAGAACAATTTTATATGGACGATCTTTTAAGCGGCGAATTTGATATCACCTCTGCGAAACAGTTACAAGCGAACTTAATATCACTACTTAAGACTGGTGGATTTAATCTTCGAAAATGGTCGTCCAATGATGTAAAACTGTTAGAGAACTTTGACACTTCAGTTAACCAAGGAACATTCGACTTTAAATATCAAGATTCCACCAAAACATTAGGATTAACATGGAGGGCAAAATTAGATACATTTACATTTGAGTGTAAGATTTCAGAAAAATCAGCGAATCTTCTAACCAAAAGAAAACTATTGGCTGAAATATCCAAAATCTTCGATCCATTAGGCTGGTTGGCTCCTGTTACTCTGAAATGTAAACTACTTTTCCAAAGTGTGTGGTTAATCAAATTACGTTGGGATGAAAATATTCCGGACTTTTTACACAGGGAATGGTTAAAGTTAAGAGCAGAAATCATTAATATCAATCAAGTCGCAATACCAAGATGGATAGGAAGTGGCAAGCACGACTGCATCCAACTCCATGGTTTTTGCGACGCATCTACAAAAGCATATGCGTGCGTCGTGTATTCCAGAATACAGCAAAATGACAAAGGCGTTGTAACATTATTAGCAGCCAAAACAAAATTAGTACCAGTCAGCAAATCAAACGACGGTATATCACTACCTAGATTGGAATTAAGTGGAGCATATTTACTGTCAAAATTAATGTCTAAGGTGCTACAAAGTTTTGAGTCACATAAAACAGAAATTTACGGTTGGTGTGATTCGACAGCAGTACTTGGTTGGCTGCAAGGGGAGCCAAATCGATGGAAACCCTTTGTTGCCAACCGCGTTAAGAAGATTACCGAAATTATGAATAGTTCATGTTGGCGTTACATCAAATCGGATGAAAACCCTGCCGACTGTGCCAGCCGCGGACTGACCGTAAAGCAACTGAAAGAACACGCTTTGTGGTGGAGCGGACCTAGCTGGTTATCTTCATCAAATTATTTAAACAAATCAGTTCAAACAATATATAATACAAACTTAGACATTAAACAGTCATATGTGTCGACAACAAATGACGCATCGTCCAGTATAATTATAGCAATCATCAGCAAGCACAGCAGTTTTACTCGAGCAACGCGTGTTTTGGCATGGATAATACGAGCATTAACAAGAAATAAAACGAAACCATCATATTTAACAGTTACAGAGTTACAAACAGCAAAACAAAAAATCATAAGACAAGTACAGTTAACAGAATTTTCGGAAGATATCAATGACCTTAAAAGTAAAAGCAATGTTAAATCAAGTAGCAAGTTAATCAGTTTAAATCCGTTTCTGGATAGTCAAGGTTTACTACGAGTGGGTGGTCGACTCCGAAATAGCAATATCAGTGATAGCATGAAATACCCAATTATCATTCCGCACAATGGTCGTCTTACGGATCTATTGATTGACCTTGCGCACCGATCAACTTTCCACGGAGGAGCTCGTCTTACATTATCATGGCTCAGACAAGAGTACTGGCTGATAGGAGGGAATCGAGCAGTTAAAAAACGCCTAAGACTATGTGTTCTATGCAAAAAGCATAATCCAAACAAATCCACTCAGCTGATGGGAGACTTACCCGAAGCCCGGACGAATCCCACCAGACCCTTTTACCATACAGGCGTGGATTACGAGGCATTAAATGTTCCAAAGGCTATGTGGCAGTCTTCGTCTGCATGGTAACGAAGGCTGTACACTTGGAGCTTGTGTCAGATTTATCATCATCTTCGTTTTTAGCAGCCCTCAGGAGATTAGCCGCCAGGAGAGGCTCCCCGCGTCATCTTTACAGTGACAACGGGACCAATTTTGTCGGAGCTAACAAAATAATATCTAAGGAATTCGATATAGCATCAATACTATCAAATGACTTCTATACAGAAATAAGTGAAATGAAAATAGAATGGCATTTCAATGCTCCTTCTTGGCCGAGTGCGGGAGGACTTTGGGAGGCAGCAGTAAGAAGTATGAAGTACCATTTAAAAAGAGTAGTAGGTGATCAAAAGCTTACATACGAAGAATTTTCAACGGTATTATCACAATTGGAAGCTTGTCTCAACACTAGACCACTGTGCGCTATATCTGAAGACCCAGATGACATCAATTTTTTAACACCATCACATTTTTTGGCAAGTGGCCCACAGTTGACTATCATCAGAACAGAAAGAGACGCTAGAACCCGATGGCAACTAACAGAGAAGATCTTCCAAGATACCTGGAAGAGATGGCGCGCAGAATATTTGAGTCAGCTGTCGTCTAGGAGCAAATGGCAAACACCACAAGCTAACATCAACATAGATGACATCGTCATAATACATGATGCACATTTACCACCTGGAAAGTGGGCGTTAGGACGAGTTGTCGATTTACATCCCGGCAAGGATGGCTATGTTAGAGTTGTATCAGTTAAAACCAAGAACGGCATATTTAAAAGACCTGTCATCAAGTTGTCTATTTTGCCCACGAGTCATGAAAATAAAGATCAACCAAAGAATGACGCAGTGCCAAAAAGAGTTGAGAAAAGTAAGACCAAATCAACAAAGATCAAGGGATTTAGCTTGACTTCATTCATGTATCTATTTATGTTTCTAATAGCATTTATATCAGATACCCGCGGAGCATATAATATCACAAAACTGCAGTCAAATCAAGCAATATATTTCGACAAAATAAACAACATGCAAATTATCAAAGATGACTGGACTCTTATTGTATACTATAATATGGATCCGTACTGGACTGGATTTAAAACATTCGACAAATATCTAAAATATTTGGATCATATTTGTGCTAATATAAAGGGAGGCTCACATTGCAGTGACGTTTTATCATTCTTACGTCACGATCATATGGAACTACAACATAACAATCAAATGTTGTTAAGTCAGCAACTGAAGGCGCGCGCGCGTACGCGCCGCGGTCTTATTAATGGAATAGGATACCTTGCCAATAGTTTATTCGGTGTATTGGATGAGCGTTTTGCACAAAAGTATGAACAAGATATTGATCTAATTAAAGGGAATCAGGATCATTTGGCTTTACTGTGGAAAAATCAGACGTCAGTAATTGAAGCAGAATCAAATTTACTCAAAAGAATGGAAACGGTTATAGAGAAACATCACAAATTAATTCATCAAAAATTGTTGGGAATAGAAAATTCTGTTACTATTCTAAAGGATAAATTGCAGGACAATTCATTGATGAGTGACTTTACTATGACGTCGTTTATAGCAAAGGATATTTTGAATAACCTGAAGCATATACAGGACAATCTGTTAAATACTGTTACTAACATTTATAATGGAAAAGTCAATTTTCATCTCATATCACCGGATCAATTATGGCATGAATTAAACATCATATCTGGGCAAGTGCCGAAAGATTACTCTTTGCCAGTGGGAAATACTGACTTCGCAGAAATATATAACCTTATGAAGATACGGACAAGAATCATGAAGCAATATATTTTATTCGAGATAAAAATACCACTATTAGGTCGAGACAGTTTTGAAATATTCCATATGATACCTATTCCACATAAAGTTGGTAATCAGAAGATGATTCATGTTTTACCTATTTCGGAGTACGCAGCTATTAGTTTAAAAGGAGGCACTTATTTATCAATGACTGACTACGATGTTTCAACATGTTTTAACTTAGGAATTGAAAGATTATTATGTCATACAAAGACTCCAGAGTATCGTATGACCAACGACGCAGCTATGTGCAAGACAGAGATAGAGGCGTCTGGATGTGCTACTACTGAGAAAACGTGTAATGAGAGAATGACGGCACTACATAAATCGGGATCATATTTGTATTTCTGTTGTAGTGAGTGCCGCATGAATCTAATATGTGGAGATCAAGTTACTAGTTTACACCTTACAAATGTCGGGTTGTTGACTGTAGGTCATGGTTGTCTCATTAAATCTAACGAATATAGCATCTTTACACATCATCAAGGTCAATCAAAAACGGTCATAGAACCAGATATTCTAACACCAGATATAAATCAGATTAACCACATAATTAACATATCTTTACCTGATATCAAAATGAATGTACTTAATGACACAAATAATGCCGAAACCCACAAGAGACTTTTGTTAATTGAAGATCAAGTCCAAATTATGAAACAGCAAGTACCAATTATAAATAGAATATCCGACCACGATATTCATCATTATACCATGACATACGTTATTTTGGTAATAGTAGCATTGATTGGAATAACACTTGCATTGAGGCGGTTCCGGAAATATCAACAAAAGAAGAGTTCCGAGGGTCCAGCGGTGCAGCCGGGTGTAACCTTCTCCAGGCATCACGGCGATAGTGAAAGTGTTATCAGTGTAGTGAGTGATAATACAATTAGTGCAAGTGTCGATAAGGCTACATCGCCAATAGTGAGCAAAAGTGTTAGTTTTAAGGAATTCGATTCTAATTGAATGTCGGGTATCATTTGTTATCATTTACTAACCCTTAGTTTTTATAAATCAATATTGTATATCATCCTTGTATCAAACTTTCATATTAACCACGCATTCCTCATTTTCTAGCCTGGGAGCATGTACGGTGCAACCGTACAAATCGGCGCGGTCAGCATTTTACTCTATTAACATAAAATTATTAATTGCCGAATTAGTGCGTTAGCGTTCGCGTTCCGTTGAGCATCACGCCGCGCGTGCTCCTATGAAATCATACATCATTTTATCATTATCATCAGTAGTGCTTTAAGTTATCATCAATAAACTTTTTCTATATCAAGCAAGTGTTATCCTTTATATCATAAAACAAACTATAAGGTGTGTGGTGCTGGACTTAGACCATACAGTGTCAGTGTGTTTAAACTGTCTAACAGCACAAACATTTATTCGGAGTTTAAGAACTTAAAATTGAGGATATACAAGATGGAAAAAAGATTAAAACGCCTAAAGGACTTATTGATAGCCGATTTTGAAACCTATTTTAGCTATCGAATGTTTTGTCCCTCTCGACCGACTTTTGAATAAAGTTTGAGCCGAGAAAACAAAACATAAAAAAATTAAACAGTCTATGAATAAGGCCGTTAGTCTTTTTATATTTCCTTCAACTTGTGTATCTTTAATTTAAGATCAGAGGCTGAATGCCAAATAAATGGTATTAGACAATGAACACACTGACATGTTTCACAAATAGAACATAACTTATTAAAAAAATATTATAAATCCGCGATAAAATCCGTAAATAACCGTTTTATTTCAAAATATAAAGGTGTTTATTAATTAATTACCAAGCTCAAACTGCACAAGTCATACAAGTACAAAGTGCTTACACTTAATAGCTGTTCAAGAACGGGAATAAAAAACACTAGCAATCAGCTTTCAACCAGCGTAAATTACCTTAAACGTGCACATTAAAGCGAGTAAAATAACTTCACATAACGAGACAGGCTATTGACCGGAGTGTGGAAAGTGCAAATGGCACTGCATTTTCTGAACGACGCCTTTCATTCGCTCGGCAAATAACACACCGAAGCACATATCTAATTTTGTGTCGACAATATTTGATGTAGTTTCAAATGAATTTAAATTTTGCAATATTTATGATAATGTAGTTGACATGCAGACACCATCATGAGACAATGTGATGAACACTGCATAAAAATGAGATTTCTCTAAGATCAAGTTATATTGAGAGGGCTTAAACCTTCACACTAGATTTTTTTTATAGCAATGAATGGCGAAACAAGCCACTCACCTGATGGTATGACCACGCTAAATGGGTAGCTAAACCAAACAACACCATGAATAACAAAGCAATGCTTGGCATTCCATTGCACTTAGCATCCTGAGACATATGATGTTAAATCTCAATACGCCCAGTAGGTAATCTGGCTGCAATTTCCTTCAAACCGGAAAACAACAATGGCAGCACAACAGCAACACAGGCAGCATCTCACATATGAGAAACCTACCAGGGAAAATCGTTTTATCGTCTATATTACAAATAATAAAAGTATTATTATTTATTATTTGAAAATATCTACTTCTATTTTTTATGTATTTCCGATTTTATTTCATTTGTGGGCGTACATTAATTATTTTTAATTAATAACCAAAAATTATTTTGAAAATATTTCAATAATAATATAATACTTTATGTAACTCCGATAAAACAAACTTCTCTTGCCTGGTGTACACTCTTTCGATCGGACCGGTGATCGGGCGCAGGTAGTTGCAAATAAAAACTACTCACTCGGACTGTCGAACAACGATATTGTACTGCGAGCAATTAGTGTGCTATTAAATTATATACAGTGAATATAAAGTAGTTTGATTGGTGACCTAGACAATTACAACGACTTTTTTGTGTGCAAGAAAATGTGTATAAATAACTAAATACCTTGTAATATCCGACAAGGAAGCTTTTGAACATAAAGCGTAACTTCTGTACACAATAATTGCAGTAATCGCATCTCAACTATAGTCCAACTTCGCGTCTGTTCGTGACTCAATTTGCTGCCGGTGACGGCGCAGTAAATAAATGACACATTTACATACGTACCGTCGACACGCGCAGTTTGTAAGTGATTTGATTTGGAATGGATTTACATGTGACGTCTTGGAATATCTGTATATGTTAATATAAAGTATTTATGGTAGTATGACATGCAAGAGTACCACCATTTTGTCAATTTTTGTCGCCCTAGAACAAGTTCTGAAAATTTTTGAAACACAGGCCCTGCCTATGTCAGATACCAGTCACATATCCAAAAGTATATTTTTATACATGTTTCCTGTATAAGATAAACAAAGTTAGTATTATAATTATTTGAGCTGAAATAATAACAATAAATTGCTTTAAATTTATTTCGTAACCGAAAATATATTAAGTTATTATACGCCTTAAACGGGTTTGAGTGGATTGAAATAGTTGAATGCAATTATATTATAGTTTTATTTTTTCTTTTTCAAATAATTCGTGCATGTTGGACAATCAGTCATATGTCCGCCAATAGGAGGAGAGAAAAAGGTTGCCCGGCACCACCATTTTTATCTACGTTTTTGAAGTATCAGCGCTCTTTCTATATTATAAGTACTCTAAGATAAATTATAACTTCACATCCATAAAAAAATCAGTGTCTTTGAGTCGATATCTCGTAAGCTTAATAGGCACCGTTGCTCTCAAACCAAGTTTCCAGAACTACAAGCGACTAAAACAGAACATTACCGAGAAATCTATGCGAATCAAGTTTCACAGAACTAAGACAATATTGTTTTTGGAAAACTTAATCATTAATAGTTAGTTCGTGGGAACAAATTGATATCCACGAGCAAGGTTTATTTTAAACTGTTTTGATTTCATTGTAAAATATATACTCTATTGTCGGTCTTTTGTTTAGTTACAAACTAAACAAAAGCACTCATTTTATAGTAACGGCTGTTAAAAGTGGATTAGGTTTCAGATCTAAGACAAGTCACATCTATATGAGAAACAAATTCCGCTATTTTTGTCCGTGGTAAATAGAGTATTCATATTCACTCATATTCCGAATCGCGTACATAATGTTGGGAGGCTTATTAAGACCCACGCAAGTGTAGTTCAAATTCAGCCTGTATAAATGACGGCCTAAAAATTAGTTTCAAGGGGAGGTCTAGGGTACCCCTTTGGGTATCCGAATCATCTCGCGTATGTTCCACAAGTTTTCATAGTATTTCGAGTTATTCTTCTGAAGTTTTAAGGTTATTCAATCTGAAAAACTATTTTTTTATGCAAAGAAACATACTGGGGATGCTTTGGGGTTCCCTGGACCTCCGCTTGATACTATTTTTGGGACACCTTATATATCAGGATTGTCACTCGTTGAAGGATGCTCTATTTGTGTTACACAGCCCATTCACATCTAACCTATGGAATGAATCCTTTTTAACTGTAGAAGTTAAAGCTATTTTAAAGTTAAAATATAATTAATAAACCATATACAACAGTAGGTAACAGACCATGGCTTTTATGAGCCCTTTCAGTGCGAAAATGCTTTACAAAAGATACTAAATCAAGCACAATAAAATCACCTTGTAATGCCGAAAAAGGACGACAGTAAAGGGTAAGGACATATTATTATCGCTTTTACGGTACATTATAATGTAAGTTGCAAAATTGGCACCTTAGCACCTGCTAACGGTGTTACAAGGTTGTAATGAAAATAATTATGATAACTAACTGGATGTATTGCAAAGTAAAGCATTATCTCAGTATAAAAAAAGTTTTCGACGTATCTGCAGAAAAAATAAAATTAAAGGAAAATAAGAATTGTTACAACAGTAGAACATAATTGATATTCATGAATATTGCATAATATTATACTATCCTTTTCGTTGATATTATCGATCCATCCTGCAATTTTAATATTCTGTTTTAGCGCACAACTGACCTCTGGGATCGAAAAATGGTAGGCATTAGCTCATGTTGTTGAAGAAGAAGTTGATAGAAATGAAATCTATTTTTGTAATTCTTGGCGAGAATTCATAAGTATGCAAGTTTAAAGCGAATGGCCTCTTTGAGTATCTATATTTGTTACAAAAGCCAAAGTTTGCATTTTATTATCAAAACAGTACACTAACCAAAGAACTATTTAGTTGATTTCATTTATTAAGATATAATAAAAAAAGATTAAATCATATTCAAGAAACTTATTGCATAATACGGAGTGACGATACATCTTTAAATCGCTTTTCCGAAACACATATTCTAACAAAAACGATTATTTCAGCACAATCAAAATAAACACAATAGTTTCTTTAAGGTAATCCGCCAAAAAATACACGATCTTCATTTTCTTTCATACTTTGCGGTCTCATTGTACTGTTGCAAAGAAGCTTATGTCAAGTCCTTATTGCGATGAAAGATATAATGGAAACAGTCTGAGGTTTGGAAACTTATACAACGCTTAATGCGATGAGCCTGAGCTGTAAGACTTGCTGAGACTGCTAAATGCTGGCGATAATAGTGGTATTATTTTAAACTTCCTCGTATTAAATTCTTATTTTGCTAGACACGGGTGTCTTCAAAAACTGAGAGGAGTTAAGATTGCCTAACTAAGCCAGGTCTATTAAGACCAGACGCTATCCAATTGTGTAATGACAGACATCACATTTATGTAGAGAACCTCCAAGTAACTTGCATTCCTTAAGATAGTTCTAATAGAAAAGACTGGGGGAGTCAGGATTACCTTATCCAGGTCTGATAAGACCTGACGCTATCTACCCGCGTAAGGACGGACATCACATAATATTTATGTTGGGAACCTTCAAGTAACTTGCATTCCTTACGATGGTTCTAATAGAAAAAAGAGGTACCTAAGTCAATTCAGGATTATTGGGCCGACAATCTTCAGTCTTCATTCGATGAGGCAGAGCTCTCACTATTTCAACTTGGAAATAAACTGAATGACCAAGGAATCTAATCCTGAACATTGCAGTTGAAATTCCATAAAAGCTAACTCAAATAAAAAAATGAGCGTAAAACCATGCTGGATAGTATGCAGATATCATCTGGAGTCGTATACTACATGGACCTTGTAGAGACTAGGAAGAACTTCCGTGCTTTCCGGCGTTTTTGCCATACTTATTATTGGAATCAAGTCTAAAAGCTCACATAATAGGTCCCATTTAAATGTAATAATGATATGATCCGTGGTGCTTTACAGCTGGCTTCTCCGGCTGTAAAAGTCTTTTTACGAGGTTTTTTACCTGTTTAGTTCATTGTTTTGTCGCCCGCTTTGCACGGAGGGAAGTGGACAATAATTTATTTCCAACTCCTCCTATTAATTTCACTTTCTGATTAATTTCGTTGCGGGTTAAAGACAAGTTAGCATTCCCGGAGACTCGCCGACTTCAATGTTCGGTGTCATTACATTGCGTGCCACTGTTGATCCTGGCTTACAGGAGTTACAGTGGTGGGTGTGAGGGTGGGACAGTCTCCAAAAGCTAAATCAATAAAATAAATAAATACACCCTATAGTCGAGTCTCGTTTCGTGGATATCAGGGACTACATAGACTTTTCGGTCTCACAAACACCTGGCTGTTTCGTGTCTGGACACGAAACAAATACCTGTGGTTCACACAAATATTTGTTTCGGTGCGGGGATCGAACCCGCAGGAAACCACTACAACACTAATAAAATGATGAACGGATAAATAAAATTACTCATCAATAAACTCCCACTATCTGTTCCACACATCCACACAATGACGGCGCAAAAAGTCAATATCGGCCAACTTCGATACATGAATATTCATGAGATCTACAAGTAGTTGCGGGAGTTAGGCAACCTAGTTTGGAGCTGTGTTTGCCGTATTATGCTCGTGTTATATCTTCCTCGTCGATAATGGCAGCTTTGTTTACTGGAAATACTGGTATTTTCTAAGTACTTATATATATTTGTATACTTCATTTGTTTCTTTAATTAAAATCTAGATTTTTATATCTAGATGCAAATGTTCATATTTCACAAATTTGTTGCCTGTTGATATCATAACCTGAATTCTACTTACGGATTACAATGCATTTTTTAAGTCTATGAAAAATACGCAATTATTTTAATCCATAATATGCTTTTAAAATTGCACGTAAAATACTAATAAAAAAATAATGATGAATAAATTAAAACTTCATCATTTCATCATCAGCCCGTTGCAGTCCACTGAAATGAAATGAATATATTTATTGAATCCATAAAATGTCATACACTATTTAGATTTAGTCACTTTTTTTTCCACTACAACCCAGTTGACAAGGCTGTTTTCGTCAGAGAAGAACGGGACATATGCCAGGCATGCCATGCAAGATACGCCACAAAGTCCAGTCTGCTGCTTAACGCATCGAGTCGCTGTCATCCCTCTTGCGAAATTTAAACGTAACTTTTATAAATTGTAAGCGTCAAAATTTATCATTATTCAACGTTTGTTGTTTCAGATATAATAAATCATCCAAATGAGCTACAGCTGTCTCGAATGTAAGTAATAGAGGATCCAAACATTTACAATTTCTTCGTAAAAATCTCAATGTCTCGACGGTACAAACAGCCGCGTCGGGCTATTACTCTTTATTTCGCTCTAAATGAAACTGTTCGTTTGTCTAACAGGATATAAAAGTTGCTCTATTATCTCAAGGAAGTTTCTAGAAAAAAATCCCTTTGTGAACGTCTAGTTGGTAATCTTGTACAAGTCTATGATCTAAGCTGTTTATTAAAGATAGTGATGTAATTGGCTCGTGAAAGGATGAATTAGTTCGAGTTGAAGCTTTCCGTTATGGAAACTTAGTGAGTATTTAATAACAGATTTTTTCGAAGCCGTTTTGTTGCACAATTTCAAAAACAGAAGAACTAAAACGGTGTAATTAAGATACTATGCCTTATTTTTGTATCTTAATGACGTGACGGACTAAAACCATTTCCTTGAAATAGTTAATGTATTAACACATACATACATACCACACTAAGATCGAGTCTTGTCATCGTCTCTTGTGTGTGAGATTTTTCGGTTTCACAAACACCCGGACCCTAAAGAAAAAGTTGTGGGCCGCACAAACGTTTATCTCGGTGCGAGGATCGAGTCCGCGGACTCTCGTTTCACGTCCTACGGAAGCTATCATATTATAAGCCAAATATAAACCAAATCAACTTATAACATTAATAAAAAGGATGTTGCACTGACCTTATGCGCGTTTTGAAAAACGTCCTTTGTAGAAAAAGAAATAAGAGGAATATTAAGTAACTATGCATTGGAAATAAACCTAAGGTTGAAAAAATAAGCATTTATTCCTAGGACAAACTAATAAAACTAATAAAACTAACTACACGAGTTAATTGTTTCAAAACGAACAAATTCTAACGACTAAAAAAACAAAGAAACTTCCCTCGTATTTCGCTTATCTTCAGATAATACAGTTTAAATGTAATATGTTTTTAATTAATAGTTTTTCACCATTCGAGTTTTAATACAACAAAGATAGATTATATCATAAAAATATTTCCACCGCAGACGCTTAACATGGCAAGTTTTAAATTACAACTCATTCTAATTAGTATTACAAATTGAAACACATAAATAAACTCTCCGTTCATTATTCATTTCACTTGAAAAAGTTAAGAATCTAGCATTATGATATTAATTGAACTGAAACTATTAATATGTATGTATACTGGGAATTGAAATATTCTAGAAATAATGTTATTCATTTTATAAAATTTAATTAACTCCCTTGTTCTGTTCTCGAAAGAAGCTTACGTGTTACTTAGAATTGTAGACTTCAAAACATTAAATGAAACTGCATACAATATATTTACCACTGCTAACTCGTTTTTGAGAAGATCACAGGGCGTGGTTAAATATTAGATTTTTGCCAAGAGTAACATATCTAATATGAGAAATTGTTAAACCTGATTACTCAAACTAAACAAACGCATTGGATCCAGTAGTAACATTATGTCGCTGCGCGTTGTTTTTGTATTACTCGTGGTCCACCAAAATATAAATTAACGTAAATAATGTACTTCCTTGAATCGCATTTTACTTACTATAAATAGTTATAAAAACGTTGCGACATGGACACGTCAGATTGGGAGACACTGTCTAAGGATCGGTCTCAGTGGAGACATATTGTGAACGCTAAAGTTAGTAGTTTTGAAGAGAAACGCATATTGGAGCTCGACGCAAAGCGTAACGAACTAAAGAACCGACCACCTAAGGTCTTTACATATAATTATGTCGGAGGGGTGCTGATGTGTAGTCTTTGTAACCGAACATTATCGGCAAAGATTGGTTATGTCAGTCACCTGAGAGCACATCAGAGGCATAACTCTCAACAGTAGTAAAGATAACAAACAGTCGCCGAGACCGAATACGGTCGGATTTACATAGTTATAAATATTAAATAAGACGACGTCCAAAAACTAAAACTAAATAAATATAGAATAAGTTTTAATTTAATTGCCTACATTATCAATCAACCAATTTCATTTCATTTCAAACAAAGGCTTCTAAAATAGGTGCGCGCAATTCGCGGTTGTGACGTCGTGACACGGCCTGAATCAGCGCAAGATGGCAGTAAGCGCGCTGCTTCCCGATACCACGGGGAAGGGGACGTAAGGATACGTTCGAGAATCTGCGGGGGGGTTACTCTATAATAGCTTTAATATATGAACTTCGAATGTCCGGACGCCGTACGTAAAACTTTACTAACTTCACAAATTAGTATCGTTTTTATAGAGGCTGAAACTATAGTCTTCGATACACCGCCTTGTTTATACACCAAAATAAGTTTCTTCTTTGTCGACATTTCATTAAGAATAGCTTTTGAATTTTGATATATTAAGGCGAAACGTTTAAAACAATAATGGAATTATGCAACTTTACATAAACCTCACTCCAGGGCTCCCGAAAGACCCTTTATCTTTGGATAGGGCCTACTTTCCATAATTTCCTTCAATTCACTATCTGGTCTGGAGATTCATTGCGTTTTATTTTTTCTTGTTCTTATCTTTCGCCATTTTGGATGTCTGTGTGCGTACCCTTGTGTTAGATATTATACTTATGTCCTTTTTGCCGCAAAGTCTATTTTTTAAACAATTCACAAGTTTAGTAAGTATTTTAAAGCTATTTTATTTTAAATAAAATATTTTTTTCCTTTTCTTTTATCCATCCATAGGTTTCCTACCTTTGGACGAATATGAATATAATGTATATGTTAGGAATCGCCTAGACCGATAAAAATGCTATCTATATTTTTTGGTTAATTTATAATATCTTTAAGATTTTTTACTTATATGTGCAGTTAAGATGAAATAAATAAATAACAGTGTAACATATTTGTGGGGAAAACAATATATTAAATCAAGTTTTTGAACAGTAAGTAATTCCAAAATTAATTAAGAAATTCCGTTGCGTGCTAACCAAGGGTTTTCTCCTTCGCCCAATTACCTTTGCGACCTAGAATATCTAGAACTATCCTTTTAACCTCAATAAATCGTGTCCAACACTTTATCTTATCACAATTAAATTAAAGCTGATTTAGAGGCACGTAATACAAGTCTTTGAGGATTTTTCAAGTTGCGTTTCTGGATCAGCCAGATTAGGTGTATAATTAATTTCGATCAAGTTGGCGTAATTTACTATGCCTGTACTGTACTGTATTATATCAACCCATTTGTCTATACCAGCAAGAGATATTTCACAGGTGCATACCCTATCGGTACTACACCCCCATCACATTAAGGCTAGTTGCTTTACTGTACTGTACTATATCAGCTTATATATGACCCACTGCAGTGCATGAGCCTTCTACACAATCGACAGTACGATTGGGAGTGGTTAGGCCATGTAGTCCCATCACGCTCGCCTCGTGCGGGTTGGCGGACTTTATATAAGATATAAATTCATACAAATTGCTGTAATATGCAGGTTTCCTCACGATGTTTTCCTTTACCGTTATAATGCATGCTGATTGACTATCAATACACACATGATTCCTAAAATTCAAAGGTGTGCCCTAAGATTCGAACCCGCTACCACCGTGTACATGTTAGCAGCCGCGTCTAGTCCGTTTACCAACAGGCAACCAAGTACATAGTCACTTTGCTCATAAAAAAAAGAATGCAACCAACTCCTTGTATCAAAACTTTTTATTTACCCAGCGTTGTGTGTTCTTCCTCAAACAAACTGTAAGAGTCGGGAGGTAAATCTATTGTCCGATTGCGGAGTTAAAGGGAGCAAACTTTTGTATTACACTCGCTTAGTGGCGCCACCAAGTGGTGTAGTGAGGAATGAATAGTTTTTTATCTACAAGCACAATAAAAGCATTTTCAAATAAACTGAACCTGAAATACGACACCTTTGTGGGTTAATGTGGGTTTTCCGTTATTGATACAAATATTTTATTACCCACAATATGTTAATTACTGAAGCATAGAATATCTGGATATATTTAAATACCATATCCAGACTGCGACAGGTGTTTTAGTGACTAAACAAAATGTCTCATTTGAGTGGTAATTACATTGATTTTACTAATATATTAATGTACACTCTTATTTTAAAAAGGAGCTATGGTACTCAAGTGTTCTAATTATTATTTTAATTTTTGTATTGCTAAAATAATAATATTATATTTATATTAATTTTAGTATTATTTTACCACCCAAACATGATGATGTGTAAAAAAATAGTTGCGTTGTGTCTGTAGTCACTAAAACAAACACTGTACTATATAAACATATCTTTAATTAACTGCCCCAATATAGTTACACATTTCAGAAAAATTGTATCGAACAAAATAAAATTAAAAATAAACTCTTTTTAATACTTCACTCTCCGTATTCAGAAACGATTAAAACTTTAAAATCGGCAGATATACATCGCGTGAATGTAAATCTACTA
The DNA here is from genome assembly GCA_023078785.2 of Hyles euphorbiae. Lineage (NCBI taxonomy): Eukaryota > Metazoa > Arthropoda > Insecta > Lepidoptera > Sphingidae > Hyles > Hyles euphorbiae. The sequence goes on along the minus strand of CM041051.1, from coordinate 4,775,942 downwards.
GATTTACACTAGGGACCAATCCAAGAAGCTGTCGGCGCAAACTACTTCCGAAACTCGGGCGGAAGTGATTTCACTATTCAACAACTTAACTTGAATTCAAGGCGATTAACATATAAAATAGTTAAGTTTCCTGCAGGCCCGTATCACCTTGATAATATACATATTTATAGAACAAACGCCAATATCATCTTAAGACTAAGCAGAGATATCATTAGTGCCACCCAAGTTCCGACAAACCTTTTTCCGTCTGAAGATATGTTGAAGTGCCAGCCAGTCGCCATGCCACGCAAAGATTTCAGACCCGTGAAGAATTAATAAGTTATTAAACATATTCAAATAAAAAGCTAGAAAATCTCTATTCTTTTCTGATGTCGTCACAATGCCAAAAAATATATTTCCTGCCATAATTTATTAATAAGCCCAAATTATCTAACATTGATTGATTATTTACTAATATTAAAGATTTATACAGCCACACTAAAATATACCTTATCCTCACCGCATAAAGTTTAAAATACAACAAAGCAAAACCCTTAAATCACACAAAGATTCCCAAGTACTCCATCACACTTCGTCCTCCATTCTATAAAGTTTCACGCATTGTTATCTAGCGACTAGGGTTGTGCGCAAGTGTGACGCCACTTGATCACACTCGACTTGAGTTGTCTGTTGCGTGACAACCCTGGCCAAGAGTTGCAGTTCAGTGACACGTGAAAGGCTCTTGTCATACTATTGTACTCGAACAATGGACCTACGTCGAGTCTTAGTAACTAGTTAATCATTACTCGCTGAATATTGGATTCTCCATTCGAGCGTATGAAGCGCCAATGTATGAACAAACTTAATAGAGGTTCCATAGATAATCATTGTTAAAGAATAACAAACACTGGAGCTGCATGGATAAATGGATAAATACAATTAATTATTTCACAAGATAATAATATCACCAAAATCCTATTTAGTGTTTATTTTGCATTATTGTGAATTATATTTTGTTGGACTATTGATTACCTCCTTTAAAATATTAATATCAACTTCAGGACAGAACTTCCTTTGAAACTATTAATATTTAATATGATAATCCTTGTACGAATATAATTGATAATTCATTATATAATATCTCCTGATTTATCAACATATTTACATAATTTTCAATGTCTTGGAAGTTCTTGTTTAATAATGTATTGATAGTTTACGTTTTCCGGTAAGAATAGTAAAAATGTTATAAAAGGTGATGGTAATGACAGGTGACATTCAGAATTGTAATTTTTACGCAGAAGTGCTGACCAAATAGAAAAACGCTGATCAATATTGAAATATAGTTTTATTATACCACGTAATATCTCAGAAGTGGGATATTTTCGTAATGTCGGGCCCTTACGCTGCCGGTCTCGGAAAACAAAAGCGTCGATCTTCGACGCCATTATCATCCGACGAGGAAGAAAATAATTTTTTTTCTTTGGATACGCCCACGGAACCCGTTACAAAGCGGCGCAGGACACACGTAACACACGTTGACGCTGAAGTTATTCCAAAATTTGATCCGGAAGATAATGCTTGCAATGTGACCACGTGGCTACATAAAATTGACCAGCTTGGCGATATATATGGATGGAATAATACTGACCGTCAATTTATAATGCAACTACGATTACGTGGTTCTGCAAGGCGTTGGTACGACGATTTAGACGATTACAACCTTACATGGGAGGCATGGAAGAATTCCTTGCAATTGGCTTTTCCACGATCCGTAGATTTTGTTGATCGCCTTGAACGGATGCTTACAAGAACTAAGACCGAGAGTGAAACAATGACGAAATATTTCCATGACAAGGTCTCTCTTCTTAAAAAATGTGATATCCAGGGAGAACGCGCAATATCTTGTATCATTCGTGGTTTGCCTGGAGAACTACAAGCTAACGCAAAAGCATTCCAGTGTCAGGAACCTGAAGAATTTTACTACGGGTATCTCTCATCGTTGGAAAACTACAGGAAAATTGAAGCTCCCATTTCAACTCGGAAATCAAGTTGGCGCCGAGGAACAAATGACGAAAAATCTGCAACAACGGTAGCGCAGTCATATAATACAAAACGCTGTTACGTTTGCCGAAGAATCGGACATGAAGCTCGGGAATGTAGGATGCAACAGCGATGTGAAACGTGTCAACGTATGGGTCACACTACAGCATCTTGCTGGTTTGCGACTATGCCGAGTACTTCACAGTCACAGCAGCGAACTCAAATACAACAGGTACGTAACGTTTTTTATACGGTAAGCGATTATGAATTGAGCATCTACCAGCGCCTTGTGAATGTTGGGACTGTAAAACTTATCGCATTTATAGATACGGGTAGCAAAATCAATATAATAACTTTGGAAGTTGTAAACCGACTAAGACTTAAGAAAGAGCCGTCTAATATGATCATGAAAGGATTTGGTGGAGCTCAAACAAAATCGCTAGGAAAAGTGATCTTAAATAATATACAAATAGATAGCGTATGTCTTAAAGGTTATCTTGAAATAGCGCAGCATATTCTAAGTGATGTGGATTTGATTATTGGCCAGTCTATGATAAATCAGCCAGGAATTAACTTAATTATAACATCGAATTCTGCTACTTTTATTAAAACTGACGATGTAGATTATTTTGAGTTCGCACACATGGATTGTTCTAGAGATAAAATTAAGTACAATGTTTATTTGAAGCAGGAAACAATTTTACCTTCGCTATGTTCCTGTTTTGTAGATATATTTGTAGATATTGAGTCAAATAACGATATATCTTTTCTTGTAAATTCGGTTTATGTACAACTGGGTAAAATATGTTACATAATTCCTGGAGGAATTGTCTGTATCGAAAGTCGTTTAAAAGTTATAAATTTGAGTCATCATGATATTTTTTGGCCAGCTCATAAATTAATAGCTCGAGCTGAGCTTGTAGATACATTATCATATGATACTACTTATACTGACGTGTTACAAGTTAATCCTTCCTCTGATCATTATATTGCTACCGACAAAGAGCTAGTGGGTCTGGGTACAGTTGACATGGGGGAATTGGACAGTTCAGATACAAGCAGACTTATGAGACTTTTGGTTAGATTCAGCCATGTATTTGCTAAAGATACTAAAGACTTAGGATGTACTGATTTAATAGAAATGAGTATTAAAACTACTACCGATAAACCTGTCTATTATAAACCATATAGAATGTCTTTCAAAGAAAATACAATAATTAATGAGAAAGTTAGAGATCTTTTAGAAGCCGGCATTATTCGTGAGTCCGTATCCGAATACGCTAGTCCCGTCATATTAGTGAAGAAGAAGGGGGGAGATTACAGATTGTGCATTGATTATCGAGCTTTAAATTCACAAACAGTAAAAGATCGTTACCCACTACCACATATTGATGATCAAGTATCAAAACTATCAGGAAAGGTTTATTTTACTACCCTTGACCTTGCCCAAGGTTATTATCAGTTAAGGCTATCTGAAGATTCAATTTCTAAAACAGCGTTCGTCACCTCTGCAGGTCAATTTGAGTTCTTAAAAATGCCTTTCGGCTTGGCCAATGCACCAGCTGTATTTTCCAGGTTAATACGCATAGCTCTTAATGACGTCGCTAATGATATAGCGTGTTATTTAGATGACGTCATGTTACCCACAGTAACCGTAGAAAAGGGACTCAAATTATTAGAACAAGTCTTGGTACTTCTGCAAAAAGCCCATTTAAAATTGAACTTAAAGAAATGTGCTTTTCTGAAAACAAGTGTGAACTATTTAGGACACGAGATTGAAGCAGGAACTATTAGGCCGGGTTTAGCTAAAATTAATTGTGTTTCTGAATATAAACGCCCGCGAAATGTCCACGAAATAAGACAATTCATAGGACTTACTTCTTATTTTAGGAAATTTATTCGAGGTTTTGCCGAAATAGCGTTACCGTTAACCAAACTTACAAAAAAAGATTCAGCCTGGATATGGGGAATGGAACAAGAAAATGCATTTCAATGCTTAAAGAAAAAGTTAGTCGATAGGCCAGTTCTAGGAATTTATGATAATAACGCGGAAACGGAATTACATACCGACGCTAGTAAATATGGTTTAGGCGGGATCCTAATGCAAAAACAATTTGACAATTCTTTAAAACCTATTGCGTACTTTAGTAGAATCACATCTAAAGAGGAGCAGTTTTATCATAGTTATGAATTGGAAACCTTAGCTGTTGTTGAATCGTTAAAGCGCTTTCGTATTTATTTAATAGGAATTCCGGTAAAAGTAGTTACTGACTGCGCTGCACTACGTACAACTCTGAGTAAAAAAGATCTCGTTCCCCGCATAGCACGCTGGTGGTTAACCATACAAGATTACGATTTACACATAGAATACCGCCCAGGGGATAAAATGAAACACGTAGATGCTCTGAGTCGAAATCCGGTCAATAGTAATATTTGCATGATTGAGGAATCTGATTGGCTCGTTACACTACAATTACAGGATGATAATTTACAAAATATTATTTCTCAGTTGCTAGGCCAAACAGACAATCCCGATATTAAAAACAATTATATAATTAAGGACAATCAACTTTTCAGAAAGACGTTACATGGTGATCGCTTTGTGATACCGAAATTAGCAAAATATGGGTTAATGCAAAAATACCACGACCAGATAGGACACCCGGGTTTTGAAAGATGCGAGGCAGCTATCAAAGCGCAATTTTGGTTCCCTAAAATGACGAAATTCATTCGGAAATATATTAAATCTTGTTTGCAATGTGCTTACGGTAAGGGGAATTATGGCAAAACACAGGGTGAATTACATCCCATCAAAAAATTCCAATACCTATGCATACTCTTCACGCTGACCATTTAGGGCCATTTGTTAAAACTAGAAGAGGAAATATCTATGTATTAGTCATAATAGATTCATTTACAAAATTTGTGTTTGCCAGAGCGGTTAAAAATTGTAGTTCCATAGAAACAATTAAACATCTTAAAGAAATTATATCTCAATTTGGTAATCCAGTTCGCATAATAACAGATAGAGGTAAAGCCTTCACAAGTCGTTATTTCAAACAGTTCGCTGAAGAGTGCCAATTCAAACATGTTTTTAATGCAATTGCTAGCCCGAGATCGAATGGTCAAGTTGAACGGGTAAATCGCACTATTCTGAACGGATTGAATACTATGTCGGAGAGTGAAAATGTATGGGATGACAAATTACTCGATGTGGTTTGGGGAATAAATAATACTCCAAATTCTACTACTTCCTTTCCACCATTTAAACTGATGTTTAGCCATGACAATACTCGGTTACCAGCTTTTCCTACGGGAGAATTACAACACCACGATCTACAACAACAAGCACTTTCTGATAGGAGGAATACTGCAAAGTTGCGCATTGATAGAAACATGACAATCATGAAAGAAAGATTTGATCGTAAACATAAAAAGTGTATTAAGTATTCAGTGGGCGATCTCGTTCTCTGGAAAGGGGGTACTACCAAAGATGCCAATGTCAAAGTAACTCAAAAGCTTAAAAGTCTTTATACGGGTCCGTACAAAATTTGCAAAGCATCATCCGATATAGATCGGTATACCATTTGTGCTGTGAAAGGTATGAAAGGATATAAAAAATTTACGGCAGTAGTTTCTAGCGAAACATTAAGGCCATATAAATCAGTTGTTGCAAATACAGACAGCTCATCTAGCAATGAGGAAATAGACAGAGATGATTTAATTGATTTATTAGAAAGTTAAAAACTTGTATAATATTGGTTATCTACTGAAGTATTTTATTGTACCTAATGTTCTTTAGGAGATAAATATAGGTGGTATTGTACTTTATTATATGTAGTTGTCAAATGTACATACATTATTCATTTAATAAAGTTTCTTCTATTGTAACTACCTTTCGTTATTTCATAGTATAGACAATGTCGTGGAAGCGGTATTAAGGTCTGCCAAACATACAAATTACAAAATCAGTCTGTGTGACATATTTATACATGAAACAAATAATAAAGGAGTCTATGTGACAAAAACTGTAACTCCGATAAATGTACCAAAAAAGGGTATATACAGTCTGTGTGACAAAAGTTCTGACAAACTGTCAGTGATACTTTAAGTTAAAATAAAAAACAGTCTATGTGACAACTGATTAAATAGCCTATGTGACAACTCAATAAATAGTCTATGTGACAAAATAATTGTCTACGTAAATTATATTAAATTATAGTCTATGTGACAACAGAATAAATAGTCTGTGTGACAAAAGCAATATAGTCTATGTGACAAAAGAAATAAAGTCTGTGTGACAAAAGAAAATTTCTGCAGCAAAGTAAAATCGATTGTGAAATATTATTTATTGACCTACCACAGATAACATTTTATAGTATACTGAAATGACCTACTTATGTACAAATCGTCAGAGGAGCGTTATGAGTGAGTGTTATGTTGTCTTTAATTATTATGAGCAAATACTCTTGGTTATTTTTGTTTTTACAGCCTGCTGATGGCAAACATGGTGGCAACAATCGACGAGCCTGAGCGCCGCCGCGCCGCGCCGTGGTGGTACACGGCAAACGCAGGATGGCCGAGTGTTAAAGAATAACAAACACTGGAGCTGCATGGATAAATGGATAAATACAATTAATTATTTCACAAGATAATAATATCACCAAAATCCTATTTAGTGTTTATTTTGCATTATTGTGAATTATATTTTGTTGGACTATTGATTACCTCCTTTAAAATATTAATATCAACTTCAGGACAGAACTTCCTTTGAAACTATTAATATTTAATATGATAATCCTTGTACGAATATAATTGATAATTCATTATATAATATCTCCTGATTTATCAACATATTTACATAATTTTCAATGTCTTGGAAGTTCTTGTTTAATAATGTATTGATAGTTTACGTTTTCCGGTAAGAATAGTAAAAATGTTATAAAAGGTGATGGTAATGACAGGTGACATTCAGAATTGTAATTTTTACGCAGAAGTGCTGACCAAATAGAAAAACGCTGATCAATATTGAAATATAGTTTTATTATACCACGTAATATCATATAAAAAATCTCGTTGTCCCTCTATAAATAAATACTTCAATCAGTAATCATATATTTACATGCGGTTCAACCCGGATTCACTCGTGTACAGATACTTTTTGAATCCAGTCCATGTGTTTCTAACACAGGAACTATTTCCCGTGACAACTGGTCTAAATAAAAGTAAGTCGTAAGAAGACTATCGAATATATTTCAACCACTCCCTCCACACCCCACAGGGTCAATACATTTCGTTGCGATAAAAAGTAGCATATGTGGTTATCCAGGGTGTCAGCTATAATTATACCAAATTTTATCCAAATTGGTCTAATGGTTTGAGCGTGAAGAGGGAACAAACACACAAACTTTGACATTTTATCATTAGTAGAATGGAATAGTATAATTATTATTATTACAAAAGGTTATCAAGATTGAGCAGTAACATTCTATAAATTATACATATGGTACCACAGATACATTAATGCAATTCCAAATTCAAAATTACCATGCAACGAAACACATATCAAAAACTTAATCGTGAAACATTAAATCAGAACGAACATTACGAAGACGCCGTAATTTCTCCCTCGCTAGCCAATTACGTTTCCTCTATGCATAAATCAAGTAAGTTTAATTTCCACCAATTTATATTAAACTAAGCAATTATTGCAGACTCTCGCATCTTCTGTATTCCGAGTGGTCATCAAATGTTCATTTCACAGGTTATTACAAGGCATCCTTTCGTTTCTGTGCCCGTTCCGGCTTGACAGTGACGCATGGTCTAATTTATAAACCTACAACTTTTGCTACAATTCCCGATGACTCTTATTGCCTTGGGATAGAGTTGATATTCAAACGCACTTTCGGCGAGGAAGAAAGTGTATGGCTCCCCGACGGGCCTATTGTCCCCATAGATATAAAACTGAGACAGGCTGTAGTGGAGTGAGTTCTTCACACCGTGATTTATATTACGCGCGTGGACTGTATCATATTTTCTAAATTACCTTCAACTTTATAGAGCGATAAGGACGCTCGGAAGTCCATTTGTTTCATTTAAACCCAAACGATTTTCCCTTGAATATACTTTTAACTCTTACAGAAAGTCGCAGATTGGATTTTCGCACTAAGATAAGTCTTTGTGTGATCAAACATACATATACTGATACATACAAAATTAAATTGAAAAAGTATTTTAAGATAAAGAGTGCCTGATATTCGTACCGCACAGCTACAACGCTACAGCCCTCTACGCCGTAGACGCTGCGTAGAGTAAGTTACGTAGCCACTTTATATGTTAAATGTCCTTCTTAGTAAGCGTTCAAGTTTAAATTTATCTTTAATAGTATTTTTCTTTGTCATTATGTTCAAATGGTAGTAAATTTATATTTTTGAAATTTGTATAGAGAAGCTTAAAGTACGCAGTTTGGGACGCAATGTTTTTATTTTTGACTTATTTTTTATACTGGTATGAAGTTAAGAATTCCCTTACATTTATTAAACATAGTTAATATTATATAACATTAAATAACACACACATCAACTATTTTACAGCTAATAAAAAAATGTGGACTGGATCGCTTCGCTTCGATTCGATCGATTCGATCGATTCGCTTCATCTTTTTTCGCTTCACTGATAAAGTTTTATTTTTTTTGAAATTTAATCTAAAGTTTTAAATATATAAATACCGCCAATTAAATTTAACCTCTTTGATGGTCCTAAAACATTACACCCTTCAACGACTCGTATAATAAGATGTATGAGTAACTTAGTATTAGAGCTACACAGAATGAAACTTGCGATAAAATACGCATGTTACTCATTCCAAAGTATGTGACAAAGATAGATAGAATCAATAACGAGTGTACATATATAATACATGTGATGTTCTGGTGTTTAGGTTGGCAACATAAATAAAACACACTAAACGATTTCCAGTGTATAAGGCCCGTCCACTCAGTCTGACTTCTGTCAGTGAAATGACCGGTGACGGGCGCTCGCACATTTTTATATATCTCTCATACATTTACATCTACCTACAACTTTATAATATTTTATGTTAGCATTAAAGTAATTCCAGAACTAATGAAAAATAAGCAAACCGAGCAATATTTTTTTAATTGTACATTCTTATAAAACGTCAAGGATATATCAAGTGCGAGTTATCAAATATATTTCATAAAATTCAAAATAGATTGTATATGTGGCCAATATCGCAATAAAATAATTTCAACACTTTATTTAGTCTGTACGCCACAATACAAAACCCTTTTCGAATCACAAACCCCTTGAAAAAGCAATTAAACATCAATTACTACAGTACGTGTGTATGGAGGCACATTTGCATGCCGCGCCCCTGCCAATTCTAATGCAAATCAAATATAAATACCGCCCGGTACGTCTTATTCATGAACTAGCACCAAATTAAATTGCAAGTTTACACCCAGTTTTGAAGCCTGTTGTGAAACTGTTCAGTTTGAGTATGAACTTGTGTGATGAATTCTGTTTACGCGACTGCGTGACATTCAAAGTAAACAATTTTGACTTAATAACTATCATCTAACTTTCTGATTCTGTCTGTATCTATCGAATTATTTTTATCTATTGGAGCTTTTCTTATCTTTTTTTTAACAATACCCTTTTTTCTCTTTCTTTTATATCCACCCAAAGGTCGCTAATTAGCTATGTATAAGAGCGTCTTTTGTACTTCTAATACATGTTACTTCTTTATTTATTTTTTTGTTTGTGTACAATGAAGATTAGATAAATTGAAAAAAGTCTAACTGATTGAGCGCATTAGATATTTTCAATATGATATAGCTTGGTTCACGCTACAGCCAGCTTTGTTTACACATTGAATGGGTCGGCTTATCTACAGCTGTACTACTGTATAGCATGAAATCAATGTGAGGTAACAGCTTTGCGTTTCGTTTGGTTAGTGTGATTGCCGGAGCCCAATAATAGTTATTTTTTGCCTCCCCATCCAATCCATCCTTTATACACACATGTACTGCACTGATACCGCAGGCTTTGTATGTAATATTAAATGAAAACTTTTATTAAGTGAGCTGTGTTTGCTACAAATTGGAATAAATTCGTACATACAGCACGATCAAAATATTGTATTTCAAATTAATAGAACTGGATATTAATTTTGATTACATTGAATCCCATTTTGCATACAGTATAAATTCTCAGAATCATTTCTCATTATAAATATCAAAGAACATCGTTCCCTGGGGCACACCATTTTTCATTAAAAGAGAACAAGCAATAAAATTGCTCAATATTGAACGACAAAAAACGTTAACGTTTTTCTAACAAAAACTAATTCGCGCTGTCACCCACTAACAGCACTAACAATTGTTGTTTCTTTGTTCGCAGATTTCCGGCTTCCCTCGCTTCTAACGCTTATTGAAAAACTTAACAAGAAGAAAATTACTCAAAAAACAAGAGCGCGCTATGCACCGCTTCTCAGCGTGAAGCGCTCGAGTGGAATGTTCAATTAATTTGTGAAACTTGAATATTGGCGCACTGAGCAGAGTTCACTAAACAGTGCGGCGGTCGCGAATGCGTGTATTATAAATTATTAATTAGTGTATGCCGAGGTGACGCTCTGACTTAGTTTGTGATCCAATAACCTAATAACACTCGATGTACAGTGAAAATTTTTACTAAACACGCAATGAAAAGTGAATAATCCGCGGGAGGTAGATGGACGTTTGCGAGCGGGGTAGTGATATGGTGCATGTGCATGGTAATGGTGCGGTTTCATTAGCGGCGCGGAGGCGGTTGGGGTAAAGCTGGGTGCAGAACGCCACGGCGTCGTCGGTGGAGGGTCGAGGGGGTGCGGGCGGGGCGGCGGAGTGCGCGCCCTCGCCCGCGCCCGACGCGGAGGCGCCCGCGCGCCGCCGCCGCCACCGCCCACTCTACCGCCGACTCTTCCACTACGTGCGCACCGCGTGGACCGGCGTCAAGTTCGCACTAGGTAAATGTTTCGGCATATCCATACTAATCATACATGTCATTCATTCAGGTTTACATGTTAAGTGAAAACTTTAATTCATTAATATAACGTGTTAATGAATCCCGTGTAACTACAGGTTACAAAAATATGACTACTTTTTTTTCAACAATCATCTATGAAGAGTATTGACAAACAATCTTATGGAATAATTATATATTTTACTTCTTTATTTTTTTACTCTACCAAAACAACGAACTGAAAGTATAACTATGTACCTAAGTATACTCTTATGTAAGGAAACTAACCCCAAATACCTTATATTATTTTAGATACGATTCAGTTCTTAAGACCCATCATTACGTCAAAACAAGACTAAAAATAACAACATTGTCGGAGCAGTCGCTATAAATTAATTAAGACTTTGTTTAACGCATAATTTCAGCTCAAACCTTGAAGACAAATAGCCAACCCTAACGAATCAACAAATGATCTCTTGCATTACATTTTACATAACACATGGTACAAAACTGTCCCTGAGTCAAAATGTACGTCGCTGTAACACTTAACTCAGGAGTTCGTCGAATGAAATTTCAACTGAAACCGTGCGAGCGTTCAGCGAAACAAACGTTACGTACAGACGCTTCGTAGTACTATTTGCAATAAAGATTGGTATCCTTGACTTAGTTTTAATTCGTTTTGTTGCTCGGATAAATTGTGCCACTCTTCAGACATTTTATATATTGTCTGAATATTTTAATAAAGTGCAACACTAGTAATAAGGTATGAATTTCAACTACAAACATCTTAGACAATAGAAAACGTCTATTTAAATGCAATAAATGTATAAATACAACCAATATTCATGCAATAATTAATAGATCTGCAAAAAAGTATCGAAAAACAGGATTTGACATAACCTTAAGAAATATAATTATGATCTCTTTGCCCACTAAAAGCTTATAAATCATAAAAAAAAATGAAATATGCGAACTATAATAATTTAAACTACTAATTCAAAACAATTTTATATGACATATAGTTTGGCACGACTCCACATTTCACTAATAACGTAATTACAATGACACGAAAAAAAATATACAGGAACATCAAAGTAAACAAGAATATTTACATTAAATGTCATATAAATCGTTTACATAGTCGTAAAGTATAAAAAATATTTGCACCGCGAATAACCACCGTCCGCCATAATAATATTACTTAAGCCGTAAACATAAAAAGCGGGTGCGTTGTGGTATGTAGGTGGAAGCCCGTACGAGCTAATAATTTTCAATATTACTGACCGGTTCATTAATAATGATGGACCGTAACGGCCCGCTGTGGTTCATTTAGCAAGTATTAAATGGAAATGTTTAGGCATTATTTTGCTGAACATTTTTTCCTTTATAGTTAGTTGTTATATAGTACATTATGAGATATTTAATTTGAAATGTATTGTAATGATGCTAAACTGTTTTTTTATTACTGTGAATGGCGAGACATGCTATTCGCATAATGGTAAGCTATACAGCTAGTAGCACAACAAAACAGCACCTTGAATTACAATGCTTGGCATTCCACTGCGCTCGCCATCCTGAGACATAAGGTGTTAAGTCTCAATATATTCAGTAGTTACTCTGGCTAGAACATCCTTCAAACCGAAACACAACAGTGCATTTATACTGCTGTTTGACGAGATAAAATAGAGAGACCTACCATCACATGCGTTTTACTAAATTTATTTTATTTTTTTATTACCTTTAGATGTGCATACAGTATTCATCTTTCAAGTACTGTATCAGCCCATATACGTCCCACTGCAGGGCAAGGGCCTCCTCTACAATCGAGAGTACGATTGAGAGTGGTTAGGCCATATAGTCCACCACGCTGGCCTAGTGCGGGTTGGCGGACTTACATACCATAGAATTTTTTTTATAAATCGCTATGGTATGCAGGTTTCCTCACGATGTTTTCCTTCACCGTTTTAGTGCGTGGTGATTGACTATCAATACACACATGACTCCGAAAAGTCAGAGGTGTGCCCTGGGATTCGAACCCGCCACCACCGTGAACATGTTGGCAGTCGCGTCTAGTCCGTTTACCAACAGGCCACCACGCACTTATCATCTTCTCACATCACTCATCATTCAAGTAGTGGACAATAATTTATTTCCAACTCCTCCTATTAATTTAACTTTCTGATTAATTTCGTTGCGGGTTAAAGACAAGTTAGACATTCCCGGAGACTCGCCGAGCTTCAATGCTCGGTGTCATTACTTTGCGTGCTACTGTTGATCCTGGCTCACAGGAGTTACAGTGGTGGGTGTGAGGGCGGGACAGTCTCCTTTCAAGTAGTGCTATCCATATATGAATATAATATACTTTAAAATGGCCATAGTATATCAGTATAAAATGATAAACACAAATGAGGTGGAATTACTGGCGGTAGGTCTGTCATATGTGAAAGGCCGCTTCGGTAGGTACCACCACAATGTTTATTTCTCTGTCCAAACAGCAGTATAAACGCACTGTTCTGTTCCGGACTGAAGGATATTGTAACCAGAGTAACTACTGGACATATTAAGACACAATATTTCATGTCTCAGGATGGCTACTGTCCATGAGTCCATGAGGATACTGTCCATGAGCGGTCGTATCGCATACCATCAGGCGAATGGCATATTCGTCACGCCATACATAGCAAAAAAAGATTATAAAGCTTACCTAATACGTACAGGTACATAAGACACAGTTTCTTGAATCACGTTTTTAGTCACAACGTTTTTAGTTACAATGTCACAAAGCATCGAAATCCAATCAAGGCCATATAAGATCGAATCAATGACATAACGTTAGAATCGAAGAAATCTACGCTAAAAGGTTTCGAGACGAACTCCACGCGCTCCAATAGATTTAATTTAACCTCACCCATATTGATTTGAATGTCTGTTCTTTACTATGCTAATATATCCTCCTTTATAAATAAATTTATCCATATAATTTGCATTTTGACCTTTGCGTACCCGTATCAAGGAAAGTTTGTGGTATTTGGTTTGCGATCCTGTTATTGCTCCGTCTGTATAGGTATTTTATTTGTTTAATAGATTATTTTTTTATTCGTTTTTGTGTAGGTTATGTTATTTAATATGATGCTCGTCACTCATTATATTATAATTGTTTGGTTTCATACACATATACATGTTGACCTCAAAAGGTTAGGTAGGGCTAGTTCAAACCGAATTTACTTCGATATCTTCACATCATACAATTAACAAATTGTTAATAGTAATAAAAAAACTCTTCATGTATTTGAACACCTTAAAATTTACAAGTTTTTGCAACAATTAGCAGCATCTAATGAATGTTTCAAAACCGCATACAAAACTCGCAAACTTGGTCCAAACATACTATCTCGTCACTATTGTATATTATCGTATACAAAAACAACAAATTGAATTATTTTCTAATAATAATTTAATAGAAACGCAACAACCCTTCACTTGTATTGAACACCCTTCAAAAGTCTTTGCAGCAATTAGCAAAAACTTCAGCCGACTAACATCTAACGAATGCTTTCAAAGTCGCATACAAAACTCGACTGGCTCTAATATATCAATGTAGTACGTACAGGCGTTTAATTTTATTACAGCGAACACATTGTTTCGTTCCAAACAGCTATCGAGGCATAAATTCAAAACTTCTTCTAATTGAGCGAAGAAACATCTCGGGAACGCTTTGTAAGCTCACGTGAAACTTGGATGGAGTTCATTTAACTTTATTACGTCGAAAGAACAGTCTATGTACTCATTTGTATTTCATCGATTCAATAAGGGTGTTTTTGGTACGATTTTTGTACTTGTAAAAGCGTGTGAGCAGAAATCTCTAGAACTGATCTTATTAGATGGGGTTTTCAATAATCCAATTTGTTGTTTTTTTACCGGTGGTAGGTCTCTCATATGTGAGAGGCTGCCTGGGTGGGTACCACCGCAATGTCTATTTCTCCCGTCAAACAGCAGTTTAAATGCACTGTTGTATTTCGGATTGAAGGACATTGTAGCCAGAGTAACTACTGGACATATTGAGACTAAACATCTTATGTCTCAGGATGGCGAGCGCAGTGGAATGCTAAGCATTGCTTTCAAATTCAAGGTATTGTTTGGTTTTGCTACTGTTCATGAGCGGTCGCATCGCTTACCATCAGGCGAACGGCATGCTGGTCTCGCCATTCACAGCAATAAAAAAATCCAATTTTTAAGGCTATATTTAGTACTATTGACATTTTCAATCTTAAACTATGTTCTCACAAAGCGTAATAAACTAGATTTTAATTCTCGTATCTCTAACTTGATACTCAAAACCATAAAATATTCTGTGCTCAAAACAAACAAATAAATAAAAATCTATTTCAGCAGAACTGTGAAGACTTATTTAGGTACGTGTAAAACCCAAGACTCTTAGCCCCTTTCGAGCTCACACCGTTCAAAATAAAAGAGGCTCCTCAAAGCAATAATTTGGAGTTAATGGTGGAAAATGGACGAAAATTCCGCCCTTAGGTTAGTGGATCTCAAAACCTCGGGCGACCGTTAGGATCCAGTTAATTTTCGCTCCTCTTAAAACGGCCTCTGAAGAATTCGATGATTTCTAAATTGTTCATTCAAGAATTCCCAACCGTTCCCTTTCAATTTGAAGCGTTTTACGATTTCAAATTCTATTTGATGAGGCAGTAGTGCTGAGGTACGATTCGCTTTCTGTGCCAAAAATTTTGGGTTCGATCTTCGAACGAATGCATATTTATTAACTATTAATAAATATTTAATAAATACACATAAAAGCCTTGTGTCACCAGAATCAAAAACTCTTGAAGACTTTTCGGCCTCAAAATAGCTTGAATAAAAGCCTCGCAATAATTTATTCCAGTGCGGGAATTGAACCTACAGCCTCTAATTTCAAAACCGGCCTTCATGGAACTGTGCCATAGACGCTATTGGTATACTAAGATAAACAGAAGAATCATTGTATTCTTTACTGCAGCAACTATTTTCTCTTTCTAAATACACATATTTATGTATATTAGCATTCGGATATATCGCTCTTGCGTTTATTTTGCAGAGTGGAAAATATAAGGCTTCGTTTCCAATATCGCTTCCAATAAACGATGATTTGCAAAGCTTCCCGTTCCAACAATATTTATGTAATGCAAAACCCTCGCAAACAAAACGGATCCCTTTGAGTTGGTAATAAACCGCCTATTTACTATTGTGTGGTTATTTGATAACTGGTTACTCATTCAATTCAATATCACAGACTGTGAAAATTATACACTGGGGCTTGGTATTTACTGTTCAGCATTTTTTTTTCATTGCCTTAAATGACGAGGCGAGTATGTTATTCTGATATACGCAATACAACCGCTGACGAACAGTAGCAAAACCAAAAAACACAAGTAAATACAAAATAATGCTTGACATTCCACTACTAGCGCCATCCCTAAACATAAGATTTCAGGTCGCAATATGACTAATATTTACACTAGCTACAATGCCCTTGAAACTGGAACACAACAGTAGATTTCCACTGATATTTAGCGTGATTACTCCCAATGTTTTTTTTTGTGCCCTCACAATGAAGTCAATACCAGCAAGCAGATGATCATAATAATTATCCAAATAATATTTTGTCCTAAATGCGTAACATACAACAAGAATGCAAGTAACGTGAACGTTATTGTAAAAAAATATAATTGCATTGAATTTTTTATTGTAAACACATAATTGTAAACACATAATATTTACAATATTACTCAGCATTGACGAATATCCTATTAATCTCTATGATATTACTAAAACGCTGTCTGGATCTGGATCTGGATCAGCCCATATACGTCCCACTGCAGGGCACGGGCCTACTCTACAATCGACAGTACGATTGAGAGTGGTTAGGCCATATAGTCCACCACGCTGGCCTAGTGCGGGTTGGCGGACTTACATACCATATAAATTCTTATGAATCGCTATGGTATGCAGGTTTCCTCACGATGTTTTCCTTCACCGTTTTAGTGCGTGGTGATTGACTATCAATACACACATGACTCCGAAAAGTCAGAGGAAAAACGCTGTGTTTACTATTAATCAGAGAACAATGTTCTGGCAAAATGCCACTCCAAGTTGGCATGACTAATATGACATGACATAATTTCATAATTTAACCCGTAACTGGCTCGAACCAAGCTTATAATATTATGCTCGGACCAAGCCCAAAATATGCTAAAACAAAGCTCGGAATGTACTCGAATTAAGCTTATTGCAAATCTAAATAAAACTATGCTTGTCTCATAGCTGGTTTCGGCCCTGCCGTACATTTTCCAGTATGTAACACTAATAGAAAACATTTAATAACTGATTCAATATCATTGCCTAAGATATTTATGAATGGTTTTATCGTTATGGATGACAAGATTAATTTTGTGAAATTTGTTAGTGAAATAACTAGGAGTCCAGTGCTAGTACAAGTTTCCAGGGCTGACGTTAAAGCTACCTTAACTATAGAACGTCTACTATACATGGCCTTTCGAAATATTTTCACAGCGTACTTATAGAAGGTGCCTGCATCCAGCCTTTCCTACAACTGGTAGGTCTCTCATATGTAAGAGGCCGCCTGTGTAGGTAACACCGGAATGTATATTTCTCCCTCCAAACAGCAGTGCAAATGCACTGTTGTGTTTCGGTGTGAAGAACATTGTAGCCAGAGTAACTATTGGACAGATTTAGACGTACCAACTTATGTCTCAGTGCGGCGAGCGCAGTGGAATGCCAAGCATTGCTTTGTAATTCAAGGTGTTGTTTTGCAATGAATAGGCTCTGAAACGACTAGACCGATTTGAAAAATTATTTCATCATTAGAATACTACATTATCCCTGATGGACATAGGCGATAGAATATTTAACAAAAAAATGTAACTGCAACCGGGCGAATCCAGGCTGGCGGCTAGTTTTAAAATAAAACTAATTAAAGGTTATTCAGGGCAGTATGTCCGCCATTCATTTACATTGTCACGAGTTTTGTGTCTACCGTGGCCTAATTATGTAACCGTTGCAATGGACACATGCTCGCAACGTGACGTCACTAATGTATAATGCATGACGTATTTTGCAATAATAATAAGTCAGGTAATATATTAATAGTTTTTTGAATTTTATTCCTGTTTTCTGGCATTTAAACGTAAGTGTTCTAACCAGCAATTTGATCTATGTATTTTGACTTATCAAAAATTACGCATTTTTGTTGTAATTTCCTTTTAAATTATCGACCAAAAAACCTACAGCAGACTTTTTTCTTTTTATAGCCAAAGACTGCATGGACATACAAAAACTTTTTTAGCTCCCATAAAAGAGCAAGCAGTTTTCATGACGTTAAGTAATCACCTTCGTCCTAGCTTTTAAGAGAATTATAGGTGTGGCAGGTTTTAAGGATAGAAAATGTGATGGAAGGAAAGAATAAGGATCTTTATAATATTTCATTGTACCTATACAGGGTATATCAAGACTGCTACCGAAAACGAAGCCGGGTGGTAATTTAAGTGGCTTCAGACACAATGCAACAGAAAAAGTTGCAAAAAAAGCGACAATTTTTTTTTTCGTAATTTTTTTCCTATGGCCATAATTGGGTGGTAAATACATTTTATTCTTAAAATAATAGTGTATACCCTTTTATTTATAAATACTCTAAGGTATAAAAGAGTTAAAATTGTTACTTTAGCAAAAACTACGGATTTACCACCCAAAAATGACGATATTTAAAATATCATAAAAAATAATTGTCGCGTTTCTTTGCGAAATTTTTAGTTGCATTATGTCTGTAGTCACTAAAACTACCACCCGGCTTCGTTTTCGGTAGCAGTCTTGAGATACCCGGTATATATATCTTCGGGTAAAAATGATATATCATCCCGTATGCTTTAATGGATAAATTACTGTTTTTATAATTTTGTTTAAGAAATGATTTAATTATCAACCGTAGTTTCTGATTTTGACCATATGTTTCTATTCATGTATTCACAAAATCACAATTGATATATCTAGTTTTATCTAATATTTTTTGTCTTTAAAAAGAAGTAAACTTCAAATCCGATTCTTTATTAGGTACTTTTTATCGTTGTTGTCGTAATCTTGCAAGTTACAGGTAACCTAGGCTCTTTTTTGTATTTTATGTGCGTTCTACTACTAAATAAATATATTATACTACATTTTACGTACAAAGATAGAACAATGGCGCAAAATATCTTCATTTCATATTAAACAACGGCCAGACGATCGTAGTTTATAGCCTAAACAACATAAATCGAATGTTATAATTACACATGACAGTTCAGTTTATAATTGGATCAAGACTAAATTATCTTTTGACAACGCTTGGCGTGTTACCAATAACCGATTATCTCGGTCTGATCCGATACGGTCCATTGTTACTATCTTACGTATCATATTTATCCCGAAAGATCTTTATTTTCTTGGAAAATTAATGAAAAGCTACATAATAAAACAGGATGTCCTGTTGCAGTTTAAAAAATATAGTTTTAGAATAATATATTTTCTTAATCCAGATTCGAAATTCAAATATTTTCTCGAATGATCTGGACGAAAATTTATAGACTGGAATTATTCGACGTTATTGCAACACCAATTAAGATTACTATCGATATTGATTTCGACAGCCTTCGCAGCGCAGTCGGTAAGACTCCAGCTGCGAAACGAGAGGTCACAAATTCAATCCCCGCATTGACACAAATGTTTGTGTGAGCCACAAGCATTTGATTCTAGTCTGGGTGTTAATGAGACCGAAAATTTTCTCGTAGGTCCCGATACCTACGATACAGGCTCGATCTTAGTGCGGGGTCAGGACTATATCACTATTGGATGTATTTATGTAGGATTTGAATATTAAGAAGAAAGATGAGTAGAATGGAACGTTGACGTATGACTGATATGGAACGTAGTTTGTGTGAAAGAGATGACTAATGAAAGTATTTAAGATGGAAAGAGTACGAGGATGAATGATTAAGATGTTGAAGTATGCAAGGACGGAATAGAAGAGAACAGTCTGGAAGACGATGGAAGACGTAAAAGACGGAAGACGTATGAAGTGAAGACGAGTTTTATTTAAGACGATAATATATTCAAGATTACCAAGACGATCCTAGTTTAATTTGACCCCTTACGGAACTAATCCCACATATTTTTGGGGGCTCGTCCGGGATAGTTCCGTATTTCGGGTCAAAAGAAGAAGAAGACGTAACTGGAAAACCGGCACGAACGACGTGAGCTGGGATCTGGTATGTGACGACGCAACATAGAAAAAATGAAGAGGTAAGATGGATAGACGAAAACAAAAGTTTTGTTGGGATGCATGTCCTAAATTTGATGGGAGGGACATATCATACTCGTCAGTCAAATGGGCGCAGGACATTGAAGACGTTTGTGAAAAGTTTAATTTCACACCGAGACAAACGCTGATTGTTGCGAAAAAGTGTCTAACGGATACCGCAGATTTGTGGTTGAGATCTGAAGATCCGTTCGAGATATACGAAGACTTCAAAGCAGCAATCTTAGAGGAGTTTCCAAGCGAAATTGGTATCAAAGAGGTTTTGCGAACTAAGAGTGTCACCGAGAGCAAACCTAGCGCTCACGGTGTGAATACCGACAACTGCGATCTCCATGACAACGTATTTGTCAGATGTACACAATGCAACAGCGATGTTCAAATAAAATCAATTAAGACGAGTAATGACGAAAATAATGAAGACGTTTACGAGGAAACATCAGCAAAAATACTGTTTGAGGTTGAGATCGAAGAACTGCAGCACCAGCAAAAGGAAGTTTTCTGCATGGAAACTGACAATCTTATGGACACAGAAGATGTGTTAGCAGTTGTAAGTAAGTTGCAGCTATTTCCAAAAAGAAGTAATAGAGGAAGCAGGTACTCGAGAGCAAAAAAGATGGGAAAAGAGGTTGTATCACGAGCAAAGCCTTTGGACGACTTTCTAAGATGGCTATTATTGATGAACCAATACGATGATCATACTGAACACCGACCTGGAAGATTTAAAGATAATTGGACAATTTACAAGAGGAAAAGAAAGAAAAATCAAAATTGTTTTGTATGTGGAAGTTTTGTATTTATTGTAAGAGGTGTAATCTGTTATTTGTTTTGTTTAGGATAAGATGTTTTATAAGATTTATTTGATGATGTTGAATTTAGTTGTTGTGATTTTAATGAAAGGTGTTGTAAATAGGACCTGACTGAGGGCAGTCAGATGTCAGTATGGCCGAGATGTAGGATTTGAATATTAAGAAGAAAGATGAGTAGAATGGAACGTTGACGTATGACTGATATGGAACGTAGTTTGTGTGAAAGAGATGACTAATGAAAGTATTTAAGATGGAAAGAGTACGAGGATGAATGATTAAGATGTTGAAGTATGCAAGGACGGAATAGAAGAGAACAGTCTGGAAGACGATGGAAGACGTAAAAGACGGAAGACGTATGAAGTGAAGACGAGTTTTATTTAAGACGATAATATATTCAAGATTACCAAGACGATCCTAGTTTAATTTGACCCCTTACGGAACTAATCCCACATTTATTTATTTAGAATTCTATAATTTGATGCATATAGGAATTTGTACGTATTCCTCTCTATATATTTTTGTAGCAACTCAATATCGCAAGATATTGACTTATGAGAATTGTTAAAATAATATTTAAACTGGAATCAGTTCTTGCTAGACCGGAACCAACGGCTTACGGTCAAAACTGGAACAGTCTAAATTTGTGGCACACATTTATAACCCGTAGACGTCTAACAGTATCCAACGCAATAGATGTTATCCCATACCAATACAATCTCGTGCCACCGCAGTCAATAAAGTGATACAAAATACAAGTTTTACGATTAAATTACAACAATATCAACATCGTATTTATTGCGTATCTAAACGGTTTCATATTGAAAAGTTGAAACAAAGCCAAATGTCGCGTGGACTCGTCGCGACGTCTCGGCCAGCAAATCAAAACCGTCATAACAGTAAGTGCGATCTCAGTATCATATTGTGCGTCGTGTAAATAAAACGACGGAAACGTTGCATCGCGATTCACTGTGATACGACTCAAAAGGTGTATTCGAAATACAACACTCAGTGTCAAACAAAATTTCGGAGAGCAGTGTAATAAAAGCCCCAGTGTACGCAAAATGTGTCCGTGTTAACTTTTAACCCTTTCAAAGCAAAACGGAGCTAAAAGATTTGAAAGAAAGCTTGAATGTCAACGTAAGACCGCTTAAGTTGGGTAAACAAATGAAAAACAATGTAACCAAAGGAGACCTGGCGCACAGCCCGACGCAAGACACGAACGCGTGTGAAGTGAAAATATCCAAATCGAGTTTAGTGAAAAATAAAAGAACCGGTAAAAGGAACGGAAAGTGTAAGAAAAGGGTTAGGTTTTTGGACACAGAAGCGCCGAAGAGAGCGTCGCTGTGTGAACGTTTCGTGAGATTTTTCCATTTCCTTTGGCAGTGTACTAGTTCTACGGTCAGGACTGCTTTACGTAAGTTAAGATTAGCTGTGTTTTACGTTTGTGTGTGTATATAGTATTTCGTGAAATGGTTTAAGAAAATAATATATGTATGTTCGTTGTTTATATCGATTTTCAGATATATTTTAGTAGCGAACTTTAAACAATGCGAATACATAAATTAGTTTAAATGTTATTAAGACTTCAATTTATATGCTATCAGTTTGACTTCATTGATGCAACTCCTAGATAAAAAATGCAATTATTTTTCCATATTTTTTTAGTCCTTTCTTCTATTTTGATCTTTGCAGTAAGGTTTATTTGGCATAACAATAAACCTTTAAAGCTTGATATTAGAGCATAGTTTTAGAGTAATAGTGAACAATAATTCTTACTATCTATCGGAGTTTCCTTAACGGACTGGTAGATACGCAAAATTTCAATACGCCCTAATTTGAATATTTTATCTCAAAATTTTCCTTATTATCTAAAATTAAGTCAAAATTAACAATTTGGATTTACAAATAACAGACTTACCATAAGCTTCCATAAGCAGCAACAAGTCTCAGAAAATCTCAGCAACAAATTCCAAAAGATTAAACATCCCGTACACGTTTGCTATAAAAACTAATTCCCTATTGACTTAAGTACGTCCCCATTACTTCGAATTATGTCGTTAATTATGTGTATTGAACCTTTCGACTGAGTCCGCACGATTCCTGCTCTAATAAAAGTATGACAATTACTTTCCTAATGGAACCATTACTGAAACAGTGTACTTTAATTCTTGGCGTGTTGTGTTTTGGCTCTTATACTTTATGCGCTTCTTTCAGAATATGAAGGTTTAAACGTATCTAAGCTTTAGGTCTAAGGTGAAACTGTCATAGTTCATTGAAATAAAACTATTATTTACGGATTTGATCGCGGATTAGGTTTAATTTTACATTTTTGACTTCCCGACGTTTGGATTACTTCACAGCTTTTTCGAATGGAAACGCCGGGAAGTAAAAAATGTAAAATTAAACAAAATCCGCGATAAAATCCGTAAATAATAGTTTTATTTTAATGAGTAACATTCGCGTAAGCCTAAGAAATAATTCTGTCGTAGTTCAGTCAGTAGTGAAACATATCTCACACTCAATGAAACTCACTTTCGAATTATGTCACTGAAAACGTTTTTCTTTTAGACTAATTAATAATATTTAGTAATTAATATCCTAGAGTGCCTTATTTCAAGACGATAAACAGGTTCCTGTTGGTAAACGGACTAGATGCGACTGCCACATGTTCATGCTGGTCGCGAGTTCGAATCCCAAGGCAAATTTCTGACTTTTCGAAGTCAATTGTGTATTCATAGTCAATCACGCATTTGCAACGGAAAACGTCGTGAGGAAACCTGCATACCATAGTGAAAGGTAAGAATTTATATGGTATGGAAAGTCCGCCAATCCACATTAGGCCAACGTGGTGGACTAAATGGTCTTACCACTTTCAATCGTACTCTCGATTGTAGAGAAATTCCGTGTCCTGAAGTATATATATCGGATGATACAGAAACACGTTCAACCATCGAATACCCTAATAACTAATACAATTTATAAAGCAACATCAGTAATTTTATACCCTATAAAAAGGAGGAACACACTATAAAGTTCACGGCACAAATGTATCGGAATTATCTCCATAGATCGAATTATACACTTATTCACATATCTCACGTCATCCTAATTGGGCTATTTCGATTCCCGAAGGTTCTTCAGCTCGATAAATTACATCCGTTCCATCTCAAAGGTTATTTGGCAACTTTATCTGTCACTTAAAGTAGGAAAATGATATGTCTGAAGGGATATTAAGGCTTTTTCTTACTGTATTTATTTGTCAGTGATGTAATATCTTTTTTAATTTAAGGTAAGATAATTTGACTGTTGAGAATTGTCATTTTAAGCTAAAAACTAATTAACGGATGCTTATTAGAAATTCCAACTTTGTAACAGGTAAAGAAATATGTGGAATAATCATCTTCGGAGAAAATTACAATGTGACTGTTTATTTTGGTAATGTAACGGTTATTAAATTTATTCATATTTTCATATCAAAAGGCAATAAATAGTTTAATATCAATACGAGAAATATGTATCTTCTTCGGTGGGGAGAAAACTGTTTCGCGCCTTTGCCTTCTTTGTTTGAATTTCATTGTACTTACCACTAGATATATCAATTAATTAGTTGCATCAACATAAATTAAAGGTTATAGTCTACCTGCCTTTCTATCTAATAATATTTGAAGTCGTTATTAAACAGACTAAAGTTTAAAATATTGCGAAAAACCAACTTTACTAAATATATAAAAGCACATTAAATAGGCACTTCTAAGGCCTTAAAAATTTTACCGATATCTCGCATAAAATCATCCAAATTTCCTATGACTATAATATTCGGAAGCAATTCCAACGCAAATTTGCTTCAATTTAGCAAACGTCTATCATACAAAAGTCCTGACCTTAACCCCAGTACATAAAGCCTGCAGGAAATTGCCTCAGGCAGAAATGTTGACTACACTCCCGCTCTAATGTAACTTTCCTTACAAACTGGCTCAATGTGCCTATTCCTTTGCCAGCCGCATCCATGTTCGACATTTGAATCGTACATAATAAGTTGGTATAAGTCTTCTATCATAAATAGGTGCGTGGCGAAATTTGGAAACAAAAATAAAATTTCAAAAATATTTATTTACCTCATTGTTTGAGATATATTTAAATAACAAGCATTTATACTCGCCATTGAATATTAGTAACACGTATAACGTAATTGAATGTGTAGAGAGAAAAATATTCGTATTATTTTGACACAAACGCATTCCGACGCCACGACATCGATAACGTTAATAAAACTTTTCGAGTCGTAAAATATCAATAGATAAAAAAATCAAAAGTGGATTGGAGATGATATAAATATGAAATAACATAAGATATTATAAAAATAAAAGGGTACTAAGATACACTGAGAAGGTGATATAATATACCGCACAAAGCACGATAAATAGAAAAAAATAACACACTAAATATGAAAAACTACATACATATCAGCACCCGGATATTATTTATCCGGATTGTGGGATATATTTTGTCTGGTTACGGAAATAAAACTCGGCCTGTGGAATTACGTGACAGGGATACCTTCACTCATAAATAACAACGGTCAACTTATGCTCAACTTTTTTATTATAGCTAACAATAATAACAATAAAATAATATTTCCAATGTATACGTTCACTGGGGAAACTTATGCCTTTGCCCCGAATAGGCTACGTACAGCTACCAGGGTCATTAACTAAGTCCCCAACCTATGTTCACAACTCATCAATACGCGTTGCCACTAGACCAAAGCGGTAATTCCATCACAAAATATAAATACAGGAAATAATCCGCATATTTATTTACATTCAACTCCACCGAACACTCTATAAATACAAGACAGATAGCCTAGGTAGTAAGATAATAAACCTAGACACTTTATGAACCAAACATTCAGATCAAAACAACACATACAAATCCTTGAACTCAACGCATACATTACACACACTTATACAAATGAAGAATATTTTATACATTCAAATACAGAATACATTGAAATCGCCTCGATCAGATCCGATGGGGATTTAGAGCCGTTTTTAATGACCTATAAATCGGAGATCGATGACCAAACTAAGATGATACCTCAGAGCAGTGAATTGTATTTGGAATTATAACAACACGGGGTCATGCTTCAGTTGGTTTTGTTTATTTTATAGACCTCATATTTGTGTGAATAAGGGTTTGGGCGAGCGGCCAGTCATAAAATTGTAAACCAAATCACGACCATGGATCGCGACGTCATGTTGCGATGATCTCGCTTAAATAATGACAGAGAGAAAAAATAAATATATATACTAAAGAAACTGAGAAATGGAAAAATTGAGACATAACATCTTATGTCTCAGGATGGCAAAAGCAGTGGAATGCCAAGCATTGATTTGTGATTCTTATTGTTTGGTTCTCTACTGCCTATTAGGGGTCGAATCACTTACTATTAGGCGAAAGACTTGCTCTTCTCTCCATTAATTGCTATAAAATAAAACATATCCAACAGTTAAACACATAGCCACACGTCAACATATTTGTAATACCAGATTCAAATAATAAATAAATAACACCCAACAATCACATACATAGTCTTGACCCCACAATAAGATCGAGTCTTGTGTCATGGGTATCAGGGACTATGAGAGACTTTTCAGTCTCACAAACACCCAGACCCGAAAGATATATTTGTAGGCCCCACAAATATTTCTTTCGGTGCGGGGATCGAACCCGTGGGCTCTCGTTTCACAGGCGGCGTCTAACCAACTGCGCCACGGAGGCTCAAATACCAAACATAAGCGTAGATATAAATAGAAACTACATACTTTTTGGTTTATTTGAACGTCAATGTTTTTTAACAATACTATTCTCCGACGTAAGTTTTGTTGTCTGGAAGAAATGGCTCATAATGATACGACCGCCAATTATTCACTTATTTGTAAGGTTTATTTGTCTCATTTTATTAATAATTTATGGTGTTCAATAAAGTGTTGAGTATCTGTTATCGTGGTTCGCTAAAGGATTAAATATCTCTCCATAAGAAAGACTCGGCTTATTTCATGTTGTCCTTACAGGATATAAAATTGTTAATAATTTTATCATTGAGGTATTATACTAGAGCGGATATCGGGAACAAAATCTCTGCGTATGGTGCGTGCGCAAGGGTACACATTGAAGCGAGAAGGAAGATATGATACTTCGTAGGAGTGACAAAGACAGAAATTGAATGTACCCTTCATTTTGTTACAAACTTTTTGTTTGCAGTGTCCCCTCTAGTATATTATCTCAATGATAATTATTAATAAAACAAATAAAACGAAAAACTTAACAATTCTCTTCATTTTAGTCACTTTTTTTCTAAAGTACTCTAAACTTTCAACCCTTAAAAATCTCCGGACGACGATGCTAAAAAGGTGTTAATTTTAGCACAATACTTCAGAATTAGGGGACAGTTATGTCCTCTTTAAATCATTTTAACGCTTTCTAGGTAAATTACATTTTCTAATTTATTGTACGGTCTGTTATGCCGTTCTTGTGAATCATCCAACTCTGCGACATTGTTTTAATTTATGCAAACAAATGTATTTTACTTGAATAAGGATGTACGTTATAAGGGAGGAGAGAGTTCGTTTATAAATAATTATTTTTTTCTTATATCACCTCTTGTATGACGACGATTGCCTAAAGCTTCTCTCTCTCTCTTCAGCTAGAAGAAATTCAGTGCTGAACACGCGGTTTTTTACAACCGAAAGTTTGACTGAAAGACTCAGGCCATACACAAACTAACTCAGCGCGAGTTGGCCTAAAGCTTAAAACCGCAAGAATCATCATCCTAATTTTTCCCTAAACCTGTTTCGACCTTCTTTACAATAAGATGGTGAAGTCCACTTCGTTAATCGAATGTTAATGTCAAAATCTAAATGCTATACAATATATTCAATAAAGTAATTTAAATAAACTCCATGGGTCAAAAGCGGAATAAAAATCCAACTCACACATAAAAATTATTGTGGTCTCTAACCAATATTCTAATAAACGACGACACAATTACTGTTTATCCCATTATCAACACCGCTCATAACTTTCTAACCGATAAAATCTAATTAATTTCACTAATGATTCAACCTCAATAACGGTACAAATGTATGTGAAATTCAACTTTTACTTTTATATTAACAATACACCGGTTTTCAGCTCAATTACCTGATTAATCCATTCGCCGACCGAGGAAACTTATAATTAAATTATTTGAACACAAAAGGCATGCTCGATAATTTTATACGTATACCGTTGAATTAACTGACGTTCCATTCGCCGTACATTAGTTTTATTAACATTTTACAGTCTTTTTGTTCGATTCGATATCCATTTAAGCTTAAGAGCATATACACCTTGCGCGCAAAGTCAACTATAGGTATTTCTTCGTTAATTTCACGCACACATAAGCGACCAAAGCTGTGTGCGTAGAGCTGCCGCGTCGGCTCGCTATACAATTGGCTCAAACAACTTTGATCCGTGCGCTTCAAATATTCAATTGAAATGTAACTGTAATATAATATCATAAAAATATTTTATTGGCATTATAAGTACACAAATATTACTGTGCAAGCAAAGAATAATACAAATTTAGATACTAATCCTATTTTCGTTATTATTACATTGTTAAGTTGCATTCAAATCAGTGTTGAATCAGTACACACTACGGATGTTTTATTAATCATTTCGTGTTCGAACACATAAATAGAGTTAGGGGCCTTACAACCCCTTACAATTACGAAATATATTTAATTTTATATTACAATACATAACATAATTTAGCCTCGGAATTACATCCCATTATATTACCTGAAATTTAATTTATACTCACTACAAAATCATTGTAGGTAATAAAAATAATTAAATTTTTTACTACCAAAGTACTAAGATGTGGTAATCGCTACGTACGGCAAAAATCGACTGCAGCTAGGCCGGAGCGACGAGCGATACGTCCGCCCTCTAGAAGGCCTTGCGGCGGTCTGATTTGATCCACGTCGGACAGCGTGTTTTATAGTGGTTTTTAAAATATTTGTAGAAAACATGAAAACTAATTTTGTTGAAATATAAAAATGGTAATTTATTGATAAGATGTTCTTCTATTATAATATGCAATTGCTATAAAAAATTATGTACGATAAGTTGGTGAAAAGAAATATGTTCTTGACGAGAGTTTCTGAATAATTTCGCATTGTTTAAATTTTTATTTTTCAGGAACTAAACACAAAAAGATTATTTTTCTCAGCAAAATCCCTCCATAATGGTCTTATTAGTCTGATAATATTTTTATTTTCATCTTATATTTAGTGGTTTCGGATATCTTAAGCTTCTAAATTGCCATTTAAAGCCTAAATAACGAAACTTGTGTTCAGTAATCCTTATAGTACTCACAAATTATCCATCAATCTATAATGTTTTCCACCAAAATCCCTAGATGACAACCTTTTCTAAAATTAGTAATAATTATTTTTCCTTTAAATTGTTTATTGGTGGCTATTAACTCATTTGAAAAGTCCTGTTTTTAAGCCAAAAAGCGCGTGCAGGGTATAAGTATTAAGTATCTCTCTTAAGTATCATAGCATTATATAGCAAATTAAAAAAGTTAAATCCTTATACTGAAATAAAGGTTTATACTAAGTATTTTATCGTTTATGTATTGCATTAGTACAATAATATTCATAGCACAATATGTCCTTTTAGCATATTTTTTCGATACATAATTATTAAAAAACTAAATAATACAAAAAATAAGTCATCGCCCATAAAGTCCACGCAATAAGAATCATTTAAATCGATCCATAAAAAAAGAAGATATGCGTGAACACACATAGAGTAGAAGACAAATCTGTATCAGCCCGTATACGTCCCACTGCAGGGCACGAGCCTCCTCTACAATCGAGAGTACGATTGAGAGTGGTTAGGCCATATAGTCCACCACGCTGGCCTAGTGCGGGTTGGCGGACTTACATACCATAGAATTTTTTGTAAATCGCTATGGTATGCAGGTTTCCTCACGATGTTTTCCTTCACCGTTTTTGTGCGTGGTGATTGACTATCAATACACACATGACTCCGAAAAGTCAGAGGTGTGCCCTGGGATTCGAACCCGCGACCACCTTGAACATGTAGGCAGCCGCGTGTAGTCCGTTTACCAACAGGCCACCACGCACTTAGAAGAAGACAAATACTCCTCCTTTTTAAAAGTACTGATATTATGAATACTGTAAAGAAGTGAAGAATCACAGACGTTTATTTAAACAACAATTCGTACTATCAGTTTCCTCATTAGAACGCTATAGTATAGTATTGATGTACCCGTTCAATTACACAGTGGTAATCGCGCCGCATCAGGGACAAACACTACTCCCTTAAAGGTATTTACACTCGACGCTCTGCTGCAAATGGCTCGATTCAAACATCCAGTGTATGTAAGGACTTACCGAGTATTTGACGATGAAAGGGTCCTTTTACGAAATACAAAATAGCGTTTTTATTGTAATGGAAGAGTTGGTACATTTTTGCAAAGGCATTGAAATTGTCTTTGCATATAGAAATTTTAAATATTTTTGTACATCCATCTATGTTTTTAGTTTCATTAAGATTAGGTCTGTTTCTTAGATACGTATAAACAATATTTTAGGACCATTTATATGTAAAGCTATTCTTCAAGAAAACACAAACATATTCTAGCGTCCCAGGTCGGCACCGATCGGGTGTAGATTCATTTTTCTAAAAATATTCTACGACCAATATTCATCGGCACAAATGTAGTGTTTTAATGGCGAACCATTTTATTAAATCGGTGCAGTAGTTTTAGAACCCATTTAATATGCAAATAATCAATCAAATCTTTCCACTTTTTAATATTCATCATCATCATCATATCAGCCACAGGAAGTCCACTGCTGAACATAGGCCTCCCCCAAGGATCTCCACAATGACCTGTTGGAAGCGGCCTGCATCCAGCGACTTCCTGCAACCTTAGTCAGATCGTCCGTCCACCTTGTAGGCGGGCGTCCGACCTTTCGCTTGCCTGTACGTGGCCTCCACTCAAGAACCTTTCGGCCCCAACGGCCATCGGTTCTACGAGCTATGTGCCCGGCCCACTGCCACTTCAACTTGCCAATCCTATGGGCTATGTCGGTAACCTTGGTTCTCCTACGGATCTCCTCATTTCTCTCGTTTTTTTATTAATCATTTTATTATTAGTTTTAATATAATGTTATGACGATGTAATCTAAGACTGAAATCAATATATTATTCTAATGACACATTTTGTTCGTGACACCTCTTAATATTAGAAAATGATGAATGTACGACACAAACCCAATAATTAATGCCAACTCAAGAACATTGTAGGTGACATTCATCATTTATTATAGCTCTGTTATGATCATTTTACTGACAGGAATGTCACATACCTCCTTCTTAATACCTGCCAATATTTTTACAAGACAAAGAAATCTTAAGACTGGCTGTCTTAATATAACGTTGAAATGGCAGAATAATAAAATGAGGCATTTGCAACCTTTGAATTTATCTCGAGTCATTGAATGGATTTGTAATGTGACAGTATTTTAATACTGTCACATTACAAGGCTAAAGCCTACTTGGAACAGTAACCTGTGACTAAGTAATGATGAAACTTTCATCATCATCCGTCCATACGCGTCCATTGCTGGACATAGGCTTCTCCTATGTCACACCACTGAGCAAGATCTTCAGCCCATCGTATCCAACCGCAACCAACCAGCTTACGAATATCGTCACTACACCTTTTAGATACATCATACACCTACACTAAAAAAATATGCTAACAACTTATTATGCCGTATTGTAGATGAACCTAAGATTAACAAAATATATTATAATTGTTCAAATATACGCATAAACGTTTTAATTGCACAGAACTACCTAAGTACCACTGTAAAACACTAAACAAAAAAACATTTACAATGAAAAATAAAACAAAAAAAGAACTTTTCTGAAACAGTTCAGTTACAAAATAATAAAACTGCGGGAACGTATTAAATAAATGGAACAATATGCTTCTCGAGCCGACATAGTAATGTTAACAAAGCTATTGTTTATTTTTTCATTATTTAAAATTAATTCTATATATATGCAAACGCGCTAGCCGCTATTATAAGTTTGTTCCAGAGAGGCAAATCGCGCCCTTTCAATTTCCGTCCTCTAATATTACAGGAAATCGAAGTACCAACCCGTCGTTTCCCTTTCTTCGCTCTGCACAATGAAGCTATTATCCTTTATAGAGTAATTAATTACAAATTGACTCTTTATATTTACATCGATAAGGGGAACGTGTGACTTTATTTTATTTTCAAACTGTACTTAGAGATATATAGCTAGAAAATTCAAAACGAAGTAATCTGTAAACAAAGATATTAAGTGTCATAAGAACCTTTTTTTTTTATATTCTTCTTAGTTTAAATATTTACGAAGAATATAGGGTAATTATTGATAAATTAATATCCACATTGAAATAGAATATGATAAAACAATAAAAAATAAAGCAGCATTCAAATTCACAATACTGGTATTGAATAACAATTAACAGATCAACAATCAAGTTATTTAAATATGCAAATCAGACGAGCAAATGAATCGGACGTACTATGATAGACGTGCAGGCTCATTCGATTATTGAGTGTCGATCTGGGGGCACGGCAGTGCCCCCTCCAAGTCGAGCTATAAAGCGGCACAGCCGTACTATCCTTTTCTCGAAGCAATTCAGACCATTTTCAACCCCCCATAACTTCGTTGTGGTTAAAGCAAGAAGCCTGAATTTTCAGTTACTAATTAGGCATTGTGTAAACACGGTGTATTTAAAATTTCATTCAATTTGAACCAGTAGTTTAAGAATTATAACTTGTCAAACTTTCGCAATTTTGTCACTCACTGACTGACTGACCGATCATCAAAAGTCTAAGGCACTTCTAGCAGACATATAACCTTCAAATTTAGAATATAATTAGTGTTTAGTGTCTAAAGTAAGGAAAAATTCAAACATTTCATAATTTCTGTCTAGTTTTCTAGATACACCAACTGCGTTAATAACTTTGTAATCTCATATAAATGTATAGGATTACAAAGATAAATTTGCAGTTTATGATTTGTTGTACCTGTATATAATGGAATAATAGTTGTAGATTGGTATCTATATATTTTTTATATGAGGCATAACAGGAGGAGGGTATAAAGAGGGAAAGGGTGTATTCAGCCCATTAAACTGTACAACATTCCTCTAGAAAAACATGACAAAGACAACCTAGCAAATAAATAGACTAAATAGCTCGAAAACAATCACCATGAAAGATAGGTCACTAATAATCAAATCCGCTATATTTGTAATAAATTGATACCTACAAAAATAAGAAAAAACCAAAAGACAGAGGCTTTAAGAAACATCATTATATATATTCTAGAAATAAAAATTACCGAAAAGGAATAAAGTAGGACTCTACAAAAAGACGTGAGATCCCATCAAAAACATCCTGTAAAAAAATTCCAAGTCTCGCAGCTCAGTTTATCTACCGCAAAAAGTTGTGAGATCCATGTAATACCAAGTCGATTAATTTATTTAGTCCTTGATTAAGGGACGTTCTGTATAAATTTATTACGTAAGTTATAATCATATCAATATTAAAAATTCTTTACGTTTTAAATAAATAGATCGACTTGGCCAGTAGCATTATGCATAAATTGTACGATACATTATGTTTTCATGCGATGGCCAAGTCGATCTATTTATTTACAACGTAAAGAATTTTTAATATTGATATGATTATAACTTACGTAATAAATTTATACAGAACGTCCCTTAATCAAGGACTAAATAAATTAATCGACTTGGTATTACATGGATCTCACAACTTTTTGCGGTAGATAAACTGAGCTGCGAGACTTGGAATTTTTTTACAGGATGTTTTTGATGGGATTATAATTACATCAACGGGAGTACGCCCACTGATAGACCTGTGATCGCCATTAGTGTATTGTGACGTATTCACAAACGGATTAACTCGGCGAGTAAAGTAGATTGATATAGAATGAGTATAATATTACCGTATAGTGACGTCATGAGTTAGTAATTATTAAAATTGATAACCAAGCAGAAATAACAAATATCGCTAAGCTCAGTGTAAATACGTACACAGTACTATGAAACGGACTTCTGGTATGGACAATTAGTATTTTGGCTTAAAGTACACATCTAATTTCTGATGTGATAAGGTTAAAACAATGTCCAAAAGTGGAGGAAGATATCTTATTGAACACTGCAAGAATAATTTCACACATGTGTATGCATGAAGTTCACACTAAGAACTTCGTAGAGGATAAACGCCTAACTTCCGATTTAGGGATATAATCCGGCAGCCTCCGTGGAGCAGTTAGACGCCGGCTCTGATAAGAAAGGCTGCGGATTCGATCTCCGCACCGAAACGAATGTTTGTGTGATACACAGATTTCTTATTTGGATGTTTGTAAGACCGAAAAGTCTCTCGTAGTCTTCTCATACTCACGACGCAAGACTCGACCTTGGTGAGGTCAGGATTATGTATATAACTGTTGAGTGTATTTATTATTATTAATATATTCCGCCAGATGGCGTCATAAAGTGTAAAATCTTTCTCAGTGATATACGGATGTTTTCGACTGTACTCTCTAAAGGCATGTATGCATCATTTCAGTACTATGTTCCGCATACATTACATGTATGTAAGGCATATAGAACTGTTAGTACCGAAGCTTTGCCTGTCCTGGCGGGTGTACTTCCAGTCGACCTGGAGGTGCAACGTCGCGCCGCCATGTATTACTCTATTAGGGAGAATATGGATAAAAGATTTTTAACCGCACGTGAACTTTTAAAAATTGATAGATTATTTAAACAGCTTTCAGTGGTATATAGCGAACTATTAGATGAATGGCAAAATAGATGGGAGGTATCTTTGAAGGGACGACATCTATACCAATATTTTCCTTGCGTTCGTGATCGTTTGACAAAGACTTGGCTAGATGTCGATTATTGCGTATCACAGTTCCTCACGGGCCATGGTAACTTTAGGTCTAAACTTCACTCCTTTAAGCTTGTTGAATCGCCTGCGTGCCCATGTTCAACACCTAATTGCGAGTATGAGCAGTCCGCGCATCATATACTTTGGGAGTGTAGTCTTTGGCAGAATGAGCGTAAAACCATGCTGGATAGTATGCAGATATCATCTGGAGTCGTATACTACATGGACCTTGTAGAGACTAGGAAGAACTTCCGTGCTTTCCGGCATTTTTGCCATACTTATTATTGGAATCAAGTCTAAAAGCTCACATAATAGGTCCCATTTAAATGTAATAATGATATGATCCGTGGTGCTTTACAGCTGGCTTCTCCGGCTGTAAAAGTCTTTTTACGAGGTTTCTTACCTGTTTAGTTCATTGTTTTGTCGCCCGCTTTGCACGGAGGGAAGTGGACAATAATTTATTTCCAACTCCTCCTATTAATTTCACTTTCTGATTAATTTCGTTGCGGGTTAAAGACAAGTTAGCATTCCCGGAGACTCGCCGACTTCAATGTTCGGTGTCATTCGGTGACATTGCGTGCCACTGTTGATCCTGGCTTACAGGAGTTACAGTGGTGGGTGTGAGGGTGGGACAGTCTCCTACTAATATAGCTTAAAAAACAACTTTGAATAACATAAATACGTCTTAACGTACACTATAAAATTCACTTTAAAATCGGAGTAAAGAGTCCGGCAAAGTATAAATCTAGGTAATATAATAAATCAGTAAGTGCGTTTGGACGTCTCGCAAGATGTTCGTTCGTTGTTTATTACTCCATTGCAGTGCACTAGACGTATCGACGTGAAGTTATATTCAATAGTACTAGCAGTTGTTTTTCTTATTACGTGTAAATGGATACAAGAAATACCGCAAGAAAAAGAATAATGAATTTAAGCAAATTCAAAATGAAATAATGATTTTTTTGTTTATATATTTATTTAAACTTCATACAATATTTCATAACTTAAATAAGGAAATTATAATTATCAAAATAAAAGAACTTTCTTATATTTTTTTTCCTAATCATATGAGAGAAAGTTCGAGAAGCTGAAATAAGGCAAATACTAATTAGAAATGTATTGTTCTGGGCCATTCATTACATTGCGACGCTTTTACTATTTACGCCTTCAATATGATCGTAGATAGGCCTTGGTAACACATGTTACGGCAATGTAATGTAAGCGAATTTAATTAATTTTACACGTACATAAATAAATGAACGTTAACAAATAGGTTTAAAGCCCATTAACATATTCTTCGGCACGTGCGTTTCTAAGAACAATTCGAGCCATCACATTGTTATGTGACTATGAACTTCAAAATGTACATAGTAAAGTTTATTTTTTCATGGGGGTTATATAACAAAATTTTCATTATTGCAGCATTTTGATATTTTTGTTACGGCATCGTCAAACAGGTAATTTTAACATACACATTCCCTGTCTTTAAATGTAAGTGTGTTAGCAAACAAGAGGTATGTCTAAAAAGGCACTAACAGCCGCTGCCAATAAACAAACCCAATCCAAAATTTGCCGTTTTAGATTGACAGCTCAATCGTTTTTCTGATACTATATTGCCAATAATCAACCTCAGTAGTGAATAAACTATGGCAACATGACAGGAGACCAATCGAAAAGTAGAAAACAATTGACAACAAAACAGATTGACTTCAATCTAATTTTTTTCGATTGATTATTGGCATCGGCCGTAAAAGTATGGAAGATATGACTATAGAAATACATACATACATAAACTCACGCCTTTTTCGCAGAAGGGGTAGGCAGAGGTAATAACATGTCACCCACATTTCGCCTTATATATTCAGTCCCACTATGTGTTAGGTGGCGAGCCTATGGAAACTATAGGAATTATTTAGGTTATGACAATCTCATTGATCAATTGAATACGAAAAAAAAGTAAATATTTACTTCACGTCGGTATTCCGCGAAAGATTAGGAGCCCGAGTCAAGTCAGTTTTAGACTGTTTACAATTCTATCACCCAAAAGAATGTAAATTTTTGCTTATATTTCTCCTATTTTTTCTCGAAAATATTCTGTTTTCTGCTACAATAGACGTTGGTAGACTCACTCGCTAGACAGCATTGTTTTCTTTTGTTTTACCACAAGAAAATAACCACTGCATCATAATAAAATCCTATCTTTCCACTAATAATACGCTAGATAATAAAACAGGTTATTATTTTGATTACATCGCCGCATTGCAACGTGAACAAAATACTATCAACGCTATTTCCAGACGAAAAGACGCAATGAACGTCGCAAATAAATATAAAGAAAATTTAAAGCTTTTACGTCTGCACTAACCACATTTCATTAAAGAAACCGTAACTCTTATCTAAACAAATGATTTTTATCACGTGTCGTGTTGAAAGACCTCGATGTTGAATGTAAACATTCGATGTAAAACGCACTAAGTAAATTTTGACATGTCTCATCATTAAATCGCATTTGGATTGTTGTTTCACAGAGGCTGGGAGGGGTCTTGATAAAGTTCCTTCATATTAAACGTAACGATAACGATATGACGTGAAATTATAACACATTTTCTATGTGAAAGAGCGACGCTGTAACAAGCCACGTAATAACATTATGCATAAGTCGAGGCGGTGCTAAAATGTTTTGGTATTTCCACGTAACACAAACTTTGCTGATGCATTTTGCTACATTAGCATCGTCAGTAATCTCATGCTTCCCAAATCGACAATATATTGTCGAATAAGTACCTTCGTCGATAGCTATTCTTGTGCTATAGAAAACAAGGAGTGCAGAAAATTTACTTAAAAAAAAATTTTTAGAAACCAAAATTTGATTAACGTATCTATACTAATATTATTCATTGTATCATTGTATCAGCCCATATACGTCCCACTGCAGGGCACGGGCCTACTCTACAATCGAAAGTACGATTGAGAGTGGTTAGGCCATATAGTAAAGAGGAAATATTTATTTTTTTGCATTGAATAGGCTCTGAAACCATTGGACAGATTTGAAAAATTATTTCCCCATTAGAATCCAACACTATTCTTGGTGAACACAATCGACAGAATTGTTTCAAAAAAGTGTATCCAAACAGGGGAGGCCGGGCCACTAGTTACATAGAAAATACTAATATAATACGCAGCCATACTCGGTTTAATAATATCACAAGCTTGAAACATAGAACAATACTGCATATACTGGGGAAACAAACGCCACTTAAAACAACATGAACAGTACTCGAGAGTGAAGTCGGGTGCACCTGCAGAATATTATACGTGATTTCACGACTAACGGGGGTATCATAACAAAACCTCTTGCAGACAAACTGAACGAT
The DNA here is from genome assembly GCA_023078785.2 of Hyles euphorbiae. Taxonomy (NCBI): domain Eukaryota; kingdom Metazoa; phylum Arthropoda; class Insecta; order Lepidoptera; family Sphingidae; genus Hyles; species Hyles euphorbiae. The sequence continues at coordinate 4,737,292 of CM041051.1, read as the reverse complement.
ACACGCATAGGAAATACAGTCTGGTAGAAAATAAGTCTAAACTAAAGTAGATGGTGAGAATAACTTCATTAGTTAAACGGAGAATTTTAGTAAAATGAGTGGTAAAGAATTTTTTGGTAACTTTAAAAGAAGGCTTATTAGCAGAGTTCTTGGCTAGTGTTGATGTTATTATAGTAGACAAAACAAAGCAATACGAAATCCAACAATAATATTATCTTGTTTCACATACACATTTGCTGTTATTCTACATCAATAGAACAAAGGAATTCATAGATATACCAGTTAGCTGAGATAATATGAGGATTCAAAATAATTCATGATAGTCTAGTATGAACGGAGCTCCGGGCGTCTTTTGTTAATGAACCTGATCTCTGGCGAGTACAAGAATAGAAGTGTTGTTTACAACACCTCTATTTTATAAACATTCTCCATCACTAGCGTTACTGACGATATCTCTTACAATCATCAGACGTTGTACCCACATTTTACCAATAGAGCTGACATAACAAACAATTTATTTATTTCTTTTAAAGCAATTGAGCTTTCAAATTACTATTTTGCAAAAAACAACACCAATTTATACACATTTATTTGTTTCTCTAGCAATTTACAAGAGGTTATTATTATGTAGGTTTGTTTTATGTACTCATAAATGTAGTATACTTTACAGAGATGTATTTTTGTTCGAAAAATCAAGAAATATTTTATCCAACGTTTGAAAGATTGAACCGCTGTGGAAGTAGTAACATTCTTTTAATATTTCGAAATCGAACAACTTTATAAAAGCGAATAAATTACGACCGACATAAATGTGTAACAAATAAATAACGACATAAGTGTAGGCGCGAAAAATGATACGTTCCGTCGAGGATACGAGTGGGATTGCGCCGCACCGAACTATAAACAATATTTTAAACATCTCCTTGTCATTTATCACTTGGAACTGGTGTTATGGGCGTTCTAGGAGACCGAAACCACGTAAACAATATAAGATTTACAGTTGGCATGCAAACCGTGGACAATGTACGTGCGTTTATTATTGGAACTTTTAGTGTTACAACTCCACGCATTGCGCTGTCCGATATAAAGTCTTTACACTTTCGTACGTGGACTGACTGCTACTGATATGCATTTACGCGCAGTGTATTCTCAGCTTCCGAAACAAAAGGTTCGCGCGGGTGTTAAACTATGATCAATTGTGAATGTGATGGAAAACAAAACTAATACTAACACGATGTCGGTGAATATCGACATGGAGACGTTCTCGCGAAAGAACAATTTACGTCGGCGAACGTTGAACACGCTCAAATCGGCGGTGACTGCGCTGAAACAAATCACTAGTAAGTGCTTTTCTGTTCTGTTCCCGGCGGGGTACAGGCACTCAAAGTTATTTATTCTTTGACGGTACAATGCGGGCTTTACACGCGATTTTAGTTCGAGATCTTGTGTCACAAGATTGGGTTGAATGAATTGGTCTTATCTAGATAAGTTGGTCGAAGATTTGTTTGGTGCATTTATCGGTTGCGAATTGATCTATTTGTATCTGTTGTAAATGGTTTGTGAGTCTCCTCTTCCATACCTAATGAAATATCTGACATAATTATAATTGAAAATTGAAATAATTATATTTAAGTTCAATTGCAATTAATTTGTTATTATGAGTATAATAATGATAAAATTTAATAGGAATAAATATTATGTCTAATACAGACGAGATTTATTTCTCAGAGCATTTATTCGACCGAATATTCATCGCATCTGCGTTTGTTTAAGGAGAGGGTTATTTATTGTTTGATAGATATTCTATCCAAATTGTACTCCATTTAATCAGTTAATAACAAATATGCGAACAGTAATATAATGTAAATTAATTCAAACGTACAAATGTTATAATATTAAATCGAAAAGGATGGTTACCTTTTCGATTCAATATTACAAAATACAAATATTTAAATTAACTTGATATTTTTTTTAATGTACTTTATTAATCACCAACAATTGTTGTTTTTCTATGAATTTCACATATATGAATTAAATTAATAATGTTGGTCTTTGCCGTAGGTAATAGAACCAATGGCACGCGTACCGTTGATTACACGCGACATAATATTATGGGCAGACCACCGCTCACAAATGCACTAAGAAAAAAACCTCAACTAAGAAATTTTTCACAATACAAGAAAACATATACTGCGCTCTTTAGTTATTATAGTAAACGTAATTTTCTCCAACAATAGTTAAATCAAAATTATTTGACGGCAAAAAAATTCACGTTGATAGACAAAGGTCCCTGCCCTGGTTTATACTGCATTTGAAAAATAATCGTGTTAGTTTTCACGATTTCTGACCAACCGGTATGTATATACGAGTAGTTTAACCGCTCAGCTGATCTTTACCTCATTTCGGGAACTTAGCTGAGCTGTAAAAAGATTCCTATATGGGTTGATCTAAGCCCTTTAATACTAAAATTGTTATTTTTGACACCAGGCAGTTTTTTTTTTTTCACCCTTTGGTAAAATGTTGCTCGGGGATAGTATGGAACATGTGTTTTAAATAAAATATAAACTGTAAATCTTCTACTTCTTCTAGTCACTTCACATATATAACCATACTTCAAATTATTCATGGTCAAAATCATCCCATTTATCAAACCATTAAAGAATATCCCAGCGATCATATCTGTCAGAAGCAGACAAAATATGAATAATGCCATCGTTTCATAAAGTTTTTGCAAACATTCATTTTTCTCCTGCTATGTTATTCAAATCCTGATATCTCGGGCGTTGTATTTACACGTACCTATTTTATTTGAGGTTTCTGCGGATGCTTAAAACAAACTTCCGTCACCATTAGAGAGGCGGGCTTATTTTTTTAAGGGACAGTGACGGATTTAGATTTTTGTATTGGGGTGTGAAGTCACGGAGAATAAAAGTCAGATGTAAACCCAATCAAAAGCTATCAAATTCAAATTCAAAATGTTTTATTGTGGTACATAGGTAAATACATAGGTGTTACATTGGTATCTGCTTCGCACAGCTATGACCCGCCACATTGGCATACAATAATTAAGGTTAGAAAATAAAATAAATTTAAAAAATCAACCAAACAATTAAAATGTAAAAACATAACCAATAACAAAACTACAACATTAAAATAGAATCAAAAATAATACAACAAAAACATAAATTCAATTAGACACAATTTCAATTATTATTAATTATTAAAAAATAATAATTATAATGTGGTCCATGGTTTGGTTTGTTAATTATGACCCACGGTGCTGGCATACAATGATCTGAACTTAATATAACATAGAACCCAAAAACATAAAGCTTACTATACAAAAAAAAATATCGTAGTATGTTTTACTTATCATTAAGAAAATCATTTAAACTATAATAACATTTGTTATTTAGAAATTTAAATAATGAACATTTATCAATCATTCAACATTCAACAATCCTTCTCAATATTTAACTAATGCTTATAGTTTAATAAAAAATACAGCCCGTAATACCTATGCAACTTTTTTGTAGCGTTCTGGAAATGACATTGTTGAATTTGATACAATTATTTTACCACACTTGCTTATTTATTTTTAAAAGCCTCACAAGAATAAATCATACGCAGTATTTTCTGCAACACGATTCATTTTTAAACTCAACAGTATCACTTATACCTTGTATATAAATTAGAAAATTGTATTACAAAACCAAAATTAAAATGCCTAAGTAAGTAAATAGTCAACAGTCACCTACATAGTCCTGATCCCATTAAAATTAAGATCAATTAAGTCTTGTGTCGTAGGTATAATAGCGTACGAGAAACATTTCGGTCTCACAAACACCCAGACCCGAGACAAAAACTTCTAGACCTCACAAACATTTTTCTCGGTGCGAGGATCCATCCCGCGTCTTTTTTATTCACTGTCAGCCTCTTACCAACTTCCACGGAAGCTGTCAAACATAGTATCAAGAAAATTCGCTGAAAACGTGGCATTCAGTCCCCGCCGGCCCTGCACAAGCGCTCGTAACATTTCTGCGAGTATTTGCGAAACGTCAGCGCCTATAATGAACGTGTCATTCAGAGGCTTAGTAAAGCCATTGTATTTGTCCCCGTCATCCTCGACGATCTCTTGTTTGTTGAGTACCAATCATCTGTTCGAGATGTTATGTTTAAAAAGCGTTTGTTGGTGTTGGCGTAAAGAAATTTGGGCGAATGTTGGGGAAAAACAGATTTTGTTTATGGTTGTAGACTTAATTATATACACTTATTAGCATATTTCTTTTCCATGTATTATTATTGCGAATCGATTTTCAATTTAGAAAACTATTGCAGCAGAACATGTTTATTATCCAAGCTTCGAAACTATTTATCAATATTTATTTTCAAATAAATAAATTTGCAGTACAATTGCAGTGGGACGTGTATGGGCTGATACAAATACGTGGGTATATAAATAAACGAAATAAATATATATTTATATAATACTGCTAATAAAATTTAAAGTTATCGATTTGTCTATAATATATTTATTCCTGATATATTGATGGATATGATAATACGAAAACATGTCTTAATAATAACAGGATATTTTATAATCACGCCACTGAGACTAAAACTCGACTTCCTTCATACATTCCTATCAAATTTACCAACATTGTTCTTCCACGAAAATACTTTCCAAAAGCTTTCAACGTTGGCGTATTTATGCAAATCCATTCCCTAATAATAATTAATTTGGAAACGTTTCCGCGTGAAATCAGGCGAAAATGACAGAACGCTGTCTGCGCTCGTTAACGAAGATTTCACTCGATACCGTTGTACAATAGCTAAAATCAAAGGCGTGGTAATCACACTAATTATCAAGACACTGACTGTGGAACTTCACGGTATTGCTTGTAATTAAGCTAACTTAAAGTAGGAGGTCAGAATTTTTATGTCGAGGACGAATTCGAAGTTCGGTAGACCTTTAGTAAGATGATTGGTTTATGAAATGAAATTGGTTCATTGATCATGTAGATAATTAAAAAGCTTTTAAATAGCTTTTATTTAATTAGCTTTCATGTAACTAAATAGCTTTTATTTAATTAGCTTTTATGACATTTCAATACATAGTATTTATTCAACATTTAAAAAATAATTGATATTTATTATTTAATTGAATGGTATAGTAGTTTTTATATCAAGAAATGCCGTAGTAATTTAGTTATGCAAGTTACACAACAATAATACAACGCAATACGCACACGAAAAATAATCAAATATCTTTCGTTTATGACTTCTAATTTGGAGAAATATTTCAAATCATTTTTTTATTACTAATAGGAGAATAAAAAATATGCAATACCAAAATATAATATTTAATTAACAATAATCCTTATATTACGTTTAACAGTGGGAATGCTCAAACAGCCACGAACTGCAAACACGTTGGTTTGTGATTTAGCAACTGGCGGAGTTTGCTCGACAAATACTGGCGCCCACCGTGGCACTGCGATTCAATTATAAACACACTTACAGCTGAAATTACATAAATATTCATGTGCTTCGTCAACTTCGCCGAATTATTTTGTGCCTAAGATGTTATGACATAATTGAGGCAAAGAATAATGAAATGTACTGATTTTTTGAGGCTTTTAATGAGGAAACATTTAAACAGCCTGCCATTTGTTTATTCAATTTCTGTATTCACATTTGTATTCATGTGTTACTCACGTATGTGTTTAGAGTATAGAAGTAAGCAGAAGTGTGGAAACTTTAATCGTTACTTGACTAAGGTCATCCCATGGTATGATAAATGGCAAGCATGTCGCCATAATGGGCATAAAATCCAGTCTGAGACAGGCTACCTATAATATTTTCATCCAATAAACTCACACTAAAATAATAATGGACCTAGAAATCGAATCTAGTATCCAAATTACATAGTAGCAATCCGACCTCGCACCGATAATGAAACTGAATATAACGCGACTAAAAAAATGTTCAATACACAAAAACTCTTAGATTTTAAAAGGTCGACACGTATAGGATTGTATTAGCTACTAATCTGGAAAACATCAACGTAACGCGAAAACTCATGACCCAAAAACAATTCACAACAAGAACAACAAAACGAAAGTTTAAGGTCAAGACGCGGCTTTCCTTCAAACTCGATATAATCGTTTCACTCGTAAATACCCCGGACTTTTCCTCATTTCCCGGGGATACGATACGAATTCCCTCCTTTATACCCATTCGGGGAAAACGTTTCCTGACCGCGACCTTTTCAATGGAGGGCGAATATCGAGTGGCCGATGTATGCCGCGAATTCTCGATATTTACGAATGAATAAATACGATGTAGAGTTTATTATGTGTTTAGATATTGGTACACAGGTTTGGAATATTGGACTAATTCGTGAAATAATCGTATATAAAATTGAGTATAGACAATTTATTATTTTTTATCAAAAGTAACCTGTTATACTTCGTGATACAGTCCGACCATTATATCCACTTCATACTCCGTGGCGCAGTTAGCCGCGAAACGAGAGGCCGCGGGTTCGATCCCCACATCGAGAGAAATATTATTTTATTTACAAATATTTCTTTCCTGTCTGGGTGTTTGTGAGACCGAAGGCTCGCGAAGCTCCTGATACCCACTGTTGGGTGTCATTATGTTTATTGTATCCTGGCCAATATCCATTTCATCCTGGTGGATGGATGATATGGAATTAAAACAATTATCTTCTCATTAAAACAAATGTATTTTATCAAGCATTTTATTTTATGGTTTAAGAAAGCTTCGTCTTATGATTTTATAACCATTTCCCTGCCTGACGTCAGCCCGCTCGGGAAATAATCCAATCTGGGGCGGAATCCTGATTTCCTATGGAAAAATTCTTACGACGAGCAATCTGTTTAGAAAATTTATTTTGACCTATATTTCAAAGGTGCAATGTGAAATCTAAAAATATTTACTGACATAAGTTCGTGGTGACCTTTTGGTAACGGACATGTTTACGGTGTTCGCGGGTTCAAATCTCAGGACACACCTCTGACTTTTCGGAATCATGTATATATTAATAGTCAATCACCACGCACTAAAACAGTGAAGGAAAATATCGCGAAGAAACCTGCATATCATAGAGATTTGTACGAATTTTTATGGTATGTAGTCAGCCAACCCGCACTAGGCAAGCTTGTTGGACTATATGGCCCAATGACTCTAATTCGTATTTTCAATAGTAGACGGTCCCGTGCCCTACAGTGGGATGTGTATGGGGCTGTTACAGGTAATTTTAATAAAATTTTAAATTCGTATTTACAAAATTAAAGTACGCGCGAGGTTATAAGATACAACATTATAAAATGTTTTTACGACGCTAGTTAAATTGCAGATCAGACAGACCAATAAAAAGTACATAAAAGAGCTGATACGGAATGACGGCTTTAAGTTACAGTCAAGGTCAACCTTGTAATTGCCAGTCTTTATGGTTCCGTGTGAATGCCATGTCTATGTTGGTACAACGTTGGACCCACCCTACAATACACAGGCATCGTTTGGCCAACCTAACCTCCAACAAAGCCCGCACACAACTTCTATTTTTAAAATAATTTAACCTTTATATTATAACAATAGCATACCGCTGTAAATATTTTTTTTAATAAAATTTATGAAAGTTTCCAGTGCGAAAATTCATAAAAAAATGTTATGCGAGCGGACGTACTAAAAATCAGAGCATCTCATACACCCACTGGGCTGGTATCATAACCGTTTTTTTCTTAACAGCATTTGTTATAAAACCGGCATAAATTTCTCACAGAAGCCAAATTAAAATTTACGAAAACGCCTGCATGGTTCCTTCATTTGGTTGCTTTTTAAATCGTACACGCGTTTCACAGTTAAAAACGCGTTACACAATACAAAAGCTTTGTTGGAGCAATTAAAACCAGGCCTGCGCATGCCTCGCCATGTTAGAGGACACTCGAGGCCAATTTTCGGACACCTACCCCTTATTTTTCGCTTTGTGACACCGCTCGACCGTCCATTTCAATTACGGATGAGTGAAACATGACGTCAGGATTTTTAAGCTATTTTTGGCTTGACCGGCTTAGAACCTTTAACAAACCATTGATGCGACATAATATTATTATACGGTGATTTTGACCGATACACTTTTTACGAGTACTAATATTATTAATGCAAAATGTATATTGCCTAGTTCATATTTCACGCAATAACAGAGCAAGGAATTACCGTATTTTTCGGCATACAAAGAGTATAACAGCCTAAGACCATTAAATGCTACAAAAATCACCTATAACGTCCTAAAAATATTTTTTTTTAGCACTAAATAAAACAAACGCGCGGTTTAACCTATTGAAAAATAGAGACACTACTCCGTGTTCGCTAAGTAACCCGGAATTAATAGTCTGTTACGTGAAGGATTATCCTTTATCGCGTGTACAGAAATAACAAATCAACGCACCTCCAGCCTTCTCAGACGGCCGAGTAGCGCTTCCATTAATTTTCATCCGCTTTGTCTGAATCACTCTGAATTAGGGATTATTTACGCTATTATTGTTTGAAACCGTTCGAATGGATAACTCAAGGGGATTCGGACCCACTTGTACAATTACGATTGATATATTAAGATAAGAGGATAGATTATCGTAAACCTGTATTAGTCGCAGAGGCTCGTAATATTTTTTGATGGGGGTTCACAAAAAAAACTAATTGAAAAACTAGAGCTTACTATTTATTATATTTGCCGCCGATCTTTTTGGCGTGCGAAGATATGTATTTCTTTCTTGTGAAAATCAGAAATGGAATTTATTAAGCGTACAAACTATTTTTTAATACTTATTTTAAAAAAAACTGCGAATTAACTGAGTGACGCGTGAGCGGCGCTCCAGATTACGCTAATTTCTCATACGATATCTTTTGTTTCACGCGTCAGCGCGAGTCGTAGCTCTCTTTCGCACTCATTGAATACAGTACTACGAGTCGTACTAAACTTCGTTTCATAGGAGCACAATCGCTGGCGCTCCACTCGTTACAAATTGACGCTACATGTACCTATATAGGTAATATAATATACTTATTATAGGCGTAGTAAAATACATATAAAGAATGTAATGTAAGGATTTATGTATTATAAATATATACATATAAATTATTAAATTAGCTAAGTATGTAATTTTCGTGGGAGTGCACTGCACCAGCGCTCTTTCGGATGAGCCGCCTCTGATTAGTCGATTAGTTGTCCGTAAGGAAAAGGCAATTTTATTAGGATTATTAATTGGAAATTTCATTGGCCTTTAATTGGCAATCGAACATCAAACATTTGATTATAATTGATAGCTTTAATTACGTTTTCTAACAGATCAAAGCTACTTTAAAAACTGATCTTTTTTGTTTGCTTTTACGCCAATACTTTATTCGGGAAAAATTCGCTAATTACAATTTAGGAAACTCCACAATAAATGACTATTGTAACTCTAACTAAACTAAATATTTTCTTAAAAACAACAAAAAAATACCATTACTATTGTGACTAATAGATATACTCATGGAAATAATATTTCAATTAAGGTGTTTCAATGTATTATTTGTGGCTTAATACCTGCTACTGATAAACCAATATTCGAAAAGCCATTTTAACATAATGGTTTCTTAGATTTACGCGAATTTTACACATTGAAATAAAACTATTATTTACGGATTTTATCGCGAATTTAGTTTAAATTTTTACATTTTTGACTTCCCGACGTTTCGATCACTTTACAGCTTTCGTGGTCACGGGGCGGACTGAGGTATTAGACGTCCGCTCTGTGACTGTTACAATTCAACTACCCTTATTTTACAATTATTTTGTAAAATAACGTCGGGAAGTCAAAAATGTAAAAAAATTAAACTAAATTCGCGATAAAATCCGTAAATAATAGTTTTAAGCCATTTTAACCACAAAATTAACCGAATATTAATTAAAGTGTATGATGTATATTTAAAGTTTTGTACTAAAAACTGCAAGTAAACAAGATTTTCTTCGTATTAATTCAAAACTACATTAATTGCAATGATTATCGAACGACCCTGCCGTTCACCCGATGTTAAGCTATACAAATGCACATAATGTAAAAACCAAAACCATGAATTACTTAGTAATGCTAAGCATTCCACTGCGCTCACTACTCTGAGTCACAAGATATTAAGTCTCAATATGTCCAGTAGTTACTCTGGCTACAATGTCCTTCAATCCGAAACACAACAGTGCATTGTACACTGATTTGGCTGGAGAAATAGAAATTGTAGTGATACCTACCCAGACGACATACATATGAGAGACCTACTACTATAAGGTCAGGTAGGACCACCAGTAGTGTTATAATAAACTTTAAATAACTCACATTTATGATGTAATTAAACGGTAATATTCCTTGACGAGTTTACTTTACGGCAGCGCTTTATTTAACGTTCTAGAGCTTAGTATTGTTATGTAAATTACCTTTCATTTAAGATTTTCACTGTGACATAAATGATTATCAGTCTGATTAACCTGGCTGTGATTAATGCCTTATTTTCAATTTATTAAATCAGATCTGAAAGTATAAATCAATAATAATCCTATAAAATGGTAAGGTACAAATAATATAGCAAGATCTGTAAGAAAAACCGCTAAATGTAGGTACTCTTTAATTTTATTTGTAAAATACCGTATGTTATTTGTTCGTTTTTGTGTGCAGTAAAGAATAAATTAATAATATAAATCTTTAGCATTAAAACTAAAGCTATCGTTCTTGGCATGCTGAAGGTACGAGTATAGGCGCGTCCAAAGCCAGCCTCCGTGGCGCAGTTGGTTAGACGCTGCCTGTGAAACGAGAGGCCGCGGGTTCGATCCCCGCACCGAGAGAAATATTTGTGTGGCCCACAAATATTTCTTCCGGGTCTGGGTGTTTGTGAGACCGAAAAGTCTCTCGTAGTTCCTGATACCCACGACACAAGACTCGATCTTAGTGTGGGGTCAGGACTATGTATGTGACTGTTGGGTGTTCGTAGAAACCTGTTGGAAGCGTACTGTTACTGTTATTTTTGAGCCTTTATTCTTAATATTTACACTACCCTTCCTTTCTCTTTCGTTTAAATTATCCAAAGGTTGTCTGGCAAAGATAGCTTCAAGCGATAAGACCGCCTTTTGTATTTTTGTATTATTTTTTCTCTGTCTTTATGTTGTCATGTTATTTTAGTGTACATTCATCAATAAATACACAACTAGCGACTGCGATACGTAAATAATTCATTGGAAAGCATTTAAAAAAATGTTGTTTCACATAGTTCATACTAGTTGAAGATAATAAGTAGTATATTATACATACATCCATATATATTAAATAACACCCAACAGTCACATACGTAGTCTGACCCTATACTAAGATCGAGTCTTGTGTCGTAGATATCAGAAGCTTCGAGAGACTTTTCGATCTCACAAACACTCAGACCAAGAAATATTTGTGGGCTACACAAACATTTCGAGGATCGAACCCGGGACCTCTTGTTTCACAATATCTAACCACATGCGCCACGGAGGCTCTATTACCCGTTTGAATATCAGAACATGAATTAAATCTCTTTTTTAAACTAACTACCATCGAAACAAATTTAACAATAATTGTTTAAATAGAGAAATAAAACAATGGATAGAGATACAGTAGAATAATTTTTATTCCTGGAAAATAATACTCTGCGAATCAATTTATTCGCGCGTCCAAAACCTGCGATAACAGCAGCTGGAATTTTATATTTATTTCTGATGTTTCAAATTCATTGCAAATATACTGAAACTTGATTGGTTTATTTGCAGGAAAAATATTCTCCTTGCGATATGAGAATGGGTTGAGAGAGTATAACATTTAATATTTTAATATTTATGGTTTCCCTTATAACACAAAAAGTATTTATTTTATTTTATTATAAGTTTTGTATGTATTAAATTTCATACTAGATATTCTATGAAGATTTATACATATTATGTGCATATTTTTTACACACAAAAGGTCATCCTTATATTGGCAAAGGTGTAGTCCAGAGATGGCAATCATGGCAACAACTGGTTGAAACTAGATTTCTACTACCTCATATTAAAATGAGAATTAGTCCAAATCTAACGGTGACTCGATGATTGATAAGACAACCGTACTTTTTATAAAAAAACACGACATTCAAAAAATCAAATTCCAAATTCAAATTTCATTTTCATACAGCTCAATACCATAGCAGCGCGTTTCAAGAACACGTGACGAAATTGAAGGCATTCAATTATGCCCTTTCCTTTATATCCTTACAATGGGGCGGCAAGTGCCAACCGCACGCTTTCAAAGCCCGCGATAAATTCAAACACACGCAACACAATCTAATCTTGGTGTCGGCACTAAGCTATTTCTAAATTGAAATTAGTACAAACCGAATGTCTTCTGTGAGATTTTCGGATCGGATTCGCATTTGAACGTGTTTTCGGATCGTTTTACTGCAATATAACAGTAGTCTGATCGTAAATAAAATGATCAAGAAAAACATATTGTTTTTCATTCAACGAATTACCACTAACTGAATTACGTGTGTATACAAAATATAATTAGTTGTCATAACTCTATGAGAAAACTTGTTTAACTGAAAGTTCTCTACAATAATGTTTAATCTACTTAATATTATATTAAACTTCTATAACATATTAAGAACTAAAAATGTTGTAGTTGAATGTTGAAAGACCTTTGAATTTCAGTAGAGTTCAAGCCAAACTATGGAACGTAGGTTCTGAAGCATTTGCTGAGATAAAAAAAATATTTCTCGACTATTGTTACGACAGCATAATTCAAATTTATGTAAGCATAATTTGAATAAAATTCAAAAGTTCACAACGCTGGCGGTCAATCATTATCAAATTACCCAAGGTTTAAAAATCCCTATTTTCTATTACATTTCGTACATTGCGTCCTCTTTACAGTTAATTCTGTTTTATTTTGAGATTTCTTTTTTTCATTGTTGAGGATCACTATTTTCTGTGTCTAATTACACATTCGTTAGCCATACCTATACCATGAAAATCACTCTGTGAAATCACTCGGTAGCAACCTTTCTCTACACCAAAATTCAATTTTCGAACGTGTCCGAATTTCAAGACGCTTGCAACTCGACCGATAGCAATTTCCTCCGTCGCCTCACTAACCCCATACAAGACGTTTGCTGTTTCGACGTGCAGACATTGACAGTCGACCATCCCGACATGCATACAAATGCGGTGCTCTCCCTACATGCTATGTACGAGGCGTTCTATTCATTCATTAGATTTATTTGTATACCTTTCCTATAGAGCATAGTACCCGACATTGGTTTATTAACAGTTTTCAAATACTCCGTAGACATAAATCTAGGTTATTTTTCGAATACTAAGAGTTAATGGTCTGTGCCGAGAAAATTAAAGAGCTTTCCGTTGTCTTGTATGGTAGTTACATCAGGACTAATACGAATAATTTACCACTATCTTTTAGATCTCCGGAAATTACAATCACCCAATGAAACAACACGAAAGAAACGAAGGAAAGAGCAATTCTGGTTCAATTTTCCCATTTGTTCTGATAATATACAGACATATTGCTATAGGCCTTGTTAGGCCAACAACGATTCATTGCCCTATGATACTGAAGATGTGAGCGCAGAGCTTCGGTGACCTCTTACCATCATATGTAACTGTATCTGTATCAGCTCATATACGTCCCACTGCAGGGCACTGCCTTCTCTACAATCGACAGTACGATTGAGAGTGGTTAGGCCATATAGTCCACTACGCTGGCCTAGTGAAGTTTCTAACTACAATGATGAAATTCAAATTTAAAATATCATACGTAATATTTCGGATAACGACGGAGTGCTTATTCAAGGAATAGGGAACTGTGAACGCCTTTCTATTCGAGTGTATTTGTGGCTTAGTAAGCAAATAGCTGGAGGAGAAATAAACTCCGGTTGCTTTCAGTTATGTCTTCGTATAAAATCGAGCTCGCAGGTTTATTTAAGGTAAATATAAGTCCCGGGAATCTTAGCAAAATTGGTTAAAAGCAATATGTAGCATCGCTTGTATTTTATACCATGATAATCATATTGATATGAAGCGTACGAATTGGACTAACGCTTATAATAAAAATCGCTTCATGTATTTCGTCCAAATCACTGTTACCTTCAAGTGAACTTACTTACAAGTGTAATTAAATGAAACCAATCGATTAGCGTTTAGTTTCATAAATTCGCGAATAAGTTGTCAAAAATCTATACTCAAATAATAAGGTTTTAAGTCGCTGGATCCAGTCTTCCGACATGTCGCTACGGAAACAAGGGCTAAAATCAACATCAGATTTATGTATGATCAAAATTTTTCACAAACTCGGCGTCAGTTTACCATCAAAATACAAAAGTATTTGTGTAGATCAACAATAGACATCGCCACTCGGCGACGCTTGGCGAATTCTCTTAAACTGCATTATGTGAGCTTCTCATGCGAAATTCAATAACCGCACTCAACCGAAACTATGTCACCGAGCGATCTTCGAGTCTCCACTTCGAGACGATCGACAGTATGAGATTGTTGAATAATTTAACGAGAGAATAGATTGAACTCACGTCACGCCAAGTGACTTACAAGCGTCACGTATTCGTCGCGAACATAAATAAAATGCAGAGCGACATTTTACAAAATAAGAAGAAAATTCAAAATATTTTTTTGATAAAATCTTTCACGATTTTTACACTCACAGAACTAATGAGCCATCTTTACTTCGATAATCCATCTCCAACTTTTTTCAAACACTCATTTGTATTTCTCAAACAAAGTTAATCAACGCCGTGAATCTAAAAATATTTATTCTAGAGTAAACGATTTTATTTAAACCGTCCACTTAATGATAATGATTTCTTAGTGTGTAAAACAAACAAGTTCAAATTAGAGTTCATGAGTGAAAGAGACAGCAAATTTTTGGGAAATAGTCGCCTTTTTACTTCGGCCGTATAATATTTTCCTCTCTTTCTAAATGGTGACAGTTTTGTGATACTTTTGCATAGTATATTGTAAACTACCGGTCCCGTCCGGCTTCGTCTGGATACAGACAGTTTTGTGTCCACTTTAAAAACATAGTAACTATTTTGCGTGATAACATACATATTTAAACATAACATATTTAAACTGAACGTTACTTCCGTACTTTAAACTGCCCATCCCATTCCTTTGAGTTTGTGAGAGTTTTAAAAATATTTGAATCCTTTGCATATCCCAAAGGCACATTACATTTTGTCGGGATAGGCTATGTGTGAAGCCAGGGTAACAGCTAGCTGCATGGTAAATTTTATCAAAATTGGTCCAGCGGTTCAATCGTGAAGAGGTAACAAACACACAAACTTTCGCATTTATAATATTAGAAGGATTACTAAAGGAATCTAAAGAAAAATATTCATAGTGAAGTCTGTTGCTCAACAGAGCGTAGTCAAAGTGTGCGTTACTAAACCTTTAGAATGTAAACAATTTTAATTTAATCAAGACTGTGTGCTCCAACGTCTTGCACGATGTTTATGAATTTATATTAATTTATTACTAAATTCTCTACTTAATGGAATTTCCTACTAGTCATGCGCAAATTGAATCACTGTAAAGAAAAGAGAGATATATATCTTTTAAGTCAAAAGATATATATCACTCTTTTATATCTTTATCTCACAATGATCGATGAGCTAAAGAATGAGTTGATTAAAATTGAGTTATGAGTCTTTCTTTATATCTATATCTAAGATTGACATTTTGGTGGAGTATATCTTTATATCTCTATCTCTTAATGATTCATGAGCTAAAAGATGAGTTTAAATTAGTTGATTAGAAATTTATCTATATCTGTTTCTTTCTAATCTTTGCAGTGAAATTGAACCAAAAATGATCTTTACGCGTACGGATATAATGAGTTAGTTTGAGTGCAAGGGATATAAAGATATAATCACTCCGTACGTCGGATATATATCTTTTTAGTTAATCACTCCTGAGTTACACATGTCTATTTCCTACAAGACATAGCGTAAATAAATCGGACACGATATTGAAATACTTTGTGTATATTTGGTTAATATAAGTTAAATCCCTTTATATATCCACATCACAAATACTATCACTGTGAATATTCACTATTACAAGTAATGTCTAATTAATATTTAACTTTTTTCTTATATCATCATTATACTTTTTTTTCATAAACATATGAAATAGAGCTAAGTTTTTAACTTTGTTACTCAGGTAAAAAACGCCTGTTCCCCAGAAAGAGTTGACAGAGGTGCCAAGATCCCGGCATTTCGCCTTGTGTTTTCCGTCCTACCATATGATAGGGGGCAAGTCAATCGCCATATCGGGTAGATACAAATTCTTGACTACAGGTACTACATAGTGAAAATAAAATCCAACCAGGGATTCGAACCCGGGATCTCAACATTGTATCGTTGTCCAACTACGACACAGAAGCAGTCGGTGAAAAATATTATTTCACAATAAATATCTAAAATTAAAAATAACGTCTAAAATTTTTGATAGCAATATGTCACAATACTGATGCACTTGAGATTCGCGTACACCGTTCTTAGGCGAGGCGGACAGAAAGCAGGGGCTTTGAGCGCCGCCGTGGCATGCCACGATCGGCTTTGCCAGGCTTACCGCGAATCGCGATGTTTAATACAACTATCGTTTTACTACACTTTTATTTTTGGTATGGTATTTTTAGAACAAAAACCGTGAGGTACTTTTACAGGATGAAGAAAAAACATAATTTGTAATTATTAACTCTAACACCTTAATTTCATAAGACGATGAAAGGCGAATTTGTACCGGTTGTTTTTTTTAAATAACAATTCTCAATATTGCATTACAATAAAAATATATTTAATGATAACAAGTATATCAATAGGAATCACCTGTGATGTCTTACAAAATAAATTTTGTTAGTCATGTGTGTATTGATAGTCAATCACCACGCACTAAAACGGTGAAGGAAAACATCGTGAGGAAACCTGCATACCATAGCGATTCATAAGAATTTCTATGGTATGTAAGTCTGCCAACCCGCACTAGGCCAGCGTGGTGGACTATATGGCCTAACCACTCTCAATCGTATTCTCGATTGTAGAGTAGGCCCGTGCCCTGCAGTGGGACGTATATGGGCTGATACAGATATTGATGCCACGATCATCAATCTTATTAACCTTCACAATTTAATATACAACAACATGTACAAACAATTTGCTAATTGTGGTGGAACTAGCAACGCGTTCCGTGAACTTCTCTGGCATTTAGCAATTGTTCCTAAACTTGCAACTTTAATTTCAAGTTTATCCAATTAACAATGCGCGTACAAAACAAAATTGGCATTCAGTCACCCTACCGCCGCTCGTAACAAACACTTTATTGTTTCGCTAAGGTCTCAGGCACACTAGCGACTTGTCACATCTGCGATTGTCGATTTAGACGAATTGATCAAGCTAGACGCAACGACCGAACGTTTACCCACATATACATTTATCAGTCGCGGCAATTGATACGCTTATACTCTGGAATGGTCCAAGATCCCAGGGCCCCCAGACGTTACTTATTTTCTCATAAAAAATATAAATGGGATAAAGTAGTGTTAGTACGTACTTTGAATGTGTGCATACCTGCTAGCTTGTGTCGACGGCCAATTCATAGGTACCAGGTGCTAAAGGTAGATAAATACAGTACCGATTTTTCTTAAATTCTCAGTGGTGATTTTTACATATGTTTTAGATAATTTTGTTAAAAATTAATAATAATTATTGCCAGACACTTTCCATCGGCGCTTATCCTTAACAGACGCTTTAAAGCTTCAAAAAAAATAACATATTTTTACTTATAATCTCACTCTTGATTTTTATATATGATACTTAGGGAACTATTTGAACACCCTTGGTCAGCAGCCAGACCAATTGGAGGGGTCAAACATCCCCCCAGACACACATAAAGTGTCGCTATGTGTATGAGCGAATGAAGAGTTCAATCGCAAAAATGTGAAAAACTTTGATGCAAGTAACTTACCACCATGCAAAAGTGAGCTTTTACAGCAGTTTGGACGAGCTAATTACATCACTAGTCTCTGGAAGAATGCCCATTTTTTTTATTGCTTTGAATGGCGAGACGAGAATGCCGTTCGCCTGATGGTAAGCGATACGACCGCTCATGAACAGTAGTAGAACCAAACAACACCTTGAATTACAAAGCATTGCTTGGCATTCCACTGCGCTCGCCATCCTGAGACATAAAATGTAAAGTCTCAATATGTCCAGTAGTTCCTCTGGCTACAATATCCTTCAATCCGAAACACAACAGTGCATTTAAACTGCTGTTTGACGAGAGAAATAAACACTGCGGTGGTACCCACCCAGGCAGCCTCTCACATATGAGAGACCTACCACCAGTAATATATGAAGAAAATTAGTATTTTTAGTTCTGACAATAATGGGACGTTGGAAGACAATAAATATCATTTTAACTGGTTCGATGGGGACCAATTGCCGAGCTTTGTCAGTGAATCGCTTCAAGAAGCATCAGGTATTATACTTTAACTTTGAATAATTGATATAACCGTGTAACTCTTTGATTCTTAATTATGTTATTTTTGTAACAGAAAATGAAAGTAATAAGGATGATAATGAAGATAGTCAATGCCAACATTGGGTTGATGATGACTTATCAAACTTAGACGATGATGACAGTAAAGATCACGCTGAATTGCAAAATGTTCAAACTACAAATAATCCGAAAGAAGAAAGACATGTATAGCTTTGTGTAATTTTAAAATATATATTTATTGTCTTCCAACGTCCACCCATTATTGTCAGGACTAAAAATACTAATTTTCTTCCAGAGACTAGTGATGTAATTAGCTCGTCCAAACTGCTGTAAAAGCTCACTTTTGCATGGTGGTAAGTTACTTGCATCAAAGTTTTTCACATTTTTGCGATTGAACTCTTCATTCGCTCATACACATAGCGACACTTTATGTGTGTCTGGGGGGATGTTTGACCCCTCCAATTGGTCTGGCTGCTGACCAAGGGTGTTCAAATAGTTCCCTAAGTATCATATATAAAAATCAAGAGTGAGATTATAAGTAAAAATATGTTACTTTTTTTGAAGCTTTAAAGCGTCTGTTAAGGATAAGCGCCGATGGAAAGTGTCTGGCAATAATTATTATTAATTTTTAACAAAATTATCTAAAACATATGTAAAAATCACCACTGAGAATTTAAGAAAAATCGGTACTGTATTTATCTACCTTTAGCACCTGGTACCTATGAATTGGCCGTCGACACAAGCTAGCAGGTATGCACACATTCAAAGTACGTACTAACACTACTTTATCCCATTTATATTTTTTATGAGAAAATAAGTAACGTCTGGGGGGCCTGGGATCTTACTCTAGAAGTATAACACTTAGATTAATGTACAGCATTCATGCGCTACTTAGTGGCCGAAACGCATTAAACCAGCGACTATGTTCTAAATGTGCGTGATTTCGATACCGCGATCCAACGTAGCGATACAGCATTACAGTAGCAAAATCGCTAATCGCTGTTGCTAAATATCGCTAGTTTGTTTTCCCAAATAAGTGGAAACTGTGACACGCCGCTTTGGTGCTACCGTGACGTTTGCTGCTCTCATGTTGTACACAGTTGGCGAGAAGTCAAAGTTTACAAATGGAACGGAAGCGATATCGGATACGCTCACTTTGTAATGAAAAGCCGGAATATGTTCCGAGTGGGTTGTATATTTGTATTTGTTTTGTTTACACTGGTACGCCTGAATATATAAACACGACAGAATCCGATATTATGTTCTATCTATATCACTTTATATGTTTCATGTTATTGGCCCAGAGATTCTAATCTTATAACGTACAGTTGGGAAGTAAGAAAATAAATTTTGGATTTTTGGGATTTTTTTTACAAATCGTCCTCTTTATTTACTTTTTCCGCTATACGATGTTTAATCTCTAACTTACTCTACGGGATTAGGAATGAAAATGTATTGAAATTATTGCGTAAACTGAACATTTATCTAGACGCTCCAGGAGTTCATTCTTCTATTGACGTCACCACAATTATTTTATTTTATGTTTACGGCTTAAAATTACAGCTAGATTACATTTGAAAGTTTTCAAAAGTAGTACTTAAAACAATATAATTCCGCTTTGATAAATATTCGAGTAATAATATCGCATATTTGCCATAGAGTCCAATAAGTCCAGCGGAAATAATTACCAGAAATAATGGTAGAATTCTCACTACAAAATCTTTGTAAAAGTATTAGTGGTGGAAGGTCTCTCACATGTGAGAGGCCGCCTGGCGAGGTGCTACTGCAATGTCTATTTCTCCCATCAAACAGCGATGTAAATGCACTGTTGTGTTTCGATTTCAAGGACTCTGAAGCCAGGGTAACTACTGGACATATTTAGACTTAACATCTTATGTATCAGGATAGCGGGCGCATTGGAATGCCAAGCATTGCTTTGCTACTTAATGAGCGGTAGTATACCGTACTATAAGGCGAATGTTATGTCTCGTCATTCATAGCAATAAAAAAATACGTTTCAATACCAGTACTCATAAATAATATCGAGAAATACCTCAAGGAGTTCTAGCTGCCGTTTTAAATAACAAAATGTCAGAGTTGGATGGGAATTTTTAATATCGCAACTGGGCGCACGTGGCGCGACAATGCCGGGTAGTTCTTACGACCGACTGCTTTATAACTTCACACCTTATTTCACCAAGCGTTTATATTAGCTGAAGTAAATATGGTTCTTGAATATAAGGTCTATTAGAATTTGTTTTTAATCAGCAAGATGTTTAAGAGTTGACTTTCTGTAGCTGAAGAGAGGGAAAGTGAAACACAGTGCCCAAACTGTATAATGGGTGGTCGTTTAACTTAACAAAGGTTTGCTAGTGTGCCGATCAGCTGTCGGATTTGTTAAAAATGTTTTCGATTTGATTTGGCAGTCTACGTGGCACATACGGTTAGACTCCACTTGACAAACGAAAGGCCGCAGGTTCGATCCCTGCACCGAGAGAAATGTTTGTGCGGCCCAGAAATATTTCTTCCGGGTCTGAGTGTTTGAGAGACCGAGAATTCTCCCTTAGTTCCTGATTCCCACGATACAAGACTCGATCTTAATGTGAAGTCAGGACTATGAATGTGACTGTTGACTTATTTATTTAAGAAGTCAACTAAAGTAAACCGTTTATAAATCGTGGATCTTTATAAAGATAGGAATCATTTAGCGCCAACCTCAAGGTTCGAAAATATTAAAAGCATCAAAACAATCCTTTCGTAAAACAATATCATACCAACCGATTTACTAGATACAATAATACACAGTGTCGCCTCCGCTTTAGCATTTAATAACTTGCCTTATGCATATTCAGAACACTAATGCATTTATAATTGAATTTTGCACGAACCATGTATTCTAAAACAAGCGTTGCCTTTTCAATCACGCACTGAGCAAAGCTACGCCAGTTAATGGAAAACTGAAAGTACATTTTAATACCACGAGGTGAAAACCGCTTATGTACTTATGCTCTCTCTGATTTTACATATGCACTTAAATGTTTATTGTTGCCCTTTACTTTTCTTACCGGAGCCTTACGTACTAGCTAAGAAAGCTATCTCGAATCTAAGAGGACTGCCAAATTTATTTTTTTCACGCAAAAATCGCAAGAAATTAGCTTTGGGGGAGGCCTATTTTCAGCAGTGGAGTTCTTGTGGCTGATATGATGATGATGATTGCCGAAAACATCTTCAGTTAAATCCTCTTCGTATGATTGAACCAGCCCGTCGTAATTTGTATCAAATGAAAGAAAATAAATATAATTTGTTCGACGGTACTTGGGGGCATCGCGATGCCGGGCCAAAATTTAAATAACGTACCACAGGGCGTATGAATCGGCAATTGAAAAACTTAAGATAAAGGACCTGGACAGTTTCTGCCTAGTTACTTTTTATCATGCACAGAAACAAGGCAATAATGACATGAATAGAAAAAATCTACTATTAATTATAGAATATGTCACATTTCTGTAGAACTTTAGGGAGTAAAATAAATTTTAATAAGATTTTGCATTGATATCTACTCATTTCCTCCATTGTTGGCCCCACATAAACGTATTGTTCGCAGTAAAGCAAGTGTAGGAAAATGATAATACCTTTTCGTAAAATGATCCTAAAAAATCTATATGTAGGTAATAAGTTATATTCATTAACAATACTAAATATATATATATATATATATATATATAAAGTCATTTTTGCCATATATACTTACACATAATATATTCTCCCCATTTTTACACATTTTCATTGCAACAACTAAACGCTACGTTATAATTCTTGACAGGAGCCGAGCTTTTGTGTTTTGTACGTTATCTGTGGTAAAATACGACACTAGTAGGGATGTGACTTGGCTGGGGAGAAATCGATTTTTATATTATTTGATTTTATTTACCAAATAATAATCAATTTTCCAAAAATCGATTTTTTTAGTCAAAATAATCGATTTTTTGATAAAATAATAAAATAACCTAACTCAATAATCAAAAGCTACTAGTCTGTATGAAATAATTATTTATTATACAAATAAAATATTTTTGAGCAGATTGGATTCTTTATAATTCAATCTTGTGTTATGTTAATAAATTACTGTTACTACAGAAAAGTAAATCTTGGTGATCTAGCAACCAATCATCTCTATAAATACTACAGTCTTTATTTGTTAATCAAAATTAAAATAAAAACTTACTAAATGTAAATAATGTGCGTGGTGGCCTGTTGGTAAACGGACTAGACGCGGCTGCCAACATTATCACGGTGGTCGCGGGTTCAAATCCCAGGGCACACCTCTGACTTTTCGGAGTCATGTGTGTATTGATAGTCAATCACCACGCACTAAAACGGTGAAGGAAAACATCGTGAGGAAACCTGCATACCATAGCGATTTTTAAAAAACATTTCTATGGTATGTAAGTCTGCCAACCCGCACTAGGCCAGCGTGGTGGACTATTATATGGCCTAACCACTCTCAATCGTACTGTCGATTGTAGAGTAGGCCCGTGCCCTGCAGTGGGACGTATATGGGCTGATACAGAAATGTAAATAAACAAAAACAATCCACTTCTTTCATGAAAACAAAATAAAAATCTTCAACTAACGATACGCTTCACTAAATAACAAAAATCATTTCTATTTATTATTCAAAATTAGCGGAATAAAAAGCTACGGATGCATCAACCTACTGCCATAAATCACTTGGCAAAGATTAGAATGGAGAAATAGAAGTTTGGGTAATCGTTTGCTCAAGATGCGATTCCTTGTTTTACGAACAACATTTCCAGCTTTAGAAAAAAGGCGCTCTGCTGGAGCTGATGAAGCAGTTATTAGTAAATGCCTTTTAGCTAACTTTGCAAGTTTAGGGTATGCTCCTTCATAGCTTTTCCATACAGCCAATGGGTTAATTTTTAAATCAGACAAAGGAACAGCAATGTATAAATCCAAAGCTACGTAGTAAGTAATAAGTAGTAATTCAAAGCTGCGACTATTGAAAAAAATCGAAAGTATGAAACAGCGAAATAAAAAATCGATTAATAAAATATCGATTATTCTTGATCAACAAATCGATTAATAAAAATCGAATATTTTAAAAAAGTAATCGATTTTTTGATTGATTTTAAATAATCGATTATATTTTCACATCCCTAGACTCTAGCGCTCATTGAATGTTATTGTTTCTATTTTGTGCCAAGTTCAAGGGTTATGTTCAAAGAGTATAATAATATATAGGAAAGTTATGTTAATTTGTAAACCATTGCTACAAGAACTGGGTTTGCCATTTAAAACGATGAGGTGCATTAACTGTGGAATAGCGACAGGGCGGTTAAAGCGACATGCTATCTCCACATTGTCAGTTCATTCCAGAACGACGCTTTCACGATGGATATCAATTGAGGTACTTAGGTCTACTTATAAAACATTACTAACGCTTTTCTCTTGATTATAAATAAGAATAGAATAATTTATTTGTATCCAAAATGTGAATTATTTACATTATGTTTTATTTCTATTGGTCCCAAACTATGCGTGCCTGTATCTTTGAAACCAAGCTATGTAATCAACATCAAGTGAGATGACTACAAAGTTAACAGGGTGATGTAGAGTTAATTATCATGGAAAACATTCGTATGACTTATATTATACTGAACATAACTTATTTTTCAAAAAGTTGAATAAAAATAGCGACTTAAGTACATAACGAAGTCACCAAATAATATAATTATACAAATGGTAAACATATAAGGTAGTATGTAGTATTATTAATGATTATTGATAAGTGAAATTCAAAAACCAATTAATAGGTAATCTAGAACTAGTTGTGGGTTGGAAGAGGAGGGGGGTAGTGCCCCATCTTCCCTGGTACCACTCCCATGGAAAGATAATGCAACATTCTGAGAAAACCCAATGAAAGTAATCAAACCTCAACCCAAGCCCGTTCACCCTTATCCTGTTATTATGCCAACGTAGCAGGTCGTAGATTTCAAGTAAACATATTGTAACATCTTATTGTAACCAAGTTCCACAATGAATATATTTGATTTGATTACACAGAAGAATAAGTATACAACTTTAATGTCTTCATTCAACCTAGGAATAATGCTTGTTGGCCATCCTTTTAAAGATGGACTTAGATTTGGTCCTTTTTAATGTTACTAATAAAGTATTCCACAACCGAGCAGCGTGTGCAATGAAAGATCTATCTATGTATAAAGCAGTTTAGGGTGGACAAAAATATTTAAATGATTTATTGTAGTTATTAGTATTTAAAATGGATATTTATCACATCAGCAATGCTATGCTTATAATGTTAAACTTGTATAATGAAGTATATTTTTTTCAGCTTCCTGCAGATGGACATATTTGTCATTCGTGCTACCTATTATTAACTTCAGAAGGTACATCTGATTGGTTATTGGGCCATAACATGGTATGTCTTGGTTGTGGTCGATCAGTATAGAATAAAAAGCATCATGTTATTGAAACTGGGAATCCACTTGTACAGAATTTTCATTTTGCTATATCACTTCAGGTACTTATTTTGATTAGATAAATATTTGAAATAAAACTATTATTTACGGATTTTATCGCGAATTCGCGATAAAATCCGTAAATAATAGTTTTATTTCAATGTGTAACATTCGCGTAAATCTAAGAAACCATTAGATAAATATTTATTTTTATATTTTATGCAGTAAACAAGAACACATAAAATGCTGTATACACATTATTATTATTATTTATTATTTAAATCTTTATTGTGCACTTAAAACATACAGAAACTAATAAATAAAAAGTACAAATGTTGGTCTTATCGCTTAAAGCAATGTCTTACAGACAACCACGAGATGGATTTAAAAGAAGGAGAAAGAGAGGGCAGTGTAAAATAAATAATTAAAAGAGAGGAAACTAAATAATACTCATACTAACTAAACATAAAAATACACCAACATAACATACATACATACATACATGATAAATAGCATAAATACATACATATATAATACTACATAAATATATATAATAAACACAAATTGTAAAATGATTTAGATGCAGGAAATAATATTATCTACTTAAATCTATTTAATACATTATTATACATATATTTAATACATTATTATATACTAAGACAAACAAAATTGTTTTAGTATATAATAATAATAAAAAGAAGATGTATTGAAGATTTAAATTAATATTAAGAATTTTTTTTTTAGGGAATAACAATGAATAATGTTTGCCATCCCTGTTGGATGAAGGCTAATAGACACCATGATAGATTGAGAGAAGAAATGAGTCAATATTTAGACAATGTTATGCACCAAGAAGATACATTGATACTCAGTCCCGTGCCTCCTACTTTACCTCCTCTTCCCTCAGTTACACTACCATCCCGTAACTCATCTCAAATAAAATTGCCAAACTATAAAAGGGCGTCAAATACCTCTGCTCATTGTATATTTAACAGATGTAATCACAGGGCATTTTTTATGATTCCTAACTATATCAAAAGGATGTTGTTGAATGATCATCATTTTTATGTACCACGTAATTCTATGCAGGTGAGTGGAATGAGTTGCCACAAAATATCACAACATTTTCTTATTTTAATGCCAACCAAATAGAGGATATTATCAACATATCAAATTCCACAGGGGAATTAATTAATTTTGAAAACATTCAAGATATGCCAAACCATGTCTGTCATTATTGGACAGGACTTCGATCAAA
This sequence comes from Hyles euphorbiae, assembly GCA_023078785.2. Lineage (NCBI taxonomy): Eukaryota > Metazoa > Arthropoda > Insecta > Lepidoptera > Sphingidae > Hyles > Hyles euphorbiae. The sequence continues at coordinate 4,710,891 of CM041051.1, read as the reverse complement.
TGATTTCTTGAACCTTTTTAATGGTTTACCTACACTTAATGTAAGGAAACCAAAACGAGCTCTATATATTTATCTAAATTGCGTATAGGAGAAAGTAGTAGAAGGTTGTCGACAATTTTTAATATTCCTAGATCAACTTTAGAACTCTTAATGAATAAAGTGAGAACTTGCCTTTATGATCATTTTGTACCACAACATTTAAGACCGCAACATATTAGTCATTCTGATATTGTTGCCAGGAATTTACAAATACCATATGCACTTTTTAGTGATCCAGAATCAGCCCTGGAAAGTAGACCTGCTATAGCTATATTTGATGGCACTTACATTTTTCTTCAGAAATGTTTATACTATATGTTTCAAAAGAAAACATAAAGCTTACATAAGTATGATAATTTAGTCAAACCTTTTATGATTGTTTCTTGTGATGGACACATAATTGACGCTGTAGGTCCATTCCCAGTAACTCAGACTGATGCAGAAATGATGACCAGTTTGTTTGAAAATGAAAATGGGTCATTTCATAGACTTTAAACCCAATGACATTTTTGTTCTTGATCGAGAATTTCGGGATGCAATCACTACTTTAGAAAGTTATAATTAAAGGGTTTATAAACCAGAATCACTAAATGAAGGTAAAACTCAACTGTCTTCTTCACAAGCCAACAAAAGTAGATGGGTAACTCTTTGTAGATGGGTTGTGGAGGTCGTCAATGGGAGATTTAAACGGGATTTTAAATTGTTTAGGCAACGGTATTTTAATCAAGCTGTCAAGATAGCAGCAGCTATTCTAAATAAATATCATCCTGTTCTTGTAGATAGCCCACTGTGTGGGCAAATTACTCAAAGAGCATTGCGATTTATGGACGAAAGGTATTATTTAGGTGATTTTGTAAATGATTACAACTTAAATAGGTGTAGGGTCATGTTTACTAGAATCTATGGTAACCTACCGCAATTGGGGAATTTCCCTAGATTAACTCATGAACAATTGTTATTGATTGCTTTAGGGCCTTATCAAATAAAGCAATCGCGATCGTATTATGGCGAATATATTAGAGGGAATGGCGCCTATGAAATAGAAGTGTGTCCAGAACGTGATCTTTCTGAAGAACTGGTCTCACATATTGGGGGAAACAATCCTTATTTATTAAGAGGACGAATTAAATCGAGGCATATAAGTCAAAGGATATATTATACATAATATATTTTGTTCGATGTTGAACCTTCTAGCAACTGTCCATTAGATGCCATCTTAGGATATTATTGCAGCTGCTTGGTTGACAACAGAACAGTAGAATGTTGTTGTCATGTAATGACCACGATCCGGTATTTAAGCTGAGCTCTGTATCGGAACAATGTTTGTCCGCCAGCTTAATTTTTAGGCGATATTTTTGTACGTATTGTTGAATATTAATATAATATAGTCGCTCTAATGTAACATAGTTCTGACACCAGTAATATTAGGCTGGTTGATCTTGTTGCGAGGTTCGGGATGGCTATAGGGGAGGTTGGAGGCCACTATGAGGATCTTATCCTGAACGATTGGGAACTCAAAGAAAGAGGTTCTATGCTCACTGGTGTATGCGAGTTATAAATAATACATTACACATACTGTCTGAGAGAGCGCTCTTAGAGCGTTCACTGCAAGTATTAGTTACTGTATACAGATTCATTGATTCATTGGGCGTATTCAGTTTCAGTTAAGTGTCAGTAATATAAAGATAGGTTCGGGGTGGGTATAAGGGTGGTTGGAGGCCACGATGAGGAACTTATCCTAAATGATTGGGAACTCAAAGAAAGAGGTTCTATGCTCACTGGTGTATGCGAGTTATAAACAATATATTACACATTCTGTCTGAGAGAGCGCCCTTAGAGCGTTCACTGCAAGTATTAGTTACTGTATACAGATTCATTGATTCATTGGGTGTATTCAGTTTCAGTTAAGTGTCAGTAATATAAAGATAGGTTCGGGGTGGGTATAAGGGTGGTTGGAGGCCACGATGAGGAACTTATCCTAAATGATTGGGAACTCAAAGAAAGAGGTTCTATGCTCACTGGTGTATGCGAGTTATAAACAATATATTACACATTCTGTCTGAGAGAGCGCCCTTAGAGCGTTCACTGCAAGTATTAGTTACTGTATACAGATTCATTGATTCATTGGTTGTATTCAGTTTCGGTTAAGTGTCAGTAATATTAGGTTGATAAAGCGAGGTTCGGGGTGGCTAATAAAGCGGAGGTTGGAGGCCACGATGAGGAACTTATCCTGAACGATTAGGAACTCAAAGAGAGAAATTCTATGCTCACAGGTGCACGCGAGTTATAAGATAACGAGCTGCGCCACGAAGGCTGTCAATGTATTTTTTAATAATAAATATGTGTTTTGATAAAAATGATTTTTATTTATTTCATCCTTTGGTGTATATTATCTCCCAAAGCACCCACTCACTCTTGTATTGATTGAGACTTAAATAATTATGCTATGTGTGGGAGGATTGCAAGTAATCTTGGCTGCCAGTAGCTCATTTCACGCCGCGCCAAGTGTATAAAAGAGGACGCGGGTTCGATTCCCGCACTAAATGTGACAGACTAATGTGAATCACTTGTATTTGTTTCGGGTCTGGGTGTTTGTGAAATCGTAAAATCTCTCGTAGTTCCTGATACCCATGATACAAGGATCGGTACTAGTGTGGGGTCAGGATTATTTATGTGACTGTTGGGTGTATAAGGTGCGTGTGTTCATGAATAATCTGTTTGCAACTCACGAGTATAAAGAATTAGTATACGTAAGACTGCAGGGCACAGCCCTCCTCAACAATCGACAGTATATATTGTAAACTTAATCTAAATCTATTGACGCATTCATAAAAATAAAGTGCGACGATGAAGATTTTTTTTTCATGAAAAAAAAATGTGTCTGCAAGGGCCCTGGATTCGTTAAGAAGACAGGTTTATATATTTCAATGATTTTATGTATTTTAGTGTATTATATAACTAGCGGCCCGGACCAGCATTATACATATAAACCTTCTTCTTGAATCACTCTATCTATTAAAACCGCATTACCGCATCAAAATCCGTTGCGTAGTTTTAAAGATTTAAGGCGACTTTGTTTTATACTATGTAGTGATTTCATAATTTTATATATCTTTTTAATTATTAATTGGGAGACAAAATCTATTTGTAAACGTATTTTATCAAGTTCAATAAAATGACAGATAACCTACAAACCTAACCTAAAAATAACATATATTTTTGTAAATATCTAAAACCCCTAAAGTTCCTAGGCTTTGAAACTTTTAGTGTAATAATCTTGGAACAAACATTATCCCAACAATGCAAAACTCATTGATGTACAGGACTAGGCACAGCGCCATACTGAAACTGTCCATGTCCTTTAAAATTATCTACTTGAAACACTTTCATCAAATAATTATTGTTCAACAAAAAAAGCTCTAACATAATTACTAAACAAAATTTTAAAAAGTCGCCATATCAAACACAATGAATGACACAAACGTAATGGAAAGATAACAAAAATAACAATCGCAGTCGTCCGCAAAATCGAAATAAATTGCGGTGTTTCGTCTCAACGGAACGTCTATACATTTTTTCTAAACAGGAACAAATTTCGGTTATCCCCAACATTGTGCGGAGACTTAAGAGATTCTCGTTTCATTGGCGACATTTAAATGAGGCCCGATGCCTCTATCAGCTTTTTACACGTCATCACTTTTGGAGCGGAGTACCCTTCATTATCCCTTGAATGGAAATTTTCAGCGCACATTGGTCCCCTCTCTATCGTCCTATATTTGTCGACAAAGCGTTTCGTTTCACTAAAAATATGCTGTCGCTGGTCCATCGCGTTAAGATTTATGTGCGGTTATGGAGGATTTTTATGTAAAATATAAATAATTTGTGATAGTACTTGCAATTTTTTTGGAGGAGCGCGTGTTTTTAACTACTAAACTTATTTTAGGTGGAGATGACATTATTTCCTATTATCCTAGTAATCCTATTAACAAGGTTATTATGGCGGGTAGTTAAGACGCAAACTAAATTAGTTTAATACGTCTCTTTACAAAAAATAACCTGTATCGTTAGCCAATACATCTAAATAATTCTTCTGTGCTTGTGTAAATAACTAAAGTCCTTATAGAAGGTTAAACCGACTAATAATTTATTTGTACAAATACAAAAAGTATTTGTATAGTGTAACACAAAAAAAAAATTATTCATATTGATATTACATGCACATATACAGTAAAATTGTATTAACAAACTATGTAATGTACACGCGAATAATTAAATAAAAGAGTGCAAATAATACTATATGAATTGAGCTCGGAGTTAATTGAATAAGATAGTGTTCAGAATTAACTAAATGTTGGTTTGTTAATGTTTGAATTATGAGAACAATCAGCTAAAAAGGCAAACTAAAATGAATAAGACTTGAAGAGTAATATACATTAATGAACATTGTATTTCTCCTGAAAAAGTAAGTTGCAATAATTAAGTACAACCTCCTTATATGCGTTCTAAATTAATTTAGCATTTACGTGAGGCAAAACAATATCACGGTGTGCTTTGTTCCATTTATTTACTCTTTTTTGCACCATACAAAGAACTAGTTATATTAAAGAAATAACGTAATAAAAAAGTGCAAAAGACGGCCTTATCGCAATGGGCAATCTGTTCCAGGTAACCTTGGGATGGATAATATTAGGAGAATGAAATCTCCTGCACCTCCCATATGTAATTTCTTTGATGGTAGTGTATTCTATCCATACTATCACTCGCTTCTAAATTTTTCCTATACCATACCACCTCTTAAACGCCCACCGTTGAACTTGAGGGTACTTACTTCCAAAAATTAAGATTTATTAAGTTGGTGACGACCTGGATGACTTGATTAAGGTTGCAAAGAGTTGCTGAATATAGGCCGAACAGGTTGGTCATTCATCATCATCAAGTCATTAGAGGAGACCTATATTCAGCAGTGGACTTCGCGTGGTAGAAACAAACGAACAAAGTTGGGGACAGAATAAACTACGTACAATTTCGATTTGAAAAACCGACGCGAGTCCACAGTTGTTCCCAGCTCCTAAATGAGCAAAGACCGGATAATTCCACCGCTCAACATTTGTTCCTTCATTTCCTTTGTTTTTACTTTTTCTACAATCGTGTTGAGTGCACCGAGAAGGGTTATTTTTATTGGGATCTAGGATTAGGGTCAGAACGCTTGCTCTGTTACTACGAAGGCCATTTCATTTAGTACCTTTAGTTATTTTACACTTGTTATCTAAAAGGTTATCTTAATTTACTTGTGTACACTTTGTCTTGTGTTTGTTCCTTAATTTACTTTTGTATTATATATTTTTTGTTTGTTCTGTGTCTGTTGCTATTTTATTTGCACATCAAATTGCGAGAGAATTTTGATATATTGCGGACGATCTTTCTTAAAAAAAATGATGTCATAATCTAAATAATCTGTTTAAATTGGCAAATAGATATATTTTGGATAAACAATGCAGTAACACCTACGTGTGTAAAATATGAAGATATAAAAATATGATTCAGTATAAATTTATTGTTCGTTCATATATTTTATCATAGAATTACAGTGGCATACAAACGATGGAGGTGGTGAGAGCGGTGCGATAAATGAGATGAAAACGAGAAAAAATGCATTCATTATTAAGATTTATTGCATCCGGGTGAAGACGGTTTGCACTGCTTTATAAAATTAAAGACGAATGCAGTCGTTTGTAGTTTACCATAGATAAAATTAATTGCTTCAATAAGTTTGCCTGAATAAAAGTGAACATGTTTCTACAATCTACGATGGCTAATTATTTTAATAGTATAGTTTGGTAAGGATTCGTTAAATAAACTCTCAATGAATTTATGTAAGTAAGATATCACAGTATACATAGGGCGTCTTCTGATATTAAAAAAAAACATTAAAACCTCTTTATAATTCATTATTAGTTTTTCCGGGCTTCAAAGACCATTGAAAATTTAATGAAAATTCTTTATTAGATCACATCGCATTGTTATTTTATGTCTTAAAAATGTATGTTAATTTATACGAGTAAATTATTTAAGAACAAAAAACACTTTTAATTTAAAATAAAGTGTGCGCTCTTTTGTTCTCCACACTTCGACCTTATAAAGGTTAATGAGGTGTTACGAGCTTAGAAATTCCGACTAGCAGTTAATAAATTACATGGAAAAATAAATAAATATGTCTTGACTCTTGATGTTTATGATGTATGAGGTTACGACCTAGAACAGAACAATATACTAACCACTCCTGGTGCTATTTGTAGCAACATTAAAAAAAAATTATTAACAGCTTTTTACGTTGCCTCTTTGTTCTTTTTATATTCTAATATTTTAAATTAAATGGAAAGTTAATTTAGTAATATTCTTGATAATAGAGGATACATATCAGACTGCACTAAAATCAGGACATTAAGATGATTTTATTATTGAAATATTTAAATATATTTGATCTTACTCTTGAACTGGTTTAAAACTTATTTTAGTTATCGAATATTTTGTCCATTTCGAACTATTTTTCAACAGCCTCCGTGGCGCAGTTGGTCCGCCTGGGAAACGAGAGGCCGCGGGTTCGATCCCCGCACCGAGAGAAATGTTTGTGTAGCCCACAAATATTTTTGAGACCAATGTTTGTGAGACCGAAAAGTCTCTCGTAGTTCCTAATACCCACGACACAAGACTCGATCTTAGTATGGAGTCAGGACTATGTATGTGACTGTTGGGTGCATTGAGATATTGTACTAGAGGGGACACTGCAATCAAAATATTTGTAACAAAATGAAGGGTACATTCTATTCTTGTCTCTGTCACGCCTACGAAGTAACATATCTTCCCTCTCGCTTCATTGTGTACTCTTGTGAACGAACCATACGCACAGATTTTGTTCCCGATGTCCGCTTTAGTATAATTCCTCAATGGTTGGGTGTTATTTATTCAGTTTTCAACTGTGAAGTAAAAGTAATCAAAAACACATAATCCAGCTTGATTACATTCATCGTAATAGCATGTGCACAATTTAACTGAAATATTGACGGGATAAATATAACTTTTTATGTACATGCATACATATACTCCTGCCTTTTTTCTGTTCGAGAAGGGGTAGGTAAAGGTGCCAGGACACCCACATTTCACTTTATATATTCGATCCCACGAGGTGATAGGAGGCGAGCCTATCGCCATATCGAGTACTCATTCTATTCACTAACTTTTCATGTAAACACAAATCATTTCTGTATCTGTTTTTAAAAGACATTGCTCAGGTTTCCTATTGTCCTCGTTATTGATGGAAACCCTACCATTTAGACAGATGGTTTATGTTAACCGTTCGCTCCATACGGGAGTTGTCTTCACCGTGAAATATTATGTGTTGATACATTAATACAACAGTTTAGCAAAATTTCGAGATAAACTACTTTTGCCTACAAATGTTTTTTTTCTATTCGTGTGTTGGCACAGATATCACATCGAGCGGAAATTGCTATTATTTTTTAAATAAATAAATCGGTACGTTCTATCGTATCACTAAAAAGTATTATTATGTATACAGGAAGGTAAAAAATATTTTTCTGATCAGTAACTAGTGGTAGGTATCTCATACGCGAGAGGCCGCCTGGATAGTTATCTCTGAAATGTCTATTTCTCCCACCAAACAGAAGTGTAAGCGCACGGTTGTGTTCCGGTTTGAAGTACAATCAGCAACATAAGTCGCTATACATTCACGAGATTTGGAATTATCTTATCATCCAAAATAATAATTATTTTCAAAATCATATGGCACTTCTCGGCATAGATGACTTTACTTGGTTATATTATATATGTATTTATATTGTATAAGTGTATGCAGTGTATATTCTTTTTAATGCATTGTCTCTGAAGTCGCTAAAACTGCCACTCGACTTCGTTTTCTGTAAAAGTTATGATATCCCTGTATTTATGTTTTGTTTTTTAGAAATTTTTAATATTGCTATTTACTAATTTATGCTTTTGCAACTATACGCTAGATTGCCCTTTCTCGCTCCTTTGTTTTATATCCATGCAAAGGTTTCTTGGAAGATATAGCCTTGTGCAATAAGGCCGCCGATTGTACAGTCAACAACATAACTCGCTACACATTCACGAGATTTTGAATGGTCTTATCATCCAAAATAATTATTATTTTAAATATCTTATGGCACTTCCCGACACAGATGAATATAGTTTTATTATATTTTACGACTACAGAGTAGTTATAATAATTTTTTATTAATAAAAAGGTTATCAAAAAATGTGAAGTGTGTAGCGAATTATGTTGCTGACTGTACTTTTATTTATCTTGTTTACAATAAATAATATAATAAATAAATAAATAAAACACAATACTAGAAATAAGATGCTGACATAAGATAGAACAGAGGTTTTCTTAAGATCTTTACATCGTATCTGTCTGCAGATAAAAGCTGATGTCTGTAGGTAATGGTACCTTTCTGGCTTTTATTTTCTTAAAGACACATAAAATTGCTCCACCAAAGACTTGGATTTTATAACGCAATAGATATGATCTGTTAAAACGTACACTGCACAATGCACGTTGCGGAGGCAAGCACAAATAAAATTCCATTATGTTCGACAAACAAGCCGTAAGTTGACCGGCTTTGTTGTCATACTATCTAACATTAGCTGTGATTTTCTAATTTCAGTGCTCGGTATACGTAGTGTGACTGCGATGCAATAAAGCGGGCTTGTAAACCGTCGCAAGGATTTACTGTGTTGCAACATTGTCGACGATTGCCGTCTGAAAGCGTATCAAAGATCTTAATGGAAATTTCTTAAAACTGGGTCTCTTCCAACACATGAATTGTGAATGTGTTTTGATCTTGTTGGGTTTGTTTGTTACGAATCGTTCTTTTATTGCATTTTATCTAGCTGTTTATTTCTTATATTTTTGTCTTCGTACGTATTAGGTTTGACAATACCAAAGAACAACTAAATAAAATCGGATCGGATAAATTAATTATTAGAATACATATAAATTGATATTTATTTATATTATATTCATATATATCTATTTTTAAATATTTAAACATGTCAGAAATCGACAGCGACAGTAATTGTAGTTTTCTCACTGCTGATAGCGAAGATAGTTTTAAAAGTATTCCTTGTCTGAATAATGTCCTTAAAAATATATTCTCCGATGATCTTGGAAATTTTAATGCGGTACACATCAATGCCCAAAGCATTCCGGCCCATTTCCCAGATATGCTGGCAACCTTTGACTGTAAGAATATACACGCAGTTCTTGTCTCCGAGTCATGGTTAAAACCATGTCTCCCTTCCATTTCCTACACCTTACCAGGATTTACCCTCATCCGTAATGACCGTGCGGTCGGCGTTGGAGGTGGTGTTGCTATATATCTCCGTGACTATATAACATTTTCAGTATTAGATACATCACCTCAGCCACCATTACCGAATGCAGGTGAGCATCTCATTATTGAGGTCGAATTACACCACACTAAAATCCTGGTAGGTGTTTATTATTCCCCTTCTCTTCGCATTAATTACTTCCCCTCTTTTGAAATGCTCATAGAAAAGCTAACTCCATCTTACAGTCATACAATTATCATGGGCGACTTTAACACCTGTCTTCTTAAAAATGATTTGCGCACTAAATCACTTCATTCTGTTGTTGAGTCTACGAATCTTTCCATTCTTCCGTTAAGTGCGACACATCATTTTCCTAATTGCACTCCATCTTTATTGGATCTCATTTTTGTTTCTCGTCCTGACCTTGTCAGTCAGCATGGGCAATGCTCAGCTGACATGTTCTCCTTTCACGATTTAATTTATATATCCTACAAAGCTCGCCCTCCCAAGGCAAAATCGAAAACTTTCCTACAGCGCAATTTTGCTCGAATGAATTTAGAGAATCTTCGTGCGGCTGCTAGTAGCATTGACTGGGGTCCCGTTCTGAGTTCTTCATCTATTGACGACCAGGTGAATCTATTTAATGCCAAGCTCATAGAACTTTATGATACCTATGCTCCTGTCCGTGCGATTAGAGTTAAACACTTCCCTGCACCATGGCTTACAGATGAAATCAAAAAAATAATTCACCTAAAAGCATCTGCAAAAGCTAGGCTAAAATGTCGCCCTACAGATATAAACAGGGACAAATATGTCAAAATACGGAATCACTGCAACAAGATGTGTAGGAACGCTCAACGCCAAAATATTCACAAATCTGTTGAAAATGGAGATCCAACAAAAATTTGGAAATTTCTTAAATCTATAGGGGTTGGGAAATCAAGGAAAGATCCTTTACCAAAAAATTTAGATGTTGAATCGCTCAATAACCATTTCTCATCGTCGTCCAACTGTAGCAGGATAGTTAAGGCAGACACACTTAAATATCTTTCTTCCCTACGAACCCCTAACCATCCATCATTTGTCTTTAGTCAAGTGTCGGCATGTGATGTTAAGAAAAGCGTCCTATCTATATTATCCGATGCGGTTGGTAGCGACTGTATTAGTCGGAAGATGATCATTCCTATCCTTGACGAAATCCTTCCCATCATCTGCCACATCCTCAACTATTCCTTGTCCAGTGGGTGCTTTCCATCTCCATGGAAAGAAGCCCAAATTATTCCATTACCTAAAAAACATAATCCTAAATCATTTTCTGATTACCGACCCATCTCAATCCTTCCATTCCTCTCAAAAGTTCTTGAACGTCTCACCTACAATCAACTTAATTCCTTTCTTTGCAAAAACAATCTCCTTAATCCCATGCAATCCGGATTTCGTCAAGGTCATAGCACAGTCACTGCATTAGTCAACGTTACGGATGATATTAGAACAGCCATGGAGAGTGGAAATCTTACAGTTCTGCTTCTTTTAGACTTTAGCAATGCTTTTAACACTGTAGATTTTGACATTCTTCTTGGCATATTACGTTCTCTTAACATATCTCCATCGGCAATTGACTGGTTTCGTGGTTACCTGTCTGGTCGCCGACAGCGAATATGTATCGACAAAAGCATCATATCGTCTTGGTGCAATACAATAGTCGGTGTACCGCAGGGTGGCGTTCTATCTCCTCTACTTTTTGCTATATTTATTAGTTCTATCTCTTTGAAACTTTCCACGTCCTACCATCTTTATGCAGATGATCTCCAGATTTATACTCATGGATCATTAGTAGGATTGCCGGAAGTAATCGCTACGATTAATAGGGACTTGTGTCACATTGAAGAATGGAGCAAAGCTTATGGACTTAAGGTGAACCCCATAAAATCCCAGGCTATTGTTGTTGGCAGCTCTAGAATGATCTCCAGGGTAAAGTGGAATCAACTTCCCCAAGTTTGTTTTGATGGAACTGTAATACCGTTTGTTGAGAGTGTCAAAAACTTGGGCGTTATTATTGATAATACACTCTCTTGGAATCCTCAGATTAATGCTGTCAGTCGCAAAATCTTCGCTTCAGCGGGGACTTTGCGACGGCTACGCAACTTTTTGCCGATTAATACCAAAATTGCGCTGGCACAATCCCTTCTCCTATCAGTTCTCGATTACGCCGATTCCAGCTATCTTGATCTCAGAGAAGACCAACTAGATAAGCTTGAGCGACTTCAAAATTTCTGTATAAGATTTATATTTGGTCTGCGCAAATATGATCATGTCTCCGCATTTCGTGCTAAGCTCAAGTGGTCACCAATTCGACTTCGTCGGAATGCTCATCTTCTTTTTTTGCTCTATAATATTCTATTTGACCCATCCTCTCCACGTTATCTTAAAGAACGTTTTGAGTTCCTAAGTGTATCGCATTCGGTGTCACTGAGGTCCTCGGAGAATTTAAAGCTTCGTACTCCGAAGCATACCACTAATTTCTTGGACAAATCTTTTACAGTGCAGGCTGTTAGATTATGGAATGCCCTTCCCTTTCAAATACGATGTGCACAGACCATAGGTTCTTTTAAAAAACTGATTAAATGTCATTATCTGTCGTTAGTTGATTAGATTACCTGTCGTTGTTTATATGTTATGTATTTATGTATGTTCGTATGTATATATGAATATGTATGTATTTATTTATATATAATGCCATTATATGTGTATAATATGCGTACTGCGTGTACATTATATTATATTTATTTGTTGTACAATTTTATTCTATTTTATCGTTTTTATGCTTTTACTGCACACCGAAAGTTATTCTTATAATTCCTGTCCATCCAAAGGTTGCCTGGTAGAAATCACTATTAGTGATAAGGCCGCCCATTGTACATATTTTTTGTGTGATTATTCTGTAAATTGTATGTTATCTTGGTGTACAATAAAGCATATTTTAATTTAATTTTTAACTAAATATAACTTTTCGAAACATATTCTTCATATATCGTGGATATGTAAATCTGAGACAGTTACGAATATATACCGTGAACATTTATTTACGTCTGTGACGATATTCCACATGCAAACCAATAACTCATATAGTGTAAATAATCCTCAAGATTGGCACAAAGTTTGGCGCCATGATTGGCACAAATGTACCAACAAGTTATCTCACACGATTATCTATTCAGGCGCCCGTCTCAGATCGCGTTCGCCATAAAAACAAGGATTAGCACCATTTCCGCGGTCCGTTGTTATCACCCTGTCTGACCCGAAACTTTGTCTTAGTGACCCACTGGTGTATTTGCTTCTATACAAGCGGACACTTTATTGTTCGCGTCGAATTAGAGATGATAAAACGCACATTTTCTAAAGTTTTGTTTGAGGAATTTGTTTGGACTTACGAGTTTTGTAAATAGATTATTGGAAACAATACTTACTATATTTAATTTTAAAGCAAAAGCCACTATTAATATTTATTAAAAAGATTATTTGAAGCAATACTTCTTGATTTAATTTTAAAGCAAAGGCCACTATTATTGTAATTTTTCTTAAAATTGCTACAGGTTTCATCGTATGACCGTTTGTATTTGTATTTTATTTATTTATTTATTTATTAAACTGCAAATAGAAGGGTATACAAGTTGTACTTAATTTCTGTGGCATTATCTCCCGGTCGACCTTACTGACCAGAGTTATTGCTGTTTTTATGTAGTAATCACTTCCATGTTTCCAACTTCAAAATACCAAATTACTGTTTCATATAGGTACAAGAAACTTGTGGACCAATAAATGAATGAATATTTGCCACCCAAGATTCTAATGACACAAGATTAAAATCATACAAGATATTTTTTCGTAAAGGTTTGTATAATAGTAAAAAATTATAAGTAAAAGATTAAAACAACAAATCATTCACGTTTCATCATCATCATACATTGTAGCCAAAATAACTCGACATATTGAGACTTAACATCTTATGTCTCAGGATGGCGAGCCCAGTGAAATACTAGGCATTTATGCTGCTGTTTGGTTTCTCTTACCATCGGTCGAATAGCATTTCTTCACGCCATTCATAGCATTAAAAAAATCTATTTACAAAATATAATACCACATACTATGTATTAAAGTCTATCGCTCTCTACGGCACAGCTCCTACGGCCGTGCACTCATCAATCTTCTACTTGAAGCCGATTTCGATCCTAACTTCTTTAGATTCACCCTCCGATATAACTTTTGAACATTATCTCTCAACTTCGCCTCCGCTTCACAACTTATTCGTCTACGGCTTAATTACTTCGATTTTTTTACATTTTGCACCGGTCCTTTGACGCAAAATGAGTAAGTTTTTTCGAAAACCATTTAAGTTTTCAGCTACTTGGTCAGTTTTCGATTAGGTTTGTATTTTCTACTTGCGGGTGGTTTTAATTTAAACTTATAATCTTAGGTTTTGTACAGCTTTGCGGTTGCGTTTCGTTTCCAGAATATTCCTGTGAAACCGTGTAGTAATTACCGTAGTCTATTGGAAAACCTTATTAATCATGCATTGCACTTAAGTACTGATCTGGCAGTATGGAAATATCTTTATTCTACAATACGACGCTATTCATCTTGATAAATAAATAAACAAAAAACGTGTTATCGATCACAGAAGTCATTGAATCATTACTATTATATATAAATACTGCCATAATTGAGGGTCTCGTTTGACGCAATTAATCAAGTTATTTGTAAATATTGTTTGTGCTACGGAAAATGTAAAATTGTTTTTAAAATAAAATGAATTGAGATATTCGATCATAATATTGTTACGTTTCAGATATCATCCAGTTGGCAGAACCATTATTTGTTGTACGTCCGTTGTATTTTTCTCTTTCTGAGTTCGATTGATAAATTATGTTGAAACATGGGCTACATATTTATTTTGCCTTGCGTACAATAACCGTATTTGTTTTAGTTTTATAAAATGAATACACAATAAAAGGCAAAACATGTAGCTACTTTTTTTAACTCACTCATATTTTACGAAATGAAATTTCGTTATTTTTAAATTATAAATTATTGGTGGAGAACAACATTGCATTCCAAAGTATGTTTACTCTATCAATCCGCATTAGGCCGGATTGGTTTTCTCAAAGTATAATATGTCTATTGTTCACGGTGGTCGCGGGTTCGAATCCCAGGGCACACCTCTGACTTTTCGGAGTCATGTGTGTATTGATAATCAATCACCACGCACTAAAACGTTGAAGGAAAACATCGTGAGGAAACCTGCATACCATAGCAATTCATAAGAATTTCTATGGTATGTAAGTCCGCCAACCCGCACTAGGCCAGCGCGGTGGACTATATGGCCTAACCACTCTCAATCGTATTCTCGATTGTAGAGTAGGCCCGTGCCCTGCAGTGGGACGTATATGGGCTGATACAGATACAGATAATATGTCTAGCTAACCGATACATTTTGAGGTTCAATGATATATACATTTATAACAAATGTACAGCCAGGAATTTGTGCCCAATATGGCGAAAGACTCGCCCTCTATAAAATCGTTGGACGAAACATACCAAGCGAAATACGGGTGTCCTGGAAAAACCGCGTGAGTTTATTTATGTAAACATACAGCTTCATAATGAATAATACGTAGACGGACAATTAGTATATGTCATTTTGCACAGACTAACTAATAGCTTTGTTTGAAAAGCCCGAAGTGGCATCAAAACGGGATAAAACACAAATTAACTGCCATTGTCCAGAGGCCGCAGATGTTTTTAATTACTCTGGAAAAATTGTAAAGGGCCATCCACACGCACTTAAAAAGTATAATGCCACAACCACCGCACATACGAGAGATTAATGAACCGTGTGGACTGCGCGTTATTTTAGAGATGGCCATGCGTCGGCAAATTGAGTGCACAGTAATATAATACCTTCAAAAAATTTAACACTCATAGAATATTTAAGTATACAATCAATATAATTTTACATTTCTTGAATTTTTTGTGTTTAGAGATAGTTAAAAATAGCATACTTTTAAATAAGATAGTTATAATAGTTAAAAGATACCAGCCATAAAATAATACATAAATCATATTTCATATTATGATCAATTATTAAAACTAAAATATTAATCTATTTGCTTAAAAGCAACAACTAAAGTCCTTGCTGTTTCATGTTTCTAAAGCGTTATGATGATATTTAAAAATGGCTCGTTCTAAATAAAATTTGAAAAACAGACACCACAAGTGTAGTAATTTAGTTCTTTTTTCAATAAATCAATTTTTAAAAGTTTCATACCTCAATTTTATCTAACTTTTAACTATCAACGTCAGCACATGACTCCCAGATCGATCATGTTTGATCTATTGATTCGAACACGACACCGAAGTTACGGCGTGATTGATTGCTCCAGTCATCAATATTTCTTATTACATTGTTATTCTCAGTAATATTTCACTATTCCCCTAGAGTGGCACATGTGTTACATAATTGTTGGGTAGGAAGATGATATCGTGCTTATATTTTTGATGTGACTAACAGAGATACAACTAATAACGTTATTTTATTTTAATACTGTGATGTAGCGAAGTTATATTTTATATTAATAGATTTATTTAGAAATGGTCCAGGGTTTCGGCTCGTCGAAATTTTAGTGCCATTTATCGCAAAAATTTGCCTATCAAAGTAACCATGGACACACTTATTCTTATTGTATCGGTCTTTAAAATTGTTAGAAGAAAAACTTATAATATTTTAAATCATATGCAACTCCTATTCACAGGCTTAAACAGGTTCTGCACACATAATTTCGTTACAAAATAGCTAAAATTTGTTTTTTTTTTATTTTAATAACCTCTTGGTATTTAGCCATACATGCATGGCGGCCTGTCGACCTGTCGACCTGTCGAAATTGTTCGCGGTGGTCGTGGATTCGAATCCCAGGGCACATCTCTGACTTTTCGGAGTCATGTGTGTATTGATAGTCAATCACCACGGGCTAAAACGATGAAGAAAAACATCGTGAAGATGGGAAACTGCAAACCATGCCCATTTGTATAAATGTCAATGGTATGCAAATTCCGCCAACCCGCACTAGGTCAATGTGGTAGACTATCAGGCCTAACCACTCTCAATCGTTTTCTCGACTGTAAAAGAGGCCTGTGCGCTGCAGTGGGACGTAAATTGGCTGATATAAATTTAGCCAAAGCTTCATAAAAATCAGGTTCTGTTTATCATTCAATTACTTATCGATACAGATTGACGCCATCATTAACTAATGGAATTTTGACACGAATGTCAACATGTCTGCTATCCGCCCATAGCGTTATCAGTACCTTCATTAAAATATTATTACAGCTCTGAAGGTCAAGGTCAACGTTCCTCCTTAGTAAAATATTTATGAAAGTATACTATAATAATAATAATAATAATAATAAACGTTTATTTGGTTTAGAGAAAATAACACAAGCTAAAATAAAAAGTCAAATCATAACAAAAAAAAAAAAATTAACATAAAATAACAACTAATACAATATATGCTCCCTAAACCAAAAAGGTTCCAGCTCAGCTTATTGCCGCAGCCTGAGCTACGGCGCTGGTTTTCAGCTGGACCTAAATATATACGAAACAAGAAACAAAAAAACATAAAAACTTAAACTTTTGCTTAAAAACATATTGTCCACATTTTTGAAAAACAATTGCAACAATAAATATGTACGAGGTAAAAAAATAAAACATAAAAAACAAACTTTTTAACTTTTGCTTAATAACGAATTGTCCACATTATGAGAAAAACAAAAACATTGACACATTAAAAATAAAATCCTTAAACAAGCAAAATAAAATCATTACATAGGTTATAAAATCGTTAAATAGGTTAATAGGTATCATTAAATAATAGTACAACATTTAACACACAAAAATATTCAATGAACTATAACTAATCGGTTAATGTGAACTCACATAGACTACAGACAGACAACAGTGAGGAAGAAAACGCAACAAGCATAATCACATTTTGATTTATAATTACAGTGAGGGGCTCGTTATATCTGTATACCCTCTATCTGCTGTTTAAGGAAGTATTCTTTAATTTTATACCTAAATGTGCTAAGGGATACGGACAGATTTCTAAGTGGAGGGGGAATAATATTCCAAATTTTGGTAGCGGTATACTTAAAACTACCTTTGAAGGCGCTGGTTTTGTGATTAGGACAAATCAGAAATGCTAGACGAGCTCGTGAAGACATCTCGATTTTTTCGAATAAATAAACAGGTTTACGTGTTTTTAAGATGCCAAATAATAGGGTTGCAAAATGAGTGCATCGTCTGAAGCCCATATTCATTATCTGCGCCTGATTTAAATAAGGTGAAACATGACTTCTCGGCGGTATGTCAAAACAAAATCTAGCACAAGCATTCTGAACACGCTGAATTAAGTTTTTAGATTTAGAAAGAAGTCTTGGTCCGTACACGGTATCAGCATAATTAAATTTTGATAAAATTATTGAATCAATAAGGTTTATACGGAGTTTTAAACTTAAATAGCGACGAGCATTGTATAAAACTTTTAAACGATAGAAACAATTACGTGCTAATTCATTAATATGATTTTCGAATCTTAATTCTGAGTCCATAATCAAACCCAAATTTCGTGCTTCTTGACATTCAGGGATAGGCTTACCATCAATGTTTATCGTTGGTTGAAGAAGTCTAGTTTTTGTAACTTGTTGCCTCGAACCTAAAATCATGAACTTTGACTTGACTGGATTTAAAACTAAACAATTCTTCGTAGACCAATGATTTAACCTGTTCAATACTGGTGGTAGGTCTCTCATATGTGAGAGGCTGCCTGGGTGGGTACCACCGCAATGTCTATTTCTCCCGTCAAACAGCAGTTTAAATGCACTGTTGTGTTTCGGATTGAAGGACATTGTAGCCAGAGTAACTACTGGACATATTGAGACTTAACATCTTATGTCCTAGGATGCCGAGCGCAGTGGAATGCCAAGCATTACTTTGTAAATCAAGGTGTTGTTTGGTTTTGCTACTGTTCATGAGCGGTCGCATCGCTTATCATCAGGCGAACGGCAAGATCTTCTCGCCATTCAATGCAATAAAAAAAATGGTTTTTAAAATTTACGCGAATGTGCAACATTCGCATAGAAATAAAAAAAACGGTTTATATCGCGAATTTGGTTTACTTTTTATTCGAATTCATGAAAGTTACTATAGGATTTATAACAACTGCAAAAAATACTTCTCATATTAAATGTATTCTTGACATTTCTGAATTTCATTTTTAGACCAGGTGCAACCAACTTAGGCTGAGTAAACTCCAGTGTTCAATTACTAAAATTAAAAATAATACGATAAGCTAAGTGTTTATATGATGGTAGGTCTCTAATATGTTAGAGGCCGCCTGGGTAAGTACCACCGCAATATCTATTACTCCCACCAAACAGCAGTGTAAACGTAATTTTGTATTTCAGTCATTAGCCACAGTAACTCCTGGATATTTAGACTTAACATCTTATGTCTCAGGATGGCGAGCGCAGTCGAATGCCAAGCATTGCTTTGTAATTCAAGGTGTTGGTTTTGTCACTGTTCATGAGCGGTCGTATCGCTTACAATCAGGTGATCGGCATGCTCGTGTCGTCATTTATTACATATTTTTTCTTATGGTATTGTAGCGTCGTTCTCTTATATGTATATGTATATATATATAAATATGATACCGATGTATAGAAGATACATAATCATATTGCATTTTATATTCCTAAGTTCAGACTTAACATTACTATTCTAGGCACAACTGTCAATATTTTTACTACATTTAAAATTACATACATATTCCATGAAAAAAAAACTTTTCATTTCAAATGTAGACTGTATTTGTAATGAATACTATCGAAGTCGGTATACTCATATCGTAAAATAGTTATGCTGTCTATAGTCATAAAACATTTTATGCGGCAATTTTTTTAGGACGTGGAAGGTAACCTTCGACACTTAAAGACACTATATTCATATTTTACCGACTTTATATGACGCCCGGTAACAGCATGATACATTTGACCTATGTAATTCACTAAACCAGTATTTAATAATATTACATTAGCGCATTTTAACTCCATATTGACTGTATTATTAAATAATGTAACCTATTTAGATTATATCTTGTACGTGCATTAATTCAGTATTCAGTAACCTAGCATTTACGTATGTTATTGCAACGTTAATCCCATATTACCAAACTAGGATTTACTAATGTACCTTTTATATGCATTACATCCGTTCCGTCTAAACCAGCATTATCACTACATTTACGTACGTTAATTCCCACATAACTAACTAATAACTATATTTCCCAGGTCTCACAACGCAGTCCGAAAGTAAGGCAAAGTTTGAAATAAGCATGTTTAGATTTTCAACGTCATCGAAATAGTTGCATAGTCACAACGACTTCTTACTTTCATCCGTCCACTACACCTACTTCAAGTAGATTTTGTTCCTACAAAAGTAGCACACATTACGTGAACTTACTGTTTTACAATACAACTTTGCTAAGAAATTTATAGGTTTAGAAAATTGGCAATAAATATTTTGATTCTTATCTTGTATTTTAAAGTAAACGTGTTCGAGGATAATCTAATAAAACAAGTTTACAACGAAAACCTCGCCTCGTCCAATCTAAAATATTACGTTGTAAATTCAATTTTAAAATTTGTTCTGCAATAAATGAATGAATGTTTATTGCCAGTCCACATTCTCCATCTTACTAGTAACATAATGCCTTGACTTTATAATTCTTCCAACATGCACACTTGCTTGCAAATCGATACTGTTCGCTATAACATCCCACTCGATTCACCGAACCCGCTCGTATCGACAAGCAACTAAGTGTAATTTAGATTATCGATTTCCTTCTTGAATAAAACAAACAACTCTAGAGAGCATGACGTAGTTCGATCAATTAACAACCCACAATATTGTAAAGATAAACAGCAATTAATCTGTGTGGAAATAATTCAGTCTCGCACGCTAATGGCATTCAGCTTTCGGAATGTTAAATAAATCTACTGAAAAATAAGCATATTTATCTGGCATCATTATTTAATCTTGCAATTCTTTTACATCAGTAATTTCTCGTTCCTGCCACTTAATTTCCAAGATTTAGGTGTTTAAAAAAGTTGTTAATCTTGTTGAATGTAATATTTTATATGTATAGAAAGATTAATATTCCGTATGCAACTACTCCTTCATATTAAACAAACGGAGTTTCAGAACGGTAATGTTAATTTGAAAAATAACAATAGCCTAAATATTAAGATTTAATTTGGGTAGGTCATAACAAAAGCAATAATAGTTAACAGTTGATATTGTTAAATATTATTTAACCAATTCACAACTATTCAATCATAGAAAATATAAAAAATACAGAGAAATCGTTAATTAACTATCTATTACTCTGACATAAAGTTACCCCTCACCTATCAAGTCTAATACAACCATGCACTAAAAGTGTGAAACAGGCCCTTAACGTCCACTAAATAAAAAAAGTGTATTTAGAACCATTCAATGTGAAGACCGGACCGTTCAATATCAAAATTTTTGATTGGCTTCAAACTAACATATTTCTACACAGATAAATTACTGTACCATAGACAATCTCTTTACAATAAAAACATTTTATCATGACTAGCAAGGTTTCTAAATTAGTTGTGTGAACATATTAGCGCGTGATTTTTACATCAATATGGACACTGTTCGCCATTGGTGCCCGCATATCTTATGGGTTTCCGGTAAGTAGAAACAAATAATAATAGTAATGTTTCAATATTATTATTTTTTAACTTCTAAATCAACTTTTCTATTTGCATCTTATTAATAGTGTATTATTTCAAACATCTTGTTAAAAATTTAAAAACAGGTGTTTAAAAAATGGAAGAAATAAAGTTGATAACAGTCCTGGGGCGACTCAAATAAGCTATAGATCTCAAAGTCCGTGCTCGTTCCCGTTTGTGTGGGGTCTTCAGTACCAAGTTAGTTTAAAAAATCCTGTAATTATAAACATCAGGCAAGCAGACAATTAAAAATTGGAAGATAATTATTTCTGCAGCATGAAAAGAAGTAGGTATAGCATGGACAGAAATGTATTACCATCAAGATCCATTTTACTATAAAGTCCTGACCAGTTTATTTGCCATTCTTTTATTAAGAATGCATGAAATCCCAATGTAACATACAGTAATAACTCAATCTAATTCATTAAATTTATTAGATCCTTTTCGTGACTCTATTTGACAAATTCACTTTAACAAAGAATGAATTTCTATACCTACATTGTTTTTATTTGGTTCAAAGTTTGAAAGTTAGCACAAGCCCGTAACATCAGATCGTCGTTCCCAAAACTCAGGGAAGTTGTAAAGAGCAGTTACAAGTAATGGATTCAAATTTCCTCGTAGACGAATTAAACTTGCCGGGTTCTATTGAATTACATTGTTGGAATGGACCATACCTCGCTTTGATCGCGATTCCAGCCGGTTTTATTACTTGGACGGATGATCGGAGTTAAGTTACTTCGGTGCGTGCTGGTGGATCGGAAGTGCTGTTTCAATTTGGGATAATCTATAGAAAGTTTAATCTGAAATATGTTTCATTGATAGAACGAACAATAGCTAGTTTATCTAAGATATGGAGAATACCTACGTTATTAAACCACAGTTAAACACTTTTCCCAGAAGGTTACTAGGACTATTTATAGTACAGATAGCTATCTCTCCTTGGTAAATTTTGAGATCACCTACAGACCACGATTAGAATTCAGACTGAATTTAGAATGAAAACATCAAAAGTGCCTCACTTAAGTCAATATATAATACTTCGAAACACTAAACAAAGTCGCATACAACATAAAAATCAATTCTGTTCCACCACAGGGATCATAAAAGTAAACTTCGACGTCCCAAAACGAATATATTTTATTAAAGTCATCTCATGATTGTTCGCAAACTTCGAAGCAAACTCAGTCTCTGCATAAATTGTTCGAGACGACACACTGTTGGCGGAACACGAATAATTTAGACTCAAATAAGTTATTTGAAAGTAAATGACAGGCTCGTGTTTCTGAGGGAGCGATTCCTCATTTCTGTGAATTTATTTGTTCAAATGCGGACTGTAGCGAGCGTTTACGCTTTTTTATTGTAGATAAAAAGTCTATAGAAGTCTTTATATTTTCGTGGACGTCGAAGCGTCGAGGCTTATGTACGTGTTTGACGACTGATTACTAAGTAAATCCTGCTTTATCTCACACGAGGCTTGTATGAAACTTCAAAATATTTTCTCTGGTATATTTTTATGTGTATGTTAGTTTATTTTTATTCACCCTTATAGCATACACTGCACAGAGGCGAAAAACCCAAGTGACGAAACTCTTAGTGCATGGCGTTTTGAAATTGACCAGAATATCGGGTATATTGAGTCGAAAAGTCTATTGTAATAAGAAAATATACTCATGTATATTGTGTAATAGCTAAATATAAAGCTTACAATATGCTCAAAAAACATACAATATATAGGTAGGCTTACGACACTATCCTTGAAGAAGTAGGTAGAGGGGCAAATAATATTATTAACAGTTCGTAGAACTTATTATTATTTCATTAGATTGATTCTGTTTTGTACTTGAATAATATGTACTGTCATAATTAATGCTACCAACATTACCATACCATACCGTATTTACCTTACGCTATGTTAATAAGTAAATGAGCAATTATGTGTGGTCACTGTGTTCTCCACAAATCGATACTGGATGTACTCACAGCAACGTGATTGTAGTTTATTTTTATATCTTCGAAAGCTATTGCCAATTTTTAACATTTACAACACAAAATCTTAAAGAACTGGCATTTAAATTCTGTGAAACATTTATTACAAACAACGTTTATTATTATTTTCTGTTTAGAAGTCGTAGCAGATTAGTATTTTTTAAAATAATATAATCAATGATCAACACTCTACTCCCTTTTTATTGTAAAACCAAAACGAAAATGAAAATAATTTATTTTAATTTAATTAATTTAGTGAATGGAAGTCGCCTAGAACAAAGAATCAGTGCCCTCTATTTCGCCAATACATTGAGTAATTATTTTGAAAGACTGAACTAAGAAATCTACTACAATGTAAGCAAATCGGATAGACCAGTCCCCTTAAGCAGGACCCGATCAAGACATAAATCCCTTCGCGATTGAAGTAAGCTCCCTGTGCACATTTGATTCTCGCATAGAGTCTACATGAGCGGGTTTCCTAACGATTTCTTCTTCATATGACTCCGAAGAGTCTTGTTTCTTGAGCTCAAATCTCTGATTTTTATTTAAGGTTGTGACTCAATTATAGTTTATATCATAAAGTACTGTATTCAAAATAATTAAAATGCTCTTATGTTTAAAAGCCGCTGATCCGCCCTGTTATTATAAACCGTAATGTACGGAAAAATGATAAAATGCATTCATTTAAATCGTACCGTGGCTGAAATAAAATATCCATTAACCAATTCACTCACGGATATTGTACTTACACATTGAAAAATAATGCACGCGGCCAAACCTCTTACGTAGAAAGCAATTTAAAATATACAATTGAATATAAAAGGGAAAAATATATTTAATACGTATGGAAAAATAAATGTATCGGAATAAAAGCATTCTCTACGATATTATTTATAACGTTTACAAGGGAAATGTATAAATGTTAATGTGGTTATATTCATAAGCACAAGATGAAATAAAAATATGATTTTTCCTACTGAAAAATAGTGGTTCTCTGACCCAAGAATCGAACCCGTTTTCTCACGACTCATGCCAACTAATTGGATAAGATTGAAACTATCCAATGGAAAGTATAAACACAAGAATGAAGATATAACATACGAATAAAGGAATAAATGTATTAGATATAAAATTAACTTTCTTTGTGATGTTATAGAAACGTTTGAGGATAATAAGAAAACGTTGGATGTTGCTACATCAATACCATCCATTGAACAATTACTTATACTTTAGTTTTCTTTATATAGCTCAGGGAAAGAAAAATAACAAGCAACTCAGGCAATTCTGAATTAAATTCTTCGCTGGCCCGTAAACATAGAGGACAGAAGGGATTTTAAGAAAATATATATTAAATACACCCAACAGTCACAAACATAGTCCTACACACTAAGGAAAATAAAAGAAATATAATGAAGAAACGTGCACATTATAGGTGTACCTTTACAATATTTTTATTACTATAAAAACCGAGAGTGGTTTGGAGAACAAGTCTTGGCAAATGTAACGTGGGACGACTTGCACAAGAAGGGCGGCAGCGACTGAATGCATACAGCAGGAGACTGGGCTCTGTGGCATACTTCAGGAGAGGCCTATGCCCATCAGTGGACTGCAGTGGGCTGATGATAATATAAAAACCGCTAAATCACAAGGGGTGGACTATTGACTAAACACTCTCAGTGAAATATAGGAACTTGGATCTGAGTAGTATATTGTTATGGTTTGATACAGCACTACTTATCACATACCTAACCAATGAGAAAACTGGAAACCTAGTTATACCAGCCTCTTGAATCTTACTCGAACATACGCTTCCTCTCTCCCTGCTGTCATTCAGGTATTTCAATTGTATTTATTTATTGATATATATTGGACAGCCACCGTTTCATAGTTGCTATGCTTACGCTTACGCTGAATGTGAAACGAGAGGCTGCGGGTTCCTTTCCCGCACCGAAACACATAATATTTGTGTGATCCACACGTAGTAGTATTAGTTTCGGGTATGGTTATTTGTGAGTCTCTCGAAAAAAAGTCTCTCGTAGCTTCTGATACCCACGACACAAGACTGGATCTTAATATGGGGTCAGGACTATGTACTATGTGACTGTTGGATATATGTATGTATGTACCTATGGGACTTATATTACACAGTATGAAAATTACAATATTAATGTACTGATATTGATTCGACACAGTAATTTTGTTGACATTTTTCTTTCTTTTTCTTGTTACGTTTGCTTGTTTCTTTTGTCTAGTTAAATACTAATACTGTTTGTGCATATTTGTTTTATATTTTAATATGGAGGCTTGTTATTAGCAATAGTTGTAATTTATATTGTACATCTATAATTGTTATTAGTCTGTAAGTCTTCTTCAAATTATAGGTAACATAAATAAATATGTAAACCAGTTAGGATCTTTATACTATAATACTTTGTTATCAGGTGAACTTCTTACTCATATTACGCTTATTTGTAATAAAATATAAATAAAGTAGTTACACGTATTATGCATGCACTAAAAGTAGTCTTCAATATGATACAGTAGCAGATATGTATGCAGCAGGTGCATCGAAATATAAACATTTAATATTCTTGTATCTGCGTCTCTGTAAAATAAACGAACTAAAAGCTCCAACATATGTACGTTTAACAAGCACAGACTTTTGTAACAATCCATTTTCAATTTCAGTCAAAGAGGGTTTGAAATAAATAATCCTTTTAGAAAAATGTGTCTAAATGGATTTTGTTGAATATATTTTGCTTTATTTGCTTTGCGATGCGTTTTGTTTTTACACGCTTTATATTAGCTTCACTTGTATGTTTGTATGTTTGTTTGTAACCGACTTCTTTGGGCGCGATTTTGACCCACTTTAAACGGCCAGATTTCGTTCAAATTTTGCACACCTGTCAAAGACCGATGACAATACAATAATTCGATTAAAATATATAATTATCCTGATTAGATTCGCCAGGATTAATTATTCTTATAATTGATGACCATTGCTACATTCATCGCTAGATGGCGTTAACATTGTATTCTTCCAAGAAGCTTATACCCAAATGGAGATTGCATTCCGTATAAAACACTGAAGCACAAAAATTTGACCTTGAATGCAATCGCTGTTGCCTGCTATCCTTTTCTTTAGAGTGACAATGAATGAAGTTCACGTGAAGTTCATTCATTGTTACGCTAAAGAAAAGGATAGCAGGCATCAGCGACGTCATTCAAGGTAAAAATTTTGTGCTTCACTTTTATATACGGAATGCAATCTCCATTTGGGTATAAGCTTCTTGTATTCTTCAAGTGTCAAATGTTACTACTGACCAACAGATGGCGTTATTGATTGGAAATACAGCCGTAGATGGATGTTTTTAGTCAAAACAATTATATAATAGTTAAAAAAAACTAAAATACACGCTTTAATAAGATATACAACTAAAAAAGTAAAAATAATTGATACTGAATTTAAGATAAGTAAATGGAGTAAAATGCATATATTTTATTGTTACAAAGCGTGGGGTGCAGGAGGATAAGTAATTGTTGTAAACACCCCACGCTTTGTAACAATAAAATATATGTATTTTACTCCATTTACTTATCTTAAATTCAGTATCAATTATTAATTTAACTTTTATGTGTGTTATCATTCGTGAATCTGTACAATTACATGTGAAATCAATGTGGTTGGCACTTATATTAGTGAAGAAGTTCAAAGTAAGTGTTCTACTTTTTGTTTTTATAATAAACTTGTTAATAGTTAAAGTAATTCATTACAAAAGCGTAGTTATATGCATTAATATAAAGAAAACTTATCGTACATATCTATATAACTATACCTAAGAACAAATGTTTATACAGAAACATAGAAACGCCGCGAACTTGGAAACAAATGATTTTTTTTCTTATTCGTGATTATCTCGAGCGAAGTAAAATGAGGACGACAATCTTAACTCTCAACTAAATATCATTCTGTGTTAATTAGGAGAAAATATTTTTTAGCTTATTTGTGAATCTTTGTGTTGCTATTTTTCAAACCTCATTATAAACTACAATAACAACAATCCCTATATTAAACAGTAAACTGTAATTATACATTAAAGGACGTACTGTTGAACTATCTTTATTATATTTGTTTTATCATAGAATCGACAATGTAATGCGATAGGCTCGCCTCCAATCACATCGTGGGACGGAATGCACAAGGCGAAACGTGAGTGTCCTAGTTGCTACCAGGGAAATCTATGCCTACCCCTTCTGGGAAAAAGGCGTGAGTTTATGTATGTTTATAAATGTACTCACTGACTGGCAATATGTTTAGACATTACATTATACACACTAGTCGATACTGTCTAAAGTTAGATTTTATATAATATTACTTTTGTCAGTTTTTTTTAACATGGCGTTACTGCCATACAGCCTTGTGCCTTTACTCTGTTACTTGAGCTACTTTAAAAAGTAAACACAATATTAAAATAAGTCAAACTTGTGCCATCTGCCAGGGCGCGCGGTGTAAGCCACTCAGCGCAGCTAATTTCTCCGTTGCAAGTCTCAATGCTTGCCGCACCCGCTATGAATTATTTCCCGCGACTTCGCGAACTTTGTTCACTTTATAAATCTTGCTCACAATGAACGTTTGTATTCTGATGTTAATTATTTTTTAATTACGGAACAAGAGCTATTTTTTTACAATAATTAGTTATGTACAGTTCTTCTATTCTACCATTTATTTGTTATTTCTTTAAATATTGTGGATGTTTATCGGCGGTAGTCATTATTTATCATGTTAGTCTCCAGCTAGATATCCGCGTTGGTACTGTTATATCTCTATCCTGTACATATTAACGCTTACCCTTATTTTTGACCGATGCCTTCGAGATGTGATCATGGCGGAGGGTGTTCCGAATACCATGGCCATTTTTTTCAATGAATGGTGAGACGAGCATGCCTTTCGCCTGATGGTAAGCGATATGACAGCTCATGGACAGTTGCAAAACCCAACATCACCACCATGAATTTAATGCTTGGCATTCCGCTCCGCTCGCCATCCTGAGACATAAGATGTCCAGTAGTCAATGAATCCATTTTGATGAGGGAAAGTAAAGAAAAAGAACCATTAAAAAATCTAAGTGCGGATCGTCCTTAACAAAAAACTAATAAGTAACTAATCCATAATATTCCTACTGATTAGCCCACAAACCAAAATTAATGTGAAAGTTTTTATAAAAGAAATGTCCAATTCATTTTTTTGTCTCGCCGAGATATTCGTTATCAAGCGTCTGACTTAAATTAATTATTTCAAAGATTTTTGTCTTTGATGGTACTTAAGAAAAATTTTATAAGTACTATTCGACACGAAAGTGATTTTAATGAAATTTTAAATAGCTTTTTAATTTTATTTCTTTGGTAAAAATACTTAACGCATTAAATTTTTCACTTTTGTTCCTTTGTTTTTGTTTACAATTTCCCTGTAACTTTCAAAGGCACCTATTTGCATCAGAAATCCTAAAGTATCTATTGAGATCATGAACAACGGTTGTGTGCTCATGAAAAGTTGGCATCACTTAGGTACATACGGTACTATAAAAGTGACAATAAAAAAGTCGAAACACTTCTCACCTGTCCACGTGTAATTTACTATCGGCAATAAAATTACTGATTTTTATTGCAAATAGTAAATTACTTTCATTCGTACAGAAACAGCTCAACGTAGCAGTAAGACTTAAAATAGGCGGAAGAATTACTAAATAAATACTCGCCACTGTCGGGTACATAAGGAAGCGGACAATAATCTATTACCAACTCCTCCTATTAATTTAACTTTCTGATTGATTTCGTTGCGGGTTAAAGACAAGTTAGAAATTCTCGGAGACTCGCCGAGCTTCAATACTTGGTGTCATTAAAATGTGTGCCTCTGTTGATCTTGGCTTACAGGAGTTGCAGTGGTGGGTGTGAGGGCGGGACAGTCTCAGTCGGGTGCATAATCCTGACCCCACACTCGCAGCACAAAACACATGTATCGTATAAGAAACTACGAAGGATTTTTGTCACACTAACTCTCTCTCTCTCTCTCTTTCTCTCTCTCTCTCTCTCTCTCACTCTCTCTCTTTACAGCCATAGGAAGTTCACTGCTGAACATATTATGCCTCTCCCATAGATCGCTACAAAGGACGTCATAGCGATCCGATGGTTTCAAACTTTCAATAACACTCAGATAAAAACAAAAATTTGTGAATTATGAAAACATTTGTTTCGTTTTGGGGATCGAACCCACTGCCTCTCGATTCACAGCCGGTGCCTAACCAACAACAGATGCTGTCCAAAATGTTATAATACACTTAATATAAATTCTGCTCTAGGAAAGAAATTATTTAAATTCCCTGACAATAAATCACAATGACAAAATAAGGCGGTGGCACTTCTCATTTTCAAACTAGCGTTCCGACTACACCCAAC
This sequence comes from Hyles euphorbiae, assembly GCA_023078785.2. NCBI lineage: Eukaryota > Metazoa > Arthropoda > Insecta > Lepidoptera > Sphingidae > Hyles > Hyles euphorbiae. The sequence goes on along the minus strand of CM041051.1, from coordinate 4,681,167 downwards.
TTTCTTCATTCCTCTTCGGAATTAACTTCTCACAGTAATTGTCGACTAATGATCAGCATCACTCATAAATATTGTTGAGATATTATTCCAGTAGCATTTTATGATCTTTTCTTGTTATCCTCCTGATTTTAGCTATTTTAAGATGATAACTTAAAAGGGCTAAATAAAACACTCAGGAAACACGAGGTTTTTTTAGGCATTCTGATGATATATTTATAAGAACGAACGATATTAATATTTTTTGCAGTCCTATACATACATAGAAACATATACATTAGCAGACGTTAGCATTTCCCACATTATGTTATGTATTAATTACTTCATTTATGCTGCACTGCACAATTACCATTAAAAGGTTTGCAGCCACCATGTAGTATAAAATATATGATTTACTATTCTACCAATGAAATAAAAACACAAAACTATTGGAAACATGTGTGTAAGCATTGTGTTATTAAAACGGATGCAATATGCAGTTAGGTGGATTTATGTCGCATTTTGCTTCCATTTCAGGTCCTATATAGTTTTTTATTAAAATAAAGCGATGACCATATTACAAATGCTGCTGATATTATGTAAAACTGATGTAAAAGCACTTTAAAAAATGAATATATTATTGCAAATATTTTATATGAAATATGTAGGGGAGTTTATTCAAGATTCATAGATACGACAAAGGATCTACGAGATCACGTTCAGAGACCATCAGTGATAACTATAGAGTACATAATTAATAGGTCTTAATAGGAGCAATACTATTGTCGCACCAAAACACTAATATAGCTCGGTATAAAACACTAATTTAGCTGTTTCATTCTGACTTTAAGACAATACTTAGCATTTCTTCTTATCTGATAATAATATCAGTCAGGAATTTGTGTCCAATATAGCGATAGCCTCGCCCCCTATTACAAGATGGAATTATACAGATAAAGCAAACCGTGTCCTGGTAGCACCACTGCCTACCCTTTCTGTGAAAAAAGGCGTGAATTTATGAATGTAGTTATAGAAACTAATCTACCAATATTTTAGGAATCGCCATGTCTTTTTACATCAGTTAGTTCATTTATATAGGAATCATTGCCGGAGACGATGCACCTTACTAATGAAAACTGACGCGTACCAGCAGAGGTCAGAGCCGTCCCATTTGATTTTATTAACCGATGCGATCTCTATCATGGCGTGAAGTTCTTTATTGCTACAAAAACTTAGTTTCCTGACGTTTCAAATTGATGTTAGTTGTGGAGATTATAAATGCTATTACTTGAATTTTGATAAGCTTTGCAATTTGTGTTGAGATATGGGAAATGATGCCTTGTACCACCAGCGCGAGTCTTTTGGCAGATTAGATTGCGTGATGTAATCTCAGCACTTACATATACACATATAATACATATACAAGGATGTATAACAAAGCCTTAAAATTGATGACTACACAATATATTTATATACTCGTATATTATTCTCCGCCTCAAAAAAATACTACTCGAAACTAAATAAACAAACGTCAACAAAACCTCGTAAACGCGCCTAAAATTATCCCCGAAATACCCAGAAAAAACTAAGTTAAGCCTAAATCGGCCAGCAGTTATCGCCTCACAAAGGCCTATTCGCTTTGTGTGACTTCCGGGGCATTCCGCCCAGAACCGCTTCCGACCGCGCTTGCCAGCCACTTGAAATTTCCTGGGAAACGCGGTGATTCATTAAGATTTTCTTGTTTCTGAGAAATAAAACGCAAGTGCCGATGTCGATATTCGCTGCGTTTTATTCGTGCCAGTCTTGGTGTGAATTTTCTGCGAATCAATTTTATTTTGAATTTGCATTTTATTATGCATAAGTTTTTGTAGTTGGTGAGTGACCTAGTTATTTGTGGTTTTAATAGGAGTTTTTAGATTCATGAATAGTTATTAAGGTAAATATCGTGTTTTGTGATTACTGCACAATTTTATACCACTTTGATTGATATCAATACAGCCTCACTCAAACTTACAAATGTCAGCAATTCTGCTTTCAAACGATGTGATTTAAATAATGAATCTTTGAAATATCAAAAACATTTCATAAACATTCCATAGTCACATTTATTCAAAATGGATTAATACGTGTACAATATAAATGACATCTAGCAACATTTAATGTACGCGTCCATTTAGGATACCCCAATCACATTTTTTCTATTGTTGGTCACACTCTTTGTGCCATCCATAAGCACTCCTTTGTTGATTTAATGTCAATGATTCATCTAGATTTGATCTAGATCAATAAATCCACGTAATTGTGTGTGTTTGATTGATTACTCTGCTATAGAGACCTTAAGAATATAATTTTATGATATTTTTGAGTATAAAGAATTAAGTACAATTTATTTTTAATATGTAAAATATATTATATTGTGTACAAAGATAAATCCTTGTTCTTACTGTCCAGACTAAGGTAATTTTCTCATATTAGGTGCACATGCTTCTTAAAAACAACTTTAAACTTAGAAAAATATCAAAAATAAATAGTCACAGTTCTCAAAATCAATACACCTCTAATAAACCAATTAATTAATATTATTTATGCAACACAACATCGGACCATAGAAATGTAAAATCTTCTTATTTATACTTATATTTTTGTCTTCTCTGTTTCTTAAAATAACACTAATGAAACCATAATTTATTCCTATTTTATTCCTCCAACTATTCCAATCCGTCCAATATACAACTCAACAGAACATTCGCGGAAGGACACCACATTCACAGTTACATACATAACATGCAAAAGGCATTCCGCAACGAAAACAATTCCACAAGAGTGCAACAAACGTCGCGTCGCTAAAGTGGAGCGCACACTCGCCTATGTTTTATTCAGGAGTTAAGTGCAAGACAGTCGACACCAACCAGGATGGGACAGAACAAGTGACGTCACTGCTGGGGCAATAGTGCGCAATGTACAATTCCAAAAAAATTAACAAGCTTCGCGTCGCTAAAGTGGAACACACATTCGCATGTGTTTAATTCATGAGTCAAGTGCAGGACAGTCCACACCAGCCAGAATGGGACAGAATAATTGACTTTAATACTAAGGCATTAGTGCGCAGTGTACAATTCCACAAAAGTGCAACAAACGTCGCGTCGCTAAAGTGGCGCACACACGTATCTGTATTTGATTCAAGAGTCCAATGCAGGACAATTGACACCAGCCAGGATGGGACAAGAACATGACAAGTGACGTCACTCTTAAAATAGTGTGCATTGTGCATATAAACGTTACAAGGCTCGCTTTGACCACGCAGTGTATTGAATTGAACAATAATCGTCTAAGCTATGTTGTTTCTGATATTTTTGGTATCCGAATCGTTATTTTAGCACACGCAAAGCATCAGACATAACAAATTAGACTATCTGACAGATATATATCAAAGGGGAATCAAGTATACAGTACCTACAAGTAGGTCATTTACCCCCTACATCACCCAGTTTTATATTACATTGGAAATCGAATATTAAAATCAAAGGAATAGTCAGGTTTTTATTTATGGGTGTATAATAAACTCTAGTTTATTCGTAATTACAAATTACGTACTTTACTTTGAAGTTTTTTTACGAATTACATATTTAAGTTTCTGATATACGTACAAAGGTAGTATCAGGTGGAACGTTATATTTTTTAAACAATAAATTTAATCTCCTATATAATTATTTAACTTGTTTTCGATATAATATTGGACATAAAATACACCTAAATATAAAATGCAACGTATTTAATTTATTGTTGTAATATATCCAAGTTGCGAACGGCTTAGGAAAATAAAATATTTAGGCTTTTGTAGGGTAAAGAAACATTCTGATATTACCGTACCAAAATTAAGTAGAATCTCATTATTCTGGTTAACGAGGAAGATTAACAGTAAGCTTAGTGAATTACCTAATGAGGTTTGAGAATGAAAATGTATTTTTCCGTGCCTTTATGTTAGTTAACTTTTTTAATAACTAAGGAATGTTTCGTATTTATCTTAACACAACTTTCGTATTTATATAAAGAATAATAATTTAATAACACTTCAATTAGCGATATTAGGATTTTTTGGATTAACTTTAGGTGTAATATAATCTCAATATTTGTAGGAGAATATGTCTCCTATTTTAAAGCAGTAAAGTATTTCAATAGAAAATAAGAAATAACAACAAAATCACAAACCGCATTTGTGACGTCAGAAAAAAACGTCTTTTTTACTAGTGCAATTCATAAATTTGTTACACCAACTAATAAATCAATAATTTAAAAATAGTATAAATTCATATCGAAGAAGAAAATAAAGAAACGCGACGTTAATTCCAAGAAATTTTATTTATTTTTATAGCATATAAAGTTTGTTCCATTTAACTCGTTCCTATCAAACTACCTAAAAGACTGTTCACAAAATCAAAACGGAAAAAAATCAAAGCTCCACTAACACCGCAACCAATAGACAAGACAAATATAATATTTTCCAGTAAACATATTAATCTTTGCAAAACGTAACGTTATTTATCATTTTCGTGTCTCGTCGGCACATTTCAATTTGTGAGTGAAAAATCTGTGTATTCTAGTTGATAAATCGCGGAGGGGAGAACGCCAATTGCGGACAAGCGGGGTGCGTCGGTGAAGCAGTGCGGAAATATTCGCGCCTCTGAATTACCAAAGAGAAATAAAGCGCTAATTTAATTTTAAATCGTGAGTAAATGAATGAGGGTAATTGGATTTATTACAGGAATTATTATGTAGCTATGGTGGGTTAAGATTTTGATGTGTGCTGGGCAAAACATGTTTACATTACTTCTTAGATTTACGCGAATGTCACAAATTGAAGGTTACACACGAAAGAAGTAAAGCCATCGAAAGGTAAAAATTATAACAAAACCGCGGTAAAATCATTACATATTAGTTTTATTCATTTTAATAATTCATCGTTTACCAGGCCAGGAAATTGAACCCCAAACACCACATTTTACAAGTTTTACTCACTGCCATTATACAGACCAATTTACTGGTATTATTTAAAGCACAGTTTGACTGGTATAATTTATAAAATCTCAAATATTATAGTCCATATCCTTTACATACAAAGATGATGTGAAATTGGTTCGCCGTTCATCCACAATTTGATTTTCCAGCTACGTCCTCATAGAAAATTCTAGATTGTACTACTCCAGATTCGCTGTTATCGGATTTATATCGGACATTTGTAGGACGGACTTTATTAAATTTTCAATGCAAGCGCTAAAGTCTACTAAGAGTATGTATTTTAGCACCCATTTTATTTCAGATTAAATCAAATACTACGATTTGATCGTTGTGAAAGTAACTTTTGTTGTTTCATAAACCAAGAACTTTTCAGTTGTATATAATTAATCATTATATATACTGACTTTTAACTTAAACAATGACTATCATATAAAATGTGAAAGTGGTAATAAATACAAGAGATTAGTTATAAAAGCCGTAATTACTATTTACGAGTAGTCCTGTTATATTTTATTTCGCATCACTGCGGCCACTGTAAGCCCACTGCCGCTATTGAAACTAGTCTGCATTGTTTTTTATTTACAATTATTATAACATTACCCACATTATTTTTAAATAAATACCATGTCTGAGTCAATGTAACAATCAACAGACATAATTTTCGAACGTCGTACCTAAAACTATGATAATATAGCTAATTACTGTACAAAATGTTCGAATCCTCTATCGTACATGGTAACCTTAGACCTAATATGGAGTGAATAATAAGTTTCATAGATAATAGTACTGATTTTTAGTGTGAAGTGGAATACTTTTATCTTATACGTGGACGTCGAAGTCCGAACATTCGAATTTTGTGTCGGAGTTCAGATAACCAAGTATCCCCTCAGCGTACGCTGTGTATAAAGCAATACACAAACGTGTTCAAACAGTGATCTCTGAATATCAGATAAACTTCAAACAGGCGAATGACGAAGGTATAGGAATCAAGTTGCCCGATTTGCTAGGATATCACGGGACAGTTGTCACGTCCCTGACCTACTTTTCATGCTTCAGTAGACGTTAATTAAAAATATATAAAATAATTTACCAACCTTAATATTATTTTCCTCTGTATTTCGATTCTATGCTAACGAGATTTCTACACAAGACGGTGTTTACGTTGCGAAAATATTTAGCTTATAAATTTTCGGCCGTCTGTCTATAATCAATCCTTATGCGAGGTCAGTTTCTAATACCGACAGTCAAACTAGGAACTAAATGCAGCGCACTCGCGACTCACAGAAACATAAATAACTTTCTTAAAGCAGATTCTTGTTTTATTAAATGCAAATGCAAATATCTGTATCAGCCCATATACGTCCCATTGCAGGGCACGGGCCTACTCTACAATCGAGAATACGATTGAGAGTGGTTAGGCCATATTATAGTCCACCACGCTGGCCTAGTGCGGGTTGGCGGACTTACATACCATAGAAATTCTTATGAATCGCTATGGTATGCAGGTTTCCTCACGATGTTTTCCTTCACCGTTTTAGTGCGTGGTTATTTACTATCAATACACACATGACTCCGAAAAGTCAGAGGTGTGCCCTGGGATTCGAACCCGCGACTACCGTGAACATATTGGCAGTCGCGTCTAGTCCGTTTACCAACAGGCCACAACGCAATGCAAATATGCTTACGACCAATAGTTTTTTTTTTTTGGGTTTGCTGCCTAGTAGGTAGGTGGTAGGTGTAGGTGTATTAGCTGCCTCTCAAAAAAAAAAGAGGAAAGGGAAAGAAACACATACATAAACTCACGCCTTTTACCCAAGAGGGGTAGGCAGAGGCACTACCAGGACATCCAAATTTCGCCTTTTGAGTTCCGTCCCACAATGCGATAGGATGCGAGCCTACCAACATATTGGGCACAAATTCCTGATCCGTGCTGATAATTAATGCAATTATCCAATACCACTTAGTCTGACCCTAGTTTCGAACCCAAAACCTCAGCGTTGTAATCATAATGTAGCATTCACCATCAAGATTAATCCAACATAGCTACGAATTAACACTATTCAAAAGAATATAATTGACAAGATAGGATATATAATATCTTGTAGGGTACTAGATAGCTGGTATATCGGGTTGCCGCTGAAGGCCTGCCGTACCAATTAGGCACACAGTTAATTTTAGCCCGAACGGATGTTCCACGAAGCCTATATACAGCTGTCTCTAACTTCGACACATAAAATATTTATATATGGAAATTATCTGGGATGTATTTGCAAATATTGTCTCAATATGCTTCAATAAACGGAATACTCATGTTTATAGCCAAGTATTAAATGCTTGTAGGAATATCAAACGTGTTTTATAGATACATACCTGTTGCTAAATCTTTAACATGATATTATCTTTACTAATATATGAAGCTGTAGAGTTTGATTGTTACATCGGACCACAGGAAATACTGCTTGTAATGAAAAAAATGACCTAACGGAGGGAAGCAATAATGAAAACAAACTCCAGCAAATACGAAAAAAATTATAAGTTTTCATGCTTCAATTGCTCAATATTCTAAACTGACAGTCGGAACTGAACCTTTTGGCCGCCATTTTGAAAATCTACTCCCTGGTGGAGCCAGGCCGGACCGCTATTCCCTAATATTTCAATGCTCAAAATTGTATAACCTTAAGATAATTTTACATACAATATAATGTCCGAAATTTAAGCCGTCCCTAAGGCACAAAGGGACTTGTGATTTTTGTTACCAAAACAAGGGCGTAACATAACGTGGCCATATGTCCCGCTTTAGGCGGGACAGGTCCGTTTTCAGGAAGTCTGTCCTGGTGTCCCCTGCAAGGCCTACATCATCCCGCTCTTGCAAACAGATTTAACAAACATTTCTACAATTATTGAGTAGATACGTTTTGTGTCTGCCTGGAAGTAACGCATCTACCGAAAGAGTTTTTCTCACATAAACAAAATATGCACAAATAATAAAATACAGGCGAGTGTCGCAGTAATTAAAGCTATTTTGATTACGAAAATAAATATACTCGTAAATCAGTCATACTGAGTGTTACAATTATCTAAAAACTAGACCTGATGTTTTGAAACAATTTGTTCAGCTGACAAATACGACTATAATTATTATTTTATGTTATTCTGTCTTCTATGATAAAAACTTGTAAAACTCGAAAACGTTATTATTATTATTAATTTAATTCCACAGATGCCCCGCTCTGGCACAAAAAATAAATGGTCACGTTACGTGTACATCCTGTATTTGAACCCGCGTATCATATTCCACAATAAGGCAAGATTACGTTTTATATATTAGCCCACATGTGCTCATAGTTTGGCACGAAACTCAACTACCATTTTAGCTTATTCTTCATATAAGAAATCTTAAGCTTTCGGTTGACCGGACTCAGATCACACTCTACCACACTGGATTAACTAAGGTTTGAGTTTGAAGACTTATTAAACTATAGAAATGACTAAAAATCTATATTTTCATGCTCTCCACCACAGTTAAACACTTCCTAAAATTCAATTATATCCCAAGCAATTTTTTTTATATTGTAATGGACTGTGTGGCGAGCATGCCTTTCGCCTGATGGTAATCAGATGACCCTGATGACCTGATGGTTTCAATATGTTAAGTAGTTACTCCGGTTACAATGTCGTTCAAATCAGAACACAACAGTGCATTGATACTTCTGTTTGGTGCGAGAAATAGACATTGCACGGGTACCTACCCAGGCGGCCTCTCACTCATGAGAGACCTACCACCAGTACACCGTGACCGTACCAAATATACCGTGAATTTTGCTCACAGTACAGTATCAATTACGCCTATCCAAAACGTCACGTTTTAGCTAAATTGGGGCACAGAGGCATTCTGTACAATACGTTTTCTTCTTTATTTGTATAAAAATACGACATGCCACGTGTATTGTTAACGAAGGAGCGGTCCGCGTGTCACCTGTCACATTTTCTCACAAGATTCACGGAAGGACGATCTCGGAATATTAGTATTGTACCAATTTAACATACAGATAGAGTTACAGAGTCAATATAGTATGATGATTAATAATGAATTGTACAAATGTAATTCGTTCAAAATTGATATTATGAATTTTAAATTTTATGCCTTACGTTTTTACACACTTTTGACAAAAACCGATAAAAAATGCGATAATGACATTATTAATTAATGTTAATAAATAATTTTAATTATAACATGAATACCGTGTTATTTTGTCACTTTTAATTTAATTATATTTGGTACACTAATACTTAGGTACTGACATACTACAGAACTAATACCTATCAATAACATGTATTTCATTCTGCATAAACAACATTTGACACACCGTTTGCATTCTCGGCATCCAATACGGAAAAACAGTCATAAATGGCGCCGTGCATTAAAAAGGGTTGTAAAAAACAAGCGCCCTTTCGCATGAGCGCCGTTGATGCAATCCACTGCACCCGTGGTTCGATCATACGCCTCTACCACGCTCCTCGCTTTTTATTACGAGAATTGTAAATTGTGGAACTAGGCTTTAAAAATAAAAAAGAATTGAAAAGGTAATGTTATGCTGGGCATTTTTATAGGTCGTTGGAATTGTGTTGTTTTGCGAGTGGTGAATGTGTGATGCTGGTTTTAGTCTATTTATGAAGAGACTTAGCATCTAGCTATAGACTTAGCATCAGATGCGACAACCTCTTCCTGCGCCTCAGTTTCTCTCTCTCTCTCCCTGTCTTTTTATCTCTCTCTCTCTCTCTCTATTTATCTCTCTCTTCAGCACAGGAAGTCCACTGCTAAAAATAGACCTCCCAAGGCCTGACCAATATTATAATGACAATTTTAAATCTATCATACGCAAAAACCATGATGCCCAAACGACAATCCGTAGTACCGCCCAACATTCGTGGCATACATACTCGTGAAATAAATTGCTACCGACCGAATGCAAATGCAACAAGAACACATTTCGCAGAGGCGCAAATTTTATACAACCCTCAGTAGTCAGTACAAAGGTAATGTTATTATCAATTGTACCGCCACAAAAGCAGTTATCAGTAATACGACTATTAGAGCACTTAACAAACGAATTATTGTCGACTTCGAATCAAAATTCAATTGGTGCAATTGTATTGAAAGCTTTTACGATTCATTTTGACCGTTGCAATTCCGTGGACAATATTGCGTTCCTGCTACCATGTGTAGCTTTAATTAAATCTTTGTTGTGATGTGTCTGCACTGTAAATCTTGCTTTCAGTCAGCTACCTCCATACCAAATTAAATAGATAAGCGTGCACAACCGCACAGACAAATAAAAAAAAAATCTTACAATCATTGCTTTGTATTCTATTATGTTTATACTGTCCCCCATAATAGATTTTCTCAATTATGTTCCATGTACATTGCTCGGCTACAAATATATTATATGTATAAAAAGCATGAAACACGACGGCAAATCATGTTGATTTTTTTGCGTAAACAGTTGACGATTAAAGCTGACTCGTTCCATATATAATCAATAGCCCTATCGATCATTATATTATGTCACCGATGCTATCTAATATATAAAATTCTCGTGTCACAGTTTTCGTTGCCATACTCCTCCGAAACGGCTTGACCGATTCTCATTAAATTTTGTGAGCATATTGAGTAGGTCTGAGAACCGGCCAACATCTATTTTTCATCCCCCTAAATGTTAGGGGTAAGTCCACCCCAACATTTTTTATTTTACTTTTTATACAAAATTTTTAATTTCTATTTTTTTATGATACAACATACAAAAATACATACAATCCTCAATTTTCACCCTTCTACGATCAACCCTTATTTTTTAATAGCCATTTTAGTAATTTAATCATTTTTCATCCCCGGTCGATAACTGATCAATCGTCATTTAATTAGTTATCCCCGCCAGTTGTCTACAGGTGATTATCAATTTTGAGTGTATTTTGCACGATTAGTTAATCAAGTGATTTTCATAACCTCAAAAGTACTCAACACGTGGCACGAGCTTTCACCAACAACGGCTTTTGTATTGTAAGTATACTTTTTTTAATTAATATCGGAAATGTTGCTGGAAACGGTCAAAAGATTCGGCAGAATTTATTTTTTATTAAAATTGGGCAATTTTTTTTTGTATTCATTTTTTTTACCTTTTCTAAACATAAAAAATCGAAACCACTGAAGTTATGTCTATGAAATTTTATATTTTAACTCTTTATTACTCACAAAATGTAATGGCGTACAATATTTTTTTTAGAAAAACAGCATTTTGGTGCTGAAATAAGAGAAGGAATATTGGATGGACAATAAAAAACGCTAAAGTTTTTAATGTCAAAAATTCATAAGGCAATCTTTATATGTTAATGTATATGGATACATATGGGTAGAAGGGACATAAAGTAAAATAGGTACGGGAGAGGGGTGGGATAGCTGACAGATTTGTTAGGACGAAATGTAAATGCAATATATAAAACGGGATGGATAATAAAGAGAAGAGACGGGATGGATTTGGAAGAGACTGAACAGGCGGATGAAACGGGATTTAGCCGGACAGTAGGATAGCTATGTCAAGTTTAGGTATACAAGAGTTTACATGAAAAGCAACATATATTTGGTGTGGAGTGGAATCAAAAAATATATGCAACTAGGCGAAGCTGGGTCGGGCCGCTAGTAACATATAAATAATACAGACTTTTTGCATCCTGAAACCACGTTATCTTCTCTTACCCGAACTGATTTCAAGACCCCACGACAACCTGGTCCTCAGAGATTTTAAAAATATAGTACCTAAGATATCTTACTCATTCATCTGTTTACTATATAAAACTATTGTTATGACATCTATATTTCCAGAATAAATTGAAAATTAGTTCTCTAGGAGAACATTGGAAGTAAAAGAACTGTGCCGGACAAATCGTTGAAGCCATTTACGTAATTGCCGAGACAGTTTGCGAAGTTAGTTATTCGCCAAGTTTCTCGCTAAGTGAAGGAAACTTAACAGCAGATAAGCAGCGCTTGTACGAACAAGAACGAAATATTATAGAAGCATTTCTCTTAACCTTTGAGTAGCAAAGCGATTGTAGTGCTTATCTTTGATATTCAGTGTTTAAAGTCTGTATTTTTTTCACTTGCACGGCAATGTGACAGGAATATTTTTGGTTATGGTGGGTGGTATGGTATGGTGGGTGTATTGGATGGTGGTTATGGTTAGAGAAACTCCATTTAGGTCGAGATTAGTGAGAGAATATCTCTCAATACGAATGCCCGCGGAAAATATTTACTCAAGTTTAAAAAGTCCTCTTTTGACAATTATAGTTTTTATTGAAAACAAATAATAAATAAGTACACTCAATAATCCAATAAATTACGACAGCATAATAAACAGTAAAGATACCTACAATGTTGTGGCACTAGATTTTAATCCAATTGTGGTCGCTACCTTCGACCACAATTCAATCCCAGGTCACAGCTAAGTTACCAAACTAATTACGTGGAGTCCACCTAATGAACTAAAGCCTGGAATTAGATAATGTCGATAGTCTGTGGTAGAGTATTAATTGTGTACTGAACGTGAACCGACGATCATAGTATTATCCAGCTTTTGAATGTTTAAATAATAATAATAAATACACCCAACAGTCGTAGTCCTGACCCTACAATAAGATCGAGTCTTGTGTCGTGGGTATCAGGAACTACGAGAGACAATTCGCTCTCACAAACACCTTGACCCAGAACAAATACCTCACACAAATATTTGTATCGATGCGGAGATCGAACCCACGGCCTGTCGTTTGACAGCCGGCGTTTAACCAATTGCACCACGGAGGATACCAGAAAGTCAGAAATCAGCTGTAAATGGTCAGAAACGTTTCAAACCAGGTATTCGTGATGGGATGGTATCTGTAGGTTGCTAAAATATTACAACTATTATGTCCAAAATAAAAAATGAAATGGATAAAAAGGTAAAAACTTGATACCATCGTAACTTGTAGATTTAAATTAATAGAACATATCGTTAACATAATTACTTACTTTTATATTATTAATCATTTTGTCACGGAATTTGCTATGTCAATTACTTTTCAATGTATTATAGACTAGTACCAATTCCACTAAGGATCGTAATACCTAGGAGTTAGAAACTGGAGAAGCCATGTTCTATCGAATTTATTTCGTAGCTAGCCAAAGAGTAGGTTGGTCTCTAGAGACTCGCCGGGCTCCGATGCTCGGTACAATTTTCATTACGTGTCTCTGTCGATAACCCACAGAATTTTGCATTCATAGACGCACTACCCGTATTTACTTACTCAAACTTTACTTCAATATGATATTAGTGTAGATAAGCTACTAATTTTATTTTGATATAATTGCCTATATTGACTGCCTCGGTGGCGTAGTTGTAATAGAGTACGGTTACAAAGCAGAGGTCTCGGGTTCGAATACCGGAAAATCGAAATGATATTGGATTTTTCTATTCATTATCAGCCCTGAGTCAGGAATTTGTGCCCGATATGGCGATAGGCTCGCCACCTATCACATCGTGGGACGGAACATGCAAGGCGAAATGTGGGTATCCTGGCACCTCTGCCTACCTCTTCTGGGAAAAGACGTGAGTTTATTTATGTATGTAAATTAATGCAATGGTTTGATTGAAATACTGTGAAAGTTTTAATCTCGATCGAATCTAATCGATATATTTTTAATCTAAAACTTACGCAAAGAGAATACGTACCCGAATCGTTTCTGCCAATACAAATATAAAGCATTAAAGCAATAAAGCATTGGAACTTCATTTTACTTACAAATATAAAAGACATAACACTATAATACTATCATAACTAATAAGACATTACGTCCAATCAAACATATCGCTGTCTCTTCAGATACATATCGATTTAATACTTATTGGAAAGGGGATGTAAGATTATAGTTGTCCTCTTCGACTTTTATTGTCCAGAGTTGTTACACAATATGTTGTAAGAGTTACTCCTGTATGTAAAGAAAATATGTGGCCGAGTGAAAGGGTTAAGGATCCGTACACAATCTTGCTGCGTAAATATTTGTAATGGACTTCATATTTGGCTCGTGTTTACTCGTATTGTAATATTTTTATTTTTGGAGCTTTGTGATATTAAAAGTTGATTATTGAGGTTAATTAATTGGTTTGTTTAGGCGTTTGTCCTTTATTTTTAAGAATTTTATCTAGTACCCTACAGCTGGACAATAATCTCTCATCTTTCTTTGCAGCAAGGTTTGTAATAAGGAAAGAAGACTTATAATATGAATAAAAAAGTCCTATATACATCCATTTAAATTTGTATCAGCCATATGCGGCCCACTACATTACGCGTGCCTCCTGTAAGATAGTTCCTGTGGGGTTATTATAAGGTTCCCAGTATATAAATATATACACCAATATAGAGATAGATACTATAATGAAAATCACAGAAGTTAAATTATTCAAACAACGAAACACAAACGTCCTGTACACTCGTAATATTGCTTTGAAGTTTGTCTCTGTCCCAAGCAAACTATAAACGTATTAAAACATTTTGTATTATTATTAGCTTAACAAATATATTCTATTTGACTTACAACATGTTTTGTAATATAATTTATGCAAATAAAACATGTATCATTTCTCAATCAAGCGTACATGCTATATTTTATCGTAACATAAAATTAACATACTATTGCCTCATATCAGTACATATATAAATAAACCAAACAACCCGAAGCCTAAAAACTGAAGCAATATCAATCTTACACCAGCTTAAAATACCCTGTTAGTTTGAGCGCTGTAATCGTGTGTTACAAAATATTCAGCGGGCCGCGCCGTGCCGCCATGTTAATTAAAATCTTCGGAATTAAGTTAAGCTCCCATCGAGCTTACTTGGCAACATTAATACCGTAAAAAGATACCATTGGGAGTTTTTAATGAGATGTGGGAGGCCGCTCCAAACGGATTATGTAGTGAAAACTCTTCGTTAAGTGCAAGAGTTTTATTATTAATTGAGTGGTGAAACTCCGGTGTCGTAAAATTAAAGGCTTTGGATTGGATGGAATTTACTAAGTAGGAGATTATAGAGGTTAATTTCAAATTATAATGTCTGACTTATACACTTTTAATGCTAGAGCGATCACTAGTATTTCTTAATGTCACTGGGTAATCATGAACTAAGATGGAATCTTCTTATATAGCATAAATAATAGTCCATATATAGCAATGATACATACATGGTTTTAAAAAAACGATAATACTAGAGCAATTAACTCAAAAGTCTTATATTACGGATATTGCGAGAACGAGAAGTCTCTTTCGATAAATATTATCGTACATCAGTACCTAATGATTTTTTATTAAAAGCCTCACTCCTTAAGTCTTAACCTAGAATTCGTACTTAGATACCCACATTTATAGCATTTACATCAGCATCTTGCATTTTAATAACGTAGACATTGAATGTGGAGACGACATATATTTAATGTAAGGAGCATTAAAACCGCACGCCCGCGTATATGAAAATCACCGAGCCGAAAACAATTTTAATTAAAATTTAACTGAACGCGATGATGTCATCCACAAGACGCTTTATCGTCTAATAAACAGTGGGCTTAAATTTGAAATGTCAGTGTGAATTAGTGGTATTCATTATAAAGTTCACGGGCGCAACGATTATTCAAAGTCGCGAGACACCAGGCCGAAACAAAGGAATTATCAGCTTCTGCCCCATTGTATCTTTTGTTTCAGGAGATTGGAATCATCTCTCAGTTTTTGACTTGATAGGACTTGATAAATACACTGGGGATTGAAACGCACAGCAATCTTAACTGAGGGTAACAAATCCTGATATACTAACAAAACACGCGTCGTTTATTTCTTGAAACAAAGCGAAATCCGCATTCTTATGAAATTCTTGTGGAGATCTTTCCCCAAATTGCAGATTTCTTCACGAAGAGATGCTAGTATTTTTCTTGTACCTTTATTAACCGATACGTCAATCTCTTCTTCTTCCAATTAAAAGGAAGCTTCACAGATTTCCTCAAACATAATCACATTAAAAAGTCACATCAACAAAATATTTTCATTACCTACTTCAATCCGTATAAATTACCCGAATAACAGTTCCAAATATATTTTCCTGGCAATTATAACGCGGTACATTAACCCTCTAAATACTGAAACTTCTTTAATAACTGATATAGTGGCATTATACAGTATTCACACGATAGTAACACTTTGGTTTCACTTAAATATGCAGGGTTTGTTTGGAAATGGAGCCACTCGAAATATGTTTTATTATACGGCTGGATATAGACGGCTTGTAATAACAAGGATATAGTTTACTGATGGGCTTAAACTGAAATGTTCCGCGTTAACTTGAGTACAAATTAATTCCGAGAATACGAGCTGATATTAATAATCGCGATAAGGCATCGCCGCTCGGGCGTCTTAGAGATTTAATACACGTTATTAATTATGCTGCCAGGATGTAGTTGTGATACTCAATTGGCGTTCGTTTTAAAATATCTGATTACACAGTAAAAGCAAGTCAATAACAGTCTGATGTTAGAGGTATCTTGATAGGGAATATGTCAGTAAAAAGTAGAGCTAAATATTCTGAAGGATCAACTTTTAGGTCTGCTGTTATTAATGTTAGTGGCTGACGATTAATGATTATCATTAAGTTTTTACACGCTCATTTGGGCCTCTCTTTAAAATATTTATTAATACTGATAACCATCAAATATTGCACAAACATCTAACTTATGAACAAATAACCTGAGATTTAACATTATGTCTACGGGTTGCGAGCGCCATGGAATGCCAAGCATTGCTTAGAAATTCATGGTGTTGTTTGGTCCATGATCGGTCGTTTCGCTTAACATCAGGTGGCAAATGGTATGCTCGCCATTGCTTACAATAAAAAAAGATTTTCTCACTTCTTTCTTAAAAACCGTTTTCATTCTGAAAAAAAGCACACTCACTCTCATAAGCATGTTTTCAAAAAACTATAATACAGTGACCGCAGACCATCAAAACCATGAAAGGACGCCCTATCCATAAACACTCGTCCATATAACATCAACGAGGTGGATCGATTGATACCATTCGAAACAGACTTCATACATAATACGAGTAAACGTATAGCCACCATATTGAATAGTATATAACGACTTGCACTATCAATCACGAAGACCCATGCAATGAGGCGAGACGTGACTGATGCAAGATCTGTTTACAATAGTATATACTACATAGCCTGTGAGCTATTAGTAATTGTCACTAATTGTTTATGCTGTACGTACCTGTTTAGTCTAGAATACTGAACCGTGAAATGATAAATTAACTAAGTTAAAAAGACGTTTAAAAGTATATTGTCGTAAAACCATGAATATATATCGGCCTACCAAACCATCAGTAATACCATTATTTACGGTTAAGTAATAAGTACCTTAAGCTTAAAAACTTCGGTATATATTTCTTTGTTAGTAAATAAATATTAACGTCTTACAGTCGGTTAATGAGATACCAACTATACCCCTATTCAACGATAAAAAATGCGAGTTAATTTCAAAACATAAGTTCGTTTAAAGTTTACAGACAGGCGCCGCACCGGGGAAAGTTTACTCTCATAAATTGGCTTCAGGGACGGACTCAGATGAAAATTGTGGGGGACTTGACCCTCTTTCTATCTTCACCTGCTTTTTGTTAATTTCTTTTTATAGCAATGAATGGCGAGACGAGCACGCCATACGACCGATGGTGTGCGATACGACCACTGTTACAGTAGCAAAACTAAGAAACACCACACAAAGCAATGCTCACTATTTTGAGACATAAGATATTGAGTATAGATACACCGGGTATCTCAAGACTGCTACCGAAAACGTAGCCGGGTGATAGTTTTAGTGATTACAAACACAATGCAACTAAAAATTTCGCAAAGAAACGTGACAATTGTTTTTTATGATTTTTTAAATATCGTCATTTTTGGGTGGTAAATCCATAGTTTTTGCTAAAATAATAATTTAAACTCTTTTATACCTTAGAGTATTTATAAATAAAAGGGTATACACTATTATTTTAGGACAAAAATGTATTTACCACCCAAATATGGCCATAGGAAAAAATAACAACAACTTTGCTCTGATATTCTAAATTGATACTTGAAATTGATCATTTTGGCCGCTTTTTTGAAAAATCTATCTGCACCTGGGAAAAGCCGGACAGCTAGTATATTATAAAATATAAAGTATGGTTGGAAGGTTAGAGGAAGGCAATAGAAAGTGAGATTAGGGAAGAAAAGCCTTCCGTAATCTAACTCTCTCATCGAAACACTAAGCCAAATCGCTACACGAAATATTCCTTTAAGCCGGTAGTACCACCCTGGCAGAGCTGGGCTGTTCCTAATTAATATAGTCCCAGGTAATTATAGTGGGGCCCTACCATTTGAAAGATTAAGATTTGTTTTGATCTTAATGTTGTTAAATTAAGCAGTAATTCGACCAGAGTTACTGTTCCCCCTAAGTATAATCTATTTTAATCGGAGAGTTTTACTCTAAGTATAATTATGTTATACATGTAGGATTTATTCTTATGATTACAACCAACAGTCACATACATAGTCTTGATTCCACACTAAGATTCAGTCTTGTGTCGTGGGTATCAGGAACGACGAGAGACTTTTCAGTCTCACAAACACCCAGACCTAAAACAATTGCTTGTGATTCATACAAAGAATTGCCTAGGTGCGAAGATCGGATCCGGAATCTCATGTTTCACAGTCGGCGTCTAACCAACTGCGCCACGGAGGTTATTAGAACTAATATGTTGTTCGATCTTTGTAATCAATTTTGTTATTACCTTGTAAGTGACGTAACGTATTTAATGGAAGGCAAATATTGGTAAAAAAAACACATAAAATGTTTATGTTACTATCGTCAATAATAATTACCAATAATATCGCCTTTTATACTTAGATAAGTTGGCTACAGGGCTCCTTAATAATACAGGCTGTAGTAGCTAGCAATTAGAATAAGTGCCTCCATAATACTATCTAAGCAAAACAAAGAAGCTTCAATGCGACTGATTTATACTTTCACTAGACCAAAACACTCTTATTAAACACATAAATATGACAACCATAAAACTAATAGTTTTTTAGATTCACGCGAATGTTACATATTAAAATAAAACTATTATGAACAAATTTTATCGCGGATTTAGTTGAATTTTTACTTCGGATTGTCCTCGTATGTCCGTCTATCTGTGTGTCCGCTCCGTGACTAAGAAAGCTGTAAAGTTATCGAAACATCGGGATGTTAAAAAATGAAAAATTCAATCACATCCGCAATAAAATCCGTAAATAATATTTCAACCACAAACCTTTTAATATTTAAATATAAATTTTTGAAATGAGCTCTTGCTATCCAAAGTTCGATAAACATATAGTTCGAACTCATAACACTAGTCTCAGCCTCTTGAAGTCACTTGCAATTAATGTATCTGCTTATATCGACAAGCCCGAGTATTACTAGCAAATACGATGAAATATTGCTTCCTTTTCTCCGTAAGACGAACCAATAACCATCACGGGCGGCTTTAATTAAAAGGCTTACAGTAAAACCAGTGACACGCGGCAAAGTTTGTTTCTTCGCCATTGACGAGGGTGCCCTTCCTTGACCCATCTTGCCTATATCCCTCTCTTTCTCACCGTCTGTCCCTCTCTTTCCCTCCCATGTCCTTTCGCACTCAATCACTTTCACTTATATTAACGGTAAGGATTTTTATAAGCCGCCCACAGGCTATTTACTCATGATACTTATAAAGATACGAGGATTAGTGGTGATCGATCGACCCAATAGAAGCCAACTTTAACATATTAAAACAGATTAAAAATTCTAACCTATATAGCATTTTGTAAGGAAATAAGACGATTTGAAAAGCATCTGCTGCGGAAATTGTTTCAAGTCGAACGGTTTTAGAAAATTGTACGCTGAAACTAAATTTGTATGGAAATTCTAGACAAAGTTTTAATTTTAATTAAATAAAACCTTTTAAAGCAAAAACTCTTAATACCGCATTGAGCATGGATATCATTCGATAACATTAAAATTAACTGGGTTGTTATCATTGAAAACGCTCGTAAAAAAAACACATAAAAATAATATTCGGGCCGTACTGTAACGATATTCATTTTATCTGCCGCTGAAAATAAAAATAATAGTAAATTGACATCGGATATGTAGGGTAAGGGATAGTTTTAGAGTTTTTATGTCGGTATAACTCGTAAATAATCTAATTACCTCCATGAAAATAAATAAAAATTGAAAATAATTTATTGAGTCCATTAAAAAGTTCAACACCATCTAAATTCAATTATTTTTGCTTCTACTACTCATGGAATATGTATTTTTCCATAGATGTACCATGGAAAAGTACATATAGAATTAGCTTATTATAAAATACATTTCATAGCAAAAACTACCAAAATAAAGACTTCAAGTATGAGATTAGAAGTAAGTTGATCAATTTTATTATATTCCTTTAGTTTAGAATAAATAATTCCATGTTATATCAGCAATATTTTTAAATTATTAATACAGTGTAGCTTCTCTATCCCTATTTTCTCTTTAACATAAACGGAAAACACCTTGTTTTTAAAAATCTTCAATATTTACTCCTGTAATAATCACAAATTGATTCAGAAAAGTAAATACGACATAAACCACAGCTATTAACTATATTAATAGAAAACCCCACTTGAAATTACTAGATCAAATTACACGTAATTGAATTTTACCGTTCATGTTGTAAAACGCAACGCAATCTGAGTTAAAAACCTCTATAACAGTACCACAATAAAACAGCGAACATAAAACAAAGGCAAACTTAATTTGAACGGGT
Organism: Hyles euphorbiae; assembly: GCA_023078785.2. Classification (NCBI taxonomy): domain Eukaryota; kingdom Metazoa; phylum Arthropoda; class Insecta; order Lepidoptera; family Sphingidae; genus Hyles; species Hyles euphorbiae. The sequence goes on along the minus strand of CM041051.1, from coordinate 4,660,240 downwards.
CTTGTACCTGGCGATTTTCCGTTCACCTCCATAACCTTTGCAGTATACGTATTCCGATTTTATGTATAGAAAATCCAATTTACGCTGAAAATATAAACTGAAAAATATTCTGGATTATCTTGCAATTTATTCTACATATTTTCATACAAACTGATTCCTTCTCTTACACCCACAAACACCATGCAACGTCGGTGATTCTATCAGTAATCACCCACAATCAAGTGTACCGAATGCTCGTTTATCGGAATTGCTATAAAAATGGCAAGAAATATTGAGAAATAAAATGTAGTTTCTCCAACGTACCGTGCCATCAAGCTAATCATATTAACAAAAAGCCCAAATTCCCCTCACGCACCACGCATTTTGGTTATACGTGACCTCCACAGCTCAATGCAATTTCGTCTGTAATTGGCATTGGCTTTTTCAATCCAATCCTCCATTTGAATAAAACACGCTTAACATCATAACGCGAGCAATTTCTTTAAATGTTTTTTTGGGAGTTAAAAAATACAAACAGATTACGAATATTTAATTTAGTTCTATATTAAATTCTTTTTCAATAATGAGTAATTTTGTCAAGATGTTGTGTTTCGGATTGAAGGACATCGTAACCAGAGTAACTACTGGACATATTGAGACTAAACATCTTATGTCTCAGGATGGCGAGCGCAGTGGAATGCCAAGCATTGCTTTGTAATTCAAGGTGTTGTTTGGTTTTGCTACTGTTCATGAGCGGTCGCATCGCATACCATCAGGCGAACGGCATGCTCGTCTCGCCATTCACTGCAATAAAAAAAAATAAGATAGGTTATCTAACTTATAAATCATTGAGTGTATATTTATTAGGCGCTGAGAGACCATACGCTAAATTAACGCTTAACAGCGACACTTCATTCCCTAAGATGATAAGAATTTTACCGTGATTTAATTTTTAATCAGTTAAGATGTTAGTATTTTGTTTCTGCTGTAGATACCAAAACACCCAACGCAAAACAAACGGATATGTTGTATTGACTTTTTCGAGCCAGACAGTTGCAAATCATAAAGCTACGTTCCGAAATCCTCAAAGGCACATAGCCAAAGCAACTCGGAAATACTATTTTTTTTTTTTTTGGAACTCAAAAATACATTTGCTAACGCTTTGAATTTAAATGCACGTTAAAAATTCTTTTTCGACTTTGCGTTTTCCGGCTAATGTCATGGTTCGTTTTGCTAAACAATTTTTATGCGCAATTTTGCGCTGAGGTCGAAAATTTTTAGAAGCTCTAATGATTTGTAGAAATTATACTACTTTCTCTCAGGTTAATTTCGATGCAAAAATCTCAAGAAAATGGTTCCCAGGGGTTTCCTGCGATCGTCCGGGCCTGAAGGTCCGCGACTGATTTAAGACCACTGATTCTATCGTCTTGGAATTCGCCCCCTTCACATCTGTCTTTATTAAGCAGCCCTTCATCACGAACTATTTTATTTTACAGCGATAAATTTTCCCTTGGACAACTATACTTGTGATACTAACGTATCGTGTATTTAATAATTATTATTGTCTAGAAATATTAAAAGTTAAAATTTTGAAAATACCTATGTAATACGATGGTTTAATAAAATGCAATTCCTGCACACTAAGAAATTCCATTACGTCCGAAGTTAAAACTATAGTACTTAAAGTTTAACCATTCACGAGCTCAAAAACAAATCATAAACAACAAAAACTCAATGAAGTTCGAGAACACAATTAATTTTGTAAAGCTCAAGTTATTGTTGTTTCCTCTACACAAGTTCGGACGAAAACAAAAGTTCGTAAAGTATCCACCTTTTGTGAGAAAAACATTCACTGCTTTTCTACAAAAAACTATTCTCGTGACAACTCTAAAAGTTTACTTAACCAGAAACGAGTGGCGTCTACCACAAATCGATGTAGTAAACCAGAGAGAAGTAAAAACTAAATACTTGATTTTTTGTTTTGTGATTTAAGCACAAAACATTTTGTAATTATTTATCATTTTTAATCATCATCATATCATCGTTTTCATCATTTTCAAACACAGAAAATTCACTGCTAAACATAGGTCAAAGTATTCCATAGCGATCTTTTGTAACTACGTAATCGGTAACTTTATAATACTAATATACAAAACTGAAGAGTTTGTTTGTATGTATGAATGTGCTTATCTCAGGAACTACTAGTACAAATTGAAAAAATTTTTAGTGTTGGATAGTCCATTTATCGAAGAAGACTATAGAATACTTTTATCCCGGAAAATTTAAAGCGGGACGTAAATCCCGGAAAAACTTTTTCATCTGTGAGCAATACTATAAAGTTTCCCCATCTATGCATCCAGCGACTTCTTGCTACCTTTTGTAGCTACAGTTTATTAGAATGTAAAATTAATACCATATTATATTTAATAGAACGAATAATTTTGCTGAAATTTATCATGTTTTAAAAATAAAATCGGAATCACCATAAAATGTTAACGTGCTCTATCTTTATGATTTATGGCTAATAGACAAAACATATTGTGAGTTAATAGCCAGTATACAATTCGAATTAGATTTTAATTTTATGTCAACGTAATAATTTTACAAGTATTAAAGACCTGTGAGCAATAGTCTCCATTGAAGTGGGTTTCAAACGGCTTGACTGAAAATAACGATATGTATAATTTAGACTAATATAATAAAGAGGAAAGATTTAGTTGTTTATTTGACTTAAATAGACTTAAAAATACTGGACCGATTTAAAAATATCTTTCACCATTAGAATCCTATTAGATATATTTATATATTATTCTAATTATTCCTGATTAACATAGGTGGTAAAATATTATCAGAAAAGGATATCTGCACCCGGGCGGAGCAGGGCCGGGCTGCTAGTCAGTTTATAAAATCCTGCTGGAAACAATATGACAAGATGTTTTTGGTAATTCAATTGTATCGTTTATAAACCTTGTCCGTATAATAATTTTATATTAACATGTATACTATGACAACAATAACTATATGATTTCAAAGTGATAATTTGTAAATTTGTAAACTAAGCGTCAAATTCAAAACCAAAGCCAATATTTTCGAGTTACAATGTGATATATAAAATAAAATACATACACTTAATACTATACATATTTTGTAAATATAATCACAGATGGAATCAAGGCTCTCGGATATGAGATTACGCATTTTTGATCGGTCAGCAACAAATTCATGATCCAAGCGTTGTGGAAGTTCATATCAGGGATCACTTACCATCAGGTGACCTGTTTGCGCGTTCACCGGATCTATACCATAAATGATAAATATAAATATAGTTCCACTTCTGCTTCAAAATGCAGTTTCTAGTTACTAAGAACAAAGGTTCATACTTCATTGCGAGTTTGATAAAAAGACAACTATGAAATAAAGCACAAGTTTTAATTCATGAAATTTGTTATTCTAAAGTGGACTCTAATTTATACAGAACGTTTAATTTTACGTAAAAAGATTCTACTGCGAATCTTTAACTCTCATTGCTAAATGTTTTTAATTACGTTCAAAATTATACAAGTATATATTGTAATGGTCCATTATAAAATGTAATTATGAAAATGTACCTTTTTCATTACTATTTTTTAACTATAAAAAATGTTTACTTCCACTAAATGCTGAGCGTGAAGTAGGTGTAGTTAATTTTCACCAGATGACTAAACAAATTAAAATTTTCAAATGTACATTTTCTTTGATAGATTTATAATACTTGAGGTATGACAAAACAAAAAATATAATTTATATTTTTCTAGTGGCTAATAACACTTCAAAGGCTATATTAGTGTATTTTTCTTTATTCATATATGTGTGAAACACAAGTATTTTTTTCTGGTCTGGATGCTTGTGAGATCAAAGTCTCTCGTAGTTTCTGAGACCTACAAACCAAAAGTCGATCTTAGGTTAGGGTCAGGACTATATATATATATGACTGTTGAGTGCTTTTATTTATTTATAAATACATTGTTTTTAAATGTCTGTCTATTTCAGTATTCACTATATTTTTAGAGACAAGAAAAAAGAAATATTTCGAATGCAGAGGCGTGGAAAATGTTTCCAAACGTTAGTCATAAAGAATTTGAAAGTTGGGCGAGGCCTCCCCTATTGGTTCATTCAGCTCGAATCGGCCCTCATCATTTTGCACCACTGCGATACTCGCATCTCGCTACAGTTCTATTTCAGCATAAAATACTGTTTCTGTAAATCTACGTAAATTGCGTTTATTTCTGAGATATGGTCATTTTCGGAAAGGTTCGATGTCAAAGAAAAGAATATCAAGTCTTATGATATTTTCTCACACATACTAAAAAAAAAATACTGCTTGCATCCTAACATGCCGTCAAAGTCGTCAGTATTAATAAGATTAAAAAATAAAGATAAAATTCCTTTACCAAAACTTCCTACAAAGATCTACCAGCCATAATTTCGAATTCTAAACAAATCAACCTAGTAAGAACATAGGGTTGTCACAACTTGTTGCCACTCGAAGCCGTCACGTTATTATTATCACTCTGTAACAACCCTGATTTACATCTCATTGCTCGCCATTAATTAAGCGAAATAATTTGCATAATAGACGCTCCGTGCATATTAACTGCCGATTGTTGATCATTGAATGTTATTCCAGACTGTATTTTAAAACGTGGTACTTAAATTGAAAGCTTTTTGAGTATTTTGTATAGGCTAATTATAAATGTCTATGGATTTATTTTAGATAATATGTGTATGGTACGATCATAGTTAAACATAAGCAAACAATCTTTGGTCTGTGTTGGAAAACCGATATGCATCGAGACCATGTGAGCCAACATCCTAATACATACTTAGCTAACCAATTTCATATGAGTTCAAACTCCGTGTATGTCATAGACACGTCATACACTAACAAAATGGCACAAAAAAATGGCGAGATGCGTATTGTTATTTCAATTTGGTTCGAAGAAAGAGTAAAAAAGCAAGAAACATAAGTTAGAAAAAGATGAATAGACATCGTTTGTTACGACACAATAAGTGCCGCACGATTATTGGCCAAAGCGCGTGTGACGTAGCACCAAGCATGAAGTACGGGATGACGTGGCGGGAGCCGTCAAACGTTGCCATGAGAGCGAATTTATTAATTTTATTCAATAAAAAATTAAATTAGTATGTACTTGCGCACTAAATAAAATATTTTTTTTGTTTCACAGTTCAGAATCATTTGTACTTTTTTTTAAATCACTTTAATCTATTCTTCCGCATTTGGTTTCGACAATACAGTTAGTCAGAGAAACGTGTATCCGCGACACTGGTTGAAGCGTGACTGATTGCGCGTGCGGCAATTACCTCCCAAACGTCTTGCCATTATAAAGCTCGGACAACGCATCTATGCTTTCTAAACATCTTAGGTGTATGTAGGGGAGAGCGGGGCTAAAAGTTACCGAGGTAAGTTGTTCCGATTGAAATAACTTTGCGAAGAAAAGAGATAACAATATTTATTAAACACGGCCTGAAAAGTAACGCAATAGCGCACCGTCGGCTGCCATTTCAAGCAGGCCAGTGGCATCCGAAATATCGGTATAACAGCACGTGCGTCACTGGTTCACGTAAGTAAATATTTTCGTATTTGGTATTTTTGGTCTTTCTCGCGAATTTTAATGATAAGCCTCTTGTATTTTAGTATTTTAATTAAATCATTTGTCTACTGTATCAGTTCACTATGTTTAAATTACGTATGTTTCATAATCTATTCTACATTTTGCATTTTTTCAACACGTGTCTTTGGGGCTAGATGTTCCTTTTTTTCGGGGCACGTTGTGACCTCGGAACAACTTGCCCCAGTTGATTTATAATATCAACAATGGAATATAAATATTGTTATTTTTCTTTTGTAGCATGCTGACTTATACGCGAAAATCAACACGAGGTTCTGTATCACAGGAGTTGATGCAAAGAGCAGCGGATGCAGTTATCAAGGATGGCAGGAAGATAAAAACTGTTGCCAGAGAATTAGATATTTGTCATATGACATTATATATTATGCGACGTTACCTCAGTGCCTTAAATCGAAAGTCTTCGATAGTTGTGTGTTGCCAGTGATGACTTACGGCACTGAGACGTGGCCTCTCACTATGGGCCTTATTAGGAAGCTCAAAGTCACTCAACGAGCTATGGAGAGGGCTATGCTCGGAGTTTCCCTACGAGATCGAATCAGAAATCAGGAGATCCGTAGGAGAACTAAAATAACCGACATAGCCCACCGGATTAGCAAGTTGAAGTGGCAATGGTCAGGGCACATAGCGCGGAGATCTGATGACCGATGGAGTCGGAAAGTGCTCGAATGGAGTCCACATAGCGGAAAGCGCAGCGTAGGACGTCCACCACAAGGTGGTCAGACGACCTGGTGAAGGTCGCGGGACGTCGCTGGACGCAGGCTGCCTCCAACAGATTTCTGTGGAAATCATTGGGGGAGGCCTATGTTCAGCAGTGGGCTTCCGTTGGCTGATGGATGGATTATATATTTATTAAAAAGTTAAAGTGTGGAGTAGAAAATATCATTACTGGCTACAATAAAGTAAGACTGGTCTTTACTGAAGAAGATCGAGGGCCTTTCTGCCCAGAAACAGTTCGTCCTCTTCTGAAGGCACCGCCAAGGATTGGAACAAACAAGAGACGTCTTAGAAAGTCTACTATTTTAACAAATACTCCAGAAAAACTAGCTTTAGCAGAAAACAAAGCAAGAAAAGAAAAGTGAGCATCGGCAATGAAAAATTGAGAAAAAACCATGAAAAAGGGGAGAGTAAAACAAAGCAAGGAAGTGGAAAGGGAAAATTACAGGGGAAACGACAGGTTTTACAAACGAGTAGTGAAAGAAAGTGAAGAGGACAGTTTGGAGTATTTTGGTCTAGTGTGCTGTGACAGTTACTCCAATTCACGTTCTGGAGAAAAATGGGTTCAGCGTCAAGAATGTAAGAACTGGGCCTATTCCAGATGTAGGAAAAAAACAAAACTTAACCTACCTGTGCCCAAACTGTGATTCTGATATATCTTCTGATGATTAATTATAAGTAGGTATATATGTTCTCTACCTATGGCGGCAATATAATTGTTTTTGTTTTGAGCCTAATGGAAGGCAATTTGGTTGAAGACTGAACTAATTATCAAGGCTGATTAGCTGCAAGTTATTTGATAAGCTGTTAATTTTTAAAAGTTTTATAATTGTTTAAGTACAAAGTTTGGTTACTTGTTATATTACATATAAATATTCAACCGATGATTCATACGATACTGTTGATTAATGCTTAAATAAACAGGCTCAGTTTTGTCGTTTATTGGTTTTTATTTCACAAATAACAGCTTCAACAAGTACGGTAACAATTTACCCCGGCTTGTTAACAACTTACCCCAAGTCGGGGTAAGTTGTTGCTTTCCGACTTTAGGCATTAAAAAATTAATAACAAAAAAATCTCACAAAAAATGCCTTAAATAACTGTCTTAATACCAAAGTAAGATATGTATGTTGATTTTGATCGCATTATATTAATTCTAAAATCAAGTTTTCATAACATTTTTCGAAGTTAAATAAAAAACGGAACTTGTAGCCCCGCTCTCCCCTACTTGGCTGAATTTTTCTCTTATACTTTAAAAACCATTTGAAACATTGGTGACACATGATATTTTAGACTCCATTCTTAATTTGCAAACTATAAACATCAATACTTTTTCTTTCTTTACTGTAAAGAATAGATTTACACAATTTAAATAATAATTAAGTTTCCTTTAGCAAACAAAATCACCGGAGCTGGCTTACTCAAGTTACTAAATCTTTTTCCTTACTTTTCAAAAAGCGACGCACACACTCGTCAAAAAAGTATGTAAACACCATAAATCGTCAGAAACACGCAGTTTCGGCGTAAATGGAAATTCGTAGCGCGTGGCCATGAATATTTTCATCAGTTAGGCAAACCCACGGGACGTGCGAAGTGTAATTTTATTATTTCCCGAGGTTCGGTGTCAAACTGCGGTAGATAAATGTAGCCTTGCTGTTAGTTGAGAAAAATACTTTGAGGGTGCGACTGGGTAAACAATTAAAAAAGAGAGCTAGAAAAGTACAATTACCGGTCTTATCACTGAAAGGCAATGTCTTACAGACAACCATGGGATGGATTTATGAAAAATATTGTTTCAAATCGCAAAATCACACGTCTTAGTAGCCAAACTGATTAAAAAAAAGAACGATTATAAACTTCCCTTTTCAACGGAGTGAGGGTAACAGAAAAAAAAACAATGCTAAATATGACCTCTTTTCTTTAGTTTGCTGTATGTTGTTGCTTTCCAGAATATGATATTTATTAACAACATAATCGAATGGTGTATTAATACAGGGTGTGTTATATTTTCCAAAACCTTGTGTTCGATACATTCGTGACAGCTTTCAATATTTTTCTCTATTGCTCATAGTATCAGATGTGGCTATCCACGCCCACTTAAAAAACTTAACTTATTAATAGTAATATACCAAAATCGTATTGAATTGTGATCATTATTAACCCTTAAAACAAGTGATTACTAAATACTTATTCAAATTGAAAAGTCAATGTAAAGATGATAATAAACCGTTTTGTGAGTCAAACCCCAATAGCAGCTGAAAAATCACGTAAAAATCCACAACCCTCAAAATTTCAATATCCTAATGAAAAAGTCGGTAATAAAGGCAATAAGAGAAAAAGGAACAAGAGAAAGCTCCGTGGAAATCTCGGCACGATGTCTAAAACAAAGATCACTGATTAAACAGATGTCGGCCAGGTAACGAGGCCAAATCGTAAAGTTGTTTATCCCTTTTTGTCGCTGCAGCGGCTCATAAAGTAAATGTCAATAGTGGGACGGATCGAGCTCTCCGATTTAGAAATTAAAAGCTTACTTTAATTAGAGCTGTAATTGAATTACGGTGTGCACGTAACTGCTGGATTTCACCCGCTGAAGCGCTTTATTGCTGTAGTTTTAAAGTTAATTGTTATTGCTGAGTTTTGAAAGCCACATGATGTTGAGTGAGCAAGGGTTGCTTCGGCTGTTTGTTTAGAGCACAGTTTTGGTGTGATGTTTGAATTTACTTATAAATGTGTATTCGAGTGTTAATGTATTTGTTTGATGTAAAATACAATAGACGTCTTATTTTCTACTAGCGGTCCATCCCGGCTCCGCCCGGGTGCAGATACATGTTTCAAAAGGGCGGTCAAAATCCTCAATTCCTACTTTCAATTTATAGTATCGACCAATCGGACCATCAAAAGCGAATAAAATTTCCTCGTATTTGCCAGAAATATCACTACTGCTTCCCTCCTATAGGTCATAACGTGATGATATATAGCCTTTAGCATTCCTCGATAAATGTACTACACAACAATGAAATCTTTTTTCAAATCAGAGCAGCTGTTCTTGAGATTAGCGCGATCAAACGAAAAAACAAAGAAACTGTTCAGCTTTATTATCTAATATATAAAATTCTTCTGTCACGGGGTGCGTAATCGAACTCCTCCGAAACGGCTTGACCGATTTTGATGAAATTTTTTGTACTTATCCGGTATCTATGAGAATCGGCCAACATCTATTTTTCATCCCCCTAAATGTTAGGGGTAGTCCACCCCTAAATATTTTTTTTTATTTTTTAGACTAAATTTTTAATTTCTATTTTTTTATGATACAACATACAAAAATACATACAATCCTCAATTTTCACCCTTCTACGATCAACCCTTATTTTTTAATAGCCATTTTAGTAATTTAATCATTTTTCCTCTCCGGTCGAAAACTGATCAATCGTCATTTAATTAGTTATCCCCGCCAGATGTCTACAGGTGTCACTTCTGACCCAGTAAACAGCACGGAGTAGGGATGAGAACGAAGCCGGTCTCCTGTTTCTCTCACACAATAAGACTTCTCGCACTCCCTACACAGTTGTCGGCCATCATTATTGTTTATGCATCAAGTGTTGTAGTAACGTTGACAATTATTATTTTGCTATCTCAGTGTAACTCTCATATTAACTATTAATCATTACTATTCTATATATAAGATGTATATGGATGTTTATGGAGAGAAGGGACATAAAATGAAATAGATTCGAAGGTACGGGAGAGGGCTGGGATAGATGACAGATTTGTTAGGACGAAATGTAAATGCACGTTATAAAACGGGATGGATAATAAAGAGAAGGGACGGGATGGATCGGGAAGAGACTGAACAGGCGGATGAGACGGGATTGAGCCGGACAGTGGGATAGCTACGTCAAGTTTAGGCATACAAGAGTTTATACGGAAAACAACATGTATTTGGTGTGGAGTGGAATCAAAAAATATATGCACCCAGGCGAAGCTGGGTCGGGCCGCTAGTATTAGTATATATTTAATTAATTTGTATGTAATGCTATTAGTGTTTGATGTTTCGACAACGTCTTAATATTTGTGTCTACCATAGACTATGAAATCATAGATAAGAGTGTCGTTAAACTTTGCATCGTATTTGGATTCACGAAACAAGATGACTCTATTAATTTATTTAATGAAGTAGTGAATAAATGAAGTAACTCTTATTGTTATTTTTATAAGCAGTAAAGTAAAAACTTCAGTACTCTTCTTACCGTACCTTACGTACCTTCATCTACGTAAAATATGAATTCAAAAATCCTATCCTCCAAACAATGGCTGTTGTCGCGGCGCGTTCATTTGTTTTCACATTGGGCCACTTCAATCAAACTAAATCGGAGTATATCGGATTTAATTTCCCGAGCGGACGATGGAACAAACGGTGGTTGAGTGACGTGCGCAGGTGGTGACGTCACGGCGTGGTGTGAAATGGGACAGGGGACGTGGGGACTTCGTGCACTCAACAGCCAAGCTGAAAGAACCGTCTCGTGTGTAGATGCATTGCTGACGGGACAGACTGTATGACTAATGTAGAGGAATGGAATGCTTTTAAACTAAAGTTGTCCTTGTGCAGTTCATAAAATACATATATGAGTTTTTGGGTTCCTTTGTTTGCAGACTCTAGTTATTTCATAAAATTGCATGGTTTATTGCTTTAATTTCTAATGTATACAAAACTCAATTTCCTACGTAAAGTTCATATTGATACAAAAAATAATTAACTCATTATAATTTTCGCTGAAAATACACTTACATAGATGATATTAAAATTAGTTCTGTACTTGGGAGAACAAATTAAATCACCTCGCTCGAGGTTGGTGCTACTTGAAAAAATTGGTAAAAAGTAGGCAATTTATTGAACTAAAACCCGTCACATACTGGGAGACAGCTGTCGATACCAATTCGAAAACATCTAGATATAAAATTACTAAATGAAGTCATTTAATATCTACCATACATATTAGTTAGTAGGCATTATTATATCTAGTACATGTACATTAAACACACCTATATCACCCAAGTAATTTCAAAACGAAACAACATTTCAAAACTATAATTTTATTTAACACTTAAATATTTTACAAAAGTTTTTCATTTAATCGCCCACTTACAGCGTGTGCTTTATAATGAAAGCATTTTACTGTGAAACTGTTTTGTGCAAAGTAATTTATATTTTAAATTGTATTCTAGAACAATAGTTAACTCAAAAATGTTTATTTCGTTTTTAAATTATACAATTTTGTTATACATTAATGTAAATAAGTAAAGCGATACAGTGCGCAGTATTGTTTATGAAATAAAATAAAGTTGCTGAGTGGGACGAAAGGACAAAGTTCAGACGTGTTTTAAAAGCAAAAAACAATAAAACTGGAACGTGGGTGAAACGTTATATTCTATCATTGAAATACTGCACATTTGAGAAGGTTCTGTTTTTTAAAATGATATAGTATTTAAAAAAAGAACTGTAACTGGTGTGTCATATTCGGCATTGTTGATTATATTTTATTGCATAGGCCTGCAAACGAGCAAACACATCATCTGATGAACATTACCAACGTTTGGACTATGGATGTGTTGCCAACCTACGAAATCGGGAAGAGAAGGAAAAAAAATAGGAAAAGCGGTATTAGGCATCCGGCAATCTCACTCACCGAACGAAATGCGAGGACAAAACTGACGCCTCATGTCGATTTTCTGTGAGATTTTGGTACCGTCCCGGATGAGCCTGGCCATTCATACTGAGTCATGACTGACAACAGCATATCTCTACAATTTCCAAAATCATATGTGTATAGAAGTGAAATACATAATATTTTTAAAATAGCCCTCAGTACTATAACTTAAAAGCCATTCAATTTTTTTATATAAATATTTGAGAGAAAGAAAAACTCCGGTAATATTTCATAATGGACATTAAAAGAAGTTTGAAACTAGTCGTAAATCCTTTTTACGATTGGGCCGGACCCTGAATCAAGACGATAACTGATGGTCGAGCAATAAACGGTACCGAAAAAATACTACTAGGTTTGAAAGGTATAAACATTAAACAGTAAACATGAGAAAGAAAATATTGAAATAAAACTAAAGTTACACTGACAGTTACCGGGCGGATGACTAAAACCTCAGTCCGCCGCCCCATGATCACGAAAGCTGTAAAGTAATTGAAACGTCGGGTAGCGTCGGTTTGTCAAAAAATATAAAAAGTAAACCAAATACGCGATAAAATCCGTGAGAAAAAATGGTAATATTTCAACACAGTCCGTTGAAAAGACAGTAACAGTCGCGTAAACCTAAGAGACCATCATTAAAAATAATTATATAAACCACTAAGCAGTACATATGTATGACTATAGCTTTTTTGACTAAGTATTTATTTTTGAATTCGTTCCAGCCTCCAGGCCCATTTTAATCTCTACGAAAATAGACCATATTAATTATTATTATTTTCATACAACTCGGCAGGCGGAATTTTAGGGCACTCGGACTAAGATCCCGTCGTCATCTTTTCACAGATTTTTTATAGACTAAACTTAATCTAGACTGTTACAAAAATAACCTCAGCAAACTGTAAGTGGTAGAAACGGCATTTAAACTACCTTTTTCCGACACAAGAATAAACTTAGTTCCTAAAAGGCCAAACAGCGAATACCATATCAGCTAATATTATAAAACAACAATAGATCGAAACACCCTGCAACGCTATAACACTCCGAGATGTAAACAAATATGTGGTCAATAAAACTAGTGAAATATTGCCGGAACAAGTTGTCTACACGCACAGACACGCAATACGGCAACAAATTTTAGATAGATAGATAGATAACACTTTATTGTTCACCACATATTACATACAAGTAAACAGTTTACATTTTTTGAAATAGTGTAACAACTGGCGGTCTTATCGCTATTAGCGATCTCTTCCAGACAACCAAACGTACGATGGATCATCCGTTATATAAGATTATATGTAATGTGGGGGAGACTGAAAACCTAACAAATAAGAATATATGTACATTATAAATGCAAGGGTAACAAATATTATATATACCTAATCCTAATCAATAAAGTTTTAATGAACAAAAGAAAAAATAAAAAAAATAAAAAAAAAAATGTATCTATTGAACCAGTGGAAACGAACGTTCTGGACCAGCTTCTCGTTGAATACCTTTCATATACACCTATATTTTGTTTATACAAAATGATGCAAGATTTTGGACCATCACTCTTTAATACGGATTGAAAACGCTCGTCGACGCATGTATTAATTCTACTCGTAATTGTATCGGTATTTTTCACAATACTTGGTCCCTCTTTAGACTTTCTAGAAGTTTATTTTATTGATTACTTTTATCAAAATCACCACAGCCATAAGTCATAACAATTTTGGAGGGACCTACAAAGATTACCAGAGCGCCCTAAATCTAATGTGTCTCAGTAAATACATAGTACAAAAAACGGAAATTAAATTGAAACAAGAAACATTGAAAATCTACATTCACAACACATAGAACAACCAAATATCTTTATGATAAACAGTCAAAGCAAAGTCTAATCTGATATGAATCGTAAGCAAAGCTACAATGTTCGGAAAACGTAAAACTATTGAAGTTTAATTAATAAACATTCCAAACATTATATTTGTATTTCATAATCGAATTACAGAAAATCACATCATACCAAGAAAGAAAACAGAAACCGCCCGTAATTGATAACTATACGAAGAAACAAAACAGCACAAAAACAACTGCCACTAGTTACGCCATACAATAAAATATACGTATTCGCTCATAAACCTACGTCAAGACACAAAGAAAACACAAAAAATAAGTAGAAAAAGCGAGACCGATTCGGTACAATCTGGACTTTCCTCATACCGTTTGAGTATTATGACGCAGGATAAGCGCAATATACGACTGTAAACCTTTCAGAGCAATAGCAGTTGCTTCAAAGGTTTTTATGACGTTTGTACGTAGGCAACATTTTGTACGTGACAGCGATGTGGAACAATTTGCTAGCCGCGTATTTTTTTATACCCTCGACAAAACTACAATGCAGTTGAGGGGAATCCTAATCCCAATAGAGAATATACCTATACGAAATTGCAATCTTTCATCGCTCTACATAATAGGGATTCTGATCTATATTCATATTGTTTTGCGTACAGACATAAAGACAAAAATTCCTTTTTGTGATATATACAACAAAATGGATTCAGATACCCTATTAGGCCAACTTGATTGTGTTCGAATATAACTCGAATCTTAAACGTCACTCATGTACGTGATTCCTTATAACTGGTCCTTAATATGTATACCGCTGTCTTATTTATCTTTCCTCCTTACAATAATTGCTTTTTATGTTTATTGAGTGGTGAAAAACTAATGACTCTACTGTACTTAGTACTATTACCATTAGTTGTAATGCCATCGAGGCGGAATAAAAAAAATAATATATTCAGTAAACGTATTCCATGTACTACAAACGTTGGTTATTAGTTTTTGGTTTTTGCCGTTATAAATGACAGAATGGCCGTCAGACATAATGTCTGGCTGGCTATTAGTTGCGGGTGTAAGCTGACAGAATGGTGTTTTATTTCAGCGATTCTGCGATGTAATTTGTGGACTCGCGCGGATTCCATTGTATGCGGTTTACATTTGTGTGTGAATGTTTTGTTTAATTAATGTAAAGTTTTATTACCGTACGTGAAATATTGTGTTCAAAGATTTATTAGTCAGTTTATGCGTGGGACTACTGTTTTAGATCGATGGAGTTCTAAATGCTTCAGCCTCGTTGTCTATGATATGCAAACCAAAGTGCCAGTACCCTTTAAATAATGCTACGAAAAAGAGCCACAATACCGTTGGATAATTTGATAAATATAATCATATACTGGCTTCTAATCCAATAATTTTAAACACCGAAAGGATGGCGGCAAATTGTTACTGAGATATTACAACAGGATAGGTATATTAAAAACCCAGGATATAAACTAACGGCCTATAAATACTTAATAACAAGTTAAATCACCAAAATATAAATGCACAACAAATATTAGACAATACAAAGAAAAACTAGTCCATAATAATAAAAGGTAGACAAACTGTGGTTAGCATCGTATTACTTATTATCAATTAATTCTATCAAAGTCCTTTACTTCATCTATCTCTCTATATTAACGTGGTATTATCATTATCAAAGTATATATTTCCATAGACATTTAGCTTCAATCATCTCCATAAGGAGTACAATGTCAAGGGTTGGCTCTGCACGCGATCGCGTGTTCGAATTTTGAATTCTCAGCGGCGCCAAAACCACGCCTGTTGCCACCCACCCTCCGTGAACTTCGCACGATTTTATTTCCTCGGAATAAGATAGCTTTAGTTATCTTTATTGAGATTTCAAATCGTTTTCTGCGATCGAGAATTGGTAATACTGTAATGGTAGGACTTAATAAACGATCTTGATCATTATCAAAGATTAATGTGAAAATGGACCAATCAGGATTTTCGGCACGGCCACATTTAACTTACCTTAATTGCCTTATTTTTGGCATCAATCTTTAGATGAATTATATAGAATGCTTAGATTAGAATCATTGATCAATTTCCTAAAACCTATTGCTCGTATGATTGTACGCATAGTGGCTTGAATAAAAAGTACAATATAGTTAATTCTGAAAATAAAGTTTTATTATTCCTGTGTTTTGCATTTTGATCATAAACAAACACTTAAAATAAAATAAATATGTACATAGATATTCATACCTTGCTGACTGCTGTACAAGAAGAATAAACTTTTTGAAGCCTGGAGCAAAAAATAATTTAATTATCTTAAAAGTGTGCTGAGTATAACAACTCCTCCACTTTGTTTAATAACAAACGAAAAAAGTCGTAAAGCAAATTAAAAAAAAACTAAGCGAATCTCCACAAGATTTTAAAAATACTAAGGAGAATTCCCAAGAGTTGTCCTAGAAAGTATTAAGTAAATTTTTCCTGAAGCCACTCAGTAACGTGTAAGTAGATAGTTCACTCCACAATCTTGACTCACTGCCAATTCACTTCCACATCGCTTAGGAAATAATGAAGCTAATAACAGATATGACAGCGCAACCGTTTGTGCTTAGTGCGAACGGTGCCTTTATAGAGAAAGTTTTGCGATTTATTGATCATCGCTTCGAGTACAATTGTATGTTAGTTCCACTGTTATTATTACGGGTACAATAATAATATAAGTAGATAATGATCCTGCTTACTATTAAAGTTTTGCTGAGAATCAATCTTTGATTTATTTTATTTTGTCTTCATAAGTCCAATTGACGCGTAAGCGCCTCATCTAATATTTATCATCCGAAATCCATTAAAACTCAGGATCATAAATTCTGAATCTGTGTGAATTCTAAATGTGCATATTAAATTTCAAAATAAAATAAATTTAAAGAAAACAGGGCATTTGACAGTTGTTTAAATTTTGAAACTTCTACATTATATTTGGCTCTAATATTACATTAAATCATCGTTCAAATTAAGAACACCGACCGATTTTTGTTCTTTTTATTTTGTAAAAGCCATGATAATACTAAAATAATACCAGCCAGCTACCCTCATAAGTTCCAGCAAAGATATGATTTTACGATAAGCTGACGCAACCCTTTCTTTACTTTATCTTGTGACCTAAGTGACTCAGTCAGCATTAAGCCCTGGTCTGTCGAAGCTACGCACAGCGTTGCGTTGCGCGGAATGCGGTGTCAAACTCGGTTTTGTATGAAAAACATTGACATTTACATGACGTTCCGCCGGAGTATGCGTCAGCCAGCGTCTGCGGTAAGGGGTCAACCGGGTGACGGGTAGACTGGTCTTTGGTACTGTCACAGTATGCGTCGGTGTAGAGGGGCAAGTGTGGTGAAGTGCGGGGCGGATACACCGCACAACGTGCCGTCGTTCTCATCATTTCGTCGCGGTAAGCGTACTTGCGTAATGGATTTATTTGAGGACAATATTTCTATCAATTTTCGTTTGGTTTAACTTTTGTTTAGGCTGTGGCGCGTCCATCGACTATGTACTGCCGCGCAGTACGTTGAATACAGTTCACGTGCGTTTCCAATGACAATGGCGCAATATAAAATCACGAAGGGATACAACTTTAAAACCTTGCGTTGGTAAAAAAAATTACAGTTAAAAAGTAGAAATAATTAGAATATAATAAGTATATGATTATAAAATGGAGTCAATTACATTTATTTTATTGTTATAAAAATGGCATACGGAACTGTATGTTAATTGTTCTAAGTACCTAGTACTTAAAATATAGCAACGGAATTAGTTCCCAACTGATCAGGGTACAATTGGAGTATGATTGGAGACGATTTATTAGTAAGTAGGTATCTATATAAATTCAGTCTTTATCCGTATTCGCAGGGCACTTTATCAGCCCATATACGTCTCACTGCAGAGCACCGGTCTCCTCTACAATCGAGAATACGATTGAGAGTGGTTAGGCCATACTATAGTCCACTGCGCTAGCTGGCCTTATCCCTATATGTGCATAGAAAGAAATACAAACAACAAACCCAATAAAAACATCAATCGTTTAAGTGCACCCGCTTTTTATATGAGTTGTGTATCAGCCCATATACATACATTCGATACATAATGGTTGTATATTATCGTCGTAGTTATTTACAAAATCCACCTGCAAGATCTACTACAAGAGAACTATCGCCATTCGACACAATTAGCACCACTCTCCTAGCACCTAGAGAGCATCATGTTACGATATGGTGCAATCTTAAATATGTAGTTCCTCAATGTAGTATTAAGTTCTGTGTTTTCCCCGTTTTTCCATTCTCACTCCATCAGAACCACCTCTATGTATATTGTAATTTATGCTACTTACACCTATGCATATATATTTTGAGCTCTCTATTATGAATTCTGTTAAATACTAAAATAAAATTATTATTGTAAAAATTGTCTATCAGTATTGTTCCAGGTTTTGCTTGTGAAAATTTTATAGGAAAATAATTTAACCGTTATGTAATTTACTTTTACCCAATTACAGTACGATCAATAACGATAATTTAAGAATGGATATCTAAATAAATCCAGTGAAATTTAATTTGATCGAACAATAAGTTGTTTAGGTGAAAAAAGATGTATACAGCAGACGCGTATTTCATTAGAATGATACGAACCACTTTTATCACATATCAATATTGCGTAAATCATCTCGTAAACATATATACCCAGTCTTTTTAAAATGACGCACAAACATTTTTTTAAAGAAATTATATATATTTTCGAACATAAATGATTGTTATTTGTTGTCATGGAAATTCAAGAAAACTTCAATGCGAAATTGTCATAGTAACGTTGGTTGTCAATGAAAAGTTCTGCTATTGGTCAACGGTTTTACGCACAGAGTAAAACCTATATGAACCACCTTTTTTGTTATGTGAACTACGTTGTATGACGTCACGACGTTGCCGCTTACCGCAGTGCCGCGCGTATCCTTCGACAGACCAGGCCTTTACTCGCCGTCAGAATGTGGATGGCAGATAGATTGAAACCATATTTCTTCCCTTATAAAAGTGGTTTCAGACTGACACTGATCATATTTAAAGAATTGTTGGTGAAGGTAAGATTTGAATTGGGTTAAGAGATTGATGTCTAAGAAAAGGTTATGTATCGCTACCTTTTTTACATACGTTCGTCTAGACTCTGGGTTATTTTGTAGATGTGTTTTATATTGTTTTCTCTTTATCGCAACATTTGTGTGTTTACTTCATCCATCATAAACTATTCTTCTTTTAAAGTTACAGCCATAAATAATGTACAAGTATGTACTTTTGCTATACGATTAGAAAACAATCTTGGCATACCCTTAATATAATTATTGTATTACGAATATATACATCAAAATAGATGTAATAAGAAAATAATATAACAAAAATATTGCACAATCCCGTTCTAATGCAATTACCAAATAATACTTTTCCTTTGCTATCCCGACTTATTGGCAGTGCAAACAACGAACACCTTTTGTGATGATTGTTCCAATTATGTTTCGCTTGTGAAAACATTTTTCCTGCGAGCGCGGATGAGTGAACTGGGGAAAGGTGCAAAGTCCGGAAGGAAACTCTCACACAAATCATGCGATATACCTCAGTACAGCCCCAATCAATTATTATAGCGGTATACTATCGACGTCACGTATTTTAAATAAAATGTACTTTACATTTCTTTTGCTTACTTTTGCTGCCGATTTATTGTTAGTAAAACAACCAACAACTTTTATGATGATTGTTCCAATTATGTTACGCTTGTGAAAACATTTTTCCTGCGAGCGCGGATGAGTAAACTGGGGAAAGGTGCAAAGTCCGGAAGGAAACTCTCACACAAATCATGCGATATACCTCAGTACAGCCCCAATCAATTATTATAGCGGTATACTATCGACGTCACGTATTTTAAATAAAATGTACTTTACATTTCTTTTGCTTACTTTTGCTGCCGATTTATTGTTAGTAAAACAACCAACAACTTTTATGATGATTGTTCCAATTATGTTACGCTTGTGAAAACATTTTTCCTGCGAGCGCGGATGAGTAAACTGGGGAAAGGTGCAAAGTCCGGAAGGAAACTCTCACACAAATCATGCGATATACCTCAGTACAGCCCCAATCAATTATTATAGCGGTATACTATCGACGTCACGTATTTTAAATAAAATGTACTTTACATTTCTTTTGCTTACTTTTGCTGCCGATTTATTGTTAGTAAAACAACCAACAACTTTTATGATGATTGTTCTAATTATGTTCCGCTTGTGAAAACATTTTCCTGTAAGCGCGGATGAGTGAGCTGGGGAGAGGTGCAAAGTCCGGAAGGAAACTCTCACACAAATCATGCGATATGCCTCACTACAGCCCCTACCAATTACTTTATCGATATATTATCGACAGTTGTATATTTCGGTATAAATCTTTTGTTTGTTTTTATTAATTCTTTTGACACTTGAGTAGAGTTCTCCTCATATTTAATGGGACGTTAAAGTAAAAGAGATATTAGAAAAAAGAATTGAAAAATTTAAACCGAAATTTAAAGTGAACGTTTTAAATAGTCTCTAAATTTAATATAATTGATTGCATATTCTTCAATTAATGAGTAATCAAAAACAGGTAGCTTTGCCCGAAATATTGAACTATTTCGTCATATATTTCGCGACCCGTGGTAAGAGCATCAAAGTATCTTAAACAATAACTAATAACCAAAGCTACCTGGAGGAAAAAGTAAACAATGAGGAGAAATGTTTTAGCAACACCGACTGCCGCAGGAAAATATATTGATATTGCGTCTATTGTGGCGCCACTCACGTTGTCATTACGGAAAATATTTTCTATTATAACAAGAAACTTTTTGCTCACAATATAGATCGAGCCTCTATTCTTTATACTCTTTATCGACAATGTCGCGAAGTTAATAAAAATAATACTCATAGACAATGAACATCCGTGGTTATCGGTGATGCAAATAGTTCAGCTTATGTTTTCCTTATGCTTTTATATAGGTAACAGGAAATTGTTGGATACAGGAGGCTATACTCTATATTTACTTTTAATTTCACTGGTAGAAGATGTATCATTTGTGAGAGGCCGCCTGAGTAGCTACCCTAATAATATGTCTATTTCTCCCGCCAAACAGCAATGTAAATGCATTGTTTCGCATTGAAGGATATTATAGCCAGTAAAAAATTACTTTCCAATTCGGACCAGTAGTTGCTAAAGTAAGCGACTTTAAAGAAACAACCAAACTCAAGAACCTTTATAAGTATAGATTTTGTATGCTTCATATTCCTTACAAGCTGCAATTTACCATTACCTTAATAAAACAGGTGTATTGGACCACAATAAATCGGTGAGCAAATATGTGTATAGCTGCAGAATGTTTGCAATTACTTACTGTCAGAGAATGCATATTCAAAATTATACGCCGGACGTGCCGGGTAGAAAATACATCTTCATATCCACAATATTCAAATTGCAAGGATATTGCAGAAATTTCAATAATTATTTGCATACTTTTGTAATTCTAATAACAAACCTCAGTATTAACCATTACTGTTCAGACTATCAGCTATCATTGGGACACTTACGCCTAAAAACTCAGACGCCATATAAATATTAAGTTGCATTAAGCCCCGTCTTTTTTCTATCTATGTTTTAATCGTTTTGTATACCTGGTTTTTCTCGTTACAATTATTAAACATACGACCATGTAAGAAACCATTTGAAATTATCATAAATACTTATGGCAGGATTTCCTGAGACCTAAACAACATATTATTTCCTTAAAAATCTCGTATTACAATTTTTTCAACTATGCCATATTCAAGCGCCCCTGTATTTACAATTATAAAATCCAGAACCAAAAAATAATAACAATTCATTATCTTCGAAATAATCTGAATATCTGCATAATTTTATGTATTTTTTTATCATTTTTTATTTTTATCACTCATCAAACTCTTGATTGTAAATGGGCTCCTGAGCTCCAATGGGATCCATCCATCATTCAGCCGAAGGAAGTTCACTGCTAAACATAGGCCTCTGCCAATGATTTTCACTGTGACCTGTTGGAGATAGCCTGCACCCATCCACCAGGTTGTCTGACCACCTTGTGTGTGCCTATGCTGTGCTTTCCGCTACGTGACCTCCATTCGAAATTTGGAAATGGGATACATGATTTTGATTATTTTTATATGCAAATAGATTTCCATAACAACAATTTTTAAGCCAACAAATATAATAGTTGGTATAATGCGGCATATTTGGCCGAAGTGCATTCGTAACGACCCTGTTGAGGCTTGGCGGCGCTCCAGAAAATAATGTCAGTCGAAATAAAGCCCGACCCTCAGGTGGGAATCGGCTGGCATTCCGAGGCGGAGCTTTTATCTGACGTAATCTCACTTTATTCAATAAATATGGTATTTGATGTGCAGACTATATACGATAATATTCATAAATTATTGTACTACATTTTTATTATCCTGGCTTTGGATAACTTTACTTTGGATCAAACATTTTGTATATTTATATGGATTCTTGGAACAACGAATAAAATAAAACTTTTCTATATAACTACAATTCGTGGCTTTTCAAACAATAACTAAATAAACCAATTAAAATCATTTTGGTTTATTCTCTATAATATTATTATGGGTACATTATACCACTGTTATAACAATAATATTTTCTTTAATCATATTTGTTTTATGCGTAAAATCACACATAGACAAGTAGGCACTAGTAACAACCTGATAATTTTCTTTTGCCATTTTTTATCCATTCAATTACTCTGCGAATATTGTTATACTTAAACCTCAGAATAAAAACAACCCATTCGCTTTGCATTTTAAGATTGGTAAGCATAAGTTTTCAGCGAACAGCCGAAAATCTATACACATTAGTATTCCGATGGAGATGTTCGCGCCAAGCCCGAGTGACTAAAGACGAGGCAAACTGAAAGCGGCGGCACTCATCAAATATGGACAGATCGGGCTGAATAAATCGTTCGTTAAATCAAACGTCCACGCCTCAAATAGGTTTTGTGCGAGTAATGTTACTTTTGGGTTTTCAGCATGACTTTTATAAGCACCTGCTGCCTAGGTCTGTATTCACGGCAATTGGAGCTGAAATTTTAACGTACATGCGGCGGCCTGCTAATTATTATCTATACCAATATTACAAAGCTGCAGAGTTTGTTTGTTTGAACGCGCTAATCTCTGGAACTACTGGTCCGATTTGAATGATTCTTTCAGTGTTGGGTAGTCCATTTATCGAGGAAGGCTATATATTATCATGTTATGACCTTATAGGAGGAAAGCAGTAGTGATATTTCTAGCAAATACGAGGAAATTTTGTTCGTTTTTCGTGGTCCGATTGGTCGATATTTTAAACTGATAGTCAGAATTAAACATTTTGACCGCCATTTTAAAACGTGTATGTACCCGGCTGGAGCCGGACCCGACCGCTAGTTACTTATATACTTTGAGATAAATTCTAGATTACTTAATTTTTCCAGCTTTCTGTATGCATAGGAGAGTGGCTAAAGATATCATATTTTGATCACAAAGAATGACTAAATTATAACAAATACGAATCCGAATACGAACGAAATAGTTTCACGTGCACCACTTAAAATATTTATAACACCTCTACCTAGTAAATGAATCCCCACCTAATTCCGCGAAGGAACTACACTCATAAATCTCCATAGGTTCGGGTTCCCAAAGCCCAACAAAGCAGTAAAGACGATAAAATAATTTCATTTCTCTAATATTTCAATTTTTCTGGCACTTCTTACTTTCTTGGGAACATTCCAGGGGCGTATTTACGACTGTGGGGCGTGACCCAAAAAGTTTCAGAAGTGCGTAATGTGGTAGTAAGCGGGATGGAGTCAGAGATCCCTAATTGATATCTATGGTGTTCTTATCCTACTTGGCAGGAGTTCAAAACATTATGTTAACCTAAGTAGGTAAATCACGCAGAATAACACAAGAGTTATTTTTCTGCTTTTAAGAATAGCTTAATTTCAGTGCCAGTAATTATATGGATATAACGACAGACTGGACTACGCAATCACCACTAAAATCATTTGTGTTCAATAAAGTAATGTGCACTAGGCCAGCGTGGTGGACTATATGGCCTAACCACTCTCAATCGTATTCTCGATTGTAGAGGAGGCCCCTGCCCTACAGTGGGACGTATATGGGCTGATACAAATACAGATACAGAAAGTAAGTAAGAATTGACTTGACAATGTGACTTTAAATACCAAGCTTGAGGCTGTGGGATAAAAAATTCCCAAACAATTAGCAACTTATCAAAAATAAAATAAATATGAGTTATTAATAATAAATCTTAATATTTACCTACACTAAAAGAAAATATACCCTATGTAGTACACTAAAAAATCCTATCCTTTCTCAATCACAGGAAACATTACATACAAACATAGGGATGTTTCTTAGTACTGTAAGTATAAATGGGTGAATTCAACCTACATAGGACGAAGAAATTTCGGTAAATCTAGAATGATACACAAAACAAAGGAATTTGACCTCATATGATATTAAAATATTCAGCGGTGCGAGTATAAAATGGCGTGAATGTTGCTGAATAGCTCGCGGTGTCACATCATTCATCGTAGTATGCACGCGCTCTGCCAATATCCTGTGAGACACCAGTTCTCAACTTTTTTTGTTTTAATATTAAGGCAATTCACATAATTGAATAGAGATTTCACTTTACCTATATGTGTTGTCTTCGATTATTAATGACTTTTAAATAAGTGACCTAACTATTGAATAGTATTGCAAATAAATCATAATTTATTTAAGTAATTTACTTAAATATTATTAGAAATTATTCAATGATGAATGTTGAATAATTAAGCAACCGATAATTTTCTTATAAAATATGTAGGTACATCTGTACTATTTTTTCAAAAACTGTACAACGCTTACCAATCATGTTATTTTCCGACTTGAAATTTAACTATAATTAAAACAATATGTCCTATAAATAAATAAACTGTTCATTCATTTATAATAACAATGTCCAGTCTTTTATGCTCCCGTGTAGGATATTTGCAATTTTGAGAAGCTTTGCATTAAAACGAGTGTGGACGCCGGAAATTATTCGCGCACTACATTCTCATACATTCTCGTCCTGGCTGCATACAGTGAATAAATAATTACAGCATAACATAGTCTTTATTTTGCTTTGGCGACGAAACTTTACCACATACAATGAATTATTTATGTCCTCACCGTGAATACCGAAATGTGTTCGTAACAGCATTATGTTTTAAAATAAGGTTATAATAACATTAATAACTGACTTTATTTCGTGTATAAAGTATAAAATTAACATTATAAGGAGATGGCACATACATAACTTTATTTCGCATTACTTTGTGCTGAACAAAAATTTATTCAAGAATGCGCTGGATAGATGTCGCTATTTGAAATTGGTATTTTACTTTACGATTTTAACTCCGTTTGGCGAGTTTTATCTTATAATACGTAAAGAAGCTTTGAACAAGAAAGGGCCATCCAAAATATACTAAAGTATAAAATAAATTTACAGCCTCCGTGGTGCAGTTGGTTAGACGCCAGCTATGAATCGAGAGGCCGCGGGTTCGATCCCCGCACCGAAAAAAATATATGTGTGATCCATAGGTATTTGTTTCCGGTCTGGGTGTTTGTGAGACCGAAAAGTCTCTCGTAGTTCCTGATACCCACGACACAAGACTCGATCTTAGTGTGGGGTCAGTGCTATGTATGTAACTCTTCAGTTATTTATTTATTTTAATCACTTACATTTTCTAATAAAGAAGGTAAATCTAAAACGAGTCCTGTCAAAAGTTTTCGCTCTCATTTCACGGTACAGTGGTGACTGAGCCCGTAGCGTCCTATTTACACCGCGTCACAAATATACGACCCCCGCGACCCCGGCGACCCCCTGACTCCCGCGACTCCCTGACCCCCCGACGCCAGACCACCGACCGCCGCCCTTAGCGCTTGAGCCCTGTAATTACTACCTTGTCACCACTTCGGTTAATTCCTAATGGCAAGTCTAATTCTCTCTCCGGAATGTCGGGAATGTGAACGCGGAATATTTTATAAGCCCCGAAATTGGTTTTTACGGAAATATGTTATTTTAGAATAAATTTATATTTTTTTTTATTTAATAATTAATATAAGCATATCACAAGAGTTATTTGCTTTAAATTCGATTATAAATATGCTTTCGCATTCGTTCGAAACTTTTTGTCTATTGTTAGTTCGATGAAAAGTATTTCATACATAATTAAAATAATTTACAAAGTATGTGGTGGCGTGTCAGTGAGACGCGGACCTACATTATCACGGTGGTCACAGGTTCAAATCCCACGGCAACCATCTGACATTTAGGAGTCATGTGTGTATTGATAGTCAAACAACTCGTACATTAACGGTAACGAAAACATCGAGAGAAAACCTACATGACATAGCGGTTTGATTTGATATAATATGTAAACCATACTAACCCGCACAAGGCAAGCTAAGTGAACTTAACATATAGCCTAACCCCTATTAAGCGTACGCTCGATTGTAAAGCAGCCCCGTGCTCTGCAATGGGACTTATATAGGCCGATACATAATTTACGTATTTACCACATTGATTCTGAATTTTCACCGACAATGTGTCAGAAAAGAATATGTGTAGATATTCCCGAACGAAGCTGTATGCAGCTCGTCGGACAACCTCCAATGCTTTACTGCCACTCCATATGGGCATTGTTGCAAGAAATAGTTACCATTGAAGCCACAGGACAGAATAGCAACTGAAAATTGCTTGTTACTGCTCTAACGGCAATTTCTCCGTACATACTGACCGACTGTTGCCAACATCCGACGTGAACGGTTTTCGGAACGCGCTGAATACTGCGGGAATTTTGCATACTGTTAAAAGGATTTTCGTATAGCTGAAAGTAGGCAACAATTTTCGCGGTTAAGCTGACAGCATTTCGGAGCGTCGGCAAGATTTGTAGCTTTAATATGGGATCCTTAATGTCTTTTGATATAAGGTTGGAATTTGAAGGATAATGTTTTAGCGTATATTTAAGGATTATTAACACTTATGCGGTGTTTTGGATGTAGCTGACTAATATGAAGTCTTATAGTCTGGTCCTTTCCATAAAGATTAATGTTAGGTAGATGGCCGATCATTAAATCTGTATCAGCCCATATACGTCCCACTGTAGGGCACGGGCCTACTCTACAATCGAGAGAACGATTGAGAGTGGTTAGGCCATATAGTCCACCACGCTGGCCTAGTGCGGGTTGGCGGACTTGCATACCATGGAATTTCTTATAAATGGCTGTGGTATACAGGTTTCCTCACGATGTTTTCCTTCACCGTTTTAGTGCGTGGTGATTGACTATCAATACACACATGACTGCGAAAAGTCAGAGGTGTGCCCTGGGATTCGAACCCGCGACCACCGTGAATATGTTGACAGCCGCGTCTAGTCCGTTTACCAACAGGCCACCACGCACTTTTATCATCATGATCATTAAATAATAACCCAAATTCTTAATGTTGCAAAACATGAACAAAAGTTATGTTGCGCTTCCCTAAGGTTTTTTTTATAGCAATAAATGACTAAACAAGCATGCCATCTGCATGATGCCAAGTGATAAGACCGCTCACGATAAGTAGCAAAGCCAAACAATACCTTGAATCACAAAGCAATGCTTGGCATTCCACTGCGCTCGCCATCCTGAGACATAAGATGTTAAGTCTCAAAACGTCCCGTAGTATCTATAGATACAATGTCCTTCAAACCGAAACACATTAATACGGCTTTTTGGCGTAAACTTAAACCCTAGATAAGTAGATGAAAATTATTTCTAACGGTTTTGACATAAGCCGATTCCTATGACACTAATGCCACCCACAGATTACAGAGTTACTTTCTATCCTAGATAAGTTGTCTACCATATCATCATATTCAGACGATTTCCAGTCCCGGAGATTTTTCGTTTGTCTTCCGGGACGAAATTCTTCGTTTTCAACATATTTTCTTCCCATAAACCCAAAATAAACGGTATTCGTGTAAATCCTAGCAACCTTATCTTCCATAGTGAGTTAGCTCTAAAATTTCAGAATAAACTAGGTCAAAATTGGAAGTAATATTTCCAACAGATTGGAATACGCTCGAGTTTTCTAAAAAAAACACTATGACAAAAGACTAAAAGTTTCGAGGTGAACACCGGTGTATTTTATGGCAGCTCGGAAAAATTCAAAGCGAATTTTTTTCACACACATAAAGATCTTATTGCAGAGGTTTGAATCGGCGACAAATCTATACAGAGTGCCGTCGAGATTGCATTCACTCACTTCAACGCGTCCAATAGGGCCGTAGTTAAATATTACTGACGGGGGATTCGACCTCCCACAGTAAAATAGTTCTTAGCTAACCTGCTCTTTCTTTTTTGACAGAATGTGGACAACCAATCGTTAGATTCTACAACGACAATCCCACTTACGTATTTTCACTTATTTATTTTTAACAACACATTACTAAAATGGGCATAAATTTCACTCATTGTGAATTAATCAACCTAACAGCCGAATATTATATCTCATATCATCATCATCATCTCAGCCACAGGGAGTCCACTGCTGAACATAGGCCTCCCCCAAATAATACTTATATTTAATTTAATAATAGTTTAAAAGAAAAAAATCCTCTCAAAAATATTGAGCAACCATTTTTTAAAACAAAATTAAATATTCACCGTATATCAGCATCCTTCATTCGTACCTGGTGTTCCCGCGCCCGATTATCCGCTATGAGATTTGTTTGAAATTGAATTTGGGCGTAGTCTTTCACGATCAATCCAGTGCGAGTAAATTGCTGCATCGCTACATCGCTGCATCACTAAGCCACTACAAACTTCGTATATTTCGTCAAGAACTGACAGTTCGGACTGCAGTGTCCGTCCGCTTGCTGAAAATCACTCCTGCTCACAATATTTCAGCTTTTGTAACAGCGTTTAGAGTTTAAACAGTAAATTGGCTGTTATTAGAAACTTTTCCTCCCACACAACAAACTCTGCACGCAATGAATTGACACTGAACAAGTATTTGGACTTATATTGACAATAAGAAGATAGCTAAGCTAGCAAGAACCTGAAGTTTTGAAATTATTATCTACTAGCGGCCCGGTCCAGCTTCGACCGGGTACAAATAGATTTCTGTACAATAATATGTACGTATTATATAGGTACATATAAACCTTTCTCTTGAATCAGTCTATCTATTAAAAAAACCGCATCAAAATCCGTTGCGTAGTTTTAAAGATTTAAGCATACAAAGGGACATAGGGACAGAGAAAGCGACTTTGTTTTATACTATGTAGTGATAAGAAAAGATGGAAAGAAAAGATTGAGCTACGGTTCTTATATAAAGAATTGTATGTATCAGCCTATATTCGTCCCACTGTAGAGCACGGGCCTCCACTACAAAATTTAACAACCGCATAAAACCAGAGTTCTCATTTTATGTTTATAGATACATTCACTAAATTAAAAATTTAAATGCTTTAAATCTTGCCCTTTCGTTTCGAAAGTAAAAGTTCCAGATACTTAATCCGATTTTATAGTTGACATGCCTTAATACGCAGCAGACATCCAACTTATACAAGTAACTTGTTCACCTTGCACTCAAGCAAAGTTTAAAAGACACCTTAAAAGGGGTAAAATAAAGTCAGCACTTCAAGTAACACGTCGCATGCCAACTTGTGGTTAAAGCGAATAAACTTACTTTATACCGAGATAGTATATAAATAAATGCTTGAAATAAAAAAGATGGAAGAATTTGTAGATACGAATAAAACATCATAAATCATTCAAGAGATCGGACTGAAAGGGCATTCGGAAATCGTCCCATGAGGCCGAGGACATAGTACCCATAAAAATGTTTTAAAAATCCCGAATAAATCTGTCATAAATCTAGAAAACGACATATCAACTGATACTTTTGATAACGGCAAGGAAGTGGTGAGAAATAATGGGAGTTTGAACAATGCAGCGGACGCTCTGTGGCTACTGATTCGGGACATTATTCACAAAGATATAAACGGTCCAGATAAATTATTACGTTGGTCTGAGAGTAGTTAATTATGGCAGCAGTTTGCACTGACAGACAGTACGTATCTCCGTACAACTGCCTTATTAATTGTTTAGATCTTCGCATAATTTGCGCTATATGGATGGTTGCTTTCTGGCGAATGAGTGGCAGATTGCCAGTGCTGTGTCAATTCTGATTGGTGGGAATATGTCAATGGCGACAATTTGAGTAATTGATGAATCACAATTTGGCATGCTAGCGTGATAAATATTGGCATTGACAAGCATAAACAATTTTATAAACGCGTAGGAAATGTTGAAGACCGGTTACGGTTCGGCAAGAAATTTCAAATAAAATTAATTAGTCAATAAATTCAAAGAAGCCACGTTAATTTTTGGTTGTTATAGACATGAAAAAACCAGAACACTATTTTTACCTGCTGTTGTTTTGTCACCAATACATTTTTATAAATCTAATAAAATTAAATGCATACTCATCTACAATACCTCAAAAAAAGTCGAGAAAGTATATACAACTACAATTATCATAATACTATATTAAAATTCTTCTTTTCATCCCAATCTCTATTCTGACACATATAATAATCACATAACAATCTAACCCAACTGACAAACTTAGGCTTCCACTATCCTAAAAGATTAGACGTAACCCCATATCAAATTTAGATGTAAGTTACAATATCCATGCAAATTACCGCACTTGATATATTACACCAGGCCAAACCGGAATCAATTATTCAATTATATAGTAAATAGATTAATCATATAGGTATCTAAATGCAATTACATAATTAAACTGATCAGCTTAGACTTCAGTGTGAATTTCTAGTTCATTTGAGCGAGAAGTACCGATCCATCACTTTAATTATATTGAGACATCCATCAGATTGACTTAATTAAATACAATTATAATCAGCTTTAATCATACAGGGTATGTCAATACTGCTACAAATACTTTTAACACGTATTTGTATCAACTACTGAATAATATACAAGTTAATTTACCTACTTCTAGTTTTAGCAGTATTCCTTAAAAAAATGCAAAAAATACCTCGTAATATTATATAAAAATCCATAACAAATGTCCTCTAAATTAAGCATAAATATTTCTAATACCACTAAGCGTACATTTGGCACAGCTCTCAAACACCTGAACCGCCATCGCAAACATTCTTCCGACTTTCCTAGTATTCAAATGTTTGTAGCGTCCTCGATAATGAGACGCAATGCGGAACGCGCCTCGGGATTTGGGTTGGGCACGGATGTAGTTTCACCGTCACCAGGCCGACAAAAATAAAACGGATGCATTAGCCACCCGGACTTCTGTATCGCTATTTTTTCACTTTGGTGTCATGAAGTTTGGTCTAGCGTAAGTTCTACGGCGTGTGAGTGAGTAGGTGTAAGTGATTATGTAGTGTTCATTATTTCTAGTTTATTTAAATAATTGATAAATTCATGCATTATTTTACTGAAGTAGCCTAAGGTGTTCTTGAATGCCTATCTATTATCTAAGGAAGTAGGTTCTTGGAAAGTATTGTACCCTAAATCCTGCAAATCAATTAATGTCATATTTCTTAATCTTTTGTTTTTTCTATACTGCGAATTTGGTTATTTTCATATTATAGTAAAACTTTGAGAATCATATTATGTCTCTACCATTTCTCATATTTCATCCAACCCAACCAATAGCTTTTCGAAGAAATATCCATTTAAAAAGTTTGAATAGCGATCGCAACGGACGAGAGGCAGGACGTAAAATAATTGTTAAAAAAGAGTACATAAACTTTTTCATTTTCATCGAGCTCGGAAAACACGTGTTCGTAAAAAACGGATATGGGGAAATTCAAAAGGCAGCAGGAGATTGGAGTCGCTTCAGAACTTTATTCACTCTTGCAGAAACTAATTTTGGATTTATAATTTTGCGACTTATATAAGAGGAACAATATTTAAAAAATTATCGTTAACTACTATAATTTTTGTCTTTTGTCAGTTGGTTTCTAATTATAAATATCAACCGCTTGGGTCCCGATGCTTCATAAAGGCTCCTCTTTTCATTTAATCTATTTTTACGATTAGAAACCAATTCGTGAAAAGCCATCCTATCTAATTTTAAAACATTAACTTAAAACATTCAGTGTTTCTACCTCTAAAACTTTTAGAACAAACACTGCCTAACAAAATTCAAAACCTGACATGAAGTCTATCCTAGCCTAATTCCTGTTTATATACTTTCCCAATGTGACTTGATAAATGTGCGTACGAAAATAACCGAAGATGAATGAGTTGGACC
Organism: Hyles euphorbiae; assembly: GCA_023078785.2. Classification (NCBI taxonomy): domain Eukaryota; kingdom Metazoa; phylum Arthropoda; class Insecta; order Lepidoptera; family Sphingidae; genus Hyles; species Hyles euphorbiae. Next base: position 4,627,834 of record CM041051.1, on the reverse strand, counting down.
ACGGGTCGTGGCACGTGTATCATTGTTTACCCGACCTCGGGCCTTCTATAGGCTTCCTTAGCGACTGCTATTTCTATATCCGTATAATTAAAGGGAAAATTCGTGATTATTAATGTAATGTTAGAACTGAATACGGAGAAGTGATGGCCGATGGGGCAAAAAAAGTACTCGAATGAAGGCCACGTAGCGAAAAGCGCAGCGTAGGACGTCCACCCACAAGGTGGTCAGACTAACTAGTAAAGGTCGCGGGACGTCGCTGGATGCAGGCTGCCTCCAACAGGTCACTGTGGAAATCATTGAGGGAGGCCTATGTTCAGCAGTAGACTTCCTTTGGCTGATGGATGGATGGATGAAATATATTGTTAAATAATAAAAACAAAATTAGTGTGCTTTAGACCCCACAACTGAAGTAAATCTACAGTATGCATATAATAAATTTCTACAAATATTCAAATACATTATGGATGTATTTGATAAATTAATATTTTTGAATATAAATATTATTTTATTCATTATTTTCATCATCGGATACATCAGTAATTATTTCGGTTGATTGTTATTTATTCATTTTATTTTTAAGATTAATCTAGCTCGTAGCGCCGCGCCGGCAAAAAGTTGCCAACGCATTTCGGCGGCTCAGCGGCTATGGTGTATAGTGCGCTTAACGTAGTGTTTTTAATAGTGCTGTATTGTATTAAGGCAGAAACAAATTGTGCTGAACACGAGACTTCATACGACAGTCCAATTTAAAGGGTAACAGGCACGAACGAGAGACAAGTTAGCACTTATTGTGATACGGGATTTAGGCAATTAAGCCAATCGACTTAATAAACTTCGAAAATATAATACACATCATATTACGTGATATTAGGAAACGGTTGGTGTTGGTTAAACCGCGTTTCGCACTAGCGAAATATGTTTTAAATAACTAAATGCTACAGATACCATATACATGTAGCCGAGGTAAGTACACCCACACATAAGTTTATATAATCGTGGGAGGTGACCTTTAAATGAGTAGGTGCGCTCTTTTCTTAAAAGCACCAATGCAGTATCGACTTGAAAACTGTAAAAGTAAGTTTCAAGGAGTTTGTGGGAGGTACAAAACACCAAAAAATTAGGCACTTTTGTTTGAATTTCCTGGCCAGTACGATTTTAGTTTTTTTATTGCAATGTATGGCCAGACGAGAATGCAGTTCGCATTAAGTTAGCCATATAACCGCTTATAAACAGTAGAAACCAAACAACACCTTTAAATACTAATATGAGGAGTTAGTAATTACATTCAAAATATAAAATAAGGTCACATGCATATAGTACTGACTTCACATTAAGGTACAAGCCACGGACACCAAATACTACGAGACACTTTTTGGCCTGACCAGTCAAACACTTGTGGCTCACACAAATATTTAATACATTACATATATAATATTATATTATTCGTATATTATTTATATATTTTCTTTTTTGAGCATGTATTATTTTTACACTACCCTCTCTTCTCTTTCCTCCTTCCCTTATATCCATCCAAAGGTCGTTTGGCAGAGATCGCTCAGGGCGATAAGACCGCCTTTTGTGCTTTAGTATTTTGGTTGATCCCTTTGTGTATTATAATAAATTAATGTACAATAAACATTAATAAATTAATCATTATTAGTGTATTTTTTTATTTTGTTAAAGCGACTTTAAAAAATGTTTGCGCAATGAATGGTAGCGCGTGTAAAGGCACGTGAGCCATTGTGCCTGCGCCCACGTTCTACGTCCCTCATTATGGACTTAACGTGATTTGATGTCGCAACCCTGTTAAAACATGCGCCAAGTAAATTATGTATTTTTAGGCCAAAATAGGAATATTTTTGGAAAATCTTTAATATTTGATGGTTTAAAATCTTTTAATGTGAATTGGTGAAAGACGTTTAAACTATTATATTATAGCTATCCTTGCTAACAAAACAAAACTCACATTTAATCGAGGTGATAATAAACTATATTACATAGTTTGATCAGCTCTCATTAAGACTTGTAATATTTGACACATTACGTTGATGTAATTAGTTCAGTAATTAGGTCATCTCATCGTGCAATAATTAAGCCAATTAAATATATGGTACAGTGGACATGCCTTAATAAGACTCCAGTATAAATAGACATAAGTTTGCTTTGTTGCTGGATACCAAATACCGAGACTCGACATATTTCTTGTTGCGAATAGTGCGAATATTACCTTATAGTTTTAATTTTCGTCTTCTCGTCAAATATATCTTAGTGCCTAAAGACAAAAGTCTTCGATGTTCTTGTATTGCCAGTAATAACATACATACATACATACATAAACTCACGCCTTGTTCCCAGAAGGGGTAGGCAGAGGTGCCAGGGCACCCACATTTCGCCTTGCATGTTCCGTCCCACAATGTGATAGGTGGCGAGCCTATCGCCATATCGGGCACAAATTCCTGACTCTGGGCTGATACTGAATAGAAAAATCCAATATCACTTTGCCCAACCCGGGATTCGAACCCGAGACCTCAGCTTTGTAACCGTACCGTAATACAACTACGCCACCGAGGCAGCCAGTAATAACTTAGGGCGAAACGTGGCCTCTGTCTATTGGCCTCATACGAAGGCTTAAGGTCACTCAACACGCCATTGAGAGGGCTATGCTCGGTATTAGGAGAGTAGAGGTAACCGATATAGCCCAAAAGATTAGCAAGAAGTGGCAGCATATAGCGAAGAATTGATGGCCGATGGAGCTGAAAGGTTCTGGAGTATTGCCACGTACAACAAATGCAGTGTCGAACGCCCGGCTAAAAGTAGAACTGACGACCTGGTTAAAGTTGCAGGAAGTAGCTGGATGCAGGCTACTTCCAACAGGTCAATGGACTTCCTGTGAAAGGAGAGAAGAGTAATTTCATACACTACTAAATCAAAACACTGAAACTCAACTTCATCTAGTGCTCTCACTAATACAAAATCAATTTCCACACTGAAGTATTAATTCAAATAACATTAGCGATGTTAAGCGAGCGTTTTATCGCTGTAGAATCTGTTTGTGACAGCTTGAAATTGTAACGTTCGCATTACACACTAGCGCTAAGCCTTTCAACTCACAAGTAAGTCACTTAGCTCGGTCTTGTATCTTCAAGTGTCAGCCGTGGATGATAGCTTTAGCCTTTATAATTTATAAGTCGCATAGATAAATGGAAAATTATTTGGCATTTGGAAGATTATTCGGTAATTTATTTGTAAAAAGAGTTTTGCAAAGGCATGGGGCTCATTTTCTCCGCACTTTTTTTTGTTCTTTTTTCCTTCTATTCTGAGACTACGATGGGACGACCAGTATTAATCGGGTGAGCATTTACCAGGACATTTTATAAAAAATAGATATATAATATTGAAGTTTTAAACCCGCTACCCGCCGTAGTGTCTCTTTTCATAATACTCTCTTTTCATAAATGGGAAGGGTTCAAACTAATAAACCTACCCCTGTTTTATTTTCTCTCTCTTCTGTCATCAATTTTAGCCTAAACCACAGCCTGAACTATAAGTCCCAAAATTTGGATTTTGGCGTCAAAGACCCTCATAATTTCGGTCATCATTCCTATAAAATTTTCTCAAGTCCCACACAAAATTATACAAATCTAAATATTGTATAAAATATAACCGAAATGTATCCGGTACGGAACTAGAAATCGTGTACAATATTCAGTGAGTGGAAATTTGATGCGTGTTCACACCAACACGTCGTTGTGGCCGTGTTGCGGCGACGGAATATCGAGCCAATATGTTCCCGAACTAGTTTATGCCAATCATTTAATAACTGCAGCCCCTCGTTAGTGCTACGGGGAAATTAGTTAATTTAATCAACTAAAGCGTAAATAATTGCCTACTAAAAACCATATACACATAATGAGATTGTCTAGCAAATTTTATAACAAGAGCCCGTGGCCGACCGAATTTCCCAATTAGATAGAAGTTGGAAGTATATCTGGTAAAAAGGTGTTTCCTTGGTAGTCAGACACTTTTGATGGTTTTTGATCTTGCCAGACATGTTGAAGGTGATAACTTCCAAAGCCACTGCGAACTTTTAACTGATCATGTGATGCCTACGGTAGAGGCATTTGCACACAAACTTTCAGATTATATAAAATGTCGAGTCTTGCGGCCACAGGTTCTTAGTGTATTTGTCTTGCGAAAGATGTGTTCTAATCTCACAGAATGTTTTCTGTAAATAATTAATTTTGTCCAGAGAGCGACTCTCGGACATACAATTTAGATATTGATGCGTCGACCAAATAAATAGCGTTACGGTAGTGATTGGAGATGATGGGCTGAAGATGAAACCCAGTGAATTACTATACGAGAAGCCTATGGCCACCAGTGGCCGCGTAAGAGCTGATGATGAGCGTTGACAGTATAGAGAAGGCCCGTAAACTAAAACAGATACATAGAAAACTAAAAGATTTTTAAATGATAATGCAATTCCTTTTCAATGCTTTTATTGGAACATAATTTAATCGTAAATTTCGATTTTAGCAAAATATGACTTGATAATCATTAATTTTATATTTCTAGAGTTTCAAAAGTATCATAATTAAAATTGTAATGCGTCTATTATTTTATAAGTGTAACATGTGAAAACGTATTAAAATAAATTGTATTGTAATAAACTTAAATGTCCCTATAGGCCTAGACATTATAATACATGATATATATGTGCTCCATAAAATAAAATTACTATGTTCAGACTGACATTCAGTACTAACCTTTACTTACCCCATTATAACGACGCTCTGAAGCATGTCGTACCCAAAATGGACTATTATCATGGGACGGTCACGTCATAGTATAATACGTATAATTTACAAAATAATATTCAACATTAACTAAGCCTTCTCTGTTGTTTCGCTTGAAAAAGAAACCAACGCGTTAACGATACTAATTATAAAAATACTCTAAGTTCCACATGAGAATTTTGGTTACAAGAGTTTGGTACAAGTGCCCGACAGTCGAAAAATATTTAATTATATTATTTTGTAAACGTAATTTAAGGGTCCACTTTTTGCATTACATTCATAGTTTACTTTCGGGACCAATGTACCAACACAGCTAAGTAAATCCTTACATATTATGTGGATTAAAATAGAAGTAACATTTTCATATACAATACAATACAATGCATTTCCATAAAACCTTTTACAAGCGGCTTGCCTTAGCGAGTTCCTCCAACTTTAAGTCTTCACACTTTATAGTGACACTTCGCTCGCCAGTTACTTCTACAAAGAACTTTTGTATCGTCCATCACCATGCTACAAGCCCTGAAAATCACTATACAAAGCATAAAGCCTATTGGTATGTACAGTCAGGTAGCCGACCTACACCCCAAACCGAGTTGCCGCATTGTGTCGCGGGCGACGTTCGGAGCGTTATCGTGAATGTCGCAGATGTTCATGCCACGCACGTGCCTCTCGGCGTAATCCAGTGCCTCCCTTCGCGATAATATCACATGGGCCACAGAATACCTGCTGTTCTGTTTTATATCGCTTATATGTTTACAGGGAAATATTGCGAGCATATGTCAGATTTAACGTCTTTGAAATTGGAATGTAAATATGATGTACAGGTTTCAGATATCAAAATGAAGAATGGAATTTGTACGATGGCGTAGTAATAATGGGCCATCCTGAATTAACGCATATTATTTGTATACGAAATTAAATAATTTTAATATTAAACCCTTGATTAAACATGATCAACGAATTACCAAATTTGAGTGGTAACCAACGAATTTAAAAAAAATATAATATAAAAATCCCAAAACCGCCTTTCTTCTATCCTTTTTCTTCCGGCTCACCTCCCGATTTGATCACTCAGCGATAAATCAGTAATCCAAGCATTATAATTGTCTATGGGTGGCAGTATTTACACATTTGCCGGACCTATTAGATAAAAAAATATTGAAAAATTATACCAACTTAAACGGAGCTAATATATTTGAATTGCAATAAATGCTTCAAAGTGTACAAAAACCAATTAAGTGGCTGGTCATATTTTATGAGAGAAAATTAAAAGCCTACTCCGCGTACTTGGAAGTATATTTCACGTTCCCCCATAATCCTCCGCCGGATTTCGCACCTTTAATAGAAATGAGAGTGAAATTAAATTTCGTTAGGGCGGGATTTGTCGCGAGTCGCGAGGCGCGCCCGGTGCCCCTCCGGAAAATAGCCTAATTTTAGATTCCGAGTATTCTGTTTACGTTAACTTAATATTCTAATCACAGCCGATGTAAACCGATGTCGCCCATTGCGCGTGTTTGCTTCGGAATAATATAAACTGGACTCTAACTAAATTCAAATCTTTTGTTATTCTATTTGCGTGATGGGTAAAGCGTAATTGAAAACATTGATCAAGCGGCTAGCCCATTTACTTTATTATCATTTATTGATATTTTATTCTTAATAAAATGTCCAAATATCTACATTTAAACGCCATCTCTTTTATTACCGTTGAAATATCCGTGGAATATTACACTGTCACTTACCAAGTTTCTATAAAACCGTATTAATTCAACTGAAAAAGGTTATTTCACGAGCATTCATACCATATTTCAATTGGTACTGCAGAAGTTGGCAGAATATAAGCGTCGGATTGCGCTTGGCCTAGCAAAGATGTCATTTTTTCCAAATCGACAATACCCACTGGTCTGGAAAAGCAAATAGAGGCTGGCTTTTTGAACGTTTTAGGGTTTTAGCCGGCAAAAAAACTAGCCCTACCTTTACGGGTCGATTGAAGTAGGTGAAGGTTGGTGCCCACTGGTTTGTGCTAATGCGGAAAAAGATTCGTTGGTGAGCCGACGAGTTCTATGCCTTTCAAACTGCTACTACAATGTGACAGTAATGAACCTGTAAGTGCAATGCAATCAAACTAATGTATCCATAGGTAAAAGATAATCTTAAAGATTAATCTATAAGATTTCAACCAGGGTAAATCCGAAAGACGGCTAACTTTAGCTTGTCATTGAAATGAAATGAAATGAAATTAGTTTATTATTCACGTGGGCAATTAAATTGCTCCTATAAGAAGTCAATACACATAGTACTTATACTGTGTATGTATACACAAAATATTTGTATTAATTCCCTATTATTTTCTTATAATATTAATTACTATATTAAGGGTATTTCTTTTTCAAAGTAATACATTATTAATTTTGTTAATCAAAATGTTAGTGGGCCATTATTAAAACGGTGTGTTGGGGTATATTTTTACCACCTGATCAACCGGAGATAAAAACTAAGTAACTTAAAAAATAAATAAAAGACAAAAACAAACAAAAAATACACTACTTGTACTAAATAATAAGTGTGAAATCTCCACTGTCATTAAATTCGCTCATTTTACACACCTCCATAACATTTTTTCTTATTTTTCTGAAAACAACCTTACATTTTTTAGTCTGTAGCGCGATTCGGTACACATTAAAAACCCATCGCTGATGTCGCGGACGCACCCTTGCCACCAATTCGTTCCGGAATCGCAATAAATTACACCTTATCAGTCCTAATTGGGAGGAAAAGGGAATTTAAGATGTTTTCGGGACTTGGCAAAAGGCAATTAATCAGACGCACAACGATTAGCGACAAATTGGCGTCAATAATCGTATGTTGTTTCGGATACGCATTAGGAATATTGGATAGGGGAACATAAATTAATATTATAAAGTGATTTTATCAGGAATAAGATCATTGATCTTATTTATTGTTATAAATATATAAGATGTTTCTTATTGATATAGACACAATGGAAATTCTGACGATATATATCATTTTTGTTCAAATAAGCATATTTATATTTTTGTTCCCGGCATCTCTTGCCGGAGACTGTACGCGGGAATCGTGCGATCGATGGCCTTATACGGAAGTCCCGTTTGGGCTGAATCACTGAGAAGATGCTGTGCTGCTCTCTTGCGTCAACCGCAACGAGTTGTAGCACAGCGGATGATCAGAGGATATCGCACGATCTCCCATGAGGCGGCCTGCGTTTTGGCTGGTCTTCTTCCCTGGGACATAGACGCCAAAGCCCTTTCGTCGGTCTATCACTGGCGGGAGGAAGCGTCTCGCCGAGGGGAACTACCAGCCCTCAGAGAGGTTGAGACTAAAAGGGCCTCCCTGCGCGTGGCCGCCGTGAAGGAGTGGCGCTCCAGGCTGGACAATCCTAGTGCTGGTGAGTGGACCATTGCAGCAGTGCGTCCTGTTCTAGACCAGTGGCTGAACAGGCGCCACGGCATGATGACGTTCCGCCTGACACAGGTCCTATCGGGGCATGGGTGCTTCGGCAGACACCTGTGGCGGGTGGCGAGAAAGGAAGCGACAGCCGTGTGTCATCACTGTGACAACTGCGCGGAGGACACAGCCCAGCACACTCTTTCGGAGTGTCCAGCCTGGGGTGATGAACGTATGATACTCCGTGCAGCCGTCGGAGTAGACCTCTCGCTCTCGGTCGTGATTCCCTCCATGGTCGAGAGTCGGAGGTCGTGGCAGGCAATGCTCTCCTTCTGTGAAATTGTAATTTCGCAGAAGGAGAGCGCAGATCGGGATCGTGAGCGGAATGATCCCGCTCGCCGCCTGCAAAGAAGAAGGCGCCGGGTAATAACCGGCTGAACCGGCGCCTTTATCCTTTACCCTGTGGTTTGGGGGTAAAGGGGTCATTGGAGTCACTGGGCACACGACGGGGGCCGTGCGCCTTCGCGTATAACAGACTCCGAGACGTGTGATGGAGCCTCGTCTCCGTAATGGACGCCCATAACAGCTTTACGGGCGTCCGAAAAGGGGGTGTAAATGGAGGTAATCTGGGCCTTCATAATGATAACATAAGGCCCAGCAATGGTTTTGCGCGGGGCGGTTCGCGGACGTAAATCGGGGCGCCCTTCGCCCTGGGATGTCCGGTGCTGCCCACAATGCGTGTGAGGGTTATCGAGAGGTTTTTAGTCAGTATGCTGGCGTAGGTATTGCTAGGGACCCAGTTCGGACACAATATCCGCGTGTGTACCGGGCTGGAAGGCCAGAGACACTGACATACCCCATTCGGCCTCCCCCGGGGTACCGAAAGGGCAGCTTAATAGCTTTTCCTCTTGAAAAAAAAATCTACATTTTTGTACTTTTAAATCTACAGATCCATAAATAACATTAAGTAATAGAAGTTCGATTTAAAATCAAGCTAGAAGAGTCTAAGACATATCAAGACTAAGCAGCAGTTCATGAAGAATCTACGACCCTGTTAGTAAATTAAGACCAAATAGGAAAAAGTAGTCTTCAAGTTCAATATAAAATATTTCTGTATCATTTCGATTTCCATGGCAGAAATTGCTTCAAGCAAGACCGCCTGTATGCATTTTTTTTTTGTTTCACTTTTATGTCTATAGCTTACAATAAAGTGCTAAATAAAGAAATAAACACCTTCGAAAGTAGATAAATGTCTTGGTATTGTTGAAAACAAAAATACCTACAAATGATTCATTGTTTACTCGATTATTGAGTTAATACAGGCAGAAGGGGGGTCGGGATGCCTCCATTTTGCTTTAGCCTTTGATACACACCTGATTCACACACACATACAAATAGGTAGAGTTTCGACAGAAATCTAGAACACAGGTGGCGCCACGACGTTAAAGGTATCGTTTAAAAATTATTAGAAATTACTTTGCCTTGAAAATTAATTAGTCTTTTCTCTCATAGCAGTGAGCAGCAGAATAAACTTATACCAATAATTGAACCTTTATTTCACTTTTTTTTTTATTGCTATGAATGACGAGACGAGCAAGCCGTTCGCCTGATGGTAAGCGATACGACCGCTCATAAACAATAGCAACATTCCACTGCGCTCGCCATCCTGAGACATAAGATATTAGAAAGAAGAAAGAAAGAAAGAAACATTTATTCGTTACAAGCCAAGAAATACAGCTTTAAGTTCTACATACAATATACATATAACAGTGCTTGTTAACTCTTATTAAGCCTCAATATGTCCAGTAGTTACACTGGCTACAATGTCCTTCAATCCGAAACACAACAGTGCATTAACGCAGTGTTGTTTCACGGGAGAAATAGACATTGCGGTGGTACCTACCCAGATGGCCTCTCACATATAAGAGACCAACCACCAGTATAACATTACATCACATAACATTATTTTATGTGTACGCAATCCTAATTCTGACTATTGAGTTAAATTAATTAAAAGCTAAATATACTATGATATTTTTGTAACATTTTGGTAAGTATTAATTAAAACTATCAAATAACATAAAAGATTGAAATACGTTGAATGTTACATATTGAAGGTGTTAATTTTTAAATAGACGTGCTGCGCTTTCAATGCATTTATTATTATGAAACTTAATAATTCAATATTTCAAACAATTTAAAAAGTTGTTTATGCCAAGCGTTGCTTTGTAATTCATAATGTTGTTTGGTTTAGCGGTATAAGCTTCTTGGGTTTAGCTAAATCAAGCGAATGGGATGCTCGTCTCGTCATTAAGTTCAATAAAAAAGTTTCGAACAAATTAGTTCTAATATACTTGGAGGCAATTAAAATCCTAATATAACCGGCTGAATAAAACTCTCTCAATATGAAAAAAACTAATTACCACTCAGCTTGTGCGTAGTAAGTTGAAAAGCTTTACTGGAGTACGTATTTGAAAGTCGGCCAGAGCTCTTATGAAAAATTATATGAATTACAGCTCCTAAGCAAGAAGGAATGAAAGTCGTTTTTTTAGTCATATACCTACGTGTTTGTACGTTTTGAACATCGGAATTGAGACATACATCAAGAATGTCATACATCATGTATCAAACGTATTTATAATTATTCACCTCCATATTACTCCAATGCCAATGGTAGGTTTCTTTAAAAGTACTTTTTACTCGATCTTCTCGTGATGTCGGCTTTTATTTGTAGAAGGTATCCCTGTATAGACCTAAGTACTCCACTAAATGTTCGAACTCTCTATCGTACGTCTTACGGCCGATGCCAATAATCAATCGAAAAAATTAGATTGAAGTCAATCTGGATTGTTTTCTACTTTTCGATTTGTCATTTACCATGTTGCCATAGTTTTTTCACTACTGAAATTGATTATTGGCAATTTAGTATCAGAAAAAAGATGGAGCTGTCAATCTCAAACGGCAAATTTTGAATTGGGATTGTTCATTGGCAGCGGCTGTTAACGGCATGAATGATAAGTATCATTGAGAATAGCACTCACTTTCAGAAATGGCACCTTATAATTTACTTTGGATGTCGAACATTCGAATTTCGTTTCCGACCATAGAGTGCAACAGACGCATACAAAACTCAACATGTATTATGATTTATGATACAATAATTCATAAAATTAGGGTCGCTTCTACAATTTTTGTTGAGAATTTTATACTTCATAATGAAACTGGTGAAGAAAATTGTAGTATTTCAGTTGGTATGATAACAAAATTAATGCTATAAAATAAACATATCAATTAACCCGGGTCATTTTGCAATGACGCGTTTGATTCCTGATAAATGATGCCTGATAACCGCCTACGGACAGCACCTATTGTTAGACCTTCATTGTGCGAGCATAAAGCCCCCACCACGGCTGCCGATAAAGCACGAAACTCTAAAGGATACAGGCTTTCATCTCGGATTTACAAGTGAAGGGAGCCTTACTAATGGTCTCGTTAGTAGATACACTTGCATAAATACCCTGTCTATACATTTCCTTTTAGTTAAGCCTTTTGGTTGAAACGGTACGTTGTGATGTGAGATTCGCAACACTTTATGTAATAAATATGAACATACTATGGAATACAAATGAGCATCGAAAACTACAAGCAAGTGCAATTTTCCTTTTACACCCATTCGCCTTCGGCTTCATTGTCTAGATTTTTTTAAATATTGGAGACTATAGGCAAGCTAAGGATCAAGAACTGGGGGGCTACTCTATGAAACGATACGTTGTAAAATCTTGGAATCCTCTGTCGTAGGGCGCAACCATAGACTAAGTTCGGAGAAAATTATAAGTATAATAAAGAATAGTATTAATTTTTACAAGTGGAAAACTTATATCTTACCTCGGACGTCGAACATACGTACATTCGTATCGTTTCATAGAGTAACTCTCCTGACTCTTGAACGATCGAATCAACATGAAACAGAACACATACCAGTTTAAACATATCGCTGTGCAAATACCGAAGGAAAGCCTATGTTCAGCAGTCATGTAATGATAATGGAATCAAACTTTTCAAAAATCGAATTATCCCATTCCAGATTCGGAACTCGAGGAGTTGGGTGAACAGCTCCCGAGGTACCGACCGGACTCGATAGCAGCGCTGCGCCGGGCCACGCGCTTCACAGAACCAGAGCTGAAGAGGCTCTACCGAGGGTTCAAGGCGGAATGTCCGACGGGAGTGGTGCGGGAAGATACCTTCAAACTCATATACTCACAGTTCTTCCCACAAGGAGGTACGTATTAAGAAGGCTGGTAAGGTTTGAAGACCAAAAAGTTTGATTGTAATCGGTCTTCTTCACAAGGAGGTATGTATCAATAGAGGTTGGTAAGGATTGAAGAACTTTGGTTGTAATCGGTCTTCAATAGAACATACTGATGTTCAATAAGACATACACTAATACATACAAACAAGCAAACTCGGAGTAGTAAGCAAACAGACACTACAGAGCGTTTAAGGGTATTTTGTTATTTCTTGTAGAATAGCAATTAGAAAAACAAAATTAAAGGTACTAATACTATGATCTTCAGCTTTATTCAGTACATAAATGACAAAATGCATACAAATAAATAAATGGAAGAACAATGTAAATATATCTTAATATCCACTATGTATGTGCATCCCAGGGCACACCTCTGACTTTTCGAAGTCATGTGTGTATTGATAGTCAATCACCACGCACTAAAACGGTGAAGGAAAACATCGTGAGGAAACCTGCATGCCATGGCGATTCATAAGAATTTCTATGGTATGTAAGTCCGCCAACCCGCACTAGGCCAGCGTGGTGGACTTTATGGCCTAACCACTCTCAATCGTATTCTCGATTGTAGAGTAGGCCCGTGCCCTGCAGTGGGACGTAAATGGGCTGATACAGAAATGTGCATATAAAAATCATTTAACAGATTATTACTATTGTTATGTAAAAGGAACCAAAACTAACTTCGTCAACTGTAAATCAATGCCAGAGACAATATAACGTTCAATATATTTCGGCACAGGGACAAACGATGGACAAATAATTATAGATGGCGCTGACATTTGTCGCGAATCGCTGTGTAAAGGTTAATGTCTAATAAAGCATAGCTACCCATCGTCTGGTTGTTACAATAATCACCATAATATTAATTTTAAAGCTTATCATTACAATAACGATGTAAATAATTATAGGTAATCGGATTTATAAAAATGTCTATGGTATGTAAGTCCGCCAACCCGCACTAGGCCAACGTGGTGGACTATATGGCCTAACCACTCTCAATCGTAGTGTCGATTGTAGAGGAGGCCCGTGCCCTGCAGTGGGACGTATATGGGCTGATACAGAATCGGATTTAATCAAAGAAATAATTAATAGTTATAAAGCTCATTGCCTTCTCTATTTTGTACTGAGATTATATAACATTTTAAATTCACCAGTTGCTAAAAACGATACCATAAGGCCTCTTGTACACACACGGTTTTTCGCCGTGAAAATCTACGGTTAATTCACCGTGTGTAGGCACGGTCGTCAGTGTTGTATGGATTACTATGAAAGCTTGTAGACGCGCACGGTGGCCGTGCCACGGGCACGGTGCCGTGACGCCACCGTGCGCGTCTACAAGCTTTCATAGTAATCCATACAACACTGACGACCGTGCCTACACACGGTGAATTAACCGTAGATTTTCACGGCGAAAAACCGTGTGTGTACAAGAGGCCTAAACCAGAATATAAATAAAGTACGCAGACAAAAAAAACAGTTACTAGTCGAGATAATTACGCCGGCCTGTTCGAAATTATGCCCTCAGATTAATTCAGATAGGTATATATATATATATATATATATAATTATATTGGTAAATATTAATAATTAAATTGATATATATTCGTATAAATATTATTATTTATGTTTTATAAATACATATTCTCTTCTCATTTATTTCCTTATAAATTAATAAGCACCTGCTTCCGTCTCTCTGCACTACCTTAAGGTTGGCTGGTAGAAAATGCCCTTAGGCATTAAGTCCGCCTGTACTATTAATTTGTACAAAGTGTTTAAATAAATAAATAAATAATTCCCAAACACGACATGCTTGCATTATGCATAGTTCACTACGATAGGTTTTACAACACATTTCTATAATTTAAATGTAAAAATATGGTGGAAAAGAAAAAGGAGTCGGTAGTATACTATTTTTTTATGTTTATAAAAACAATAAAAAAATGCAGCTGTTGTTTTATTACCCTAATCTTCCGGAGATGCACCAACGATCAACAGAACGACGAGGAGAAGAAAATAACGAAATACAAGGTAAGTGGAGCTTATAATTCCACAAATAAAGCCTCAATCGAATAAGTTTAATACGCATAAAAGTAGTAAATAAGTAATAATAAATGATATATATAAAAACACAAAACGTATGCTAAAAGTAACGGCAAAGATACTAGCTAATATCAATAAAAGCTTCCTACAAACGATATCCCCAATATAGAAAGGGATGTCCATAACTGGAGCAACTAGTAATTTTGTCTGAAAGTTTAATAATTTCCACGGATAGTTAGGAAGTTAGTTGCGCCACTCTTGGCGCAAACAGCTAAATTAAATTAGCCGTTCATTACAACCAAACTTATTTAATGTTTTGCTAGAACTATCAAATAGGAAAGTTCGACAGCAATTTTTTACGTCTATATATTCCACACTGGAATGAGTTGTGAATAGTTTATGTTTATGCACTTCAAGATAATGATTTTGCTTATTAAAGGAAATGTTTTACTTATACTAAAAACAGCTTTTTTTGTCTGAATTCAGCCTTTACCTTTTATACCTAGACTATTACATAGATATTTAAACTTCGACAAAGGATATTAATATGCAAAATAACTCATAATGAGAGTAGATCAAATCTCCCCACAAAGGTAAGGTCAACTGTTACCCACACGAACAATGTTAATAAAATATCCCAGCCGTACTAAAATAATAAAATGGGGACATGAAAAACGCATCACATGATCATATAATCCCATCAAGTTGAGTGGTCTCGGATGTATCAAGGGTTGTCGTGCGTACGACCGCAGCTTCGTAGTGATATTTTATTTCACCGCATATCTATCGTTCAGATTGCATACAAAATGCACATATTTTAAATGTTTTGAACATGATTAACATTGGTATTAATAAATATTTAATTTAAAAAATACAATAAGTGTTTAAACACTTAAATCGATGACGATGAAAGTCCCCTGTTTTCTCCTTTTTTTCCATTAGTCCTGACGAATCCAAGTGTAAGTACATAGATGCTTACAAGTGCCAACCACATATCGATTACAAAATATAAATTCTCGCGCTGAGCATATAAGCCTACCTAACGCTCATTTTCAAGTATTAAGTGTAAGGCCGTACACACACTTTGTACTGAATATTTTCCAGATATATATAATTGTACAGTCGATGGCTAAAATGCATCGCGCAGTTGCCGATAATGGCTCTCGAATACGATCGAAAACGTTCTGAATAATTGCACCACATTTTTGTTCTACTTCTTTGACTTTTAAAACTGAGGCTGCAGTAAATTTATCGTAAGGCCTTTTAAAACTAATACATAGGTACTTTGTTGGATGAATAAAAATATAAGTATTTGTATTTAAATGAGTTTTGGCCATGGTTTTTGCACACAGATTTTAACATTAGCTTATGTTAACATTTTCATACCGGAAATTGATTCCAATGTGAATATTCGCTAGTGTCGCGCATATTGCGCCATAGTTTCTTTTCCACTCAGTTATGTGAAGTGAGAATACTATATTAAAAATAAAAATACCTGAAGTGGACTGCTTTTTGCCATGGAAAGGGATCGGGGTAGCAATATAATTTGTACCCGAAAGCGGGTCAACTATTTACAAACTATTGCCCAAACTATAACGATTACGTTAGTTGCAACTGGATAATCAATGTTCCCGAGTGAAGAAAGTTCGAAACAATAGTGATTTCAATGAACTTGTCTATTCCAAAATGCATTTATTTAGTAATCATATGACGTACTTAAACGTTGTAGTAATTAAACATCTCCACAACCGGGCATAGTTCATTACCGGTGCTATTACTTTACTTCGTCAGGCGAAACTTCATAAATTATTTTTATTGAATAAAAACAGTCTCACATACACTCAGACCCGTAACTAATACCTGTGAATCACACAAACATTTGTTTCGGTGCGGGGTTCGAACCTGTAGCCTCTCATTTTACAGGCGGCGTCAATCCAACTGAGATTGACACCACCGCTAGCTCCACAGGGGTTTTCATATTCAAGCTTCAATATATATATTTTATTTTGATCTAGGTAATATGCGTCTAGTAGAGTGTAAGTGTGAAATGTACATGAATTTCATGAAATATTTAACGTTATGTATTAGAACCTTATACCTAGTCAATAATAATGTGCACCATTTTACGCCTTAATAAATTACATATGCCAGCCAAGCAATCAATTTATCAAGCACCTTACTGAATACTGATATCTCATGAACCGCGATGATAATAAATTCAAGTCACGTAGCAAAATTAAATTTGGACAAAAGCCATTTTTTTCACAGTCGGCAATTATTCCCAACTGGTTCCCAACTGGCTGTTATCGGCGCCGTGCACTGGTTTGCCGCCACAAATTCACAGAACATACATGCCTGTGGAAACTACCACTGGCCATAAAAACATCCCCGTGCGCGTTTGTACTTTTTAAATCTGCATTTTTATATGAAAAAATTTCAAAAAAAATTGTCAATACCCTTTAGTACCTATATATAAATAAAATACCCCTTAGTAGCATTATAAATATTATTTTAATCTTAGATGCTGCGATAGGTACATTTTGTGTTCTACGATCAGAAATTTTTTTGTTAGTATGGTTGACATTAAAGATAACTACAAAACACGTATTATAGTCATTTACTAAATTATTTTAATATTTTCTAAGAAATGAAAATTCGAGTCAATTCTAAAGCCTTGGGCTAAAGTTAATCCCCGTACATTCGAGTTTATTTATAAGGGCCTAAGAGCCTTCAGCCTACAAAAATTAGGTAACTTGGGTAGGTACTTAATTTTTGTAGACTGTAAACAATTTCAGCAGTAGCTCCACAAATCAAAATAAGTTATAAAAGATTCCGTCGAATTGAGAGCTTTCTTGTTTTTTTTAAGTTGGTTAAGAGCGTTTATACCTTCCGCGTGCTTTTTGGCTTAAAAACAGGACTTTTCAAACGAGTTAATAGCCACCAATAAACAATTTAAAGGAAAAATAATTAGTACTAATTTTAGAAAAGGTTGTTATCTATGGATTTTGGTGGAAAACATTATAGATTGATGGATAATTTGTGAGTACTATACGGATTACTGAACACCAGTTTCGTTATTTAGCCTTTAAATGGCAATTTAGAAGCTTAAGATATCCGAAATCACTAAATATAAGATGAAAATAAAAATATTATCAGACTAATAAGACCCTTATGGAGGGATTTGCTTAGAAAAATAATCTTTTTGTGTTTAGTTCCTGAAAAATAAAAATTTAAACAATGCGAAATTATTCAGAAACTCTCGTCAAGAACATATTTTTTTTCACCAACTTATCGTACATAATTTTTTATAGCAATTACATATTATAATAGAAGAACATCTTATCAATAAATTACCATTTTTATATTTCAACAAAATTAGTTTTCATGTTTTCTACAAATATTTTAAAAACCACTATAAAACACGCTGTCCGACCTGCATCAAATCAGACCGCCGCGCCGCAAGGCCTTCTAGAGGGAGGACGTATCGCTCGTTGCTCCGGCCTGGGGCCCTACTATATTCATCGAACGAACGAACGAACGAACGAAGGACCCTACTATATTCAACGAAACGAAGTTCGAAACTTCGGATGATCAAAGTTTATATACGATACGAATGTACCTAAATAAAACTTATGGTCGTTATTGATTTATGGTCGTAACCATAGACTTATAGTTACGGTGTACGTTATATATATACATTCTTATCGTATAAAAAACTTCGTTTGTCCGAAGTTTCGAACTTCGTTTCGTTGAATATAGTAGGGTCCTTCGTTCGTTCGTTCGATGAATATAGTAGGGCCCCTGGTTGCAGTCGATTTTTGCCGTGCGTAGTAAAAATAGCCACGCGCGGACTGCGATTGCTACATCTTAGTACTTTGGTAGCAAAATATTAATATTTTTTTTTATTACCTACAATGATTTTGTAGTGAGTATAAATTATGTTTCAGATAAGATGGGATGTAATTCCGAGGCTAAATTATGTTATGTATTGTAATATAAAATTAAATATATTTCGTAATTGTAAGGGGTTGTAAGGCCTCTAACTCTATTCATGTGTTCGAACACGAAATGATTAATAAAACGTCCGTAGTGTCTACTAATTTGAATGCAACTTAACAATGTAATAATAACGAAAATATGATTAGTATCTAAATTTGTATTGTTCATTGCTTGCACAGTAATATTTGTGTACTTATAATGCAAATAAAATATGTTTATGATATTATATTACCAATATATAAATCATAAGTTACATTTCAATTGAATATTAGAATTTTGAAGCGCACGGATCAAAGTTGGTTGAGCTGACTGTATAGCGAGCCGACGCGGCTGCTCTACGCACACAGCTTTGGTCGCTTATGTGTGCGTGAAATTAACGAAGAAATACCTAAACTTGACTTTGCGCGCAAGGTGTAAACCACACTGTGGTGTAAACGCTCTTAAAGCAAATAAGACTCCGTTCCGTTATCATGAATGATGAAGAAAACAAACTCCGTCATATTATAATGGAAAACAGACAAACAAAATAGTGGTTTGTAAAAATCAAACACCGGATTCGTAATATAATAAAATGTATGTTTAGTTACCTAATTACCTAAATAGGTTTGATAAACTATAAATGTATTTATGTATGTAGGTATATTCTTTAATTTTATTTCTAAAAATGAAAATAGAACACGTTAAAATATGGTATACTTAGTAGTTTTTATTGGTACACACTATACAGGTTAGGTCAAGAGTGCTAACAAAAACAAAGGGTGATAGTATTGATCATATCAAACACAATGCCATTAAAAAAATAATGTAAAAAATAACGTTTTTTTCCTTTGATTATATTTATTTTTATTATTCAATGAAAATGAAATGAAATAAATTTACTGGTGGTAGGTCTCTCATATGTGCGAGGCCATCTGGGTAGGTACCACCGCAATGTCTATTTCTCCCGTGAAACAACACTGCTTTAATGCACTGTTGTGTTTCGGATTGAAGGACATTGTAGCCAGAGCAACTACTGGACATATTGAGACTTAACATCTTATGTCTCAGGATGGCGAGCGCAGTGGAATGTTGCTACTGTTTATGAGCGGTCGTATGGCTTACCATCAGGCGAACGGCTTGCTCGTCTCGCCATTTACAGCAATAAAAAAAATAAAAAAAAAAATTAAATGAAAATAATTTATTGAATACATTAAAATGTTCAACATCGTTTAGATTCACTCATTTTTTTATCTACCACCCGGTTCCGAAAGCCGTTTTCACTAGAGAAGAACAGGCAAAAAATCTAGTGTTGCTCTTATTGGTAATAGTATTCGATTGAGGTTTTAATTTGTAAACATTTTGTTCCTTCATGATTTCAATGTAATTGTTTGATGTACTATTAATGTCGATCTATTTATGTGCATTAACTGGATAAATTTTACTAGTATGTATTGCTAAATATACTTTTTAGAACGAGTGGATTTTTGTTCCTACAGGGGCATAAATACCTTTATAATATATACTTTTATTATACCTGTATAGCGCTGTAAATAGCGCTGCATTATCAACTAAAAGATCAGGAATCAATTACACAGAAATTATTTTATCCACTTGTCTTTGAGTACCTACTACAATGCCGAATATGTTGGTATGTATAGTCTTTCACAAGATCTTTTGAAGATCTTGTGAAGAAGTCCTGTTTTTACAGCTTTGGTGAGATAAAGTTATCAGGTAGGCAAGCGAAAGCCTGGAAAATTCCACAAATCCTTCCCTACACCCTCATAAACTTCTTCATAAAAACATGCTCAGTGCAAAATTATCTATTATCGTAGCCTACGTAGGTGTGGAGTAGAATAAGAAAAATGTACGGCAAACAAACAAGCAAACCAACATCATTACAATCATCAATTATCCACTGTTGGACATAGGCGTTTTCTCGGAACCACTTTACCTGGTCCTACTTACACCAATAGTGTGATGTGGCATAAAATTGTTATTTTACCTCGGTACCTGCTGAATGCCACACCTTGATATTCTCATGCTGCATGAGAAATAAATTGTAAAACATATCCATAAATTTGCTTGTAACGTAAATGTGTATTTATCTTCGGTTTGGAAAACGTTCTTATGCCCATTGACACAAAACCTATGTTCTTTATAATATTGTATACCTACTGCTAGCAGTATTTTTCTTAAAAGATCCTAGCGTACATGTTTAAAATCGTCTTGCCCAACCTCACCTAAGTATGAAATAGGGTCATGCATGGTAAATTCAATTCATGCTAATTACAATAGTAATTCCCTAGCTTATTTTGGTGTATAATGAGTATTCAAGGAAATCTTCATCTACTTAAAATATAAAGGTTCTAAGTCTTAGGTATATGAAATCTTAACATACAAGAAATATAATTCTACTTATTACAAAAAAAAAATCACATTAGGCAACTATCTACCAATCACAATCGCAAAGGGCCTGCCTATATTTGGTATCCCACCGAATATCTACCATAAGATAAAAAAAATCCGCTGTAACCCATGCAAGTTTTTCGCTTTACGAGATGAGAATATGTATGTAGGTATCTGATTCCGAGCACGCCGGTATATATATTATATATTAAATAAAAGACAATGAGAATCTTTTCTTGAGTTGATATCTTGAATTAATAGCCGTGATTTTACGTTCCGCTACGGTATGGTTACAATGCTCCATCATACTTGTGGATACTTAAAATGTTATATTTTAGCTAACCAATAGACCCGATAAAGTTCTAGAAGCAATCGCTAGGAGTAAACATAATTATGGTTCCATCCGAAAATTGGTATGTGGTTAATAAAATAAAAACTTGTCATAATATTTTGATAACATGTGTTTTATATATTTTGTTAACGAACAACCAAGAGAAAGTAAATTAATAATAAAAGTGTGTGTGAATATACGAGTAATATGTAGATACGGATGTAAGCAGTTATACTTCTTTTTAAAATAAAAGTCACTTTTATCAGGATTTTCTTATTGGCCTATAATTCACAACCAAATATAATTTAAAATCAAATACACACATGTACAAAATATGTAAATTTATGAACATATCTTTTTACGTCGACTAATATAAAACATGTGCTTTAGATTTATAAATATTCAAGAAATTACTTTGAATGTAGTTATGAATTTTCACAAAAAAAAAACAACTAATAGGGAGCTAACTTCATAATGTCGCTTTTTGGCTGTAAGTGTGTGCGCGTATTGTTAACATTTTACTCTCTTAATTTTTTCTATACGCGAAAAAGAAGTATATTTTCAAAAATCTTAAAAGAATCAATAATTCGTGTACGTGTATGTACGCAGTGTTTGTTTTGTAATAACGGCGTTTTACCTAAGTAGAAAAAACATTTAACGTACTACTAACCGATACAAACTGTGATAGTAACATTTCATAAAAGGTTTTATCTTTTTATATCTTATTTTCAAAAGTAGAATTAAACTATTTATGTACCTTTGAACATTTCTAAAATCGTTCATTTTGTAATTCAAAATAAATGTAACAGTTTTACAGTTATAAATAAAATAATTTTAGAAGCATTACATATTTCGTAAAACGAAACGTCCATGACGCACAACCCTATACAATGTTTATCGATGCGGATGTGTTCCCATCTCTAGTGGCGGAAATGGAGTATTTTGGTAGTGGTAACGAAACCAATTGATTTTCTTTTTATTTATTTAGTTTCCATTTTTTTGTATTTTATCAATATATTCTTCCTATAAAAATACTAACGTAACAATGTTAATAAATAACTTTCCATTCCTTAGAAATAAAATCGATTAAACGTAGAAAACCACATATTGTCATATATATCGGAATATGAAATATTTGTAACTTAACGATAATAATACGAACATATTTCTAAATAAATATTCTTTTTCGATGAATTTATTATTGAACACGATTAGTTTTGGAGCTTTAGTGCGCAGCTGCGGGCCTTTCGCGCCGTTATTACCGCGCATAAGTTGGCAGCACTGCGCCGTTTCCTCCAAGCCGCCGTCGGACGCCATTACCACGCCACCGGACAAGCTGTCACTAGTGCGTCTATATTAAAAATATATTTTGAAGTGTAGAAAACACTACGAGTTCTGTGTTGATAATTTTGATAAACACAAAAATCTCACAATGTCTGACGAGAAAAAGGTACGTAAAATTTGATACTCTCAGTGACCGCGACAACCGAAATGTTTCACCGACATGGCGTTCTTTACAAAATGTGGTTACTTGTCTCCAAATAAAAAAATAGTACCAAATTCAAGCAAGTAAACAGATATCCTTTATTTTATTGTATTATTCTTTCAGGGGGAGAGCGAACACATCAACTTGAAAGTCTTAGGTCAAGATAATGCTATTGTCCAATTCAAAATAAAGAAACACACACCTCTGAGGAAATTGATGAACGCTTATTGTGACAGAGCAGTAAGTACAGCACTTATTATAAAATACAATTCTTCGACTTTCTTTTAAATGCGTGGGAAATTATTCTGTGACTGCTATAAGTGCCACCCAACTTTTGCCTCGTTTTTGTACAAATCCTTTTTCAATAATTACTCATACGTATATCTAATACTTATGAGTAGTATAACGTAGGTATAATACTTTGCAAGCCTTTGCGATAAAATCGTTACAATTCTTCAAAACTAAACAAATAATAGATAGCTATGTTTGAATACAGTGGGCACATTTTTTGTTCTTGATGTTTTCAATATTTCTGGCAATGAATACTATCTTAATTTGTTGCATGATAAGGTCAAAGGTGGATTAGTACATGGTCTGTATCTCCCTCAGCAGTGATGGAGGGAATCATACTAAACTGACCGCTCCTCTTTTATTTGCAACTCTAACCTTTTTATAATATTCATTCCATATAAAATATGCAACTGTGATTGTTATATTTAAATTTTTATTAATGCATTGCAATGTTATAAGCATTAGAACCCTATTGTGTTGCTTTGTGGCTTTGAAAAGCAGAGTTCTTTTCAATATCTTTAAAGATTGACAAAATGTGACATATTATGTAGATCAATATCCACCAAATGCATTAAAATAAATTGTCATTTTTTGCTAATTAGAGATTTATATTCCAGAATATGCCACATACACGAAATCACACATTCAAAATTAGGATTATTTGTTTTGTTAGCAAGATACTAAACATCCAACATGTAAACCACAAAAGACATAGTGATGATTCTTTTATTTCATTTATAAGGATGTACTAAGCTGCAACACATAAGTGTAATTTCAAATTTTGTAAGAAATACTAAGCATGCAACTCTGCATGGCCTTTTAGTTACTCTTGGATGTGTGATGTGTTTTGTGAGATAGTGGTTATGAGAATACAATAAATTAAATATACCCAACAGCTACATACATAGTCCTGACCTGACTCGGATTGAGTCTTTGTGTTGTGGGTATCGGAAACTAAGAGATATTCAAATTCTTTATGGTCTCGCAAACACCCAGACCAGAAACAAATAAATATGGAATACACTAATATTTTTTACTTGACTAGTACCCCAGAATATTCAACATTTTGTAATCAATATAAGTGTATTACTTATTATTAAATAGGGATTCATTTGGGGATTAAAACTAAAATTTAAAATCTAGTGAGGAATCTTGCTTAGCGAGAGTATTCAATAATCTATGCCAACATGGTGGACTACTGCCTATGGCTGCTTAATTAATTTTTTTGATAAGGTGTTTGATATGCTGTGTAGTTGCCCCTTTTCTTAAAATGAACAGCATAATATAATGCAAAAAAAATATACAGACATTTATTTATCTGCAATTTTTTTATCTTCCTAAAATCTACTATCATTAACTGAAGTTGTTTACAGATAACCTATGATTACAGCCAGTGGAAATATAAAAGCTTTAGCATAACTGTAAAATAAACATGAGCATAACAATAAATAGATTTCACCATGTGTTGCAACTTTTTAGTCACACACAATCATCATTGAAAATTGCAAAACAATGTTAAATTTTGTAATTAAAGCATTCATTTTTATTTCCAGGGCCTATCAATGCAAGTAGTTCGGTTCAGATTTGATGGCCAGCCAATCAACGAGAATGATACACCAACATCATTGGAAATGGAGGAAGGAGATACAATAGAAGTTTATCAGCAACAGACTGGTGGGGTGTCTTTAGTGTAAAATTAAGTATTAAGGAACTGTCCATGTCCCATGGGTGATTATGTTCATGCTCTGTCTAACACTAAGTTAATTTTAATGCAGCACATAATTTGTAAAGTTTTTGAGGTGTACAGCCATGCCCAGCTTGGCGCAGTACACCTCAAGTTTTGTTAGGTATTTTGGAGGGAAAACCAAATGACTAGATAACTTCAGTTGGTTAATTCCATTGTGATAAGTTTTGCTGACCCGTACAGAAACCATAAAGCCAGTGTTTAAATTGGAGCGTCCCAAATATTTATTGGACTAGCGTCGGAATAAATTTAATGTACCAACTACGTCTTTAATAAAGTAAATGTAATAATTGTCCTGTGTTTCATTTCTGTATATCGGCTGTTCGTCTTTGTTATATATTTCGTACTTGAATGATTTAAGTACATTTAAGATCTAAATATTTCATCAATAAATAATTTAAGCCACGTCAGTGCGAAGTGATTGTGAGTCATCCCTCTATGACGTCAGACTGTTACCTACCTACTTATATTACTCGATTTAGAAAATATTTCATCCATGAATATTAAATCGATATTCAGATTGTAAATAAAGCGGCCACTAGACGACTAGTCATAATTATCAATATATATAAATAAAATTGAAGTGTCTGTAAAGTGAAAATAAAATATAATGTCCAACTACATATCGTTTTAAACACGATACCTGTGCCGAAAATGATCTTTAAAAAATTTTTGTCTGTCTGTTTGTTCCAGCTAATCTCTGAAATGGCTGGACCGATTTTGACGGGACTTTTTTGTCAGGTAGCTGATATAACAAGGAGTAACTTAGGTTACATTTATTTTAGAAGAATAAAGTTTTTGTTAAATTCCACGCGTACGAAGTCGCGGGTACAGCTAATCATTAATAAAAAGAACTAATATTGGACCCTTAATTTTGCTTCCAATTAATATATCGGAAATACGTCATAATTGCGCTGTAAAAAGTTATGTGCTGACGTGGAATTTATCAGATATTTAAATATGTATTCACTGCCTAAAAAAGTAACTAGATTGTGGTCGGATACATTGGTACTTACAGAGACAACAAATTATACACAAACATTTATAAAGATTGCTTGGCGATAAAGACTTGACGAGTTTCAAATCAAAGTGACTACTAACATCTGATGGTGAGTACAACGCCGCCCGTCCAAGACCCTAGTCATTTATTTATCTGACAATACCGGGTATTCGAAGCCGAAATACATAAATATATCTCAATGGTCCTCAGCGTATGCGAATATTATGTAAGATATTGTTACCTACATATCTAAAGGCATTCTCATGTTCGACATTTGATATACTCCACCTTCTTAACGATGAAAAGAACTTGCATGGCATGCCAATCTAAAGAACACGTATGTATGGCAGTCATTGTATTCATGAAAAAAAAAAACTAGGTGTTGTCAATTAACTGCACAGTTATTAATGTATAATCATGCGCACGTAGCAGCATATAATGCGTGTCATGCAAAGGGTTCATCTAGGACCTAGCCCCTAGGTACTGCTTTAGAAACAACGACCAATAACTTGTTTCTTCGATTGTTAACCTCCACAGTCCAGAATAAGGATGAAACAAACTACATTAAAATCTAGCCAGGGCCGGCGTTAAGATATGGCGCAGGGAGCGATGACCTAAGGCGCTAGTGACAACTGACAAGAGAGCCGCGCCGAAAAAAATTATTGCTAAAACAGCTATTCGAATATCTGCCAAATATTACCTTACTGCATGGCATTGTTTAGGGTAAGATGGGACTAACGTACCTTTGGTGGATAAAAGTCCTAGGTAATATTATACGGCATACTGGAAAATTCTATTGGGACGACTGGCGGTATTCACATATACAAATTCTTGATATCCTTTACTCTTATTTTATAGCGTCAAGATATCTTCATAGGAGAAGGGCGGGTAAGATTAACTTTATGATGCAGAAATTCGTAAACATTAAACTCCAATTACTTACACTGAAAATGTCCATCTTGACCTGTGATAGGTGGAATATATAAAATATTTATTTAACTTAATATACAGACATTTTATATAGGCGGACTTAATGCCAACAGCATTCTAGGATATGTGAGTTTTACAATGGACACACAATAACATATTACCTACTATCTTTTAGTTACAAAAGATGGTAGGTAATTTACAAATAGTTTATGTAATCAAACTTGACACGCTGGTCATAACCGTCAAACTGGTAGAAATACTCGTATAGGTAGGTTTTTTAATTTAAGATGTAAAGTATTGATAGGAATTTCATATTACTTTGAGAATGAGCTTAATTATTTAAAATTAAGCTTAACATTTCACAGTCTGAATATTTTCTTTAGTCCAAAAATCTCTGTTCTTATATATATTTGATGACCATTTATAACAAAAACATACTCAAACTATTTCATCTTGCCCTCATACCAAATTTTCTGTAGCCCACACATCCACTGGTAATGCAAACATTAACAATTTAAAAAGGTACTTTTTTACATATGGCTCATACAATCTATCCATGTATAAAAATAATAATATCTATATACTTACATTCTACAAATAATATTACTGGAAAAATTCATTGTTAGGTTGTAATAATTTGACGCAAAAACCACAAGTCGCTAGCAGACTTCAGCAGGACTGAGTGTCTGACCATACATATAAACGAGCCTTATCTCTGTATGCTTAGAGACAATGGTGCTGGTCGCAAGTTTTAGAAAACATAGAAAGTTTCCATCACCCGGCCCTTACATCTTGCCCTTCCTTACCCTAGACATGTGTGCCTGCATCACAAAAGCTCCTACGGTTAATAGTCCGTAACCTTAAACCTAACACTATCATCTGCAAATAAATTACCTACTAAAAAAATCCTCGGTCGCCTGTGTGACTTTATATTAGAGATGTTATTGTTAGTAAATAGGAATAACGCACATGAGTAATAAAATTCAATAGTTACACAATAAAAATCAATTAACAGAAAGAGCAAATAAAATATTATGTTATCTTGTTTCAGCGAACACCGCTCAATACGCACACTACGTTTTCAACACCCTGGACCAAGACAGAAGTGGCTTGTTAAGTTTTGAGGTAAACGTATTGTTTTGTTATTGTTAAGTCTTTGGCTAATACTCGTATACCGGTACGACACTGAAGTTATGTCAACAATAATTAATCAATACAATGAATATCTTATAACTGGTAACTTCATAGCACAGTTAAGGTAATTGGTATGGTGCGCAAGGACCTTTTCATTATGGTTTAAGTAGTTTTGATTAAGGTCATTTAGTCGAATTATGAGAGAAACAGTAAGGTTACTAACAATAACTAGTTTCATAATAAACCTAACAGCCGACCAATGTGATAAATCTAGTTGGCATATTAACGAAATGAAAATTACTAATTCATCCATTAAATACCAGATAGAACATCTCAAACAAAATCCGGGCGGGTGCGATTCAGGAACAAATGGCGTTACGGTACCGCAATATTCTGTTACAAACATTTTGATTGGCAGAGATTAAAATATATATATCTAATTAGAATAAATAATTCGATAGTTATTATTTAACTGTAACTACTGTATGCAAAGAACAAAATTAATCACCGTTTATTTCATGTTTAGGAATTCGTGACCGGCTTATCGATTCTATCGAGAGGCACTCTAGAAGAGAAACTAAGATGGACATTTTCTCTTTATGACATCAATGGCGACGGCTGTGTAACGAAAGAAGAAATGACTGAAATTGTTACTGCAATATACGACCTCATGGGCAAAATCGTCGAACCTGTTATTGACGACGATGCCGTACGGGAGAAAGTAGAAAGACTATTCCAGGTTAACCCTTATTTATTATAAACCCTTATTACTGACTATCCTATCTAATGTGATATCTAGTTTAAATTAAGAGTTAAAAAGTTAACAAGAATTACAAACTCTCATAACTCATCACACACAGAGGTGAGCAGGACATTTCTTCGAATTAATAATATTGATGTACCTATATTGTGTAAGTCCACTGCTGGACATTGGTTGAACCTAAATAATCATCTCTAGGCGCTTTCAACAATATTCGCTAACTTTCGCAGGCTGCACGGCTCTTACGTAGATGGCGCTACTGTCTAATAACAGTGTGTCATTTAGGTACGCCATCTCTCTGATGGTAATCCCACCATTTGTTGGTCGCTAGAACCACTTTCGCTGGCTACCAGAGTAACTTGACTTAGACTCCGGAAGAGTCATTTGAAATTCCCTGCCCCTTACATCCATTGAAGTATAAAGGCACCTTCGTTGTGCTTTCTCACTTAGCTATATTTAAATTCACATACATTTTCGGTGTTGTTAACTTATGATCATTTGAATTCCAGAAAATGGATTTAAACCGCGATGGCGTCCTGACATTAGACGAGTTCCTCGACTGTTGCCTTCGAGACGAAGACATTACAAGATCTATGGGTGTCTTCGACAGCAATTTCTGACGGCCTGCGGTCGGCGCGCGGGCCGCTTGCCGCGCACCCTGATCTCTTATTACATAATAAAGTCAAATACGTACCAAATGGACACTAATAACAGCACATTTTAACATCAGTTTAGAGTATTTCATTAAGATATACAATCCGATATACTGTTATTCATCTGTGTGTTTAGTTAAATGTATTTATAACGCCAAGTCCACGATTTATCAATAAATACACCTACCTACATAGCTTTCAATTCAAACGCTACAAAATGCTGATTTTCATCTTTATTGTTAAATAACTTGCATTTCTAAAAAAATACTTAACTAATAAATTATTCTCTTAAACACAGATGTCTAAAGAAAATGCAAAATACCTGCATTGCTATAATTATGGCGCTGATTTTATTTATTATTTAATTTCGGTTGGATATAAATACAATTTTTCTGATCTGATAATATATAAAGTGGAGAAATATAAAGTACATACCCAAAAATGTAAAATATTTGGATTCCTATATTTTTCCTCATAACTTTCTCTAATGTTAGAAGAATTAGATTTCTATGTATACTATTTATGATAAACCTAACATTCCCGTCGTACATATATAAATTATGATATACGAAAGTACCTACATTTAAAAAAGTAGGACTTCTATTTGATGTTGCTTAAATATAACAAACGACCACATTAATTTTCTAACAAAAACGGCTTCTTATACCTACAAAAATGGTTGATCATTTTTCATCTTTGACCATTTCTATTAACTGTTACGCCCTACATGATGTCTTAAAACTTCTAGTTTTATAAGTTCTATTAGAATATGCGTCTGAAACAAGGTCTTAAGCTAGTGACTCTAAGTCTTCAGAATTCTATAAAATATAGTTACTTCTGGGTACTGTCAATAAATAATTCTTAAAAATTCTTGTTGAAAAAATTAGATTATGATTAAATTAGCTGTTTTTCAATAACTAACAATTTGCTTGGAAACCTGTACGAATGACAAAGCCCGTGTCTGATGTCAACCTTGCATTGATTATATCGTTACCACCAACGTCGCTCTTTTATCCCTCAGCCTATCGCTTATCTTCGTTTTTAAAATCGTTCCGGCCATTTTTAATAGAATTTAGAATAAAAATAATTTACTAAAGGTGGTTATAGTACCTGCCTATGCCTACCACATAGATATTATGATTTATATAGCGGCGTCGACTGAATACCCCAAGGCAAATAGCTACCATGTCCTTTTAAAAATCCAATATGATATTTCTTCCACAAGTTGGCCTAAGCTAGTTCTGAGTCGTCATAGTAAAATAAAATGATAAAACTGGACATGAAAACACTGCCATATCATAAAAATGTTCGTATTGAACGTATTGTACCTACTATTTAGTCATTGACCCGCTTCTCATCTCCTTATTCCCTGACAATAATTTGTAAAAACCCTATACAACTATCATATTTTAACCTACAATATGAAAATATTAGTTTAAACCAATGAAAACTATTTTTAAATCTTGTCAAAAAACTTATTCAGGCAAACATATTTTCGAAACAATTATCACATATTATTATGTATGTATAATATAAATGTAAATAAATAATAAAATAGATTTAAATGTGTATATTTTCATAGTGAATGTTAAATGGAACCAAATAATTAGAAGGCGTATTCAAGCACTATTTAATAAAAAAAGAATGAGAAATAAACAGCCTATATGAGAATTCATGCATGCGTGTGGCGGTAAATAAAAATAATCCAATGTGATTAAAAGTGATGAAAACTTGAATTTTGAAATATAAATAACAAAAAAACTTGCTAGCAACCTAAATCTATATTTCGATTGCTAGGGTAACCAAAGAACAATCTATTTCTCTTAAATGTTATTCAATTCATTTATTCATCGAGCTTAAAATAGATAAGAATATTTGTGTGTCTTCCCAAAATAGTACCATTTATTTTAAACAACATAACTATCCGAAAAAACTATTTAATTATTATAAAATATAATGATGTTATTCAAAGATTTAGATGTACTTACGTCCGATAAATTTTTACTAATTCCTCTTTTAGTTAGGTAGGAATTGATTTTGACAAATCAGTGATCGTAGTGTAAGGATTGAAACAGTCTTATGATGTTTAGATGTTTATTCGGTAATGTTGCAAGAATAGCTGAAGCAGTATGTTGCAGCACCTACCTAATAACCGCCAGGCCAATTGTTTAATTCATTGAATGAATTATTTTAAGGACCTACCTACTAGTTATCTAAGGCTTTCATCTGAATAGTTTATTTTAAAATGTTGCACACAAAATATGTTTAATTATATTTCCTCTCAACCGCTGGAAACTATTCGAACGTTGACCAGTATTTACCTATCAACGACCCTTAAACGTGTAATTATATTCGTGCCAAAGCTTGAAAGAATGCAATCATAATAACGGCTTTATGTTATCAAATGGTGTGCATTGCTTAAATATAAAATGTGTAAATTTTTCTCTTATGTTGTTTCAAGATCATGATAGGCCTATTAGGTGGATAACTTAATTAATATCGATTTTGTCGTTTTAAGATCCATGTAAATTAGATAAAGTCTACAGGTACTTGGTGTTAGTTATTTTAGCGTAGATGCTGTATTGTCCTATAGGACATAATTGTCACAGAGCATATAGCATGTCTATTGCTTTTTATTAATCTTATTTAATTTATATGTTGATATATTTTGTTTTTAAATAATATATACGCTAAAAAAACTACATATCAGTCAGTCCGCATTTCTGAAAATTGGATTACAAAAATTACTGTAAACCTAGTACTTCTGTCTAAAGCTGAATACTAGACATGAGTGGTATTATTAATTATACGAGGCAATAAATATATTGTATGTATCAGTACAGTACGTGTGGATTGATTAGAATACGTTAAAACATTTAATCGTTTTCTTGCATATTAATTGCACTTACCTGTGTTACATAGCGTGGACGTAAATATGTTTAGAAACGAAATCAGTAAGTAGATATGTATTTGAATATTGAATTGTTTATTTACAAATTGTATGTGTATTTTATAGAAAAATAAATAAATCAAACAATTAAGTATGTCATTATCCCCATTCTCCAACAAATAGAGAATATTATATTACAGTTTTCTATTATATACCTAGTCTGGGCTTATTAGTAACGGAATAGTTTCCTTTATATTGAAAGCTCATTTATATTTAATGCCATATAGAGGGCGCGGCTGCAAGCCTGAAATTGAATTAAGTCCGACCGTGAACCTACGGAGTACGGATATTTAGTGGTATTGATATGGACATAAAATTCAGGATGCCGACATTGAGATGCCGATAAAAAAAAATTGCCAGACTCAAGGAGTGAAAACTTGGGGAAATCGCGTAATTTTCACTTTCTTTCCCATAAATATGAAACATAGATTCAGTTGATCCTCAACAAAAAAAGCTTGAATTTTGATAAAAATATTACTTTTTGTAGGTATTTATAAAAATACGCCTATTTATTACGCCAAACGGCAGTGTAAATGCACAATCGGCTGTCGTGCTCCAGTTTGAAGGGCATTGTAGGCAGAGTGTAACACTGGACATAATATCTTATGTCTCCGAATGACTGAACTGAATACTGTTAAGGTAGGTACTAAGTACTGGCCCATAGATTATTTAGTTTATGTAAAACCCTTATGATAATCATATCACAGTAATCTTAGGTCCTATGGCCGAAGAGAGAGAGAGAGATAATCTTAATCAGCACATTAATTAGAAAAACTGATTCTGGATCAGCGCATATACGTCCAACTAGAAGGCACGGGCTTCTACAATCGAGAGTACGATTGAGACTGATACTGGCCTAGTGCGGGTTGGCGGACTTTTAACGACTGAACAATTTTTAAGAACTCGAAGGACTGCCTCGGTGGCGTAGTTGTACTACGGTACGATTACAAAGCTGAGGTCTCGGATTCGAATCCCGGGTTGGGCAAAGATATTGGATTTTTCTATTCATTATCAGCCCAGAGTCAGGAATTTGTGCCCGATATGGCGATAGGCTCGCCACCTATCACAACGTGGGACGGAACATACAAGGCGAAATGTGGATGCCCTGGCACCTCTGCTTACCCCTTCTGGGAAAAAGGTGTGAGTTTATGTATGTACGTATGTAATATTTTGAAGACCTTAAAAGCATCGCATCATACATACCATTATAAAGTGACTAAGTAATTATATTGATGTTAATGAGGTGCCATTTGTCTCAAAAAGGGATTATCTGGTTTCCGAAACGAGTCGTTATATAGATTTTAGGCTTAGAGTATTTATAATATAGATACTCTATGATTTTAGAATTTTCATTTCGAATTTCCAAGTTACGACCTCGTCTTTTTCGAACCCGCGAACACCGTTGGTTGGCAAGCGCGTCTGATCCATTACCAACATAGAACCACACACGACTATGCGCGAATATAGTGACCATTAAAATAACAAAAATATTTACAAAATAAAATTTATTGTTCCATTTTCCAACACAAACTTACATAATTCGTTTGACAATTGTTTTTTTCAGTCCATTCTAAATTACTTTACTAATGAATACATTTATAATTTAATAGATTTCTGTGGGTGTACATAAAGTAAACCAATAATCTATATTTCCCTTGAAATTAATATAAATGAATTAACCTTCTTGAACAAATGTCACATAAGAAATTCGGAGGCCTTCTGTGACCATACATTATTGTAATTTTCTGTAATACGATTTAAGAGACGTTTGAAAAAAGTAATAATCCAATAAAATTGTCAAAATTAAAGATAAGACTATTTTAGGTCTTAATTCGATATACTTGCAAATCTTAAAATAAAAACCATTACACTATCCCAATTTTGAGCTTCGAGACCGCCTGTCACGATTTTTACTTAAAATTTCTTAACTAACTAATAACGTCCAAATTATTATACGAAATCGATGGCGTATTAATTATAATTTACTTTTAATGTTATGCATATTATTGTACCGGCAATTATTGTAATCTCGTATTATGTAAATTTCCTAAAACAATGTGATGACAACCTATCAGTAAAAATGATATATTTTTTTTTGGATAATTTCATTATTGCCATTCGATACAATAAATCAGCCTTAACACAAAAAGTGTCTGAAAAAATATTAATCTACGTATATTACTCAAGAAATCTATAATTTCAAAAACTTTAAAGTACATGTCTAAAAATTCTTAACTCTAACATATTCCATTTGAAATGTTATAAAAATATGTCATAGTCTACAATTACCTACAATACGTAATACGTTCTCAATACCATTGTGCATTATAAAGAAATATGTGTGCATAAAATATGTACATTTTAAAAATAAAGAGAGCATAATTATAATGTTAGAAAATAAACTACGCGTTGGTCACATTTGAGAGAAGGAAAGAAGTCGCTTCGAGAACTATCGATTATTATTAAAATAAACTAAATACCCTAACCGGAATTTAAAAGATATATCCAGATCTTAGGATTATGCATATTGAATTGTCAATCTAAAATACAATAACTATGAGACTCACAAATCAACTCCAATTTCAGACATTACATTGTAAAAGTTATGTTTCTATAAAACTCCTATTATGTACTCGACGGTCATAATATATTACTACAGGTAAAAATATAATCTCGAATATAATTCATACATTGCTATGTACAGAAGTAAAATGTATAATAAAATTGTAAATACGTATTTATATGAATAAAACTACACATTACAAGAGTAATGCATTGTTAATAGGTTAATGATCGTTTTGTGATAATATAATAACTTTTTAATTGCATTCCTTTTAGTTTAATGATTGAGACGAGAGCACTATTTATCCTCAATGTAGATTATGATATTGAAATTATTCTATTTTAAAAAAATAATTATTTAATTTACTAGAAATTTTTTAGAACATGCTCAAAATTGACAACTTTTTTGTCTGAACCATCGTATAGATATAGAATATGTAAACACTGACTGCTCTCTGCCTTACGTCTACGATAGAGCACAACTAGACATTTCATTTCATCCAATTATATTCCGAAATGGATTGACATTCGTACAACAAATTTTTATTTTACCATAGCATCATAGCAGCTTTGGGAATATTACGGAAGGCACTTTCTTGCAATATCTTTGCCAGGCGGCGCCATAGCGATTCCTGCAACGATCGTGGTCCCGCCACGCACGATGCAGTAATGCAACTATAGTCAAAATCGCTGGAGCCGCGGCCACGTAGTCTCGAGACACAATACCAGGCAAGGCTAGAGAAATGTGCATAAGGATGTCCCCTGTATAGTTCGGATGCCGCAACACACCCCAGAGACTGCCCACAAGCAACTTGTTTCCATGGAACGTTGGCATCGAGTCTAAGTCTGTAAATAAAAACACTACATTTAGACAGTCTATGATATTTAATGCATCGCTCGAAATAAATATTCTTTTTCACTAAAATACTTCGGAAAGTAAGAAATATAAAATGAGCATAATATACACATTTAGAAATTTTAGTTATTAATTAATCTATATAAAAAGGAATGTGTGTATAGCTTAAAGCAATATCACATTGACCTCAAACCTTCACTACATTGTTTTCCCCTTAAGCAATATAATAAACATAAACTTTATTAATATTATACATGTAATTGAACTTACTTGCCAAGCTGGGATGCAACGGATTCACCCGGAACTTGTGTTTAATAGTATTACTAACAAGCATAATAAAGAATCCCAACATAAATAGCACAGAAGCGAGGGTCAAAGCATTAGTCGACAGAGTAAGCTTGCAATCTGCCACATGTTTAGATATTGTTGTAAAGTAGTATGGATATAGTGCGCCGGAGACTATCTGGAGGTACCCGACACCCTCAGATTGCCAGTAAAATGTGCTAGTTATCTTATACTCCTTCACAATAAAATAAAGGATATATATTATTTGCATCATGGAGTATACTAGTATAGTGGGCTGCAACTGTACTTTGTTCAATATCTCTTTGTAGTTATCCATTGTGATTTGCTCATTGTCTTTCAACTGTAGATGGATCCCTTGAGAGAGGATCAGAAGCGTCAAAATCAACTGTAATAAAAAAAGTGTATTAATTAAATCAATTAAAACTAAATACACAACATTTACTAACTCAATTAGTTATAGTCAAGGCCCTTGATAAAACGTAAATGTTTTCCTTAACTGGGAATAAAAAACACTAAGTTCTATGTGGACTAATCTAAACAAGGTAAATAATGTATGTCCAGGTATATAAAAGTATTATCAATATAATACTACAATGAATACTTATTTAGTGGGTGGCTTTAGTGCTTATATAGTGTGTGGTGGCCTGTTGGTAAATGAACTAGACGAGATGCCAACATTGACACCATGGTCACGGGTTCGTATCCCAGGGCACACCTCTGACTTTTCGAAGTCATGTGTGTATTGATATTCAATCACCACAAACTAAAACGGAGAAGGAAAACATTGTAAAGAAACCTGCATACCATAGCGGTTTCTAAGAATTTCTGTGGTATGTAAGTCTGCCAACCCGCACTTGTCCAGCGTGGTGGACTATATGGCCTAACCACTCTCAATCGTACCCTTGATTGTAGAGGAGGCCCATGCCCTGCAGTGGGACATATATGGGCTGACACAGGGAATACTTATTAGAATAAGCACAGTGAATAAACCCTAGCTTGCAGTATACTTTGCTGGTTGCAACTGTTGGTACTAAACTATAGGGAAATAAAAACTATAATGAATTAAAAAAATCTATACACATTACAAGCATTCTCTTTGTTAACAACTTTAAAGAGCCATTTGTTTAAACACAATTTAGTCAAAAGTACCCAGTGAATACATATTATGAAATTATAACTTCTATTAACTTTTAATAATTTTTTTTGTACAATAGGAATCCTTTACTTGCACAAAACACTTAGAACATGGTAAATATTCATACTTACTGTGGAAATATTGCATGTCCGTGAGATCCAAATTTTAACATTCAATGTTTTTATCCAACAATGGATTTCTCTTCCCATAAAAAAGTCATACAATCTGTATCCAGTGTTACCATATGAATTCAATTCATTATTTTTGAGCCTGCGAGTCTTTACATAAACTACAATACTTAATACAAGTCCTAGCACATATGATGTTGCAGCGAGTTGTAAATATTCATTAAGTATTGCTTCTTTACTAATCACTTGCATATATTGCAAAATGTAAATTAAGTTTACAGTAAATATACTTGCAAAAAATGCATTGAAACAGTATTCTCTATCACTGTCATCCATAAGGTCATCTCTTTTGCCAAATATAGGAATAACTGCAAATATAGCTTGAATAGTAAACTGAGCCAAAATTATAGCAAGTGATTTTAACGTGAACCAGGCTTCCAAATTGTTATACTTATTCAGATCAATTTTGAGTGAGTAGGACTGTTTACATGATATTAGTATACTCAATACTGTAAGTGGAATAAGGAAAATTAATGCTGCTGCACCCACTCGGCCTCCAAACTCCCATCTACTAGAAATGGTCTTCAAACTACTTATACTACTCCTTATGGGAGTAGCCAACTTCCTAGTCACTGACTTGGACTTTTCTTTTTGGAATTCATCCTGAGAATTTTCTCCATCAGAGAACTTGTCCAATGATTTACTGACTGACTTGCTATGAGTAAGTGACTTGCTTACGCTCCTTCGCACCTCTGCATCATCAAACTTATCTTTTATCTCTCGCAGTCTACTAGACCGTCTTGGCGTCAATTCTTCCACGGATCTATTTCTCAAGCCGTAATTAAAATCATTAACATCTTGGCCATTGACCTTTTCAAATGAAAACAAGTTCTGCGTCGTTGTAATATCCTTAATTGCATATTCGAATCGTTTGGGACGAGTGTTTTGTAAAGTTTCTAGTTTGGAACTATAGTCAGCGATTTTCGAAGCGATATCAGTTTTAATAGCCGGCCGCTTTGAAGGAGAATTTTGAATTATTTGTGGCGCTATTTCTGCCGTTTGTTTTGCTTCTTTAGAAGTTCTGGATGGAGATTTACGGGCAGGAAACTTCGAGTCCGATTTTCTGCTAGGAGATTTCCTTGACGGCGACTTACGCGCCGCTCGCGCAGGTGAACTTTTCCTCGGGGAACTTTTCCGCGTTCTGGCGGGAGACCGCATCGGCGATACACCTTTGCGAGTTCGCACCGGACTTGTGTCGAACACACTGGTTCTAATCCGTCCACTTCTCGTAGACATGCTGGAATATATAAACAACCGAACCGGTCACTTTATGTTCTAAAATTATCACGGAAAACCACACGCAAAGACCTTAATTACCTGTCACATTAATAGAATATACATCTAATTAGAATAAAGCACACTTTTATTATTATGTATTATTTTCCGACTGTCACACAACGCAAAATGTTCGTTTACAAACAAATCCAC
This sequence comes from Hyles euphorbiae, assembly GCA_023078785.2. Taxonomy (NCBI): domain Eukaryota; kingdom Metazoa; phylum Arthropoda; class Insecta; order Lepidoptera; family Sphingidae; genus Hyles; species Hyles euphorbiae. Next base: position 4,589,131 of record CM041051.1, on the reverse strand, counting down.
GCTTCCGAATCAAAAAGTACGCAACACGTTAAACGCAAAAACGAACGAAGCCAAGCGCCAACGACGCCAGAATGAATTTAAAAAACCTCCTGTGATTGGCTAAAAATAAATGTCACTATCTTTAGATTTGCTCTCTCTTTCTAATTGTTTTAAAAAAAAGAGATAGAAGCACTAACATTATATTGGCTATACTGGATATGTGAACTTCCTAGTTGTGCGACTTTAAACCGTAATTTACCGATTCATTATTTGAGCATTCAGGAAAAATCGAACTTCACCCACAAAATTAGGACTATCCGAACAGATAAAGAATGGAATTAGAAAAGGCGCGGCGCGACCCGGCGCGGCGGCTTATTAGGTCTGTTTAAAATCACTATAGAAGAAAATGAGCATCAGTTCATGATCAGCGTGTTTTTTTTACATTTAAATGCGGAAGTTTCAACTGCTTATTCAAAATGGTTTTCATGGGAGTTATCTTATATTTTTCCTAGTTTCTTTTTTTACCTTAGTAACAACTGAGGGCATCAGAGAACACCTTTTCAAAAAAAGTAGATCATCGTATTATATTTTTTGTTTTGTAGCTACAAAGATAAGATACAAGGTTTTAATAAATAAAAAAATGGCTATGGATTTGACATAAATAATAATGATTAATGTATGAATCAGGGATGTTGCGAATGTTCGCATCCGCATCCGCAAATGCGGAGCTTACGCATAAATTTTGACATCCGCATCCGCATCCGCAATAATCGATGCGGATGTTTTATGCGGATGCGGATGTAATACAAAATGAGACAAGACAGAAATTTGGCGGTGCCGGGTAATGGCGCGTGCTGCTCGGACGTAGTGTTGCCAGGTGTCCCGCTTTACGCGGGACGTCCCGCTTATCAGGGGTTTGGTAACGCGTCCTGCTTGAACCTTCGGCGAGACGCCAAATGTACCGCTTTTTGACCACCGTTCTCAGAACGAATAAAAAACGAAATCTTACACACTTTTATTTATAATCCGTACTGTATTTCCCGTTTTCCTACAATTATTTACCTACTAACTATTTCGATTCTAAAGTAGTTTCGATAGTCTGATTCCAAAAAAATATAGGGCTTTGAATATTATAATTGCTATTCGGACGTGACATTGACCAATGGGAGCAAAATAAATAGTGACATGATCCGACGCGTTTGTTGTTGCTATGATATTAGATTCTTCTAGTGAAGATGAGAGTCGAGAAATACCAGAAAATGGTAGCACTGAAGCTGTACTCCACAAACATTTCTTTCTTACCCCAATAAAAAAAGATTCTATGTAGATAAAAATCCTCTTAAGTGGTGTTTACCGAGAGGAATTAAAGATATTATTGACGATAGCACAAAGATTTATATCCACTCCACTGAGTAGTAATCCTACCGAACAATTATTCGCAGCGTGGGTTTAATTTACCAACCTCTTCCTAAACGCCTTGTTATCAGAAAAGGCGGACCGGCATTATACTTAATAAATGAAACGGTGTTCTTTTGCGAGCTCTTGGGGCTACTCAAAACGAAGGTAATGCATTTAATTATCAATAAAGAAGATTGCTAAAACCTTGCACAAGCGTGGGATCGAATTCTACACTTAATTATATCGGAACCCAAAAGACCAACTGCCCGACATCAAGACACAGTTAGCTTCTTCTGCGTAGACTGAAATGCAAAAATAGATTAACGTTTTAAATTAACTTTTTAATTTAATAATTGTAAATCACGGGTAATTAAATTACACCCCGTGACCATGAATCCTTTAAAGTAATCGAAATATCGGGAAGTTAAAAAATATAAAAAATTAACATAGATAAATCGATAAATATTAGTAAGCGATAAAATCCGTAAATAATAGTTTAATTTCAATATTCATTCATATACTATATTTATATAAGATGTTAAACATCCGCATCCGCATCCGCGTCCGCGGATGTGAAAAAATCGACATCCGCAACATCCCTAGTATGAATATCTACCACTGTGTCTACGAATTTGCTATAAATAAAGTTCATGTATCGATATCGATAAACTATCAGAAGAGATCACAGTACAATTATTTCTTGTTGTCAAAATTAGAGTGTGCGTTGAAATGTCAATAGCACTACTTCTATGTTACTCATTGTTCTGAGGAAGACACAATGCATCTTGATACTTTAATCTTTAATTGAATACTGAATGATTATACGGTATACTATAAATAAAAAATAATGAGTTATTTTCCTGGCTAAAGGATTTTTAAAAGATAAATTGCCTCAACGAGCCTTATTAAATCGTAAATCAAAACAAGTCCATGTTTTAATGTTTTTTAGTCTTTTAACTTTCTGACGTTATAAATAATAGTTTTATTTCAACGTGTAACCGTGTAACATTCTCGTAAATCTAAGGAACCATTATATAAATTATTATTATTATATTTAATTTACTTTCTTTTGGTTCATGTTAATATTCAAGAAAATATCAACAGTGAAGTTTACACGTGTGCTTAACATATAATAGTACACAATAGACCGGCTCAAAGAATAGATCACTGGGGCCCACTCATCTAATGATGTAAGACACTAAAGACACTTACCTACCTACTATTATTGCAGCTAGCAGATTTTTTTTATGAATAAATATATCAACATTTCTCTGTTCGCAATTTTTTATGTACCTAATGTACCTAGGTTGATGATTTTCAAATAAATTTGTAATTTGTGTGAGCGGTAGATGAGTTGAAGAAATAAAAATCGAATTTATTCAAAAGTGAAAAATAATATACCCATAGATTATTGCTATTTAAAAACCTTTAATAGCATAAAAAATCTTTTTATAAAAATAAAAGTGGTAAAAGGTTTGATTCAAAAAACAATTTTGCAGTCACCAGTAATGACTGAGGCTTTTTAGTAATTTTAAAGGCTCGTCTTTACACTCGAAGCGCTCCACTGGCTCTCCACGTCTATTTATTATGAATTTGGTAAAATTCCACTTAATAAAGCTTCCTTTTGCACTTCCTTGTCTAAGCTGAAATAAAACATTAAAATTGTAATATTCTCGTGTCTATAGAACTAGCTGACTGGGTACATAATTAGATAAATTAATCTACGAGAGGCTGGTGGAACGAGGCAGAGGGTTCGATCCGCGCACCATTATTTGTCTGTGGCGCACCGAGATAAATATTAGTGGGATCGATAAGTATTTGTAGTACTACTTGGTCTGTGAGTATTTGTGAGGGGTATTGTGAGACCGAGAAGTCTCTTGTAGTTTCTGATTTTGATCTTGGGTGCATTTATTTAATATTTATTTTTTGGATACCTCAAGTATCAAGATCTATAGTCTGAACAACATACGTGTCCGTTAATTCAAGATTCAAACTCATTCGACATTCACGCCCGAATACTGGAACGCCATTCAAATAATGAGTTGCTCTTAACAGCGCACGACCCACTTAGCCAGTAAATTTAATCAGGATTAACGTAGTTAAGCGCGATTTATATTCAAGTTGCTGTTCCAGTATTTGGGCGTCAGTGTGTTTAATTTGAGATCGAGTGTCTACCAATTCCAAATGAGGTCATGATTAAGACTAAAATGGAATTAATGGAGAGAATCTAAGATATTTTCCCCGTGAAAGTACATGGACAAATATTTACTGGGGCATTCATTTTAAGAAAATAAAATAATTTACTGGGGGTAGTTTCATATCTGAGAGGTCGCCTGGGTACCACTGCAATGTCTTTTTCTCTTGCCAACCAGCAATGTAAATGCACTGTTGTATTCCGGTTTAAAGGACATTGTAGCCAGAGTAACTATGTAATTCATGTTGTGTTTGGTTTTCTTATCCATGAGCGGTCGTATCGCTTACCATCAGGCGAATATGATAAAATATGCTCACAAATATGATAAAATCGTATAAGACGAATTAAATGGGGCATAGTCATCGATATCAATGATAATTCAATGGACATAGTATGATTTATGACTGGACAAAACAGTAAAACGTAAATATAAAGCGATATATATATATCTTATCGATTTCGAAAAGTTATTCAATAATTTACATATTTCATCATCATAATTATTTCCTTTATTTGAATAATCTGAAAAATTATCTGTAATACGGACTTTATCTGATAACAAGCACATAAAATAAGCGGTCAATAAATTGTGTGCCCATTACAACGTATTATACCTACTTACCATGACCATGACCCCCCTAAAAAGGTTTCATACAATGCGTATGAATCGCGGATGCAAAACTATTGGTGACCTTACGTCCTTAAAATAGGTATGCTATGCAGGGTATTTCCGGGTATTCAAGATAATTAAAGTACAATACTCTAATTTGGTATGATGACAGACACACATTAATCTGCTGGCATAATTATAGAATTCTCAGTCACATTGAGTTTTGGAGAAGGATAGGCATGGTTAATGTTTTATTCAAAACCTAGTACTGTTCCGTTAAAAAAATCCGATAAAATGAATTCTCGAATCTCGGTAACAATTCTTTGGTCCCATTTTATTTCATAACATATGAAAATTAACGTCCAAATACTATAGCGTATTAAATAACGATTTGTTTTTCGTGTGGTCAAAGTTCGGCACGGCGCGGCGCGGGTCGGTGTCGCTCGACGGAACAGTTTAAAAGTCATACATTATACATACATAAACGTACGCCTTTATCCTTTATTTTTTGGTGCCCATAACACTAGTTAAATCTGTATTTAGGCACCAGAGTTCCGTTACTTCAGAGCTCAACCTAACACTTGCGCGTTAACTTTATTTTGTATTCCTTCTGCGTTGTTTGCTCCGTCTCACGATGTGATAGAGAGCGAGCTTTCTACCTCTGCGATGAATTTTAATAGAAAAACCACTTTACCCGACTCGGGATTCGAACCGAAGACCTCAGCTTGCAATCATGCCGTAGGACAACTCTGTCAACGAGGCAGTTTAATAGTCATTAATTCAAATTAATAATATTTTATTGTATGAAATTTATTACAAGGTCATGGTATAATAGCTGTAAGCCAGCTTCATGAGTGCTTATCTACGGATCTAATTCAGAAAAGAAAGAATTAACCTTTAAAAATTTCCATAACGGACAAGCATCTTCTCCGTTAACATCAATCTTTTCGAATACATCGAATTTAATGGAGTCATCAAATGTGTTTTCTTCTTCGCCCGAAAATTGCCAGCAAGGGAATGCCAAAATTCGCAAGTCTACAACAAATGATTGACAAAACGGAATCAAATATTTTTTTAATTGTAAAAACTTAGTCTGGTAGTCGAGATTCATTCCTTGGACTCTTTACAGGCAACTTGTGAAATACTGTTCCATAAAATTGATAATAATTTAGGTAAGGTAGTGTCCGTTTCTTAAATGTAAACTAAAAGTACCTATTGTACTCTTTGTGTCAGTTCAGGCGAACGAGAACCTAATACCAAACCGAAGATCACAGGTTCCCAGTGTGAAATAATGATTACCTATTTGGCAAGCGATGTGTATTCTGAGATAAGTTATACCACTTGCTTTTACAGCCAAAGATAACGTATTGAATCATATCGACTTCCATTTAAGTTCTCAACAAAAATTAGGAAATTATGTTAAATAGGCCAACTTGAGCTAAAAAGCCTACATCCGAATGTTCAAAGGGTTGATGTCAAGCGAATTAACCCTTTGGCATTTAAAGTACACCTAAAGTCGACTTTTAAAAGTTTGTCCAACATCTTCGCAACTTGTATAAAAGTCTAAACACAGATATATAAAAGTCTAACGCCCACGACATGTATAATGCAAGAAAGGAATAAGGATATGCAAAACATCATTGAATACTCATAAATTTTCATCGACTTGATCATTTCGGTCACTGCAAGCCATATGCCTTTTATGTTGTGCTGTTCATGCTCACATTAATACATTTAATAATATATTATAGATACTGGTTGGGCAGCATTCGGGAAACTACGCGACATCTTCTCGTCCAAAATACCTCAGTGCCTTAAATCGAAAGTCTTCGATAGTTATGTGTTGCCTTACGATGGTGTGATAGTGATGACTTACGGCATCGAGACGTGGCCTCTCACTATGGGCCTTATTAGGGAGCTCAAAGACACTCAACGAGCTATGGAGAGGGCTATGCTCGGGGTTTCCCTACGAGATCGATTCAGAAATGAGGAGATCCGTAGGAGAACTAAAATAACTGACATAGCCCACCGGATTAGCAAGTTGAAGTGGCAATGGGCAGGGCACATAGCGCGGAGAACTGATGACCGATGGGGTCGGAAAGTGCTCGAATGGAGGCCACGTAGCGGAAAGCGCAGCGTAGGACGTCCACCCACAAGATGGTCAGACGACCTGGTAAAGGTCGCGGGACGTCGCTGGATGCAGGCTGCCTCCAACAGGTCTCTGTGGAAATCATTGGGGGAGACCTATGTTCAGCAGTGGACTTCCTTTGGCTGATGGATGGATGGATAGATACTTAGTACGCTAAGTGTTATGAGAAACACAAAGATTCAAATACTATTACTCTGACGAAAATATGTTTTCTAATACACATGTCCCACGTTGTTGGCGCACGTTTTATTACTTACATAAATTCAAATGATTTATTCAATTTTATATTAAGTAGATGATTTGCTTACTCTTGCTTTCACCATATTTCGTCATTAGCTCATTGAATTGCCTGTAGTGATTAGCCGCGAAGCCGCATTTAGAAGATACATTAGTAATTATACACACTTGGCCTCTATACGCATCTAATCTTACTTTTTCTCCCTTTGCCGACTTAACTGTGAACTCATAAATAGACGCAGCTTTAGTGTGATCAGTGTTGTATCCATTTGTGATAGGTTTATTCATGTTTGTATTGTAAAATTATTTTAAAAAAAGGTATATTTACTATAAAAAACACATCAAAAAATAAATATTGACAACTGACAAGATCTGATAGTCTTCGAAGTTTTAAAAAAGTTTGAATATTTATGGAATATATCTATTATTTATATTTATTGTCCTTTATTGGGGTGGGGTGACCATAAAACTGACATAAGAAAATAATTTACATGAGTCCGAATGTAGTCGCAGAAACTTGCAAGTTTTGAAATCTCTAGTATTAGTAACATTGAAATTCATTCCGACTTACATGTTTGGTGATTTCATTGAGTATTAAACTTCATTAAGATTTGCGAGGTTGCATCATGAGTAACGAGGCAAATCGATCACTTGTTTAAACTTGTACCAATAGGCAGTAAAAAATAGTAAATAGTTCCGGCAAACGAGCCTACAACAAAGCTGTCGCTTCACCTAGATTTTCTGTGAGATTGTACATTCTCTTATGTTCTTATCTCAAAATCTAATATTAACCAATTAAAAAATAATTGAAGGATTTTCCCAGGTCAACTAAATGTTTTTTTCTCACCTCAAGAAAATATGAAGTTCGTAAGGCGCGCGTGTAAGGTGCTTTGCAAATTAAGTTAATGATTGTGAACAAAAATTAAATAAAATTCCAATGGATGTTATAAATAATTTTAATAATTAAACAATAATGCTTACATCTACAAATTTATCACACCCGTGCGTTTTATAAACAATTTTAGATGTTTTTTATTGTTAAATTGCAACTATAAGAAAATATTTTATTTATTTATAGATATGATACAAAAATGAAGATTTATTGTAAGCTTGTATTGATTAGTACAAAATTAAATGCAACACAAAAGTGGCGTGTCGAAACATTTACCATTCGTGATTGAAACATTGTGATTATAAAAATCCAGGAATGTGTTCCAGGACGTAATCTTATTCAACTATATAAGCAATGACTAAATCCCCATAAACTAACTATGCATTCTAGAACTCGAAATCCGCCACAGTTATAAAAATATATTTTTACAATCATAAGCAAAGGAACCTCAAAAAGGCTTTATAATGAGGGGGAATATAGTTGTTGTGTTTGAAGTTTTCACCAGTATTTCTCAAGTGATTTGACCAGGTCCAAGGGGTCGACGTTGGGACCGTGACGCTCGACGGGAACGCCGTCCTTGTCCACGATAAACTTGGTGAAGTTCCACTTGATGAAGCTTCCGAGGGTGCCTCCTTGTTTGTGCTGTAACAATAACGTACACGTATGTATACTATAAACTATATATTGTTGTAAAAGTATAAAACACTACAAAACTTCTGTTATAAGTTTTGCATTGTATCAATTTTGTATAATGTTAATTGTAAGTGTATGTAAAATATACCTATTTGCTAAATAATAAAAAAAAAATAATTAAACAGTAGGGCTGCTAGCTCCATTTACAGATCACCCAATTCCTTTGCAATATGTGATTGGTATAATCCTATCACCTAACAGCTAATCAGGTAAGGCTTGTCGATAGCCTGTCAGAGGCCAGAGCATACTAAACCTGAAAAGCATTGTATTGTTATAATATTGTCGCGGCTGCATTAAATAAAAACTGTAGAAAATAATAATAATATAATAAAACATCGTCTCGCGCGATAAACATCTATTTTAAATATTAGCTCTCTTGTCACAATTCATTCTTTATACGTATATAGTTTTTTCTCCCGCAATAAAGAAAATGTGTCAGCAAAGTCGCGGGAGGTCGACGAGGTTAAATACGCAATCGTGTCGAGGCAATACCTATGATTATCTCGACTTTTATATATAAATATCTACACTATGTAGGGGGTAAATCCTTTGAATTTCCGAACCTGTTCCAAAAATAACAGAATACACTACACTACCCGCGATAATAGAGATACAAGTCTATTGAATTTTAAAAAAACACTATGCGCGTATTTAATTTTATTCAAAAAATAAATAAATTTGATATTCTACTAATAAATTCAGAAGAAATAGCGCATTTTGGGTGCACGGTGCACGCTGACCATTACGGTACAACTTACAGTTCTACTTTATTTCAGTATTTTTGAATGGCCGTGTACCAACTGCTGAGAAGAGTTTTGCAGTTTAGAGCTTACTTACGAGTTACGCCTTACACTTACGAGATAGGACTCCCAGAAGGGCTAGGCAGGGGGTGCAACCAGGATACCCACATTTCGCCTTGTATGTTCCGTCCCACGATGTGATAGGGGGCGAGCCTATCGCCATATCGGGCACAAATTCCTGACTCCTGGCTGATAGAGGAGCATAATCCGATATCACTTCGCCCGAGTCGGTATTCAAACCCGAAACCTCAGCTTTGTAACCGTACCGTAGTACAATTACTACGCCACGAGGCAATTAAGGATTTTACTCTAAAGAAAAACTCTATTCTAACTAAATTGATTTAAAAATTGTACAGTCATCATGAATTACAAAGCACCGTATATTTCAAGGTTATGGAAATCAATACACTCATATGAATCATATTAATATTTTATGAATTCTAGAAAACGGTCTTTCAACGAACGGTGATCGATAATCGCGTGACACGACCTATTGTGAATGTTACTTAGATGCCTCACTTCTATTATATTCCAATAATTTACGATCGAATGTAGAAACAAATAATATTGCAATTCACTTTTTTTTATCTATAAACAGGGTAAAGGTGACTGTTCAATCTAAATTGGTTTACCTATAGTGATTGCTCATCCTTGAGAGTACTGTTATCTGTTATGCTTCGTTCCCCGAGTTATGACTTCAAAATATTGTAAATATTCTTGTGTCTAAAAATAATACGAGTAAAGAACTGGAACCAAGCAAGAGCCAAGAGTAGGTATGTCTTTGGCCGACATTAATCAATCACTATCCTATGAGCAAAAACTATCCATTGGGCAAGCAAAATTGTGTTTTACCTATATTCAAAAACTTTCTTCTCACACTGCGATTAATCCAGTAGGCAGCAGCGTGTGTTACAAACGTAAATCCGAAATATACGAATGCCCTTTACCAACAGCTATACTTGACAGCTTCCGTGGCGCAATTGGTTAGACGCCGGCTGTGAAATGGCAGGCCGCGGGTTCGATTCCCACCACGAGACAAATATTTGTATGAACCACAAGTCATAGTTCAACATTAGTCGGTCAGTAAGTGGAGTCTGGGTAATTGTGAGAATGACAAGTCGACATAAGATGATAAGACTCGATCATAGTGTGGGGTCAGGACTATGTATGTGTATTTATTTATTTATTAAAATATGTACATTATTACTGCCTCACTGGCGCAGTTAATATGGTATGATTGCAAAGCTGTGTTCTCGGGTTCGAATCTCGAGTCAGGCAAAGGGATATTGGATTTTTCAATTCATTATCCGTCCGGAGTCAGGAATTTGTGCTCAAAAAGCGCGATAGGCGATAGGCTCTATCACACCTTTGGACAGAATAAATAAATATAATTTGGTTTCGGTATCGGAGCGGATCGACTACTGCCATTATCAGTACCCCAAGCAGGAACATTTTGAAGTATCGTATAGTAATAGTATCGTGACAACGATTACTATACTATTACTACAACGATACTATACGTCAAAAATTATTCGTGCTACCACTTTTCATACATTTGTATAGTAAAACTATCGCTAGACTATACGATTACCATACTATAGTGTCGTGAACGTTTCCCGCTGCCATAATTTAGTTCCAAATACGCTCACAATGGCGCTGTTCAAATTCCCATACAAAATTTTACTATTACGATTACTATACTATAACGTCAAATGTTCCTGCTTGGGGCACAGATGTTTTTGTAGTCAATTAGTATTATGACAATGTGTTAACGATAACGATTAGATTTAGATTGAGTCAAGTGCACCTGTGTATACATATTACGTTCTTTTTCCATCTTATTGTTTATTCATACTTGAAAATTATCAGATAAAAAATAGTGACGATATTCTTAACAATCAATACTAATTTACTAACGTACAATGAATAATTAATTGGTATTAAAATAGGTACTTAATTACAAATATGTTGTCGCTATGTAAATCGCTCGTTTGATCAGAATCGTCACGGCTATCGTTAAGACTTAAGAGCAATGCCGCTTAGATCTTCTTACTACTGGGAGATTACTCTATAAAAACTACACGAACTACGAATGTTCGGATGCTCGACGTCCGGAGTAAAATATAAGATTTCCACTTCTAAAAATCAATACTATTCTCTATTATACTTATCCTTTTCTCCGAACTTAGTCTATGGTTGCGACGTACTATTGAGGAATCCAACATTTTGTGGAGTACACATTAGTGAAGTTTTTAGTACGGCGTTCGAACATTCGAAGTTCGTATCGTTTTTATAGAGTAACCCCCCTGAGCCATGCACAGCATTGCTCAGAGGCCATTCACCCCAAGAATAGTAAATATAATATTCTAGTAAATTTGCTGGATTTTATCTTTAATACCAGAATAAAATATAAGTATACCTAATACACCCAACAGTCACATACATTATTAAGACCCCACTACGATCAAGTCTCTTGTAGTGGGTAACAAAATTGAGAGATATTTTTCAGTTTCACAAATACTCAGAATTTAGAAAAAATGTGGATCACACAATCATTTGTTGCAGGGATTGAACCCAAGGCATTTGGTTTCACAACCAGCATCAAACTAACTGCATCATGGGGCCTGTCAAATAATTACATACTGTTGACGGGTGACAGAAATCAATTTAACAGATTGCCTACCCAGAGGGCTTCCTGTATAGATAGGACCTACAATGTTGTATGTTTTTTTTTTTTTAATTGCAATAAATAGTGAGACAAGAATTCCATTCACCTGATGCTTAATAACCAAACAAACTAAGCAAATGCTTGGCTGCAACAATTCAACTGAGCTTACCATCCTTATATATAAGATGTTAAGTCTCATTATGTCCTCAGAGGCATAGATAATCAAGCAGGTATCCTAACATTCTGACCTCAACACATAACTGTGTATACCAATATGTCTTAAATGAAAATGGCAAATTGGACACATCATATCAACCAATGTTAGCCATTCTACATCACTTGCCAATAAGTATTTCAGCTAGCATTCCATAGCATAACATGTATTACCAAGTGAATAGTTTATGGTGACTTTGAGAGATTATATTTTATTTAATTTTGAAACAATCTGCTTCTCTGCTTTAAAGATTTAACTTAACTCTGGACTGGAAAGGGCCGAATGGAATGGGTTATAAAAAACTTTTCTGAAATTTAAATACTCCTTGATTAGCTATAATTAATTGACATACCTTCAAAAATTTCCACAGGGGATGTGCGTTATCTCCATTAACATCAATCTTTTCAAACAGATCAAACTTCACTTTTCGTTCAGCTGCAAAACAGACAATTTCCTCTGGGTTGCCAGGTTCCTGGCCTGCAAACTGATTGCATGGGAAAGCCAGAATACGGAGACCTAAAAGTGTTCAATAAAACAATATAAAATGCAACATGATCGTCTGCCACATGAGATCCAATGCAGAATGTAATTAAAAATGGAATTTGGGTAAACTCAATAAATAGCAATACATTGATTACCTTATCAATAAATTTGTTGATTACAATTTATAATCGGCGACTTTATTGGTATTTTTAAATTAACTATCAAACATTTAGTAATGTACATTTGTTTAAAGTGAAAAAAGTGTTGTCAAACAAGTCATGTTACACATTTTCCCCCTGTCATACCTATATTTTTAGCATTTTTGTATGTAAGGTATGAATATTCAAAAGGAAATAAGGGTGTTTATGTTGGGTATGTTGGGTCTGACGTCTGCGAACCAAAATATTAAGGAAAGTACACAAATCGTATCGAATTCAAGGTGATTACAGATTTAATAACTCACCTTTGCTCTCTCCATACTGCTCGTACAGTTCATTCATTTGTTTATAGTTGTTCGCCGTCAAACCGCACTGGGAAGCAACATTCACAATAATACAGACATGACCTTTGTACGCGTCAAGTTTTACATCTTCTCCTTTTATGTTCTTTGCAGTAAACTCGTGGATGGATGTAGCGGTCTTGTAATCAGGATTACTCGCCATTTTGCTAAAATTTCACAAACAATTACAATAAATTTGATTATGATAGCCGGCCGGTACGTCCACTCCAGTATAGATTTTCAGTTTGACATTGGAATAACCGCGTTGCCATTGCACATTTGTGAAAGTCCCTAAAATCTGATTTTGCTAATTTGGGCAAAAAAATATTCAGCGACAAACTGAAGGCTATTTATTTTTCAGCCACTTAACTGTTTCACCAGTTAGCAGCTATATTATATTTGAGGATTTTTTGGCTTAATCAAATCAATGAAAACCGTTTGGTTTTTGTTGTAGTCAGCAATTAAAATCTTTTTATACTAATATTATTATTGGGAAAGTTTTTTTTTGGATATATGTTAATCGGTTGGACTCGGTGGCAGTTTGGATGAACACATAGGCTACTTTTTATCTCTTAAAATGAAGTGTTGCCGTGGAATGAGTAAGATATTTTATGATACTAATTTGCTGCCCTTTCAAACTCGAATGGATAGCAAGGGATAAAAGAGAACAGGATTATATGCATTTCGACATGAGACAGAATGAGATAGGACAGCTCGAGATATGACGGGACGAGACGGGAAGTGCGACGCGGCGGTAACATTGAGTTTAAATATGAAACAGTTAGCACGCAAAATAATATATAAATTAACAAAAAACCATATATATGTTTTTGATGTGGACTGAACTAAAACAATAACTGCACCCGGGCGTAGGCGGGCCTGGCTTCTAGTATAAGCTAATTGGATAATGAATCAATATTTATTTTAATTATAAATTTGACTAAAATCGACTCGGCCCTGGCATGGCCACTGGAAATAATGATGGATATGAAAACGGTTGATTGCAATTACCGCCACTTTCCTGCGTTCTGTCAAGTATTATTTGATATGTCTCAGAAAATATACAACCGAGATTAAACGCATTTTGTGGAGTTCGCCATAAATTGGTAACCCTGGTTTTATTGGTTGTTGATAACACCAATGGGGGGTAGAGTAATAAGAAAATCAAATGTTGCGTAATAATATACAAAATTACATTAAACGAAAACATTGAAAAAAAACTTACATTGTACTTAATTGAGCCCTTGATAAACAAACTAAGTTGCCGACAATAGGCACTACAAGCCTTGAAATACTTCGAAATCCTATTGTCATCTTATCAGTAAAAACTTCACTTTATATAAATAGAGTGCGTTTAGAATCTGGGTTCTGGACTATTCCACTTATTTGGTGTTAACGATTTATTTTAGGGAAAAAATATATACATAAATCAAATGTTAGAAAATTTTATACCTAAATGTTAAATTTATGAAAATAGAAGAACTATTATCAATTTTAATTAAATAAAAAGTTATTTTAAGCTTTCAAACGTACTCTTCTTATCAAACGTCATGTCCAGAAACAGTTTAGAAACTAGAGACATGTTAATTTTAAATCTTTTGAAATTAAATTAAATGGTCATTAACTCTGCTTAAAAACAACATAATTTTGTCTTCTATTCATAGTTAATGTTTGTTACAAAATGTTTCATTGTATTTCAACATAATATCATCAAGTGCGTTGCGATAATGCGATATGAAAAAATGGGTTTTCGATTTCAGAACAAAAGCTTTATATTCTGACACTTGACAGTTCAGTTGTTTAGTCTGTGGTTCGCTGATCGCTCTAGTTCTAGTCTCTTGTAAATTTTATTTTCATCAAGAAACACAGAAAGAGCTCGTAAAATTTAAAGAACAGTTTTCTTACATTATATTCGTCTTTCACCATGGCTTTCGTCGTGAATAATATTCGCCGCTGCATTTGCCTAAAGAGTTTCAGCAGTCCGAATATAATCCAAACCGCATCGTATCATGCAAATGTAAGTTTTGTGCAACGCAGTGCAATGTCAAGGAATTATTGATTTCACCACGCCGCGGCCGCGACGTAATTTTTCGATGACCTTGACCTCTGATAGCACATATATATATTTTTTAAATATTTATTCTCCTGCACTGATATTGATGCATTTTAGATTACGCTACTATGTATATATGCAGGCACACTACGTAGTAGCGTTTTTATTAAAAATATTTTGATTTAACGTTGAAAACTTCTAAATCATAATTGCATTTTGACGAAACCGTACCTAATGTTTATCTTCATTTTGCCGAAAATAGTTATTTGCTTCCGTTTCAGATATTTAATATTTTAAGTATGCAATTTTATTAATGATATGTCTTTAATGTTCATTCGAAGATTATTATTTCTCTTAATACTTTCCATATAGGTAATTGATCATTATGAAAATCCTCGGAATGTTGGTTCAATGGACAAAAAAGATAAAAATGTTGGAACTGGACTTGTTGGAGCCCCTGCATGTGGAGATGTGATGAAATTGCAAATCAAAGTTGATGAGAATGGAAAAATCATTGATGCTAAATTCAAGACTTTTGGATGTGGATCGGCTATAGCCTCCAGCTCTCTTGCCACTGAGTGGGTGAAGGGCAAGACTGTGGATGAGGCACTCAAGCTGAAGAATACGGATATTGCTAAGGAACTGGCCCTGCCGCCTGTTAAGCTGCATTGTTCTAGTGAGTATTTCGTATTAAACATGGTTAATACAGCTTATAAATTTCATCAATACTTTTGTACAATACTACTATCACTCAAATAAAAATATATGTGTCAACTAGTGTCTGGTTTACAACTTAAAATTAAAAAAATGTGTTTTTCACATTGACTAAATAAATTATTTCAATTTTTTTTTTCTAGTCTTTTAGGTCTAGTTTTATTTTAACACTGTTTTTCCCAGTTCTTTGCTACCTCTTAATATATCTTTGAAGTATTTGTTATCTTGTGTACAATAGATAGCGAATAACTTGAGGAAAAACCTGCAAGTCACCTTTGTATTGTTAATATAGTGGTGAATATAACTGATAAGAATATGTTTTTGTTAGCCAAGCTTAAGTATAAATATTTTATATTGATAATTTAGAATTTTAGTTTCAAGTTCAGTATTACCATTTTAAGGAAGTATTTGAAATGTATTATTTTAATTTTTCAGTGCTTGCTGAAGATGCCATTAAAGCTGCACTATCTGACTACAGGATCAAGCAGCAACAAGAGGCTAAGCAGAATTAGATTTAGTATGGAAATATAATGGAACAGATCTGTGATTTTGTCGAAGTAAATAAGGCCTATTCACGAAACATTGGATTGAGAACTCTTCCTTATTCTTATTTACCTTTCAACAAGCACAAACATTTTTTTAATGACAAACATGAAAAACATTTATGAAAAACTAAATTCAATTTCTAGGGCTGTTTATTTAAATAAGATTGCATAATGATTTGTGAATAGGCCAGAGAAATGGGATATAAGCTGGATTAGATTTGTCCAATTAGATGAATCCCAAATATATAACAGTAAAATATTCTTGAAATTTTAAATAGATGTTAGCAGCTTTGTTGAAATCATAGCACATGATAGGCTGTAGTGTTATTGTTGTAATTAAATTACTCGTGTATCAACAAATTTTTCATTTCTTGTCACTTACCAATTATGGATTTTGTAACAGTTCAACTATATGAGAAGCCTGTATAGCATTGGTCCAATGTCACAAAAGGAAGGAGGCAGCAGAATAAAAAACTAAAAACCTTAATTTCTAATTTGATGTTTATTGAAATTTCATAATAATTATTATATTAGAATAAGTTAAAATAAAAAAAAGTTTACTTGATGATAATATATTTAATATATCAAATAAGTAAAACTAAATTATTGACAATACAGCCGTATACTAGTAAGCTTAACAACTATTCAAGGCAATATGCCTAGTTTCTGCAAGGCAAGTTGTGCCGCATCTGCCTTTGCTTGTTTTTTATTTGCACTTGCCACTGCGGGCTGGTATTCAACCCCAGCCACTTTCACCTGTGCAAATAAGAATAAAATAAATATAGAAATGAATTATACTGAAATGTTAATATACAATTTAAAGGTTTTGGACAGCTGCCATCAAGATATAATAAAAGTAATAGCAACATCTAGTATTATATATGTTTAGGTATATGACACATTTGGAAGTGATAACATATTTATTTTCGAACAAGAGAATCTTCACCTTGAGTGTTGCTAATTAATAGACCCTTGAGTCATTTCCTATTTATTTTGTATACAGGAGTTGCCTAGCAATAAATGAAGGTTTAAAAAAAATATAAAATCAAGCACTGAATAAATTACATAATGTGGTCTATAAGGCTTAACAAGGGATTTTTTTAGAACACGCGTGACGGAAAACAATTCCACAGCCTGATGGTGCGGCCAAAAGTAATTGCAACCCTTTTAGTTTGTGCCGAGATGGTTTGAACCATCAAGTTATGGCTTCGCAAGCCAGCCCGTGTTATTCTGTTTAGGAATGGAGAATATGTGTAAAATGTGACTGCGTATTAAACATAAATATGCATGTACATAATATTATGCATGTAACTCCTAGATTACAAAATTACCTTGAACAAGAAGTTCTTCTTATGATCAGGCCCGCATTCAAGACAGAGACTGTATTCAGGTGGTCCTAGTTTTTGCTTGGAGCAGTATTCTCCCAGCAAGGATACAGGGTGTTTGCCACTAGGCACCAGCGGGGCTGGAGCGCCGCGCATTCTGTTGGGCCGCTGCTGCTTTATCTGTATACAAGGTTTTTTTAATGTTTCATACACATAAATTAGTGAAAAGGTATTGGGGCTTTTTTGTATATTCAGTTGGTCCAAGTTTCAATGAAGAAAAGGATTGATCTAAATACATATTTTGCTTATTGCCTTTATATTATTAAAAATGTTTTTAATAATATGAAAAAAAAATACAATAATCAATACATAATTAAATTGTGCTTGGTATTTATCTCAAGACAAGGTATTATTTAAGCGTAATAATAATAGACCGAATTTTAAAGTTGATCTTCAGCCAGTGACATGTAAGTATTGTATCACATTCTTGAAATTATAGTAGGTAATTCATATTAGTTGTGTTAGGGAAGGGGCTTGTTCATCCGTAAACATGCAACTGGTATTTTCATTTTTTAGCTTGGCACGCTGCCGGCTTGATTTGAGATTGAGAATCCCAGCTGGTCAGCGTAATAATCAAAAACTTTTTAGTAAATACATTTCCCAAAGTTGTCGTTTTTATTTATACTTGTTATTTTACGTATACAATTACATAGCGGTTAATGTGTTTAACAAATCAAATAAAAAGTACAAGTATGATAAAGTAGGCAGTTTTTCTTTTATAAGTGCATGCATCATTCTTACGAAATCAAAAGTCGACATTTCAATTTTCAATTAAGCCAATCAAATGGATTGTTTTGCAAGAAAAATATCATTTATATTTAAAATATTCGTACTAATATATGCAGTAAAACTCAATAGTATAAGTATTTTGTTTAATTTTCAACAGTAAAAAAGTAAATTGAATTAAAAAAAGTAAATTATCCAGCGTATTAATGACGATTAGTCCGAACCTGACGAGTAATATAGACATGTTAGTGTATTAGTCACGTGGTCGGTAACAGAAGGCAATACTCACTCCAGTTCTGTAGCGGCTACTGACCTCTTCCTTGGCCTGCAGGCCGCGCGTGTCGAGCTTGACCTCCAGCAGTAGTGGCTGCAGGGTCCCCGTGCCCTCCTTGCCGAGGCCGCGTCCGGGCCGCCAGCCCATCTTCTGCAGCAGCGCCATGCCCATGCCGCCCTCCACCGGCGCCGCGCGCTGCAGCTGGTCCTACGTCATCGTACCTCGTCATTACCATAGCTGGTCCTACGTCATCACTTCGTCATATTACAGCACTTAAAGTACACATTTAAAGTATCAAACATGTCCGTGAAAATCATACCATCTATTTTGACGGAATACATCGAAATTAAAATGCCATAGGTAATATAAATAAAATGTTCGTAAAAATCACACCATCTATTTTGCCGGAATACGTAGAATAAAAATGCTAAAAATCATTAACTTATACGATTTTTTCATAATAATGAGATATTTTTTTTATCTATTATTTTAATACACTTTCTGTTATAAGACAAGCAGATATTATCATAATCTTTGCGACGATAAATTACAGTGACGCTATTGGCGCAACACTCTATTGGAGCGTCGGACCACTTAACGTCGAACATTTTACGCGCCCTGTCCATATTATATTTATGTCAATACTACTCATAACAACAATCCTTATCACGATACGAACAACATCTATTGAAGTACTACAGCGGATATTTCGAATGAATTCTGTATCAACCAGGAATATTGGATCCCTGAATATGAATACCTGAAAGACAGTCCTACTGCGTGCGAGTGATACAGAGAAAAATAATAATAGCAGTTATAGAAACAGCTATCTTGTGGCAAAAAATCGGACTGTCTAGTCTAATATATTTCTATTTTTACTTTCAACATATAATTTTTTTATTATTTTCGAAGAGCAATTGAATAAGCTCGATATATGAGTCCCTATAATTATTATTAAATCTCGATCACATAAGGTATTTAAATGGTCGCAAACATTGTACACCTGAGCTGCGTGATGAATAAGTGGGCTACTAAAAACTAAGCAAAACGAAATCAAGGTGCAACTTGTAAGGCATCGTTTAGCAGACATGTTTCATTCGTTTAATTTATGGAGATATATACCTAATAATCACAGCAATATTTAACATCAAACATTACATATAAATAACTTTAATTTGCCTAAAAAAAAATATTGATTATATGATTTTAGAAAAAATAAAAACATTTCTTGTGAATAGTGTCCGGTTGCCCATTAATCAATTTGTGATTCCATATTTCATAATGCTCGTACAAGCATATCTGGTTCATAATAAAGCCTAATCAAGGCATTGTTAGTTATTTCTCCTGGTGATAATTTTTCTCCCATATAAGTATACTTACCTCATTCAATTTGGGTACATAATGTTTGCACCTATGGTCATCTGCGTACTGTGGCGCGTCTAACGTAGCGCGTCCCCTTATCACTTACAAGCTGCAACAAATATTCATGAATTCCCCGTAACAGCCATGATTTTCTATGAGCCGAATAAAACCAGCAAGCAATCATGTTTCATACAGCTCAAAGAATCCCTAGGCTAGTGTTGCAGATGGGACTGACTCTTCAAATGTAATGCGCACATTGATTTTCAAATCACAGTGTCGATTACAGAAAAAAAAAACAAAATACCCTCTTTTCAATTTTTTTTCTCCAATCTTAAACAACATCTTTTAATTAATACAAGATCTTCATATATTGAGGTGGAATTGGTCAGTCATATAAAAGGGGAAAACTGAATATTTGTATGCAATAATAAGGTAATGATGATTGACATGCCATTGGGTGGATGGCACGAGAATTACCATTACATTGTACACTTTGTGACATAACGGAGTGTAATGAGTGAACTAAATAGTTCTCCCTTTACACGGAATTGAGTTCAACGGTATCATGTGATGGTTGTAGCAACATTTGGGACAATACACTATACATACATATTATCAGATACAGGGTATATCAAGGCTGCTACCGAAAACGAAGCCGGGTGGTAGTTTAAGCGACTTCAGACACAATGCAACAGAAAAAGTTGCAAAAAAAGCGACATTTTGTTTTGTTATTTTTTTCCTATGACCATATTTGGGTGGTAAATGCATTTTTTCCTAAAATAATAGTGTATACCCTTTTATTAAAAAATAATCTAAGGTATGTATGCTCTGTATCAGCACATATACGTCCCACTGCAGGGCACGGGCCCCCTCCACAATCGAGAGTACGATTGAGAGTGGTTAGGCCATATAGTCCACCACGCTGGCCTAGTGCGGGTTGGCAGACATACATACCATAGAAATTTTATAAATCGCTATGGTATGCAGGTTTCCTCACGATGTTTTCCTTCACCGTTTTAGTGCGTGGTGATTGACTATCAATACACACATGACTCCGAAAAGTCAGAGGTGTGCCCTGGGATTCGAACCCACGACCACCGTGCACATGTTGGCAGTCGCATCTAAGGTATAAAAGAGTTTAAATTATTATTTTAGCAAAAACTATGGATTTACCACCCAAAAATGACGATATTTAAAAAATCATAAAAAATAATTGTCGCGTTTCTTTGCGAAGTTTTTAGTTGCATTGTGTTTGTAGTCACTAAATCTACCACCCAGCTTCGTTTTCGGTAGCAGTCTTGATATACCCTGTATATTTAAAATTACATGAATATTATTGGAATGTATACTTTGGAAAAGATGTGGTTTTCATTAGCAATATTTAAATTCAAACATATTATATCTAAAATATGAATAAAATAGCATACGGAAAAAGGACCCGATCATTTTTAAAAATTAACTGAACAAAACATAGAAATTTAATATACATAACATTGTTAATCATAGAAATAATTCCATAGGAAACATTTCAATAGTGAATAAAAAGTTATACATAAATAGGTAGGTATAAGTACATTGTTACTAAAAATAACTTGTGTTTATGACGTACATATTACATAAGTGTTAGGCACAGTATTTGTATATGCAAGTATAGGTTTAAATACATACACAGAATATGAAATGAAATAAAATCATATTTAGTATTCATTACATAAATTTTAAGATTTTCTCATGCTTGTTATGAATTGTGCAATATTCATTGTATTATTGTCAATAACATAGAAATATACAGAAAAAGTGGTGGATTTATAGATAAAGCTAAGGTATAAAAAAAACGAAGATATTAAACCACACTCAGTCAGTCAGAGGAGTAGACCATAAGCCACTCTATGATAAAAGTGGTCTATGGAAATTGTGTGTGTTTGTGGGCCGATACACAAGCATGAGTGTAGGTATGAATGTTGTTACAACCATCACAGTATTGATAAAACAAGGTCAGAAAAGATAATACATGTGTATTATAAGTTCTGACCGGGGCGTCGCAGCGTGTGGACCCATCTCGCTCTCCGCTGAAAGAAAACGTTACAGCGAACACATTAAAGTATTGAACGAAACCCAACGCATCCCTGTGCGCATTTGTACTCATTATTATCGTATTATTACAATTAATAATACAAGTTTCTTAACCCACAGTAATCTTTAAATTACTTAATAATCATTATGATTACAATATAAGAATGCAGCGATTAGAAACGCTTATTTTATGCTTTATATACTTGATGTCGCGTATATATCCCTTGGGACTTAGGAACAGGCTTAAGATATCTTACATTTTTAGATCCATATGGATCTATACACCCATATTCTGAGATTTTATATTAGTTTCATTCACTTTCATGAATCTATTTGTGCTACCAAATTCAACTAAATACTCTAAACAGTACAAAATACGACAACATGAACGCAAAGTTTCGTTTTACACTTTAATAAATTAATGTTTTGTTCAATGCTTTTTTGATTATTACAAAAAATTTTTTTTTAATTCATACAAAAATATTTTTAATTTATACAAAACTATTTTCTTCATATTTTTTTTAAATTTGTAATAACCAAACGTCTGACAAGTATTGTATTGCTTTGTGTGTTTGTATATTGTATGTGTATGACATAGCGATGTGAGCAGTACCTTCTTGGCCCATGCCTGTGTGCCGCTGGCGAGTTCCTTGGGCGTGAGGATGTGTGCGCCGGTGCTGCCCGTGAACTGGCCCAGGCGAGCGTCCTTAGACCACCCGAACTAAACATATGTATTTGGGTCACACATCAGGTATATACAACCCGCTAGACATAATGTAATTAAAAAATTCTTAAATAAAACCGAAAATATTTATGTCATTTTCCGATTGATTTATCGTGTTTGGGAGGTAAATACTTTTTTTTTAATAAAATTGAAATGCCTTTGTATAAATCCTTTAAAAATATAAGACACATTGTTATTGCACATTACTTTTTTTGAAAAACTCTAGCTTTCGTTTCGATCGCAGTCTGGATATATCCGGTATAAAAAAATATGCAATTAACAGTATTGAAGTAAAGATTCATACATACCCCATGGGTAATGGATAATTCGTTTTCCTCCTGTTCTTTTCTTATCATCGACAACTTTTGTGAGACGATTGATGCCATATCCTGAAAAATAAAAATAAATCATACAGATTGAGAATGAAGTATAATCCAAGACAAAATTCAATATTTTTAAAGAAAAATGAACCCATTTGGATTTATTGTGCAGACCTTCTACAGACAGACAAGGCAAGACGGGCAAGTAAATAATAAAAAAAAACTAATTTTATTTTATTTTATTTGTTGTTAACTCGTGTCAGCTCTGGTATATACCTTAGTGGTTTTATTGATGCTGTTCATGTTAGGATTTATGTAAATTTTCTTTTGTATCTAATAATTGAAAAAAAAATACTATTTTTATAAGGCAAAGCAATAATGCATATCTTACAATTGCAGCTGGTTCAACCCCCGGGGGATACGCCTGAGGGCCGGGCGCAGGCAACGCAGGTACTGACGTCAACTCTGCAATACAAAACTATTATTACATATATGCACATATTAAATTCAAGCAGACCTAATATGTGCTTGAAAGCAACTCCAAGCCATATCAGATTAATAGGAATAATAAGTAACTAAAGATAACTGGTTAAATTTTGTGCTAGTAGATCATAATTAATAGGGCATTTCACTCCATTTTATTTATTGTATTTATCAAAAGATATCCAAATCTAACAAATAAAGAATTTTGTAAATTACTTCAGAAATAAACAATTTACCAACGTTTTTATATCTTTTAGTGGGAGTAAAAGAAAGGGATGCAAAACATACAAGGTGTGAATGAGACGGCAAGATGTTCCCACTACGCTCCCACTTTTTAATTTAAAATGTTAATATTAGCCTCATGTTACAAGCTACTTTAATACTGTTTTGACAGAAATATTTTACTTCAATAGTATTTGTGCTTGTACATAAAAAAAAATCGATCATATTTCCTATTGTGTATACTACATTCACCATGACATGAAATGTATTTAATAAAATGAGATCAATATTTAATTGCTGTGTAAAAATAATCTTACGTGTGCCTGATGTGAAGTTCTTGATATAAGCGGGCGGCGCGGCCGGAGCGGGCAACGCCAGGGGACCGCTTGTACTCACATTCCTACGCAAACACAAATTCATTCAAGTTATATACTGATAGCTGGTCACTTCTTAAAGGTCTTATAGTTCAGTACTTGACTCCCTATGTTTGAGTTGATAATTAATAAGATATACAACTAAAAAAGTAAAAATAATTGATACTAAATTTAAGATAAGAAAATGGAGTAAAATACATATATTTTATTGTTACAAAGCGTGGGGTGTTTACAACAATTACTTATCCTCCTGCACCCCACGCTTTGTAACAATAAAATATATGTATTTTACTCCATTTTCTTATCTTAAATTTAGTATCAATTATTTTTACTTTTTTAGTTGTATATCTTATTAAAGCGTGTATTTTAGATTTTTTAACTATTATTTAATTGTTTTGACTAAAAACATCCATCTACGGCTGTATTTCCAATCAATAACGCCATCTGTTGGTCAGTAGTAACATTTGACACTTGAAGAATACAATGTTAACGCCATCTAGCGATGAATAGTGCAAACGCCACCTAGTGGTCAGTAGCAATGGTCATCAATTATAAGAATAATTAATCCTGGCGAATCTAATCAGGATAATTATATATTTTAATCGAATTATTGTATTGTCATCGGTCTTTGACAGGTGTGCAAAATTTGAACGAAATCTGGCCGTTTAAAGTGGGTCAAAATCGCGCCCAAAGAAGTCGGTTACAAACAAACATACAAACATACATACAAACATACAAGTGAAGCTAATATAAAGCGTGTAAAATAGATATTATGTACTTACTTAACCGTTTCAGGAACGCTTGTCGGTTTCGGTGGTTTCGCATTCAATTTTGCAATTTGCTGAAATAAGTAAAGTATAAATGAGGTAAATATTATTTAGCTGCACATTTTAAGACAACAATATGCATAAGTGATAGTTAACTGATTCAAACTTAAAAGAAGAAAGTATGATTTATTTTACTAAACATATGGGTAAGTATAAAAACAAAAAATCTGTTTCAAAATGCATAGGAATTCATTAAATGACACGATATGTGTATGTATTAAATATCGCTCATAAAAAAAGAACAATCACGTAATTACGTTTTAGCTAGTGAAGTGAATAATGGGTAAAACATTTTTTTTAATATTGCTTAATACAGTCAAACATTTTCATAATTGTAATTACGTCGATGATGATTGGATGAGCGATATGTATGTATGTCTACTGACCATATCAGTACTGGGCGGTGAGACGGGCACCCACTCGGACGCCTTCTCCCGGTGCTGCGTGCCCGACGACACCGGGAACTGCATGCGCAGCTCCTCCTTGTTGACGACGGCCACCGCGCCACACTTCACCGGCAGCGGCGCTCCACCCTGACAAACAAACATATCTATATAACTCTCAAAATATTTTTTTTTGGTTGCAGTTAATAGAATGCCTAGGTGGCGTAGTTGTACTAGAGTGGGGTCACAAAGCTGCGGTCTCGGGTTCGAATCCCGGGTTGGGCACACTAATATTGGATTTTTCTATTAATTATCAGCCCAGAGTCAGGAATTTGACATTTTTCACATCGTGGGACGGAACATACAAGGCGAAATGTGGGTGTCCTGGCACCTCTGCCTAACACTTCTTGGAAAAGGCATGAGTTTATGTATGTATGTAGACTAGCTTGCCGTTCGCCTGATGGTATGCGATACGACCACTCATGAACAGTAGCAAAACCAAAAACCTTGAATTACCAGGTGATGCTTGGCATTCCACTGCGCTACCCATCCTGAGTCATAATAAATCTCAATATGTCCAGTTACTCTGGTTACAATGTCCTTCAAACCGAAACATTACAGTGCATTTACACTGCGGAACAAAATAGACAT
The DNA here is from genome assembly GCA_023078785.2 of Hyles euphorbiae. Taxonomy (NCBI): domain Eukaryota; kingdom Metazoa; phylum Arthropoda; class Insecta; order Lepidoptera; family Sphingidae; genus Hyles; species Hyles euphorbiae. The sequence continues at coordinate 4,563,199 of CM041051.1, read as the reverse complement.
TGTGGTGATACCTACCCAGATGGCCTCTCGACTATGAAAGACCCACCACCAGTGATAAGTTTAATAAGTATTATATTAATTAAGATGTGTGTTTTATGTTTTTGGTTTTAAAGTATATCATAATATTTATTCGTCTATTTGGTCCAATAACCTATTTTAAGTATTGAAAATTAATGGAAGGAGAGGGAAGAGTTTGATTACGTTCAATAGACAAAGACAGGAAATAAATTGCAGGAATTCCACTTTTTTGTTACCAACATTTTGTTTCAATATCCTCTCTAATAAAATACAAAATTAATTATTCTATTTTATTAGAGAGAATTTAAGAGAGAATATTTACTATTTTGTTCTATTTTATTTGATTACAAGGTAGTGGATTCATATGGATAATCAGTTGGCAATGGCCACATCAATCAATTAATATGCAGTGTTAATAGTCGTCATATTTCGTTCAGGTATGGTGCAGCAACCATAATTGATTTCAAAATATGGAGAAACAAGCGAGAACTTCTTCACATATACCAGAATCCCTAAATAGCATGAGAGATAGTAGCACATTACATGCCCCACATCTTAGCATCTTAGAGTATTTATATATAGAGGGAGTGCTGTCATACATTCGCGATTTGAAAAACGTAGATATTTTCTTGTTCGTAATGTTGGTAGCGCACCTATATTAGTAAAAATTGAATTAATTATTTAGCAATAAATTGCTATAAATTCCTTTATTAGCCGAAATTATATTTAGCTATTATCCTTTTACAACGAGTTGGAGTGGAATTAAATATACCTAAACTACGTATTTTTATTTTTTTTTTCAAATAATTTATGTATGTTGCACAACCTGTTCCAATATTAGCCAATAGGAGGGCAGAAAAAGGTGGCCCGGCACCACCATTTTTATCTACTTTTTGAAGTACCAGCACTCCCTATATATATATATATATATATATATATATATATATATATATATATATATATATATATATATATATATATATATATATATATATATATATATACTCTAAGCTTAGCATGTGGAATGAAATAAAGCTATTAATAAGTATTGTTCACTTACCCTAATATTCATGACTATAGGTGCTTTCTCCTTAACTAAGAATGGATGATGGAATGCTAGAGTGTCCTCGTTTTCGCTCATGTCGTCGTCATTGGACGAGACGGACGATAGCTCGCCAAGCGCTTCTTTCTTTGATAAATGCTTGCAAAAGTCTGTCAGCTCGTCCACTGATTTTCCTGAATAAAATAAAAATCATTTAAATAATAAGACGAAAGACAATCCATATTATGTATTATGACTGTTGGGTGTTATTTCTTATTCTCTGCTGCGAATGGAACGCCTAAGCAACTTCATAAAATTAGAGAAATTATTATTAGTGGACTTCCTTCCTTATTAACTAATGATGAAATATCATTGTTATTTTAATGCATTTATTTAAACAGAAATTTGAAATAAAAATACATCATCATTGGGACAAAATTTTAAGAAATGGTACCAATGGAATGTAATCAAATGCAGCCTACAAGATCAGTAGGGCGATTCACGTAATTAAATAAGTTCGGTTGTGGTGCAGTTGCAGTTACGTTTCGATCAAAACAGCTGTTTCCGTATTCTCGTAATACGCTCGCGTCAAGTTCGCGTCTCGCGAGCGCTTTGGTGTATTCTACTGCTGCGCGTATATGTGAATGTCAAACAAAGGAGAAGGGGCAAAAATGTATGGACTATATGGCCTATCGACCAATAACAACAGGCGATATGTTATTGGAAAGGTCTATTCAGATGCTATAACTTTTTCTATGGCAACAAAACTGAAATCACTGTATTTTAAAAAATATAGCTACTTAAAGACTGCAGCAAAATCACGCGAATGGGCCTCGCCATTATGAGCAATAACAACAAGCGATGCGTCATTAGAAAGGTCTTCTGAAATATTATAACTTCTTCTACGGCGGCCAGTATCAAATCTCTGTGTGGAAAAAAAATATCGGTGCGTAAAGGTAACGCAGGGATGAAAATATGTATATGGACTCATAGCCTGTTGACCAATAACGACGAGCGATATATCATTCGAAAGCTCTCTTTATTTTCAATAACTTCTTAATTTATTACATAACAAAATTACTGTGTTTTTAATAATGGTCTGAGGAAATTACAACGATTAATGGTAGTTAACTGCATTATCATCAAGAAGAAACATCGCTTGGCCACTACCATGGTCTTCGCCATTTATCACAACTATATCCAAATGTTGTAATCACCGGAGTAATAAAATAAAATGTCATACCTCCAGACTGTATAGCGGCCATGACCTGGTTCCTAGTGTGAGGCGGCAGCGCGGCGGCTCCGGCGGGAACGGCGCCGTTCTTCAACATATTGATGGCGTTGCGTCGAGCCACCTCCAACAATCTCTTCTTCTCACTGTCCGCCAGCTTCACACCAGTCGGGGATCTGGAACAGTCATCATTCCAATATTCAGAAGTCCATATTATTTATAAAAGTGTATTATAATAATTAATAATTATTTTATCTATTGCGGTTTAATCTGTAAAAGTAGTGTTAAGTGGCAAATAAAATAAATAAAACCAATAATATAGCCACTTTTTTACCTCTCAGTTCTTCACATCAGGAACTATTTAGATCTCATAGTAATACATTTAGTGTATGTGAATTATCTATTTTAGACCATTCCAAGTCTTTCCATCTTACTATCGAAATACAACCTACCAAATTGTAAGCCAGCAATCTATATAATGTGTATTCAAAATTACTTTTCCCAACAGCATGCATCAAGCACAAGGTTTTTAACTTTTGGGCTACAAACTTAAACTTGTGATACTTTGAGTACCAATTTATTTTAAAAACGGATATAGGATTCACTTTACCTGGATCTTCTATTTCTATGTCGAGGAGAGTAGTGTCTTGTTCTGTGCCTCGATGTCGACCTTGACCTCCTTCGTGACCTTGACCTGTGTCGAGATCTGGATCTATTGTGGCGGGATCTTGAGCGATGTCGAGACTTCGACTTGTGAGGAGATTTAGATCGATGACGAGACTTGGATCTATGCCGCGAACGACTCTTAGACCGATGTCGTCGTTTTCTTGACGCTGAACCAGATCTCGAACGGCGGGATTTACTTCTAGATCTAAATTAAAATATTTCTCATTATAATATGTAGAAAAATATTAAGAACAGTAGGTAGGGTTTATTCAGTTGTCTTTTTACCAAATTTACCTTATTCAGTATCATAATTAATTGCTGTTTTACTCCATCATACCATTGCTCTGTGCATTTTGTAATTTTTTCTCACAGGAATGTGCACAACAATTTAATTTTTTAATTGGTAATTGGTAGTTTTAGATGATATTAAACATTATGCAGTCAGAAACATTCTTAAAGGCTTTAAATCAATTAGTGCATCCAACAAACCTTTTACGTGATTGGCTCCTTTCCTTGCGTGATGTCTTGTGAGTAATCTTTTTAGGACTGTGTTTTCCTTCTTCCAACCTATTAAAGAAGAATTAACAGTAAGAACTATCTAAATAAGTCAAGAAACATAGATGACTATTAAGTATTTTACAAATGTACACATAGTATAAATTCTATATTGGAAAATCAACTTCTAAGAAATACATAGAATCATATTCAATTTTAAGTACAGATACAGTGGACCTCCGGTAATCCGGCCCCTGTCTAATCCTGTAAAATTCCCTATAATCTGACAGGGTCTATTATTTATCTATATAACATATAAATAAAATTGAAGTGCCTGTTTGTAAAGTGAAAATAAAAAAAATGTCCAAGTACATATACACAATATCTGTAACAAAAATGATCTTAGAATTTTTTTGTCTGTCTGTTTGTTCCCGCTAATCTCTGAAACAGCTGGAGCTGATGTATTAAGGAGTAACTTAGGCAACATTTATTTTAGAAAAGTTCTTTTAGTGTTTAAAAAAAAAAAGACTTGTTAAATTCCACGCAGACGAAGTTGCGGGTAGAGCTAGTTGTTGGATATTTTTGTTGTCGCCTCAGTGGCGTAGTTGTACTAAGGTACGGTTATAAAGCTGAGGTCTCAGGTTCGAATCCCGGGATGGGCAAAGTGTAATTGGATTTTTCCATTCATTATCAGCCCAGAGTCAGTAAATTGTGCCCGATATGGCGATAGGCTCGCCACCTATCACATTTTGCGATGGAACATACAAGGCGAAATGTGGGTGTCTTGGCATCTCTGCCTACACCTTCTGGGATATAGGCGTGAGTTTATAGTATGTATGTATATTTTTTGATAATATTCGCTAATGCATGACTGAACAAGCAGAGCCCTTGTATTAATGTTCTATATGTTATGAAAAACAAGCAAAACTATATATTTTTTACATTTAAGAAAAAATCTTTGATATATTCTAATATTGCCATTTATTAATTTCTTGTAATCAAATTGAATACATCTAACAGTAATACTAATAGTCAAATACTAATAGGCCTCACAAGCATTTGTCTTTGTGTCACAGAGGGGGTCGGTATTTACTATTTACTGCAATGTATATGTATAGTGTTACTTACATTCTAGTTTCTTCAGCTGCCTGTTGTTTTAGTATACCACCTGGGTCTGATGTTTTGGGGAATTGGGACACCATATCCTTTATAGAATCATTCGAAGATTCTGAATATTCCCCTTCATCATATTTTTCTGCTCTTTTTCTAGCTTCCTCCTCTGCCTTTTTAACAGTCTCTTCAAAGACTGTGCTGAACTTTAAGTTCTTAATTTGAATTTTACCCTTAGACTTATCATTGTCAGCAACCTCTTTCTTTACTTCACACACCTCTTTCGAATCAATATCAATAGGTTTGCTTTCTTTTGGTGAATTTGGCATTGGAATCTGTCTGGTAATATTCCTGTCTTTACCATCTGTTGTAGCCTCCACTTTGGGTTGAGTCTCAGATTTGATGTGGTTTGTTTCATACTTTAGCTTGATTAAACCTAGATCAGGCTTAGTTAAAACAGGTGTAAGAGACCGTTTAGAAGATGGTGAACGGCTGTGTTTACGTTTTTTAGATTTACTTTTTTTCCTCTTCTTACGTCTATGGGAGTACTCGCTGCCATCAGACTCACTACTACAGCTGTTACTTCGGCTGCGCTTCTTATCCTTTTTCTTATGTTTCTTCTTGCTTTTTTTCTTTTTTATAGAAATCTCATCAATTTTAGGCGGATCTGCATTGAATGCGCTGAACAACTCGGAAAGTATCTCACTTGATGATTTAGTGGAATCATCTATACTCTTGTCTGGAGTAGTCTTTTCCCTTTTTATTAACTTTTCAATTTTATGCATTAAAGACGTCATTTTGATCACAGTTTCTAAATGAATTTAATTAAATTATGGCCTCATTATAAACCTTTGTTGTAAACGAAAACAGTATGACAGTTAATGACAGTACACCATTTTGACCACAGACTAGTGTTGTGTAGGACATACAAGAGGCAGTACATTTGACCCGAACATGACGCCAAAATGTAAGAACAGCTCAAATTTTTAATGTGTACTACTTCATATTTGGTGTACTACTTGGTCTGTAATGTCATTTCATTGCCGTGAGCCGTGAGGCAAGGTATTTGCCAATTATCAATATAAAATACCAAACTATTTTACAACGAAAGAACATCTAATAAAGACTATTTTAGAATAATATATGTTATTTAATAAATTGAATTAATATTTTTAATTTAATAAATAAAAAATATTTTTTTTATCTGTCTGTCACGTGATCCAAAACGCCCTGCCTTACCGCTACATTGCTCGTGACGTCATATTATAAGTTAACATTGTTAAACATCGATCACATAGTACGAAAATAACTCCATAAGCTGCGTGAAAGTTAAAATTCCTGTTTAATTACATACTTGTTTAGTAAATTTAACGGTATATACCTAAAACAGGACATAAGCATTCAATTTTGAATCATGGAAGCGGGATTCACGAAAGCTGATAGTGCAAACTTGCCTACAGTAGACACTCTCATGATAGCCAATTATTTTGCATCAAACTCAAATTTTATTGCATCTGAGTTTCGAAACGTGAAGACAATTGCGTAAATACTTTACCTAAAACATATAATGTTCTGTATTAAATATATTAAAATATAAATAATAATTTTCTTAAAAAACGTGTCATTGTCATTTTATTGTACCTACTTATTTTGTGCATTAAATTTAACTATTTACTTCTAAATAATTTAAATAAACTGAAACAACAGTTTCACCCATAGTTTCACCACAGCGAATTCGTCTGAATACTTATTTAGTGACGTCACTTTGTTCCTTTCATTGAGAAGACGTTTTGACACGAAGTTTAAAACCGAATTTTAAAAATGCAATTATTGAGTTTAAACTGCTGTATTTAAAAAAATGTTTTATTTTTTACATTTTATCATAGAAATATTCTTTCATTTAGAATACTTTGAAGTGGGACATTGTACTGGCTCAGTACAAAAATGAGCTACTCTTACCAACTCTTTTTCAAGTCATGTCCTACTCAACACTACCACAGACTAAGGAGTATTTTGACTAGAGATGTGTCAACCATTTTTAGTCGTCTGTGGTGTCAACCAAGAAGCTTATACCCAAATGGAGATTGCATTCCGTATATAAAAGTGAAGCACAAAAATTTGACCTCGAATGACGTTGCGACTGATTGCTATCCTTTTCTTTCGAGTGACAATGAATGAACAAAAAGTCATTTTCATTCATTGTCACTCGAAAAAAAGGATAGCAATCAGTCGCAACGTCATTCGAGGTCAAATTTTTGTGCTTCACTTTTATATACGGAATGCAATCTCCATTTGGGTATACGCTTCTTGGTGTCAACGGCTAGCTCGAGTTATCTCAAGTTGTCCCACATTCGAGTTAACTCGAGCTGAATTTTCCGTAACTCGAAACTTGAAAATCGCGGTAGAGGAACGCATTTTGGTACGAACGAGTAGCAATAGTAAAATTCCGTGATACTACCACGGGTACACTACATTTTCGGGATAAATAATAATAAGTATCCTACGCTTTAAATCAGGGTATCAGCTACCCACATAGGAAATTTCATCAAAATTGATTTTAATTACAAAGAAATAACAAACACATGGATGGCGGCCTGTCATATGAGACACATATTATACCAGTACAGTCACCAGTAAAAACTATAAAAATCTTTTTGATTTTTATTTCTACCTACTTTCTTATTGGTCTGTGCTACCTACACAACACTCAGTTTGTTCCTTCCAACTCGAGTTCAATTCGAGGTACCTGAATTTTAACTCGAGTCGGGTTCATCGTGATTTGGCCTATCACTAATTTTGACCACAGACCATAGATTTTTGTAACTCTTCCCATCTCTGGGTTTTGGCAAAAGGTTTTTGTCCATACAGCCTCAAAAATAGTTTATTAAAAAAAAACTACTATTAATATATAAAGCGTGTAATATGTTAAAAATATAAAGTATTTTAGCAAAAAACCGCAATTAAAATTTAATTTATTTTGTGTTTGAACCACATCATCGTTGACAGATTTGATTAGCTATGTCCTATGATGTCATCCATCTGAACAGGAAAAGAATGGAATTGAAAATGGCATCATTATTAATAATTTTTTATTACATTATTTCTTTTTGAAAGTAAACGTAGTTACTTATTGTTATTTATATGCGAAATTATAATTTCCATATTTCAATATCCTATTTGACTGCCTCTGTGGCGCAGTTGGTTAGACGGTGGCTGTGAACCGAGGGGATGCAGGTTCGAAACCCGCACCGAGACGAGTACCTATTTGTGTCGGCCGTCGGGTCTAGATGTGTGTAGATGTGTTCGATCTCACTTACGACCGGAATGCGGAATGCCACTCGTAGGTCTTGATACCGACGACACGAGATTTAATTGATCTTAATGTGGGGTCATGACAATGTATGTGAATGTTAGTTTTATTTATAACGCATTTATAATTCACCATGCTGGCCTAGTGAGGGTTGACAGACTTTACGTACCGTAGAAATTCTTTTGCAAATAGCATAGGTTTACATATTTTCCCACAATTTTTTTCTTTGTCCATAAGTCATTTACAACTTAATCATCTAATGGCTCATTTTTGATACATAAGTTTTTTTCTGTATGATTATTGATTGTTCCTATATTAGTTGCTTCAGAAATATTATGTTCTTTTAGAGAATACTTTAATTGGACATCTTTTATAACTGTTTTGACATGGTTATCAATCCTGTAATTTTTTTCTCTCTTTAATGTGCTTTCTTGTATATCTTCAGTTTCAACACTGGTTTCCATTTTCAAGTGTTGTCTATCTTCATATTCATGACATAGATTAATGGCATCTTTACTGTGTAAATCATTACTATTTACTCCATTACATAAATCAAATTCTGGAATTGCATCACTGACCTCGTACACTTTGAGAATTGAGCTTGCACAGTTTTCCATATTATAATAAATGTGGTCATAGTCTTGATTGTTAGGTTCAGTTTTAATCACTTTAACAGGAACAGGGTCATGATTTATACATATTGAATTATCACCTGTAAAAATAATTTTGGAAGAAATAAACTATAAGTAATTTTGAATATCTTGCAAATTAAAGCTGGTATTTAGTTTTTATATTTGATTTTATTTAACTATACAAAAATCTATCAAATTCTACTTATATCTTTTTTTATGGATTTGATTTTTTACATTTACATCACAATATTTAAATTATTTTACAGATTTAATGGTCACAAGGAGCATAAAGAATACCCCAGAAGAAAAAAATACGAATAATTCAACCAAATTTGCAATTAAATCCATAGAAAATATGTGTAGCATTTTCATAAATCTAAGAAACAATTATAGTACATACCTTGTATAACATTATTCGAGTTTGCACACTTTTGTACATTTTTAAGAGGGCATTCAGGCCTTTTACGAGCAATACCTACACATTCTTTTGTCTGTTGATCATTTACAAGTTCCTTATGATCACCAATTTCATTGGATCCGTGTTTTGAAATATGTTTTTGTCCCCCTAGATGTGTGTATTTATGTTGGTGTGGTAGACAATCTAAATGTTGTTTGAGTTTTAAAACATACTGTCGTCGTCTTTCCACACGTAGCTTGTGTTGGTCATCATTGGCCTTAAGTTTCGATGCAAAATACTGTCGATGTCTCTTAAGTCGCTGCTCGTACTGTTCAATACTTTTAAAAACTATATGTTTCGACATATTCTATACCTCGTTTTATTGGTGCAATTAGGAACACTTCCCTATAGAACCTAGATCCTAAAAACTATGTCAGCAGAACTATTGCAAGTGATTATACAAGTAACACTTCAAGTTTCTTTAAATATGCTATGTCAAAGTCTTGCTTGTAATAGATTTGCGATATTTTAAGATTTTCTAGACTAGAAAAAATGTTTGTAGACTCAGCGACACAGACAAAGAAGTAAAACTCAGAGGAAATACTCGAATACTTGTGTCTTTATTTTTCTCAACACTTGCGGAATCGTAGTTTTGACAGTTGAGTGTAAACACCAGTGTTACCACTTATACCAGATTATAAAAGCCAAACTACAGCAGTGCGATTCACGTAACTTTTTGACGCGCCGATCAAGTTGCGGTGCGGTTACAATTAAGTTTACGCTTTGGTACAAAATGGTATTCTTGTAAGTGTTTAGCTGCGCGTGAACTGCGCGTAAGCTGCGCGTCAACTGTACGTCAGATGTATGAAATTTGTTTGAAATTGACATATACGCGCAGAAGTGGAATACGCTAAAACGTTTGCGTGACGCGAACTTGACGCGAGCGTATTTGACAGCGGTTGTCAAAATTACGAGAATACGAAAAGGGCTGTTTTGATCGAAACTTAACCGCAACTGCACTTCAGCTGAACTTGTTAAAATACGTGAATCGCACTACAGTTATAATTATAATTTATAACTACACCATGTTTTCATTTTTTATTTACAATGTATGTTAACGTGCCATTATTTCGACTTTTGGTATGCTTTTGGTAGTCATTTTCAACCACGACTCATCTTTGAATTTTTGTTGATAATGTGCTGGTTTTCGCCCAATTCTTGCTGTTTTTGCTTACTTAACCCCCCAGTACCTCTATGAAGTGGGACAAATTATAGGCTACAAAAAAGCCCGTCCTTTTCATCAGTGCCTAATAAGTATTATGATCTCGTCTCGAAAACACAATTAAATTATCGAAACATGACACAGAAATATGTCAAGATAGAAGAGCCAAGAAGGCGTGGTGAACCTGCGTTGTTTTACGTAAGTTAATAACACAGTTAACAAAATTGTTTTGTGTTGCATAAATAGTTGTTGAATAGATAAATGTGTCTTCTCACGCGTTGACTTGCGCGCTATGCTGTAGAGGGGAGCAGGAGGCATGACTTGCCTAAAAATGGTACGCTTAGATTGTATGTAATAATTCAAGGAGCACCGTTCTACCCTGATATATTTCTGTGGAATATGCGTTTCGGTTATGGCATTTTATAATTATGTTATCGAATTCGTTTTTTTTTTACACGTTAATTTTTACTAAAAAATGCCAACGTACAAAATGTCATGGTAATAGATCGTTATCGTAGACCGTGTTTTGGTAAAAAATAGAGTGCATATACGGTATGATTATCGGTAATAACCTGATGATTATAGAATAAAGCAATCTAATTCTTGTTTGTTAAGCTTGGTCCTCAAGATACAGGCAGGCCTAGTTTGGGACCAATAGAAATAAGACATACTGTACGTAATTCACTTTTACATATCGGTAAAGTTAGTTTGTGCAACTGGGCTTAAGAACTCTATGTATACTTTACCTATCAATATGGAGAGTCAAAGGATTTATACCTGTGTGTGATGGTTAACGGACTAGACGCGGCTGCTATCAAGTTCACGGTGGTCGCACGTTCGAATTAAAAGGCACATCTCTGACTTTTCGGAGTCATGTGTGTATTGATAGTCAATCACCACGCACTAAAACGGTGAAGGAAAACATCGTGAGGAAATCTACATACCATAGCGATTTATAAGAATTTCTATGGTATGTAAGTCCGCCAACCCGCACTAGGCCAGCGTGGTGGACTATATGGCCTAACCACTCTCAATCGTACTCTCGATTGTAGAGTAGGCCCGTGCCCTGCAGTGGGACGTATATGGGCTGATACCAAGAGTATATCCAGCTTTTACGCCAGGGGGTGAGGTCACATTATAGTTCATGTCAGATTTCATGTTAGAACACCGGGTCCAATTTCAATACTCTAATTCCTAATAATGACTTTTTAAAGTGTGTTACAGGCGTGATTTGTGAGCACACACATACTTTTTTACTTTATTTATCGACATACAAAGAATTAAATGTGCTTATAAATTTTACCAACAAAATAATTAATAAATTTTGTCAATCTGGGGCCAGCCCAGGGAGGGGTCATGACCCCCATGACCTCCCCCCTGGATCCGCCCTTGGTTGATACATACATCCTCATACTCTAGTATACTACCTACCTAATTGAATGTAGAGGGGAGGGGTTGTTTAAATAAAGAAATACACATAAGTTACATTTTTTATTGTTTTTAATACCTTTGCAAGGTAGGTAAGTGACGAACTGATAAATAATACGTACATGATGGACACTAAGTATTTGTTTGTGTATCTGCAGGAATGAAACACCTATAACCTCCATTTTGGCGATTGCAGTTTTCGAGGACGGAAAATGTGTCCTTTAAAACTTTATTACTTAGTTAAGGGAAAGTGTTCAGAGAAATGTTCTTATAATTATTTTTGTCAAGTAATCACCATCTACTTATTTGACATGTACCTACTTATTTAGTAGGAATTAGGAAAGCTTTTAGCATGATTGCATGAGTGCATTTCCAAATAAGCAGAGATTTTCAATATTAACAAATTTTGTGTGATGACGATTTGTATTCTGCGATGAAAATACGTCTGCTTAATTGAAAATCATATAAATTACACAATAAAAATTAGTAAAATTATTTCAAATTAAGTGTCCTTTAAAACCTCAATTAACTAAGACAAGCACAAAACCGTGTATCGATTTTACAGACAATAAATTTGGCCACTTAAAAGAATGCTCTTTAGGAAGCTCTTGAGATTGAGCAATAATATTTTGACAAATGTATTATTTACTGTATTCTTACAGACAACACAAACTGCATAGGTATATGTCCTAAATGTGACTTTAAAATTATTTGGTAAGTGCACACTATAAGTAATACCAATGAAACATACATCCAATAGCCAAATACATCGTTTAAATACGTTTCCACATTCACTTTTCATTGCTTAATCAATGTTGTTCACGCCTCGGTCTTTAGGAAGACAGATAAAAATCTAAAAACATGGCAAACCATTGTACATCAATCAAAAAAGCAATAAATATCATATCACACAGTAATATCTTTCATAATCACTATATTGATTATTAAATTAATAATAAATAAATAATTTGCGTTATTAAATTCATAATCAATAAATTGATTTAAATTAATCTAATCCACAGCGGGTATAATGAGAGTAATAAAATTTTCATCGTTACATACATACATAGGTACGTTGATGTTATTGTAAAATACATTCCCGTATTAAAATCTACCTACCTATCTACGTTTTCGTATCAAATTTTTAATGACTTTCCCACGTTATACAACAATTTACTTATAAAAATTATTTCGTGAAAACTATACAAGAGAACTAAACAGTTACTTGGGTATATCTATACAAACATTTTACGTATACATAATATTGATAAAGTTCATTATGATACGCAAATCATGGAATTTAATATTATGTAATGAAATATCAACGAATTATTCTTCCCGTTTCATTTCGTTAGATCCTTCTGCAATTTCCCATATTGCTCTTCCAAAAATAAATTAAAACCGACAAATTATAGTAAAATGTTTTATGGTAATGTGTCGTTAGGTGCCGGAGAATGTAATATTTTGAATTGTGCATACCGGGGTGCAATGACGGTAACCTCTCTTTCTCATGTAGGTACAAACCACCGCTCCAAATTACAAAAACGTGACGTCAATGTATATTCTATTCGTTTATCACACGAGTCATGTCGGGTCCCAAAAATTTTATAAATCATGAGACAGAACAGGGTACCGCTCGATCAACGAGTGGTAATGAAGCGTTCGCCTAATGTTTAGAGGCTAACCACGTTAACAAATGTCGGAGCCCCGATAAACTATACATAGATTAGGGGGAAACATGTGACGGGGCTCCATAATTTCGACATGCTAGAATCGTTGAGATCAGTAACTAGGCTAGCGCCAGAGAACGCAGCGAACGGTTATAGCTCTCGATTCTGACGTGAAGCGCTGTGAAGGCGTCAATTGTGTACGAGTATTCAAATTCGAAGCTTGTATTTATGAAAACTTTAAATAAGAAAGCTATTCGTTGTCTTCTTTAAGAAGAATACACTACTAAATTTAAAAACGCTAATGCCAGAAAAATGCAGAGGCCTTATCCGAGTAATGGGCTTACAATCGGTGCTCATTAAAGATTTGAGTCACGACCGAGAGCACTAACCGATTCAATCTTAAAGCTACTACTAAAATTCTCTAAGCGATCAAAGATCGCAAGCTAAATTGATTTTTTTTTCAAAAGTCTTAAAAAAATAAAATCTGCTAGTGATCAACTTTAACGCGCTAGCGAGGGCGCAGCACGGCGCGCACCGTTCGGAAACGCTTCTCGAAACCAAGTTTAGTGTAGAGGGAACGGGACGCGTCGTTCTCCGGACGAATGACGACGAATGGCTTGTAGCCGCGAGCTGCCACCTCCTTGGTGAGGCGCCGCGCGAGGTAGATCCCGTAGCCTTTTCTGCGGAACTCGGGGCGGGTCTGCATCGAGAACATGGCGCCGTAGTACGACTGCACCATCCAGGCGGCGAGCTGGCCTTCCACGAAGATCCCGTAGGCCGGCAGCTCGGCGACTAACTTCTCGAACACCTCTCGGCATTCGATATCGCTGGCCGGATACAGGTCGTGCACGGCTTTCATGTGTTCTGGCTGCAAGCGCACTAACTCCACGTCCGGTGGCAGCCTTTAGAAAACACAAAACATATAATTATATATAGTTACTTGTAATATAGGCAAAATTAGTTTGTTTTCCTAGTGTTAGTAGAGTTATACGTACATTTGTTAAATGCTAATTAAGCACATGCGTTTCAAAAGGTTAAAAGTAAAAAAAATATGCAATTAGAGTTTATAAATCTTGACAAAATCTCGTATGAAAGGTAATGTAAATTTGACCTTTTTAATGCGTTTATTTTAGGATCATGGAAGACTTGAAAGTGGATGTAATTAAAATTAATTAATTAGAACCAAGCTTGGTTATACCTTTTCGAACGTACAGACGAAAAGCCCTTTAATGTTGACCTTTAAATGAGTAACGGGTGAAATAATGGGGTTGATGAGATTTGTGTATCCATTATATTAACTCATGTATAGGTTCTTCAGAGTATTCCTTTCGTATTATTTAAATGAATTTGGTACCGTAATCCACCTGGCTGTCTCGGTGTCTGGTACCTTGTCTGCTACCATAACCAAACGGTAATATTGGACCTCCGCGTCACGTAGGGATCAGAGGATTTTGCAACCAAACGTGGTCGCACCCATCAAATCTGTTGTGTATTCGAATGGATTGTATTCCTTATACACAGTTACTAGCCCGATTATATTTTTAATATTATTAAAGTAAATACCCTTTTTTAGGCGTTAGAGATTATTTTCTATAAATTTCAAATATAGATGTTTTAGAAACGGAGCATGAACACTCAATTACTGAATGATGAAGAATATGCACGTATAAATTACCAACATGCTGAAATTCCATATAATATATGGAATGTCATTTTGCAGGTTCAAAACGAATAACAGTTACAAATATACCTACGAGACTGGCATATTATAGGTTTGTCTTACCCATCAGTGCTGGCATCCGCGGGCGGGTTATCACAGACATAAACGTCCCCGGTGATTTTGTCGTGGGCCTCATAGCGCTTCTCGAAACGGTTCACGATGGCCTCGTGGGTGAAGTTCAGGTACAGCGGCTGGGTGAGGTCAAGGAGGATGTCCTCCGAGGTCACCAGGTCAACCAGCTCTGCGCGCTCCGACGGACAGAACACCGTCACGCTCTCATATATGTGGCTATTTGGCTGTGGGAAAGCGCAAAAATTATCAAATTATAAAGTGGTATAAAAAGTTGTAAGTATGGGATTAGGACAGAAGAAGAATATTTTAATTACATTTGGTAAACGAGTAACTGGCTCACCTGATGTGAAGTGATTACAGATAACCACATTATACATAATTAAGACATTGTGATCGCAGTTGCAACGCCGGCTATCAAAATGAGAACGTGAAGGGGAAAGAAAGTTGAGTTAAGGAAAAGGAAATTGCGCCTCCGGTAATTTTATAGAATCATTCATCACATCCAAATGGCCCCTTCGTATCGTTTTTTTGAGGCACAGGATTCTTACAGAAGTGGAAGGTAAATAACTATAAGTGACGTGTGTTAATGAAGGGTTGATAGTCTAGAAAAGTCGCTAGGTTCGCTGAGATTTTTATTAGTTAGATTTTTCTAGTATAAATTCTTGGCGAACGCTGACATAGTTGCTTTATACGTTTAAGTTTGATAGAATAAGATCAAATTTTACAAAGCTTTTCGATTTGTTATGAAGAGAGATAAATGAAAGATGTTTACGATCCCTCCTATTACTTCATTTCTACCTGATTCATTTTGTAGTCATGACAATTTAGCGTTCCCGATTTAGACGCAACGAACCTCGGGTGTTCATTGTTGTCAATTTCAACGCCTGCCCCTGTCAATCTTACTATATTGCTTGGCTCACAATCGCGTATACCTGTTTGTTTCAAAAAACATTATTTGTTTGTTTATTTTCTGACAGTTACATTCAATTGAAATATGCGTTTTTTTGCTGATGCGCAAAGAATATCTAACTGTAAAGAATGATGTAGATGTTTGGAATTAAAACTTAATAACCTAAAGCTTTACTAAAATGTTCTTATGAGACCTCAATATAAAACGATGAAGGAAAACATCGTGAGGAAACCTGCGTACCATGGGCAATTTCTATGTCTTTCTATGGTATCTAAATTCTACCAACCCTAAGTAGGTTAGAGTAGTGAACTATATGGCCTTACCAATCTCCCAATCATACTCTCGATTGTAGAGGAGGACCATGCCATGCAGCAAGATGTATATTGGCTGATACAGTACATTACAGAGATCTCAATAATTTTCAAGAGTTTTGTTTTCTCCTGACAAATACAAAATCCGTCTCTGCTATGATTTTATTTCATAATAAATAATAGTTAAAAAAAACTAAAATACACGCTTTAATAAGATACACAACAATTACAACAACAATTACTTATCCTCCTGCACCCCACGCTTTGTAACAATAAAATATATGTATTTTACTCCATTTTCTTATCTTAAATTCAGTATCAATTATTTTTACTTTTTTAGTTGTGTATCTTATTAAAGCGTGTATTTTAGTTTTTTTTAACTATTATTTAATTGTTTTGACTAAAAACATCCATCTACGGCTGTATTTCCAGTCAATTACGCCCTCTGTTGGGCAGTAGTAACATTTGACACTTGAAGAATACAATGTTAACGCCATCTAGCGATGAATAGTGCAAACATGCATTATTGACGTGATCACGCCATCTATTAGTCAGTAGCAAATTATGTTCATCTATACGCCACCTAGTGGTCAGTAGCAATGGTCATCAATTATAAGAATAATTAATCCTGGCGAATCTAATCAGGATAATTATATATTTTAATCGAATTATTGTATTGTCATCGGTCTTTGACAGGTGTGCAAAATTTGAATGAAATCTGTCCGTTTAAAGTGGGTCAAAATCGCGTCTTAAGAAGTCGGTTACAAACAAACATACAAGTGAAGCTAATATAAAGCGTGTAAAAAGGGAGTTTTTAAAGCCAACGTTTCGCTTAAGCAAAGCAACACTTAAGTTTGAGCCCACTTGAGACCGCTAAGTCACCTCGACGCGGCTTAATGTTGCATCGGAAAGTAGGGAAACCACGGAAAAAATTGCTATGTACGACAATTTGTAAAGGGATGGTTTTCGACAATTTGTTAGGGGATGGTATTTGAAAAAAATTACATAAAAATCATTATTTTCTTGAAGTATTCGCGTGACAAAGAAGTCCGCATTCCAATTAATAGACTGATGGCGTCACAATTTTGCCGGTCTAATTAACATTAATACACTGAACTCCAAACACTCGCAAGGGTCACTTTACACAATCTTAAATTGTATTTCCAAAAATGTAATAAACAATAAAAAACTTTTTGTACGAGATCAACATTTCCTCGTCCATGGATTATCTTAATAAGTCTTAATCTATTTTGTACTTAAAAACAAGATATTGAACATTGGAACATTGTGTTGTTGGCATAGTTTTGATCCGTTTAGCTGTCGTAGAGATTCCCTCAGGATAAATGTTGACGGCTTGAGTTGAGAATTAGAGGTTCATGAAACTACCCTTCGATTCAATAATTAATTAGAAACGTGCAAGTATATTCTCTTTACACAGATCTCTCAGACATTTGACAAAGTAAAACATCATTAACTTTGTCTAAAATTAAAAATATTTGGCATACATGACTCTTTATTGCACTGGGTTCAATTATAGTTTTATATGAGAAGTCAAATTGTTTATCTTAATGGCTGCCATACATGCTACGGCCCATCGGAAAGGTCCACCTGTGCAGGTATGCCTGCGCAGGTATACCGAAATGTGTGTGGGAATAGACCTGTGCAGTTTTTTGAGCCTGTGCAGGCGACCGGCGCAATCGAAAATCAATTCTTTCGAGTGACACCGCAGGGCGTACCAGTGCGTGTGTGCCTGTACTCCGGTCGCCTGCGCAGGTCGCGTCAGTTGTTTTCTAGCATGGCCGATTAACGTTCCTTAAAACATTTGAGATCCTTTATAATCTACGCTTATACCATACATTACATGACATTAGCATCCCTCGCGCAAACCCTACATACCCCGCAGTCTTGCTATATCGTTCTGATTGACCTGACTACGTAAATCAAAATAAACGGGATACATATTGAAACGCGGGCCGCCAGGAACCAAACATGTAGGACGTATGCCTTATATTAATTTATATTTCTACGCATTCATGACTGTAAACTGTTTTGTGTTTATTAAAATATATAAATAACATGTCACAATATTTGTTCGAAAATATATCTAAGGAATGAAATGAAAAATAGGTTGAAAGTCACTAAGAAGTTTCTCAAGAATATTCATTGTTTAATTTTGGTTAATTCAATAAATAAGCCCTAAAGTAATGTATAACACATGAACCATTAAAAAGGCATTTTTTGGATAAGAACTAAGACCTTATCTGAATTCTGTACATTATGACAAATTGTCCTACCTAAACTATCTTATTTTTGTCTTTGTGTAAGGGAGTAAGTTACAATATCTTTTGTTACCCTTTTCTACGGATAACATTACTTCCCCGCGATGCTTTCGCCTTAGGGACTAGCGAACTTTTGTTCGCTCCTTTGCGGATTACTACAATATTACTTGTTGGAAATGTACATAATTTATCTTAAAATAAGGCAAATATCTTACCGTGCTGGTACATCCGGGGAAATGTAGGCAGATCGGTTCCTCCGGCCAATTCTTCGCTACATAAAAATGGAAGTCCCACACCTTGTTGTTTAGATATGTTTGAATCGTCTGATGAAACTAGAAAAATATACAAAATGTAAATAAACTAATTTCACAAACAACAATTACAATAACAATTTCAATTCAAGAACAAATTGCTAAAAATTAGGACTTATTACGTGTTGTCATTGTGTTCAAAGACTTAGTTTTGACGTGAACAAACCTCAAAACAATGTGCTCAATGTGCTACCAGTTAAAAATATTTCCTGAAAAGCAAAATTCCTCTCGGTGTGCCGATCGATGCTAATCGAATTAATATTAATATTCAATTTTTTATCATAACACGTCTTATAAACAACAAATGGCAGCATTAGCAAACTTACGAAAATTATGTCAACCGCTTGTATTTATTTATTGTGTTTCGAGACAACGATCAGTCTCTTAATAATATTACCTTATAAATTGCAAATTAGTTAATCTTATGGTTGGATCTCAAGTCTCGGCTCATTCTCGGGTGACAAAGACGTCCAATTAATAAAGAGCACTTGTAATGTAAATGGGTTTTGTAATTTCTTTTTATTGCCTTCGGTTAGATTAAGGAACATCAATTAGGTATATAAAAGCAATGTCTGTACCAGGGGTTGTTATGTAAAACATTTAAAATTCACGACTACAAATTGTTTCTCATGCGTAGCTTTTGTTGGAATCCGTCCAATTTTTTTTTCAGAAAATGTAACTGCATTTATTTATTTAACTCATATGGACGCTAACTCCATAAAATAATATATATAGTATTATTATTATGTAAAATTAAAGAGAAGTCCTCCACAATGGTTGTAATGTGGTCGTCCCAAAAATTACGAAATAAGATAAAATATTTTGTCTGATAATGTATACATAAAAAGTTATATTTGTAATTTATTTATTCCAATCAATAAAATAA
Organism: Hyles euphorbiae; assembly: GCA_023078785.2. Classification (NCBI taxonomy): domain Eukaryota; kingdom Metazoa; phylum Arthropoda; class Insecta; order Lepidoptera; family Sphingidae; genus Hyles; species Hyles euphorbiae. Next base: position 4,543,489 of record CM041051.1, on the reverse strand, counting down.
TTTGTTTCAAAACATTGAGGGCCTTATTAACCATCAGCAAGCCGGGCGTCAAGATGACTTCATCAGTTAAAGTCACCCGCAACATCATATTATGTCGATTTCATAAAGCTCTAGTAATACTAATTCTATGATTACACTAATTAGTATCTCAGTCATCGTCTGCTATTTAGCGTATTTGCTTTGGTTAAAAAGAGGTTGAAATCTTAATTTTTTTCTCATAATAATCATTATTATATTTCTCAAGCATTCACAATATATTTATCAATATTTTTTTTGGAGAACATAATATTCTATAAACCAAATTGCTAATATATTTAATGTTAATATTACCTTTAGAGATTCAGGCATATACTGCACTAAGAAATCGGCAACAGCTGGGAGCTCGTCTTCGGTAACCAATCGAAAGTTTTTCCCCTCTGGCACGATTTCCATTTCTGGAACAAAAATTGTAACGGTCAACTTTGGTCGATTGGTAACAATGGTTCTGTAACAGTACATCGAGGTTCGTACTATAAAATGTTATTTTATTTAGTTGTTAGTTGTTATTTCACAGCCTCTGTGGCGCAGGCGGTTAGACACCGTCTGTGAAACGAGAGGCCCCGGGTTCGGTCCCCGCACCAAGAGAAATGTTTGAGTTGAAATATATGAAATATATACAATAACAATCATATATGAAATATATGATTGTTATTGTAATTTTGTTGAACTTAATCTACACGGGCTTTGACCTAGTTTAAATATTCTATCTGCCTCCCAAGGTTCAAGCTTTTGATTTGGGGGACTGCCGATCTGTTATTTGGTTAAGCCAATTACTTTTAAGTATTTAAATTTTATTTCTAAGATAATTATGTTTCTTTTTATGACAAAGCAAAAAATAAAAAGCATTCTATTGTTTGTACTAATCTGGGAATGAAGTTTTTTAACGCATATGACAGGTGAACGTTTAGATGGCTTTTCTGACTGAAAGTGATTAGCATAATTAACCCCGCCGCACATGCTCACGCTCGCATTGACCGTAACGAGCCGCGTGCGAGTGGCAGTATTTAAATCCTATGGCGCAGTACCAAACTCCGCATTTCTCACGTGTCGACACAGGACGCAGGACGTGAGAGCAAATGCGGAGTTTGGTACTGCGCTTCAGCTCTGCTACGTTGTATTCCAGCATATAGCTGAATAAGGGATTATTGCTGTCTGGCCAAACAAATATTGGAGATGGCTTTGATAGACCCATAGTCTATAATTGTTTTTGTTTATATGTTTTGACCGTGCAATAATGAATGATCTTTAAATATTTCTTTCAAATAATACAGGATGCGAGCTTTGTAGTAGACTTTTTTTTTCATATTAGCATCAACACGAAAAGTCGCGTGAAAAAGAATGTTTTTACTATTCTTACACTACGTCTTATTAAAAGTTTCTTAAATACTAGATAGATTAGAATCTCCGTTTTATGAAGAGCTTACGAGCCTGATTGTCGCGTAAATATTTTATTGGTTGGCAGATTTTCACGGGCATAACGATTGGTGCTACTATTAAAACATGATCTAATTTTTTATTCAGGTTATTGATTTAGGGTTATAATAAAGATATTTAAAACTACAATTTCTACGTCATAAGTATTCAATTTTACTAGAAATTTTAGATGGCTAATTTGAAATAAGATAATACTCGTAGTATTTCCATTAAAGTAGGAAAATAATTTTAAAAGTTGTTGCAGTTTCTTTTTTATTACAAATATTATATAAATCTAATCTAAAACTCACCTAAAACGTTCCTTTTTTTTAAAACATTATAGAAAATTACATGATACCGCGAGTAGACTAGTTGTTAATTTGCCCGAGTAGATAATGGATGGCAACAAAAAATGTGTTTTCGGTGCTGACACAAAGTAATTACTCCAGCATTGTATATAAATATTCATTTTCAAAGGTCACAGAGGTTATAATAGCATGTTACAGAGTTTCTTTGTCTTAAAATTTGATATTTACGGTCCAAAAATTTTTCTTTGTACCTCAGTCTTTGTATCGTCTGTTCAATCTTATAACGAAATTTTAGTAGTCTTGAAGCCCAAGCATTTTAGAGTCATGACCTGGTAAATATGAGAAGGAATATTGTTATGTTTTCATGTGTGGTTGTGTCAGTAATTTTATACTTCAAAAAAGATTATTATTAATGATTATTTTTCCGACCCAAATATCGACCAATAGAATTGCACCATTCGACGTCACGTGGTACAACCTACATGGTATTATACTGATAATTTTTTGAAAATTTTCTCTGGTATATATAAAAAACAAAACATGATCCAGTCAAATTAACCACACGTCAAACTGACAGGTTGAATTCAATTGTGAAAATTGGAGATTTTGCATGAAAATGAGTTTGATATTAAAATTTGGGACGGAAAAATAATCCCCCGAATACCACACGAGCTTCAAAATTATCTGGCATTTCCCTCAAGGTTCCCTGCAAACAAATAAACTCGTCAAGTTTTGACTCCTTCATTTGTTTGCAACGAACCTATCGGGAAATACCCGATAATTTTGAAGCTCTTGTGGTATTATATGTGATTATTTTTCCGACCCAAATATCGACCAATAGAATTGCACCATTCGACGTCACGTGGTACAACCTACATGGTATTATACTGATAATTTTTTGAAAATTTTCTCTGGTAGTTGCTATATATAAAAAACAAAACATGATCCAGTCAAATTAACCACACGTCAAACTGACAGGTTGAATTCAATTGTGAAAATTGGAGATTTTGCATGAAAATGAGTTTGAAATTAAAATTTGGGACGGAAAAATAATCCCCCGAATACCACACGAGCTTCAAAATTATCGGGTATTTCCCGATAGGTTCGTTGCAAACAAATGAAGGAGTCAAAACTTGACGACTTTATTTGTTTGCAGGGAACCTTGAGGTATTATAAGTGAAAATTCTACAGCCAATAAATATAACTCCTAAGTTATCGATTAATTATATCTCTGATACCGTAATATCCCAGTGAGGTGTATACTAACCTTGCTTATCACTTGGTTAGGTAACATCAGAAGCACTCAACGCAACTAAGTTACGAGGCTCATCTGATTAATATACTAATTCAATAAATGTGCTGTCAACTCAAGGGCGCATACAATCTCAGTGCAATGCGTAGACAGTTTTCATGGTTAACACTGTTTATTTTTTTTATTCTGTCTACCCTTTATTTAATAGGTACACGGAATTGATTGAAATACTTTTTATGTATGCTGGATCGAAGATGGCTGGATATTGATGTGGCTTATAATTCGACGACCGACGAAGCTTATATCGACCCATTCGGGAATTTGCGTTGTTAGTCTAATACACTTGGCATCGGCTTAAAACGATTTGTAGACACTTAATATTATGTAGCTCTTATAAAAAAACTCTTTGTTTTCCCTCTCTTGAAGTTTACCTGTATAATTAAACTTATGTATGGTATGACGACCCGAATGAGTTTGAAACTTGAACCACTAGACAGAAACGCTAATGGATGGGCAAATATCCAGTTGATTCCATTTGCTTTCGGTTTCAGTGTGGAGTACCGCGATGTTTTTGTATTCAATTCACGTTACTCTAAAAAATATTTGCAAGCCAAAAACGCGAGTTTACGTGACTGGTGTGAAAATACAGCGGATAAGCGTTATTTTTGAAATTGAGTGTGTTTCTATACAGGTTTTTAAAATAAAAGTCCATTTATCTGTATTTCGTGTGGCGAAATTTAGGGCAAACAATTTGTTGAAATGCGAGAACGAATTTGATTTTGGTAAAATTTTACATTTTTAAATCGATTAAAGTCATTTATGACTTTCATGTATTTGAACTTTGTTGGCTCTTTAGCATTATAAATTAACGAAAAACAAAAATTGCAAACAAACTCCGAATAGTTTTAAGCGCCTCGGATAATTTGTATACCAGAAGCCCGAAATTTATGACTTTAGAAACTGTAATAAAATAGATTACTACACCGTATAATCAATGTTACTTTCCGAATAAAATATTGGTGCATATAAACATCGTGAGGAAAAAGTGCATACCTATTTATTCTATACTAATCATAATATAAACAGGAAATATTTGATTCTTTGTATTGAATAGGCTCTGAAACTTCTGAACGGATTTGGAAAATTATTCCACCATTAGAACCCTATATTATCCCTGATGAACATAGGCTATGGAATATTTTCAAAAAATTGCATGCACCCAGGCGGAGCCGGGTCGGGCCACTAGTTATTTTATACAGAATTTCAAATTCATGTTCATGTTATATCAACACGATGAGCTAAAAGGTCTGTAGTAAGGATGGGTATCAGGTTGCTGGACGACCGAAGAATTGCCAGCCAAAACCTTTTAAAGCATGTAAGTATGAAAAGTTACTGTTTACTATTACATCTTTAATATCTGTTTAGTGTTTGTACTTGTCTTTCTTTATAGCCGATACAATGTTAATGCTTGGTAGGTATTGAGGGATAGTGGGCTAAGATATCTGAAAAAAAAAAAGTGAAACCATTTCGGCATTGAGACATATATAGGTATTTTCTATTTACTATACATATTTTATTCTGAATTGTTTATTATTTATTTCTAAATGCATCTATAGTTTTAGATACTAGTTACACAAACTGTATGGTGTATGAAATTAAGCGTATGTTTCACATGATAATTATACCATGTATATGTTTACCGACTTTCCTAAAAGGAGAAGATTCTTCATTTCTTGTTACGTTTTTTATTCTACTCTATTTATTCTTAGAATCTAATAAAGCGTGTCAGACTTATGTTTTACAAAAAGTAACCTTGTATATTCAGAGCTTAATCAGCATATATTACGTTTAGTTAACATGCAATGCAAGTTATGCAAATGAAGCCAGTACGTTTGTTTGAAACATGTTTAGTATCGTAAATCTCTACAGTGGTACAAACTTGTTCTCAATAAGACTAGGTCAAATACGTAAGCTAATTTAACAATTCAGTAACTCTTTATAATATACGCTTACGTTTCGTTTGTTCTGTCCAATTTGGCTGCCGCTTTGGCGCACATGGACTTAATGATATATCACCGGGCCGAACCACGTACACATATTTTATACAGTTGCTTTTTATTTTAAAATATGGAATATAACCCAATAATCATTGGAATAATAATTTGTTTACAAGCCAGTAATATTTAACAATTATATTGTAGAATAATCAATTGATGTGATATTTAAAAAATATATTAATTGTTCTTAATTTATCAAATATTATATTCCAGTCATCAAACTCAGTATGATGTGTATTGTAACAGTAAACAGGGGCAGATTAATTTGTTTAACAACCGTTCTGTAAACAGCGAAACAAAAACTAAATAAACCTCTTAATTAACTGGCAACACCGCGGAATACAAGAAACAAACGAAGAAATAGAAACGATTAAAGTTTAAATTGCAGTATAATACCTTAACGCTAAATAAAAAAATGCTTCTACATATGTACATGCATGAAAATGAACTAACCAATTAAATGTCAGTTGATTAAAAAAGTAATATAAGGCATTATGGTTATTATCTTTGCAGAAAAGCGTAGTAAAAAAAAGACACGAAGCTTCACGCTCTACGTAGCAGCGTCTACAAAAGTGATAAGACGACATAAATCGCTACTTAAAAACGAAAGGGCCACAAAACAAAATTGTCCAAAATTACTTTTATTCAAAAAATGGGGCTAAAATCACCTTTATTTTCATATTGCACAAAGACAGTAGTCAAAATCGACTTATAAATGACTTATTTACACATACGCCCTTTTGGCATTTTGACCAAAAATTCAGAAAACTAAATAAAAATTTTCAATCTGGCCTCCTGAACAAAACTAAATTTTGATTTATGGCACTTTAGTTTTAAAGCAGCGAAATGTTCCGCGCCGTAGACATGTACGCTACGAGACTACGAAAGAAATAGTTCCAAGTTAATTTAAAGGCTTAAAATTAACATGAATGGCTGTGACTTAAATAATTTATTTATATTCATCGTTATTTGCATTCGTGCGCGTAATATCGCTGTGTATTGTGAATATAAATTCTTTCAACATTGAAGCTGTTTATCAAAAAACGAAAATATTTTCATTTTTCATATCATTTATCGATTCTCTCGTTCTTGTGAATATAATGTTTGTTAAATTATTAAATACCATATACGTAATAATTTCATGAAGTTTATAACATTCAAATAGAACATAGGCTTTAAGGTTGTAGTTATTGTCCAGTATATATGTACTTACTTAATACATAAAATTCTGTAAGTTGTTATTTCATTTAAGATTTAAGTATTTTGAAAATTAATTATAGAAGTTCGATTATTATGCATGTGAAAGTTTCCCCTCAATATCTTCCTTAGAACGTATTTTCAAAGAGGTTTTACGGACTAAAGAAAAAAAAATATTCATACTCAAAAATACACAGGTATATGTTATAGAAGCTAACACACATAATGTTCCGTGCTGTAACATGCCGTCAATCGTAAAGGGAGCAAGTTGCGTGTAACACGATGAACTGTTAACATTTTCGTTTCAAACCATGGTGTAAGAATCGATACGCTTCGTAATTTAGAATTCAAAAGAATCAATCCATACATTACTATTGTGTAAATTATACGGTAAAGTGAAGCCCTAATATACAGTTTGTGAGGACATTTCACAAACGGTATAGGGAAAATAAATGGACACGAGTTTTCAAATGCCTTCTTTCATATTTTCTTTTAAAACTTTCATTTGCCTGTCTGTTTAAAAGGTGGTCCCGCCCTGGTAGCGACCATCACACGTGGTGAATAACCTAAAATAGTGACCCATTAATTTGTGTCGCGTTTCGATTTCGACTTAGCATATTAGGGTATTAAATTCCTCTGTTTTTTAATGTATTTATCATAAGTTATAAGACTAACTACTGGAAATATTGAGACTTAACAACTTATGTCACAGAATGGCGAGCCCAGAGGAATACCAAGCATTGCTTAGTTATTCAAGGTGTTGTTTCGTTTTGCTATTATAACCGTCTCTCATTGATGCTGTATGAGTTGATTGTACTATACTTGACATGAAGTTTACTAATTACTATTCATTTGGAAGTACATATTTTTTTAAATTATTATTTTTACCGATACTGTTATTTGAGGTAAAAGAAACTCCACTGACAGTAAAAAATGCTCCTTTAAATATGGAAAATCATTACAAACTATTTCTTAATGAAATTTGAAAAATTCTGTGAAGAAAAAGGGATAAATTTACATACGAAGATTAATATCATAGTAGGGATCGTTGTTATGCCTACAATACATAACATCCTCTCAGCGATTTGTTTGGTGAACAATTTATAACTCATTAGGTTCAATACAGCAAATTTTCCGCTCCAATGATGAGGGAAAACAGGGTTAATAATCTCGGACTATTGATACGTAATTTCTTGTACTCGTTTTATACTTGCTATTTGAATGTTATTAACTTGTGATTATATTTGGTACTGATGTTTATTATATTCTATAACTGCCTCGGTGGCGTAGTTACACTAGAGTATGATTAGCTGATATGAAAGCTGATGTCCTGGGTTCGAATCCCAGGTGAACTGATTGTGGATTTTTCAATTCATTATCAGCCCGGAGTTAAGAATTTGCGCCCGATATGACTATAGGCTCTTCCCCTATCATATCGTGGAATGGGACATACAAGGCGAAATGTGGGTGTCTTGGCACCTCTGCTTACCCCTTCTAGGTAAAAGGCGTGAGTCTATGTATGTTTGTATATTCTAGCTATTTGTTCTGTATAGCATTCGGGGTAATCGTAAATTTGCAAGTTTAAGCTAATATTATTCGCCTACAGCTATAAGACCGCCATCTGTACTTTTTCTATGTGTCCCATAAATAATAAATTCAGTAATTGTATGCATTCAATACAAGTATAAATAAAAGTATAAATCTATAAATAAATTGTTTTTAATGGTATGTGATCGGCCAATAGTCCTAGTACGGAAAAATAATTCACATACCTACTTTCGAATTGATTGTTCAAAACATTCAGACATGTAGGTTTCCTCATGATGTTTATAACTTATGAGCGATTTGATACATAAACTCATGATTTTTTCCCCGAAATTATAGGCAGAGGTGCCAGGACACCTACATTTCGCCTTGTATGTTCCATCCTGCGATGTGATAGGGGGCGAGCCAATCCCCATATCGGGCACAAATTCCTTACTCAAGGCTGATAATAGAAATATTACATTTCCAGACCCGGGATACAAACCTGAGACCTCAGCTTAGTAATCATACCGTACAACTACGCCACCGAGGCAGTCAAGAGCGACGATTAAATAAAAAAAACAGTATTTTGAATAGTCGTTTATATGTTTCTCATATCTGAGATTATAAATAAAATTTCCAGTAATCTTATCATTTGTACTATATTTCAGGAATATAATGTACCATCTAGTTTGTAGGTAAATATCGCGGCATAAATGAATTTGGTCAGATTTGATATATTCCATCACTACATAGTATAAAACAAAGTCTCTCTTTCTCTGTCCCTATGTTGCTATGTCCCTTTGTATGCTTAATTCTTTAAAACTACGCAACGGATTTTGATCAGGTTTTTTTAATAGATAGAGTGATTCAAGAGTAAGGTTTATGTGTATAATACGTGCATATTATTGTAGAGAATTCTATATGCACCCGGGCGAAGCTGGGCCGGGCCGCTAGTAAATAATATAATTCTTTCACCGTTCTTCCCAATGCAAGGTTGTAAAACATTGTAGATCTTCTATAAGTGAAAGTATCTAAAGTATAAATAGAATTGTTAAGATAAATGGCTGATAGATTTATAAGCCATATAGTTCGCAGGGGCACATCTGAGAAGCGATCTATGGCAAGGAATATCTCAGCTAGATTTTATGATGAATAGCGTATGTACCCGGCAAACATTTCTCCGTCTCGATATGCTATTTACAAAGTTTCGCGATCTGGCATTTTGTTTTCATTTCTTTTATGCGAAGCGGGGTAATATGCGTCGGTATGGAGCGTTCACACAAAGCTGTGTGCTCTAATATCGCAATTTTAGTCTCTGTTATACGTAACTGAGTCTTTTGTATCGTGGAATATGAAAACTGGAGATTTCTGGTTATTTTCTATATAACCTTATGAATTTATCGAAGCATTAGAGACAACAGGTCAGTAGTGGTAATAACTTATGCAAATAGCATAAAGAAATGTGTGTATGTCTGTGTGCGCATAGCCCTCCTATTCATTGATTACATTTTGTAGAGGTATTATAAACGTTACGGCGCTGTCAGTTTATGGACTATTAAATTCTGAATACCCTATTTTACTCACATTTGGTGGTGAAATGCCCGCACGTTTCATAAGACAGGAAAAAAGATTTCAGCATTTCATACCATTTATACCTAACTTCCGTAACTGCCTTATTCCTGACAGTGTCAAAATCAGTTATAAGTGTTGTAGAAGCATCAGTTACTGATCACGATTCAGTCATTCTCAGTTTGACTTATAACCGTAATAAATTAAAAAATAATTATATAACGAAAACTAACTTTGTTGCAGCTCTAAATCTATTAGAAGCTGCAGATTTCTCTTTTATCTCTGTAGCAGCTGATGCTGAAAAATCTGCCACACTATTTATTGACACGCTTTCAAACGCAATTAAAATTAACACTAAGATCATTACCGTTTCTGGCCGAAAAAAGATACTAAAACCATGGATTACACCAGGTCTTCTCCGTTGTATCCGCCATCGAGATAAGCTGCATAGCAAATTCCGTAAAAACCCAGATGATTCTAATTTATCCATAACTTACAAACGCTACAGAAATTTTTGTAATGCATTGTTAAGAAAGCTAAAAAGAAATCACGAACAAAGTATTCTAAAAAATTCCAAATCTACCAAAGAAACTTGGTCGGCTATTAAATCTATTATAGGGACAATCAAACCAAAAGGTACCGCAGATCATTTGCTGACTATGCACGAAAACCCTGATAAAGCAGTAAAGAATGTAAATGAATATTTTGCAAATGCTGGTAAACTACTCGCGGAGGTTATAGATGATGACGGGAAAAATAAAAATGTTGTATATGATCGTAATTATGTTCCTCAGGTATTGAACTCCATAGTACTACTACCACCAGATGAAAAAGAAATCGAGTCTTTAATAATGAATCTTAAGAACGAATCAGCTGTTGGGTGGGATTCAATTCCAAATAAATTCTTGAAATCAGGAAAACATGTAATAGTGCCTTTGTTTACCACTATTGTTAAGTTATGCATTGAGCAAGGAATCTTCCCAAAAGTGTTTAAAAGGTCACTTATAACTCCAGTTCACAAGGGCGGATCACTAGATAGTTTAACAAACTATAGGCCGATATCTGTACTTCCCGCACTCTCAAAGGTATTGGAGAGAGTTTTGAACAGTCGTTTGATCGACTTTTTGGAGAAAAATCATATTCTGTCAGATTCACAATTCGGTTTCAGAGCAAAAAAAAGCACCGATGGAGCTGTTAGTTCTCTATTGAACTACGTCACAAATAATCTAGATAACAAACAAAAATGTATTGGTGTCTTCATAGACTTGGCCAAAGCGTTTGACACTGTTTCAATACCCATCTTACTTAACAAATTGGAGACGTATGGCATACGGGGTATGGCTCTTAACATATTTAAGCAATTTCTCACAGATAGGAAACAGAAAGTCAAAATAAACAATTATATTAGCTCAGATGCTAATGTTACTTTTGGAGTTCCACATGGAAGTATTCTAGGCCCCAGTCTTTTTCTTATTTACATAAATGAATTATGTGAATTGTCTCTCACAAATGGTAAAATCTTTACTTACGCTGATGATACAGCTCTTGTGTTTCACGGTTCGACTTGGGATGAAGTCCATCAAAATGTGGAAAAGGGCCTACACCAAACCCAATTATGGCTTAAACAAAACTTGTTAACCCTAAATATAGCGAAAACCTCATTTTTACAATTTACAAATTCCCGTAATGTTCAACCTGTTCTAGATATTCGAATTCACACCTGTGAACTTCTCGATAACATAAACTGTAGATGTCAAGCTGTTAATAAGGTCTCCTCTATTAAATATCTCGGTGTTATGCTAGATGAGAAAATAACCTGGAAGCCGCACATTGATATGATTACTGCTAGAGTCAGAAAACTAACATGGGTTTTCAGAAACTTAAGGTATGTGGCTGACTTGGACCTTTTGCGTAAAATATACTATGCACTTGTTCAATCAGTCATTGGTTACTGTATCAGTGTTTGGGGTGGTGCAGCAAAAACACATATTCTACTTCTTGAAAGAGCACAACGTTCCCTTCTCAAAACAATGACGTTCAAGCCATTTAGATATCCTACAAATAGCTTATACGAATTATGCCAAGTATTGACAGTTAGACAGCTCTTTGTTTATCAAATTGTTACGAAAAAACATTCTACAACAACGTATAATCCAAATAAGTTAAGACACAGACGTACTATTATAAACGTTATTGATACACCAATATGTCGCACAGCATTTGCAAGACGTCAAACTCCTTTCTTATCCGCATTTTTATACAATAAACTAAATAAAATAAATAATTTTTATCACCTACCGCTTCTCAAATGCCAATCAATATTGAAAAACTGGCTCCTTACGTTAAATTATGACGACACAGAAAAATTGTTACAATAAACAAATTCAAACACAAACACATTTACACATACACACACTGACACTTATACACACACATGCACACACATCATTTATATTTATAAACAGTCTATTCACGCGCTCTTACGTATATGGCGATTCAAAAAAACAAAAAAATGTTAGGGTTTGTTTGCATGTACCCTTTTCTGTTATGTTTTATTACTATTATCTTTGTTATATTTCATTTTTATATCATTAGATTTCATTTTATTTATATCTTAAGCTTTTTGTTTTTGTTTTTAGTAGTATTAGTTATTATCTTTCTTACATATGAATTAATATTAATTGTACCTTAAATTTGTGAAACGCACTCACTCTGTAATCAGTTTATGTTAAGTTGGCATAAATATTGTTACTATACAAAATCAGGCCAGGAGAATGGCCCTGACTCCTGACATACAGGTTGTTTTCTACCTAGTTCAGGAGACAGTAGCTTCAATGTTTTTGTTTTTGATTTATTTATGTCAATAAAGAATATTATTATTATTATTATTATGTTTGGTAATTTGCAAACGAATTCAGTTTAAGCGAAAGACAAAACACTTGAAACTAAAATGTGATTTGAAATACTCTATGAATACGGCCGATACTATCTTCTGAAGACATTATCCTGCATATAGATAGTGAATCACCACGCACTTTAACCGCGAATGAAAATTTCGTGAGGAAACCTGCATACTAAAGCGATTTGTAAGAATTTCTAATGGTATGTAAAGTCCGCCAATTCGCATTAGGCCAGCGTGGTGGACTATATGGCCTAACCACTCTCAATCGTACTTTCGATTGTAGAGGAGGCCCGTGCCCTGCAGTGGGATATATGGGCTGATACAAAGAGATCCCGCATAAACTCACACTGCAGATTTTTTCAGCAAGGATCAACAAAAAGCAAAAAGAATTAACATCTGGAATCCACAAGTTTGTTAACAACCTGCAACGAAATTCAGAAATAAAACAAATAAGATTGATCACACATACAATTTGTCAGACTCCGTGGCGCAGTCGGTTAGACGCCGCCTGTTCCACCCTTGGCCATGGGTTCAATCCCCGTACTAAGATAAATGTTTGTGCGGCCCGTAAATATTTCTTTCGGGTCTGGGTGTTTGTTAGACCGAAAGCTCTCGTAGTTCCTGATACCAACGAAACAAGACTGGTCTTAGTGTGTATGAATATGTATTACATTGTTGTGTGTTATTTTTTATTGTCCAATTCGCTTCATAGCAAATGTGGAAATAAAAGAAACTCTAAGAAAATCTTCATTCGGTCTATTTGCTTGTTCATTGAGACATTAATTTCAGCTTTTTCACTCAAGTACTAGTCTGTTCTAACGAATGGAACCATGAAGAGGAAAACTGCGGTGTTTCTATTTCGAGTCTTTAGATGTGTCTATTTAAAGACAGGTTGGAGCCATTCAAGATGTTAGAGAATGTTGAACAATACCCGACTTGTGTGTTTCTATGTCAGATCTTTAGAAGAAAATTTAGATTTGTGTTGCCCTCATTGATTTTGGGAGAGCAACTGTATAGTTTCAATTCTTAGGGCGAGAGTTAAGTTATTAATTTCGGCTATGAAGGTATCTAAGAACATCCGCTTCCCCCATGGTCCAACAGGTCCATATCTTGGAAGTAGCCTGCATCCAGTATGGAGATCAGATTTTCAGCAGTAAACTTTCTTTGATTAAAGAAAGAGATAGAGAGAGACAGAGAGAGATAAAGAGAGAGAGAGATAAGTGCTACTAAGTGCTTCGATTCATAAGTACAAAAACAGGCATGTCTACGAGAATACGAGAGGTCAATAATGCGTATTACGGTATTGAAGCTGAGCCTATTGTTTCAAAATGTTTTCTCGGCGGTTATTTGGACAGTATACATATGTATATCATCCGATGGATTGTATTCACTTTGTCGTTATAATATATAAATGAATAGAAATTAATAAATATTTGTTTATTTTATTTTATAGATATAATAAGATATAATACACTGGGTTGGCGTACCATTACTTTTGGGAGTTTACTTTTTAGTTGACCACGATAGCGTGATAAGGTTTTGGTAGGTATACATACTTCTTATTATGCGGATTGCTACACAATATTTTTTTATCAGGAGGGCAAACGATAATTATCTATTATGTGTATATTAATACACGTAAATTGAAAAAGGAAAACATTTGCGGTTGTTAATCGAACTCGGCATTTTTCCTCGGTAATCAGTTCCAACAACTAGGCTATCGCTCATTGAATAATAATATTTTTATGGCAGTATTATAAATGTTTTAGTGTAAGTATATTAAAATCTCATAATTTCTTTGCGTGTTTTGATTCTGTGATTAAATGTTTCTCATTACTTGGCACACGATCAATAAATTTAACGTGAAGTGAACGAACTAATATAAAAGCGCCATTTGGTCTCTTGGCAGCGTGGGCGGTGAATCATGAGTTCCTAGATTCGATTCCTGTTAGGGTAATATGGTTTATGTTTATTAAATTACACTCTTACTAATGGACTTCAAAAAAAAGGAGATTCTGCATTCGATGATGATCCTACATATTATATGCTTTATATTTATTGTCAATTGAAGCAACAAAAATGATTGAATTTATTAACTACGTTTTAAATAAGTATTTATATTTTTTCAAATTCAAATAAAGAATATGACCAGTTTGTTCCCACGGTGCTCTCTTCCGTGCGTATTACAACCTCTTTATAAAACAGAGCGGGGAGCTTGATGCATGCAGAGTTCAAGGGCGCGAGTGACGTTACATCCGTTTGTCCTTGCCGCACAAATACCCATCGTTATATGCAATGCGAAACTTGTTTCCAGAATTTTATTGCATACAAATAAATATTATGCAGTAATTTGGGTTCAAAATTTGAATGTAGAATGCTTTTTCCTAACTTGCAGTTTATATACATACTTATGGTAGTCGAACTTTTTAGTCAGAATTGTGTACACGTATTTGCCTGTATTCATTAAGCACATTATTTTTATATTCTTAGAAAGGTTTTTCTAATTTTTTAGAGTATAAAACACATCCTTACTAATATTATAAAGGTGAAAGTTTGTATGTATGTATGTATGGATGTTTGTTACTCTTTCATGAAAAAACGGCTCAACAGATTTTGATGAAATTTGGTATAGTGATAGCTGACACCCTGGATTAACACATAGGCTACTTTTTATCCCGAAAAATGTAGTGTTCCCGTGGGATGAGTCAGGAAACCAAATATACATATTTTCTACTCTTTCAAATTCAAATTGTTGGCACGGGATGTCCTCTCCTACGGAAGGGAAATATAGTCGACGGCACGCGGGAAATATAGTTAGTAGACACGCGAAATAATATGTTCTTGATGTGGATTGGACTCAAAAACTATCTGCACCCGGGCGAAGCCGGGCCCGACAGCTAGTTTTAGAATAAATTAATGCAATAATTAAGAACTCCGAACAAAGAAAAATCATGAATATAATAGCCAAAGCCATCATAATGAATATTCATAAATTTAAAATATACATGAGTTGACATATTTGCTTTATGCCAACCTTTCATAAAATTGTAAAAATTAAATTTCCTTTGAAATTGAAAACTCTATGTACTCAAACAACGTCGATTTCATTATTTGTCGGCATCGACTCGTGAATATTCAACAACCAAATCCATTTAAATACTTCATGCATGATATTGGTACGTGTCACTATCCACTACGAATGTACCACACATTTTGTTATTTATTTGGAAATGTGTATAGAAAGTAGTAAACAAACTGCACCCTTATTTATAATAGTTAATATTTATTGAGATCTGAGGCTCGTCAAAAAATAAAATATTTTTAAAAATCTATTTTAAAAACAAATAAAAACACTACAATGGTGGTGTTAAATGAAGAACAAATAATAATGGTATCCTGGGGTTCTAACTAGTGGTAGCTAGATTAGATAAAGGACTGGAAGTTAAGACCTTCCAGACTTATTAGACTAGCTATTCTTAAAATACTCATGAACCTTTTAATGGATATTGGTCTCGACGGCAAAGACGTAAGGATTATCCGTAATCTATACGAAAAACAAGTGGCTACAATAAGGGTCGACAATGAAGACTCCGAGGATATAGAGATCTGTCGTGGGGTTCGGCAGGGATGCATTATGTCTCCACTTCTATTTAATTTGTACTCGGAAGCCGTGATGTCTGAAGCTCTTGAAGACCTTGAAGCTGGAGTAAAAATCAATGGTACCATCATTAACAACTTGCGTTACGCAGACGATACTGTTCTCGTTGCTTCCTCAGAAAGCGATTTGCAAGCCATTGTAAATAAAGTCAACGAGAGCAGCCAAAAAGCCGGTCTGTCGATGAACATCAGCAAGACAAAACTGATGGTAGTCTCCAGAAATCCAGGAATAAATCCTAACATATCGATAGGTGGAAAACAACTAGAGCGAGTACGACAATACAAGTATCTCGGTGCTTGGGTAAAGAAGCATGGGATTCCAACCAGGAAATTAAGACCCGTATAGAACTTGCCCGAGCCTCTTTTAACAAAATGAGAAAAGTGCTGTGTTGTCGTCAATTGAACATAAAGCTCAGAGTAAGGATACTTCTCTGCTACGTCTGGCCTGTCGTCATGTATGGCTGCGAAGCATGGACCTTGAAAGACGATACTACAAGGCGCCTAGAGGCATTCGAAATGTGGTGTTACCGTCGCATGTTGCGCATCAGTTGGATGCAGAAAGTAAAGAACGATACCGTGCTCCAGCGTGTCAGTATGCCCCGGAAAATGATGCTAACCATCAAAAGACGCAAGACAGAATATCTCGGCCACGTGCTTAGGCACGATAGATATAAGCTACTCCAATTAATTATTATGGGCAAGGTGGAAGGCAAGAGACGCGCTGGACGAAGGAAAAAATCGTGGCTTCGAAACATCCGGGAATGGACCGGTATCAGCACCGTTGAACAACTATTCCACCTGGCTAAGGACAGGGAAAAATACAAGAAGCTGACGGCCAACCTTCAGCACTGAAGAGGCACTCGAAGAAGAAGATTCTTAAAATATCTCTATTGATATATACAGTCGACTCTCGTTAATTCGAAACTCGAGGGACTCTTAAAATACTACGAATTATCGAGTGTTCGAAATATCAAAAGGTTCAAAATTTGTGAGAGAAAGTAAATACAACTGAATTATTAAGTGTTGATCAATTATTATTTATTAACTGCTATTCAATAACAATGACAAAACTTTAGAGGTACATTCGTGTACATACATGTATTCATAATTTGAATTAATTAATATTTCTAAAGAACTATGTTATACTGGTTTTCCTCTTTCTCTCTAAAACTTTGAATTGCCGAGTGTTGGAAGCCGTTGAGTTCGAATTAACGCGTCGTTTTGTTATATAGCAAAGGTTTTTTTCGTTCGAATTACCAAGTGCATAAAAATGTATTGATTTAGTTCGAAATAAAAAGAAATTTTGTAGGGAACTCGTGATAACTTTGAATTATAGAGAGGTTCGAATTATCGCAGGTTTGAATTAACGAGAGTCGACTGTATTATTTTGCCCTGCTAAGATACATTTTTTTTCTCTATAACTGGATAACGTGTCAATTGGAACTTACAGTAGTATCATGACAAATATTTGTTTTTCTTGTAAAGGCAGACAAGTTGTATTTTTTTGTCAGTCATTCATTATTTAATGCTTCGATATTTGATCGTAGATTTAATAAGATGATATTTCAAAACTAGTAGGTATCTTCCTGATTATATGAATGACGCCATGGCACACCTCGTAGGTGGCACGAGCTGGATTAGTTTCTAGCAGATTGCACCAAGATAGCCAAAAATGTAAAGGCTGGAAAATTGAGGGACCATTTAGAACTACAAAATGGTTAAAGGTGAGTCACCTCAGTTTAGTGAGCCTCACTCACCTCAGTGGGACACTGACTGATAATAAAATATATTCAATGTTTATATCTGAATTATAAAATAAAGTATAATGTGATGGTTTGCTAGATTTACGCAAATGTTACAAATTGAAATAATACTAATTCGTATTATATTTATTGTTCATTTTTTTATGATGACTAGAAAAGGATTAAAGTAAAATTGGACACACTTAGTATGAAATTATTTAATTGCAATACTGCTTATAAAACTATAACCACTACCATTTTATCAAAGTTTTTAAAGCACCAGAGCTCCTTATATATAATATATCCAACGGCCATTAGTATCTATCTTTAACAAGAGGTTATAATAGCTACAATTACAATATTGTACTATATAACAATTCCAACAAAGATAGACGTTTATATTTATCTCACCTAGCTATAAATAAAAATATAAACAATATATATATTAAAGGTGATGAATAGAAAACCATACCGTTATCCTACCGCTCAATTGTACTCAGAATGTAAAGTACTAACAGTGCGACAATTGTATATACTTCAATTGGTTTTGAGAACTCATGCGGTTACACGCCCCCCTGACCCAAACCGACGCAGACAAGTGTTTTCGAAAACAACCCACAAGAACTCATTTGCCAGACACCACTTTCCCATCCTGAGCAATTATATTTATAAAAAGATACATAAAGAAATAGGCATATCAGGTTTAAATCGATACTCAGTAAGGCGCAAAGTTACGGAGTGGCTGCTGCAAAATGATTATTACTCCACCGAAAACCTACTAACTTTCATCCCTTAATCTGAAGCGAGCGAGTGATCACACACACACACATACACACACACACACACACACACACACACACACACACACACACACACACACACACACACGCGCGCGCGCGCGCGCGCGCGCTCGAAATTGATAAAAAATCAGCATCACTACGGTAGACTGATACACCCCACGTATGTAATATTAAAACATGAATTTTCAAGCTGAATCACTGACTCTCAAGATACAGGTTCTTCCTAGTTTGAGAGACAGGGATTAAAAAGAAACATTTGTGAATCTACTTTTGATATTTTTCTCTACCTGTAACACTTTTTATTGTGTCAAAATTTGTCTTTATCTCTGTAAAACCATGTATTTTTATTTTTGGCCAATAAATTTTATTTTATTTTATTTTATTTATCTATACCTCTCTATCTTTGTTAACTGAAATATAAAATGGATCGAAATATCTAATGAAATCTCTTGTTGAAGATAGATAGGTTATAGGTAACGGCTGTAAGCCGACGACTGACCAGCTACTATCGGGTCGACAGCAATCAAACATAGAACTCAATTTCATGAACGTGAGACTCTATGATAATCCTATATAGCCTTCGCTGGCAGAGATTATCACAGAACACGTGTAGTATGGCGGCTAAATGCGTGTATTACATGCTATTCTCGATGATGAAGCCAAAGTACAATTAATTTAAAATATCTATGTGGAAACATTATACAGAGTATTTATATTAGTTGTCCAAAAGTACTGTTAATTATGTATGATATTTAATATTTTATAGTTTCATGCCGTCCCTATGTAATCGGTGGGGTCGGGTTTGTAGATATTCATGGGCGGCAGTGATCAATTACTTTTAGGAAACCAGCTTGCCACACCTATGTAATAAAAAGATCCTAGTAATGCGTTAAATGTTACAGTAGCAGTTATCTGCTAAACAAGAGTACCTTTCCATCAATACTATATAACGACTCACGGGCTCTTGGTCCATACTTTACTTATAAACACATGACTGCACATTAAATGAAATGAGAAGAAGACAATTAAATAATAACCTCATCCCGGTATTAGTTAAGAATACGCGACATGATTTATTCCATATTAATTTATATTCTACAAGCGGTATCGACTGTCTAGCGAGTGAAGTAGCACCCTAAGCGATAGTCAACACGAGAAGACACGCATTGGTGCCGAGGCGTCGCGTGATAATCACGTCAAATAGTGCTGTTGCCACCAATCGGCTAATTTAAAAAACAATTTATGACTGACAAATGCTTCGTGATCCTATAAGAAAACAGTTGAATAAACCGATAACTTGGCTGTTCTAATTTTAAATAAGTATTACTTTTCTTGCCTTTTTTTATTTTATTTCATTTGTTGTACGTAAATTGGTCTATATCACTTTCTGACCCGCCAATTACCATTATATTGATACCATTATATTATATTTTGTTTAGATGATTTTTTAATTGAAGGATATTGTATCCAATAATACTGGACTTACGAGATCTAGTACTAATGTTTCGGCCTGACTTTATTCCGTTGTTTTCGTTTATGGGCAGCCATGACACCCACTATCAGGCAACTGACGTGGTCGTCCAATGGTCGTCTATTCATTAATGTCATCTAGTTAATAATTAAAAACCGTCACTTAAAGGATCGAAAAAGAAAGACTGATAAAAATATTGCGTTAGCTCTAACGAGGTTAGAGTATGCGCGACAGAGATTTATCTAATGCAAAACGACCCACATTTTAAAAATTACATTTGCGTGGTAATAAAACTGTCAACTATAGTTACGCAGTTTTTACTAGTACACTAACGCACGAGAGTCTCACGCAATTTTTTGTCGATACTAAAACTAGTTTCGGTTCGAGTAATTTTTAAAGGGAAGCCATAAAGACAAAAGGCATGTCAGTGCAGACTTCGCTAAATGTTACGGAGTGTGGGAAACGGCAGGGTGCTCAGCGTGTTGATAACCTTACCATGAGCCCCCACATAACAATTTTTATAGCTTCCATTTTTTTAAACACATGAAATAACTATAGTGATACAGCAAAGGTTATTTTATGATTTTAATATTCAATTCCATATTCAATTTATTACACATATTATTTTATAATTTAAAATATTTTATTTAAACAAAATGCATACGTGTATCGTATTTGCTTCTTCCTTTACAGTTGTGAGTCAACTGCAACGTATGCGGTTGGAAAAGAGAACAATGCATTTTTAGTTAGGTACTAACAACACCAAATAAATTAAGGCACTACCTTTAACAAAGCATATCCAGGGTTGCCACTGGCCTTGTGATAAAGGCGAGTGTTGCTAAGCCGACGTCACATTGCCGGCCGCCCTTGAGTCCGCGGTCCACTGCAGTACTATCGTCAGCGCTCAGCGTCAGCGATCGATGACTTCTCTACCAATATCCGTATCTCGTTCATTACAACTGACGTCATAGGTAGGGTTGAGATAAAGGTATTTGTTACTAATACGTACACATCGATGCTGTATCGAATCTAGGAAATTGTTATTTGGGAAAAAAATGTTTAGCATCGTTTTAAGTTGGAAAGGAATTGCTTTTATGTCAACTGTGATTGTATTTTAAAATATTGAGAATTAAAAAGCAATGAGTGTTAAGAACTACAACAATACTTTCGAGAACTCTGTACTTTTAATTGACATGAAATAAATCAAAAATCGACCACGTGAAAAGAAAAAGTTGTTATAGAAAGTAAGTTAAGAAAATTAATTATGAGTTTGTAAGAAGTAAACGAGTGCCTAAGCTTTATGAATTCATTTGAAACTTCGACAAAGTCTATGAAGTTTTGCAATTCAAATTTCATGAACAGCCCTCGGTCGTGTAGAAATTTGAAGCGATATTAAGCCATACAAAATATTGGACATCAAAGTTTCAGGTGAATTAAAAATAAACAGCGCGGTTTGGTTTTTTGCCACTTTTTAACTTTGGCAGAGTCGTCAGCACGTCATTAGGGAAGATATCTATACTTATGTTCATGGAAGCGTATCTAGGTTAAAAGATTTTAGGAAATGTTTCAAATATGACGGACTTTTTAAAAGTGCTTTTCGAAAGTCTCTTATTCAGATATATTAATTAAACAAGATTAACGGAACGTATTTAATTGAAGTTTTATGTTGACATAGATATTAAAATCTAATTAGGGGATATAACGCGATACATTACGGGTGAATTAATTATTTCTTTTTTTTTCAATACAAACCCAATCTATTTTTTTTATGGAACACACGTAAAATCAATGTGTTTATGTTGATTATAAAAGCACAATTTTGTTGCAATTTCTTTGCGATATATTTAAAAACTATTAATATAAATTATATACAGTCAGCAACAAAAATCCTTTTTTTATGTTAATACTTTGGTTGTACAAATTGCAAGTAGACAAATGCAGTAAATTTATGAGGCACCGAGAGACAGATGGTATGATCAAAATGTGATGTAAAAACTTGCTGTCAAACGGAGGGGACGACCCCTATCACGTTTCTATAACCCGGGAAAAAATACATCCGCATTAGCCAATTATCACCCACAGCTGAGCAGAGTACTCCTCTATAACCTAGAGTTCGATTGAGATGGGTTAGGCCATAATCCACCTCGCTTTTCTATTGATTGGCGAACTTCACAAACCGCAGATAATCTTGTTAAAAACTCAGTGGTATGTTAGTTTCCGCACATGTTTTCCTTCACCGTTAAATATATATTTTAAGAATATTTCGAATAACAACTTTCTCGTGTTCATCTTGATAGAGCTAATTACCACCTGTCCTAAGTTATTTTTGTTGTTTGCCAGCTAATGTCAATGTCTATTTTAATTTAGAACATGTTCGCGTGATTGTCTGCTGCGTGAACTTACTGGAGTTTATTTATAAATGGCTATTTTTATATGTTTTATTGACAAAAAGGAATATTAAGAGCTGCAAAGGGCAGATATATTTGCAACGGTCTGTATAAAACGAAATATTGTTAGCAAAATATGCAGAGGGCGCGGTTTCATTTTTTGTGCTTTTTCTCCCAAGGTTCAAGAAATTTATTTCCCGCAAATAACCAAACGAGGACGTTAGGTTAAGGTGGGATTTTCTTCTGCATTGTAGCCAAATTTAATTAATGCATTGAAATAATAGGTTAAATGAACATTTTACACCATATTGTATGAATAACAATTAACATCATAGGCAAGTTAAAAATTATTTCTTAATATAAAATGTAATAAAGTAAATGCTAGTTCATGGTGTAACTTTACTTGCATATTTAAAATATATGATATATAATGTAATAAATAGAACTGAATCTTGGCCTTAGTCTATCGAAGTTATTTGAACATTATATACTAACAATATTTTAGCGCAAAGTAATTTATTAATGTCAAAATAAATTATTTATTTTCGTTTTTTTTATTAGTCCATATACGTCCCACAGAGCACGGGCCTACTCCACAATCGAGAACACGATTTAGAATGGTTAGGCCGTATAATTAATATTATAAAATAGGCTTTAAAATAAACACTGTAGCTTACCTCTTCTCAATTTGATGAGCATTTTGTATCACAGATATACTATTAAAAATAAGGGAATAAATACGGGAGCACTTCGGGAGCGCGCACAACCTCACTTCGCGTCGCACTTGAAATACTAAACTATAAGAAGGACGAATACTATAAATGTTTATGTGTTAAGGACACACAGATCGCAATTTTTTGCTGACCAAAAGGTCCGTTCATAGTCCATGAAAATCAATGTTGATCTCAATATTTTTTATTATATATTGTCCTTATAATTTCACTTCACACATTCATTTTGAGATAAACTTTAAATTTATTGAATTAAATATTCCAATTAATTGAAATAAGTAATAAATGAAAATATTTCAAAAAAAAAAAAAACCTAAATAGTTTGAAGAGGTAGTAATAATAGACTAGACGATATTACAGCGGAAGAGCAACAGCGAATTGTTGCTCCAGGACTGAACGTTATTTCGGAATTCGGCCTGCACATGAACGAACCTATCGACACAGCAGATGCAAAAAGCATCGCACGTGGTGGGCTTCGCAGAAGTGGCGATAAAGTCGTTTTCAAGTTGCCAGGGATTTATCAATAGGCTGTGTAGTCCCCGCCACAAAATACCGTTACACTTCAAAATGGTTAGTCTTTCTTGCGGTTCATTATTCTTTTTACTTCATTAATTAGAAAGTTTTGAATTGTAAATACAATAAAGGAACAGACAGGTTTTTATTATCTCTCCGAAAATAATGATTGTATTGTTTTATTTAAACTTTCACTTATTGATGATATTGTTAAAGATTTAGGGGCTTGTAATAGCTTTTTTTTTAATATAATTATTTTATTTGAACTTGGATATTGGATCATCTAATTATTGTTTAATTAATTTGAGTACGTTTAATAATCGTTACTTTAAGTAGTTTGTGTAGTAGTACTTATCAACCGATTTTTATAAATCAGTGTAGTTGAGATAAGCGTCGATAAACAAAATAATATTGCAATATATGAATAATCAGAGTAATAAAAAGGCATATTAAAATCATGTGACGTCAAAGGAAACTTTCAATACGAGAAAGCTATGATATAATTTTGACATTGACTTGTTTAGTTTGAATGTTAAATACTAAAACTAATGCTATGCTCTTCTAAACTTTATTTAAAATGATTTAACACTGATATGATTTGTATTAAAATATTATGTTTCTTTAACTCATGTGGTAGACCTGTTCATGTTACCTGGGACTACAATAGAAATTATTAAAATTGACCAGGATGGTCCCACTCACACGGTCTCATAAACGACCGATTTTGATAATTTTTTGTGAGTGAGATTGTTAGCGACCTTACATCCGTTTTCTCCTTCCGGGTTTTTTCCTTACTTTCCTTACTTATTTTAAGAAGCTAAAATTCATGGAATATGTACGGATATCATCAAACTATTATCTTTTAGAAAAATGCATATGAACACAGGTAAAACTTTGCAAAACAAATATACAACAAAGAATGAGATGAGAATGAAAATAGAAAATGCAATTTATATTCACAAGTGTAAGTTATTGACATTGTTACGTATGTTCATGAATTATTCAACTTCGATGTTTTTTTTTATAACAATACACAATGGTTGGCTGATGTGATGGAATTGCATTAATACATATAAAAATGTACGAAATAATATATAGATATGTTAATATGCCAGGACATGGGATTGGCATCTAATTGCGTTTTGTTCATTCACAATATGATTATGATGCCTAAAATATTAATTTGATTTAGCAACTCCATGCAGGATGGTCGATTTTAAGCTGGTTCTTATACTATAATACATTGTATATTATACTGTAATGTACTATAATGTATTAGTACATACATATACTACCATAAACATTGTATGAGGGAGAGAGATAATAATCCTGTAGGTAGACCATGATTTCATAGAGCAGTTATGAATTGAAAAATATCAATCTACATAAGATATTTTTATAGTCTTCTGACTTTATGTGGACTTGTAATGGTTTAACAGTTCTAACAGAAAACATTTAAATTTCGATAATATTTTTTTTCACGATTGTCATTCAGTTATTACCTAATACTTAGGTACCGTGTTGCTATAGTATTAAAATGAATACACTATATAGATAATTATATAATTATATAGATAAGGATTAATTTTTAAAAATAGCCGGAGCTCAAGGTATTTTTAAAAAGGGAATATCTAAGTACATAAATCATGGATCAAACGAAACAGATTATCAGCTAAATCCGTCGAAATAAGACGTAATCTCTCGGGTAGCGATCCTTTTCTGGGTTGAGTAAAATAAATTATTCGAAAAGGTAAAAAGCATTTTGCAAAACGTTTTCTACGTAACACGGTCAATGAGAGTCGAGCGCAGTGTTTTCCCTCCAAGCTGTTTGAGATGGACATTCTCTATTAACGAACGGTGACAAAGGAACTCGTGTTTAGATTTCTTCTAACAATAACGTACAAGTCTCACAGTTTTCCATTATTTTTTCAGGTGCTCGGTGTGTTGGTAAATTCTTTATTCGAGACCTAGGAGCGACACTACGGCCTTATTCATAATCCGTTTCAAAACCTATTTTAGATATCGAATGCTTTGTCTTTTTAGCTTAAAATCATTCTTTATAAGTCGTTTCAAAAACTTACTTCTCAAATTAATTTGAAAGCATTTAAAATAGCAGAAATAAATAGAGGATTAAACAAATCTGAATTCAAATAACACAAAGCTAGCAGTCTCGGTATTTTATATTTAACCCTGCTCTGCTTCAATATTCAAGTGTATATTATTTCATGATTGACGTATTTGTCACAAACGACTCACACTAAATATTCGTACTGTTTGTCTTGATTAGTTTAGTTGGATATATTTGTAGCTCAAGTCTAGTCCGCTTAATTATTATTATATATGCTTAAATCACAGCAATAGTCCACATAATTTCTAAATAACTTCACATAGCAATTTTATTAATCGTCTTTTTGATAAATACAAATGTAATTAAAATGGAATCTTGTACTAAGATCGCAACCATTGCGGATTGCGGACTAAGTATCTTTCTAATTTCATGAGGTTAACAAAACAAATATGCAGTGTGGTAAAAAATGAATTTATTTTTATAGTTTTGTCACGTAGTTCAAAAGTGTAAACGTTTCAATTAAAAACATTATTACAATTACCGGTACTAATCAAGCGCCATTAGATAACATACATTTCATCTCAAATAACACTAGACAGTCAAGCTTAAATGCATCGTTTAATAAATAATGACGAGACGAGTTAGATAGGTGGGAGAGAGAATGCCAGGAGCGAGCCCTTAACCGGGACAAATGGAAGGAGGGTAGGGAGGCCTTTGCTCTGCAGTGGGACAGCAGGGGCTGATTAATGTACTTATAAACCGTTCTCATCTTGGAAAACTGTAAAAATGACCACATTATATCACCTAATAAACAGCATAACTCTCCGGTGTCCCTATCATCATCATTCGCCTAAACTGTTGTCCACTGCTGGACATAGGCCTCCTTCAAGTAGGTGTCCCTATCAAGCCATTAGTTTTAAGCCAAACGTGGGTGAAATACGACGTGTGAACATAAAAGAAAACAAGTAAACTTGTATTCCCGTTGACCATCCACGTGGCGTTTGATTGATGACCCGAGAGACAGTCCAGCTACGTAATCAACACAACATATTTGGCAAAATGCCGAATTGATCCACACAATTGTTCAAACAAGTCTACAAAGACTCCACGACAATGGGAAAGGAATATTATGCATACTGAATTCCTGGAACCCAAAGGCATTAACGGTATTCAATTATACGGCGATATCATAGGCCCTGCGTACAAAAGCGGTTCGCGTCGTCGGCGCATTGTGAACGGGATTATCCCTAAGTTCCTGAGTTGAGTACTAAATTTAAGGCCACCTCAATTTTCCCGCGTCGTCAAGTCTGGTACTGTTGCTTATTATTTCACTTCAATGCCGGGGTGCAGTTTGAAAAATATGCATCAGCTACTAGATGTTTCTAGTTATACCTACTTTTAAGCAGTTATTGTAACGGAGCACAATGGAAGCGGAGATCGTGAAGTGAATCTTTGTTGAAGAGTGCTCTTGCACTTGAGATCGATAGCCCGGACGAAGGTCGTCTGGATCTGAATAGTCCAGTTTTTATAGCGGCTTAGCGAAAATTACTCTTTCCAAGGACGCTGGCTAGACACGAATTGACATACTTATGTGTGTAGGTGTACGTGTTCATTGTTATTTATTTGTATCAAACTTTTGCAGATGCTGAATGTACTGAGTTTTGTATAAACAACATTTTATTGCTTGTACTATTTAATATATTATATCTATTTAATATTTTATATTTAATTTCTATGGCATGTAAGTCCGCCCACTCGCACTAGGCCAGCGTGGTGGACTATATGGCCTAACCACTCTCAATCGTACTCTCGATTGTAGAGTAGGCCCGTGCCCTGCAGTGGGACGTATATGGGCTGATACAGTACAGTACAGTACTATTTCAAACGTAGTTGATACAAAATTCCAAATCAAATAAATATAACTATTGGTATGAATATGGTACTGTATATTAAAATATTGTTAATTAGTAATAATTTTTGTAGTGTCCATATAAAACATTTAAAATACTATAAGAAAATGTTTTGGCAACAAATCAATATGACAAATGTGAATAATGAGGCGAGCAAAAAATGTTCTAGTTGGAAATGATAAATTAGTAATGGTGACGTGAATACCTGTGTCGGAGGAATAAACGACTTCTAGTCGTCACAAATTGTCTTCGGTAATAAAAAAACAACTGTTGTGTATGTCAAGACATATGTTAACAAACAACATGACAATGTTTTATTATATTTCTATTTGAACAAATGTTTTAGACCTTTACACATGAGGAGAAAAGACGACCTGATAAATCATTATCATTAGAAGGTTATCTGCATAACTTTCAGCAATGAATATACTGTAGCTGATAATTATATGGAGCTTAGTGCATAGTACTTTGCGACACAAACCAAAATATGGCAGTAAGCAACTAGATTTACGCGAGGTATAAATGTTGCCCGGGATTGGATTTTTATTCAATTTTATACAAGCAATATCAATACCTAACTTAACACTATTGTTTGACGAACACGTACAGCGAATAGTCGTGGAAAATAATATAAAAATTATAGAAATATTGAATACAAACATTAGTGTTAGGTAGGTATTGGTATTTATTTATTTATCTTGGTTTATATTCAAAAAACAATAAATTACCAATTGGGCTAATAATACCATGTACCTTCTAAGCAGAATCTACACAAAATATTTTAAAAAGAGATATCTAGACATTTTAAATTGATTTAGATCAACAATAAGACTTAAATGTTACTCCGTTGGCTTGTTGGGAGCAAGTGACTCAGGCATGGAGTTCCCCAATCCGTGAGCAAAATACTAAGTAGCCCTTTCTCAGACATGCTGGCTAGAGAAGGATGAGACATATTAAGAATAGTAATCAGGCTTGCAATTAGAGGGCACTATCCTCATGAGTAATCTATAAAGTATGTAAAGTGTTTAACATTAAAGGTGACTTATTTTCCATTGTATGATTGATCCATTACTGCCAACAGATTTCGTTTAAACGAAGACCTAGGATACAATCTACGTACACTTTTCATAAAAAATATTGTTTGTTCTAAATGTTTATTATTGTTATAAATATTCCATCCATTTCTAACGCAGCACTAAAACGCAACACTAAATTACTGAACATCCCTGATGAAATATTATCAGTTCCGACGCTGCGATAATTTATTTTCGTCTTATCTGGAAACATAAAAGAATAAGAAAGGTAAGGGACGAGAGAAATGGCGTGAACACCGAAAATATATATTTGCCGCAGCCACCCGCAGTAGATCCGTGATAAGAACAGATTGATGTACCGATTCCATAACCACGAAAAGTTTGAGCATGATATTAGTATTAAACTCATATGAGGAGTTCGTCTCAGAGGAAAATAAACCTAAATCAGGATTTAATTAAACTGCTAGCCACGGGACACGTATGGAATTAAATAGGATCGTGAAGTATTGTGGTTCGGCATGGTTCCCCACGTGATTCAAATCTCCCCTATAGATTTTACTCCTTGCATTAGCCACTTGCACTCGTGGGGTTACAATGGGTAGTGGTTCTGTTTTAAATGAATTAGTTATGCGGAATTGATTACAGACAGTATTTTTAAAATCATAAATACACCATGTGGTCACTTAGTCCCGAATCCATAGATACAGGTTATGTGTCACATAGATAGGAAATTGTAGGGAAGTTTGAGCTCTCGTGCTAATCTTTTCCCTTCCCTACTTTGAAAGTCCGAATTCACAGTTACGATCCAATTGATGTAAGCGTGCAGAAACGGTCCGCGGTGGTCATTATTTATTAGTTAATAGCTTCGCTCCCTTGCCGGACCTATGCAAACATTGATTCTAAACAAAGGGTTGTTGATCATAAAAACTTAAGTGCCTAATGCGGGATTACCAGTTTTATAACCATAGTGCCACCTATGTTTCCAAATTGTCAGCATTTATAGTGTTCAGAGCTCAAAGTCTTCACCATAGCAGCTTTTGTTAAAGGTATAACAATATACCGTAATAAAAATACATTAGCACCCTAATTTTGTTGTGACTAACATGGTGGACTGGCGCCCTACCCCTATGTACAAAGTAGACGTATGAAGGTTGATTTATGCATTCAGGACAAGCTAAACTTCAATCTACTTTCCCATATGAAGCCAACATAGTTGAGTATTAAGACGTTGTACCAGTTTTAAAAATAATGTTGTTATTACAATTGTTTCGGGTAATTCGATCACTAGAAAATAGTCAAAATTTAGGGTAATCCAATCAAGTTTTACGGTAGCAATGCCGGGTGACGCAAACGGGCGCCTTAGATTTTTTTAAATTGCACAAGGCAGACCAAATAACAATCCTAAAGGCCACCTGCTGGTAAGTGATCACTGCCGCTTATGAATATCTACAGCACTTGGATCTTGTGTATGTTGCCGGTCCATAATTCGAGGAGAGCGGGAAGGAAAAAGGATGGAAGGAGGAAAGAGTTTTGGACATTCGGCTATCTCATTCCTTTTCCTGTGAGACAGTGTTTCTTCAGATCAGCCTGCCCATTTCTGCTATGACTAACAACAGCGTGGCTCTAATACTTCTAAAATAAAATGAAAAGCTTTTACCATAAGGCACAGAATAACGTGGCAACATTTTCAAATGTATGCATAAGTCATATAGTGCAACAATAACTGCGTACTACTCCATATTTTGTCCATATATAAGATACGTTGTTGTATGCCGGTTCAGTGTAATTACGCAGTTAAAGTAAAATATTCAAATATTTTTAGATGTATATACTTAGATATATACTTGATCTTGTTCATTAATTATGTTCATAGAAGATCATCATGCAATAGATTAATATTTATGTTTTTTTCTGTCAAGTATTTATTAAAGGAATATTTGAATATCCTCGATTGATGTAATAACATGTGTAAAATTGCATATTTTCTTCGCATGAATGTGTGAAGGTACAACTACCGAGAAAAAGTGCTTTAATTTTTTTGATGGCAACATTAAATCGACTATATTTTGCGTTAAAAGAGATATATTAACAATATTTGGGTTTTATTTCTTTATGTTTGTTGTTTCACTTCGTAGAGTAAGTAGTTCAATAGAATGATTTTTATATTCTGAAAGAGAATTTACTGTAAAGCCAAGTAGTTAATTTGATGTAGCAGATTTATTCGGGAGCTATTTATAGAAGTTTGAAAGAAGGAAAGAATCTGTATCGATGGTGTAACTATTTCGCAACGTATACAGGTAAATAACGTTAGATATACAAATAGTTCGAGTCATTGACTTCCTATTAGAGTTTTTTACCGACGTATTAAGACTTTAGTTAAAATCGTTGTTGTATTCAGCCATAGGGAATGTGTAGTCGTTCACCCAGATATATTTTTTTGACCTACTTAATATAATTTAGTACTCTAACACGAAACGAAAGCCGATCACGTAGTACAGGTGTGACACGCAGTACAGCGGACATGGTAATTGCTCAGATTCTTTGTAACATAAAAAAATTGTTTTGTGTCAACTCACATCCAGATGCCATGCAATATCGAAGCCCTAATGAAGAGAGGTCAAACACAATGCCTTACTTGTCAATTAGAGGATTAACCGTAAACCGACGGCAAGCGACAAAAGAAAGGATGATTTATATCGCTCGCCTCCTCTTTTGTCATAATGCAGCTACCCCAGCGTGTGCGACATACAACTGGCGTTTTTTGCGTGCAACAATTAAATGTGGCATTGTGGCTCAAATGAATAGCGATCCGGGGCGGACATGTCTCGTTCACGTTTCAAACGCATAATGAAAAGTGTACCTTTTATGCGGCGAGCCCTGTGTGCGAACGCCGGCGTCCGTGGCGCTGTGCCCTCGGTGGTAGAGTCGTAGCAGATGGGAGATGGAAGCGCCGTGAGGGCTCCTGGCCGCAAAGGGCCGGCGTTGCTTCGCAAAGCGAGCGATGGGCGCGCGTGTGCCTCGAGGTCGGTTTGCCGGCGGAGTGGCGCGGCCTGTGTTGCCGGTGACAGCCGGCGAGGGTGCGCGCGCCTGCACCACCGCGCATGCGCCCCGCAGCGCGCGCCGCATCACCACCACCACTCCACTCTCCACACTCCGCACACCCATCACCCGGCACCCGCCACCAGCCAGCCATTATACCGGAGAGGACACCGCGAACGAAATCTCTGCGCACTGCGCACCTACCTACCAGCCGCGCGGGAAACCACTGGCGCGAGAGGGAAGGTGCTATGATTGATAGGGAGAGAAACAGACATACCGGTACGGTGCTGCTGTATTTTATTGTAATATATTTTGTTCGCGGTGGCCTGTCTAGTATAACCTCTCAATGCCGGCACCCAGAGCCTCCTGCGAGTATCGTCACTGCTCTACGCCAACACCGGCAGTAAAGTTTACGCCGCAACTGATACAACTCACTCAGTGGGTTAATATACTTCACTATATGGTAAACTATAAACATTAGCTGTGATTACTTTTAGTTTTATATACATGACGTTCTTGAGGAATACCTACAAATTAAAGAAAAAAATCACACTAAAATTATGTTATCTTAAAAATGGTCTAAAATAATAAAAATTTTAATATCTCTGATTATTTACTTTCATTATAGAATTCATGTTAAATCTTATTTGTACTGAATATTACAACAGATTTTAACCGTAATCATGATCTTACTTTTGCTTATTATTTTCCTTCAAGCTCTGTTACAAGCGATTCATGCGACTCTTTATTTATAAACACAATGAACGGTAAAGCTTCATTAAGCATTGAATACGTACGTTACATTGATTTTATGTTGTTTCATAGACCATACCCCTGTAAATATTTAGTTGTATTTCATAGTAATGGGGAGCTACATATTCAAATATTTTTATGGTGCGTCAAGATCAGCTGTTCTGGTGTTATCGTGGGGATGGTATCGATTGGCGCCACTTTCACCGTTGCGTCGAGAGGTTTCAGCGCGGAGTGTTAGTCGATGGTTTGGCGTTAGTCCAGCAATCTGCTTTGTTGCTAAGCACTATCATGTTATACTTTAATATTGGTATATGGAAACTTGGCCGATTGACATTTTTTTATTACAAAACTGGGCAGTGCAAGGCCGAAGAAAAGCGGGAGGTATATATAATTTCCATTTTATAACTATTTTTTATTTTTCAATACCGGTGTATTGAAAACGTTACTAGGAACTTTTCGGGAAATGAAAAAAAAAAAACATTGTGTAGTATTTATTAATTGTAAGTATCTAAAGTGAATGCTTATTGATAGGGATTTCGTTGTTTTATTTTACAATTATTTTTATACAATTTATTAATGATTATTATATTTAACTGTTTTGTTTTTATTCTTCTTCGGCCTTTTCAGCCATAAACGGTAAGTGATTTCCTGCAGCCCTTTTTCCTTCGTTTCTTCACCTTACAGATAGACGTCGGCCACTGAGCTTTCTTTAGCATGGTCTCCACCCGAGCACTTTTGGGTGCCAATGAACATCAGTTTTCCGCGCTATTAATTCAGTTCACTGCCAATTCAAATTACAATCTTTAGTGATATGATTCTGTCCACAGGATTTCCGTCTAGAAGGATGCATTCCAATTATTGTTTTCGTTTAATATGCTCGTTTGTGGGCTATAATACAATTAAAAACGATTGTACTATTTTAATAATTTGACCCAAAAAAATGAAATATCGATGCAGCAAAGAATCTCAAAGTTTGATACAGCTAAAATCTGCAGAAGTAGGATTTTTCGAGCATAACACGTACACGTAACCAGACAGTTTTGACACGAAAACTTTGATAAAGTTTAACCGCGGTAGCATCTGCAATGGGATTGTCTGGCTGTTTGTTTATTTTTGGCACTGAATACGCAGCCCTGTTGTGAATTTATTGTCTGTCATCACGTTAACGATCGCCATTATTTGCCTAATATTCGGATGGTATAGTGGTAAATCACGCTATTACTGATTGCTGAATATGGGGACGTTTGCGAACACTCAAGTTTTTTGTACAGGAGTGAATTTACAATCACTGCGCCCTATAACGATGAAGGAAAACATTGTGAGGAAACCTGCATACTATAACGACTTGTAAGACTTTCTGGGGCATGTAGAGTTCGCCAACTTGCACCCGCACTAGGCCAGCGTAGTGGACTATGTGGCTTAAACTCTCAATTGTACTTTCGACTGTAGAGGAGGCCCGTTCCCTGTAGTGGGACTTCCATATGAGCTGATAAAGATATAGATTTTGTTGCAAAACCTTTACTTGCGAGTATATTGCGAAGGATCAAAACCTACGTTTGACAATTACAGCAGCTCTTTATGAAGATAAAAACAAATAATTAAAATTTAAAAGAGCTTTTTGAATAACAACATTAGCTCGCTTGTTTGTTTGTTACCTCTAATCTCAAGAACTACTGGTTCGATTTTTTTTGTGTTGGGTAGATCATTTATAGAGGAATGCTATAGGCTACATATCATCACGGTATGAAATCTAGCAAATGCGACGAAAGTTTATTCGTTTTTCGTGATCCGATTGGGTGATATTCTAAATTGATAGCCGGAATTGAACCTTTTTGCCGCCATTTTGAAAAGTGTATCTGCACCCGGGCCGAGCCACGCCGGACCGCTAGTAATTGATACTATTATACTACCTTATATCTTTTTGTAGTACATGTAACAATCTCAAACTGCTGTCTAACTATCTCATTTATCCCAATATTCTTACATCATTCAAAAATGTTCATAAAAGTAAATCTTGAAAAACGATTTTAATAATTTTGAATTTTAATTTAATTCTAAAAGATTTTGCATCACATAACGAATAAAAACTGCAAGGTTGTAGAGAGCATTGTAATAAATCTATCCAGCCGTTGTTATGCCCCAGGCGATTCCGCGAAAGCGCTCAAGAACGCTCTCCATGCTGAGGAAAGGAGATGAAAATTACAATATTATTTGTCTTTGCTTACATCAATATTGGAAGTTTGAATTTTTTTTATTAACTGAACATCGTAATCCAATCCTGTGCTAATTTATCGTGACATTTTTTATAAAAATAAATATACACACGAGTTATAGGTTCTTATAGTTAAACATCTTGATACTTAATTCTTGGTACTTTATACAAGGTATATCCAGACTGCGATCTAAAATGAAGCCAAGTGGTAGTTTTAGTAGAGGTCAAAACTTCCAGATTTGAGACTAGCACCTACTTGTTCATATACGTTTGTCTTGATGTGGCAATTGAAACCGTGGTCACTCGTTGTAAAGTTAGCTTCTTAACCAGCTGTATCACAGAGCTTTTCAGGCTGTTATATTTTCTACAATTGTCTCATTATACACATGATTGCAAAATAAATTAATTTTTTTTATTACAATGAATCGTGAGACGAGCGTGCCGTTCGCCTGATGGTGAACGATAAGACCGCTCATGGACAGAAGCAAAACCAAACAACACCTTGAATTACAAAGCAATAGCGACCTACCACCAGTTAAAAAAAAACACATTCTATATGTGATTATGGCAAAAATATGTAAAGGATCCAATTGTATTACTTTATAGCGACGTGTATCCGTATTATTATTTAATATGTAAGTCTCAAAACCATAGCCAAAAGAGGTTAGGAAAGCCCGTCCATTATTAGGCCAGCCAAATAGAACGGCGAGGTGCATTGCCTATTCTGTTTTACTAGCTCTTGACACTGCTCTGTGGTTGTCAACATTTGTTTAACATTGCTATTTGAAAAGACGGCTTTTATATGATAATTAAACAACAATCCTCAAACAGCAATTTAAATGCACTGCTGTGTTTAGGATTGAAGGACATTGTAGCCAGAGCAACTACTGGACATATTGAGACTTAACATCTTATGTCTCAGGATGGCTAGCGCAGTGGAATGCCAAGCATTGCTTTGTAATTCAAGGTGTTGTTTGGTTTTGCACTGTTCATAAGCGGTCGCATCGCTTACCATCAGGCGAACGGCATGCTCGTCTCGCCATTTTGCAATTTTTAAAAAAAGACAATAGATCATCAGACCATTGGCTGCTGAGCACAGGCCTCTCTCTGCGATTGGGAGTTTTAAACTCTTTGCACCCAATCCTACCGATATCTCCTATACACGACGATTTTAGCATTTCTGTGACTATAGCAATACGGACCGGTTTTCTTACGGTGATACGTATTGGGACTGATGTTGCTGTTCTAATCGGGGGATGCAGACAAGAGAGTGCAAGTTTCCGCTATGTCGTTCATTTTCTATTTTCTATCTTTATAATAACCTAGTGTCATAACTTTTTATAATTGTTGATATCGAAAGGTTACGTTGTGTTTAATCATAAACAGAAAGAATTGTTGAGAAAATGTCATTCAGTCTACTTTGTACATTCTGATAGTAAAAGTACACTACTTTCACATATTTTAAAACCCTTTTGTGTATTGTGAAGCTTGTTTATTTTGTAGTGAAAATAAACTAACGAGCGAAATGTCCTTCAGCCTCCAATGTTTCTGTCAACCCCTATTTGCAAATGACATGTTTATTGCCACGATTCAATGCATTCAATATTCATCATAGCCGTTAACGGGTTAACTACCTATTTAACTAATAAAATGCAATAGTCTTGTTAATATAAATATTTGGAGATGTATAAAATATTAAATTGAGCGTCTTGAGAGTCTGTATGAGATTTATATTTGGTCTACGCAAATATGATCATGCTTCTTTCGTGCTAAGCTCATATGGCTGCCTATACGATTGCATCGGAATACTCACATTCTCTCTCTTCTTTATAATATTTTATTTAACCCTTTCACTCTCTTTATCTTAAAAAAAGATTTCTTTCTAAATAATGACACATATTCGAGGACCTTGAGGTCGTCCGAGAACTTAAAGTTGAGATTGCCTGTCCACCCGACAACATTTATGGACAAACCTTTCTAGTAGTTGTTCGTTTATGAAATGCTCTTCCTGTTGTGGTGAGGTAGGCTCAAACTCACTCAGTCAGTTTAAAAAGCTGGCAAAAGAACACTTCCTTTCTCTTTAAACATATATGTGTATCTACTGTATATATTTATATATTATGTAAGTATGTTTATCCAATTATAAATGTATTTATGTATTTTTGTGTATTATATATTTATGTATAAATAATATTATTTATTTGAGCTTTTATTCTCTTTATTATACACTACCCTACCTTTCTTTCTCTTTCTCATTAATCCATCCAATGGTTTTCTGGCAGGAATTGCCTTAGTACGATAAGACCGCCATTTTACTTGGTTGTTTCATTGTCTCTATTTGCTTTTATATTAATTATTGGAAATAAATAAAGTAATTATTGTGACGCAATTACATGTTGGTACTAAACCATCGAGAATTTACAAATTACGAATTATTATACTTTTGCCGTTGTTCATACAAGTAAAAATGTAAACTTTTGGGTATTCCCAACAATAATAAGATAAGATAATAAGATGTTGTGGTTATTTTAAGAGTTAATTTATGATAATTTGCAAGAGCATCGACAGAAGTTATAGTAACAAAACAAAACAATAAATTGTGCATGTTTTCCATTCACAAATCAAATCCACCGGTGTTTGTTATGCAACAAAAAATACGTTTTTCTTTACCTTGGCAAACTTTATACTACGCCATCAAATCATGAATACCTAAGCTCCTAATTTAAAAAAACACGAGCAATACGTATCGATATTCAAACATACCAACATACCCAACGGGTGCAATTTCATTTGTTTGGTTAATACAATGGCGTTATTCTTTTGTTTTACGATGCCCGCTGGCAATGCTTTTATTATTTGCAGCTCCATTGAGCAGTACAAACGAACGGATGGTAAATGAGCTCTAGTTCCTCTGGACGCATGGCTTGCCTAAGTTTTGAGAACGCTGCGGAACGTCGCCGGGTCAAGGACATTGCACAAATCCGCAGTGTCCTGTCAGCTACGCGTGTGAATACACCTTGTTTGCACCACTGCATGAAAGATTCATTGTACTATTACTGTTGAATTAAAAGTTCCTTTTAGTACCTAATATTATCCAGATAAAACTAGATTAAACTACATATAGGTGGAATGCCCTATAAAGGTTCGTCTAAATGAATCTAATGATTTAAATTCGTATGTTAGCTCGTCCGCATAAGTTATTATAGATCAAATGAGATATTTCTGATGATAAATTAAACTTCCTGAAAGTGAAATGAACGACATCCAAACTAAGGATCTTAATAGTTAACAATTAAAATTACCAATATACTTATGTATTAAGCGCGAGATGCTTTAAAAAAAAAATAAAAAAAAACATTTTAAAACATTATAAAACATTTGTATTATCCCATTTATAGCCGATATAAAACTATAGGGATATTTTTCTCCAACGCAGAGTTTACTATGATTATAAAAGTCATAGACTACTGGTAGATTACGAATTAAATAGTGATGTAACGAGACAAGTTTGACAGAAACATTTGGGTCACATTTAAGTAATTACAAACATTAATTAGCTTGATGTGTTACTCTCAATCTAATTATATTTCGAAGTCTAGACGGTATTTAACAGCTAAAAGACGATTTTACGAATAAGTCTCAGTTTGATTAATGTTGTAAAGCCGTCCTCTGTACTGCTTTTCCTATCCCGTATTGCCCCGTCTCATTCACACTTAAGCCATGCTATCCATTCCCAGTCTATTTCTTTGAATAGATATAAAGTAACAAATGCACCGGAATGCCTTCCTCATCTCTCGGGGACACTATATTTTTCGGGATACTCAGTATCCTAAGTGTTAATTCAGGGCGTCAGCTACCTCCATAGTAAATTTCATCGAAATCCGTTAAGCCGTTTCTGAATTCATGTACAACTCCACAGACAAAGAGATAGTAATCCTAAAAATCATGGTTATGGAATAAAATAAAAAATAGAACACTATTACGTTAATACAGTCCTTCATATCAGTTTTTCTCATTTATCTTCCATGTATATAGACATCAATCGGTTAATAAACATATTATACCTATATGTAAGTATGTTGAATTTGTATAGATATAAGATTTGATACTTATGTGCACGTCAGTATGAAACAAAATGTGTAAAACATTTAAAATAAATATAAATATACGTTAAAAAATAATAGGCTAGTATAGTAGTTTATAACTTTTCATAAATATAAATAAAACTAATTGTTACAGGTTTTTCGCGGATTTGGTTTATTTTTTATATTTTTTTACTTTCCGACAACGAGACGCGACGCGCGTTTCGATTACCTATTAGTCTTAGCCCTTAGGCCTAATACCTAAGTCACAGTAATGTAATCGAAATGTCGGGAAGTTACAATTTATAAAAATTAAACCAAATCCGCGATTAATTCCATAAAAAGTAGTTTTGTGTTAATTGTAAATCTAAGAAATCATTTTTTTATCGATTATAATTATTTTCAGTTACTGGAATTCCATGTTCGGCTTTGCCACGTCATTGACTTCCATACAGACCTTTTGAAAGCGGTCTATATCCATTTATTGCTATGCTGTTTTAACTGTCAACCAGTACCGTCTTTACACTAAGGGCACACGGGGCCCGTGCCCAGGGCCCCCATCCTCAGGGGGGCCCCGAAGAAGAGCCAGTGTACAAAAAAAAAAAGACAAACCGAAAATTTTCCTCACCCACTCACTTACACGTTTCACGACTCCTATAACATATGTTCGTATATTTACAAAATTGTAAGAAGTAATAATCATCTATGTCAGTAGATTAGTGATAATATAACTCCACGTCCTAAAAGAGATCCCTCCAAACTAAAAGTGAAATGCTATAAATGTGTTCTCTGTCACTGAAATAATAATTATACTATATAGGTAGTATGTTTGCATCATAAAAACATTTGTATAACACCAAGGTAGGGGGCCCTCGGTCCAAGGGGGCCCCGAGCTTGAAAGGCCTCAGGCGCGAAGGGGTCCTCGGCCCGAGATGCCGTAAGCAGAGAAAGAATATAACATCTATACATATAAATAAAAGAGAAGTGTCTGTTAGTAAAGTTAAATAAAAAAAAAAATGTTCAACTATACAGGGTATATCAAGACTGCTACCGAAAACGAAGTTGGGTGGTAGTTTTAGTGACTTCAGACATAATGCAACAGAAAAAGTTGCAAAAAAAAGCCACAATATTTTTTTTTGTTATTTTTTTTCTATGGCCATATTTGGGTGGTAAATACATTTTTTTCCTTAAACAATAGTGTATACCCTTTTATTTTTAAATACTCTAAGGTATAAAAGAGTTTAAATTATTATTTTAACAAAAGCTATGGATTTACCACTCAAAAATGTCGATATTTAAAAAATCATAAAAAATAGTTGTCGCGTTTCTTTACGAAATTTTTAGTTGCATTGTGTTTGTAGTCACTTAAACTACCAACCGGCTGCGTTTTCGGTAGCAGTCTTGAGATACCCGGTATATCATTATATATGTTATGGGCCAAGTGATTAATTTGGCATTATTCATAATGCCCGGGCAATATGAATAATGCCCAATAAGAGCGGGCAATGTGATTATAATCAATCGATTTATCACATTGCCCGGGCATTATGAATAATGCCAAGTGTCTATTGGGCAGAGTG
The DNA here is from genome assembly GCA_023078785.2 of Hyles euphorbiae. Lineage (NCBI taxonomy): Eukaryota > Metazoa > Arthropoda > Insecta > Lepidoptera > Sphingidae > Hyles > Hyles euphorbiae. The sequence continues at coordinate 4,503,246 of CM041051.1, read as the reverse complement.
ATGTAAAGCGAATCAAAATGAACCGAAGTTGTAGAATGTAGAATAGGGCAGCACGAGGGGTTGGGTTGAGAGGAGTGGAGGTGGAGGGGGAGTATCGCACCTCCCCTGGTACCACTCCCATGAAAAGGTGACGCACCATTCCTGAGAAATATCTATTATAGCAACCTAACCCTTAAAACACTTGTTGTCAATACAAATTAGCTTCTGCATCGTCTCCGGCTTTTTATATACACTCTAGGGTCGGTAGCCAAAAGACTACGTGAAGTCGGGGTGTTCCGAGTCGGTTTTGGGGCACAGTCGACCTAACTGATCCATAAAGTGGGTACACTAATTTTCTTCTGAAGATAATATTTCAGACGTTAAAAAACAACTAAATATAAGTAGATCATTTCAACCTTTCTAATTTATGGGTCTTTCTTTTTTTTTTTTTTATTGCAGTGAATGGCGAGACGAGCATGCCGTTCGCCTGATGGTAAGCGATACGACCGCTCATGAACAGTAGTATAACCAAACAACACCTTGAGTTACAAAGCAATGCTTGGCATTCCACTGTGCTCGCCATCCTGAGACATAAGATGTTAAGTCTCAATATGTCCAGTAGTTACTCTGGCTACAATGTCCTTCAATCCGAAACACAACAGTGCATTTAAACTGCTGTTTGACGGGAGAAATAGACATTGCGGTGGTACCCACCCAGGCAGCCTTTCACATATGAGAGACCTACCACCAGTAAATCGCGGGTCTATCGCAGATGCGACAATGCGGCAGCGCACCACGTAAAAAATCACCTATTAATCACACTGCCCGATCATCATGTAGCCATATTCATAATGCCCGGGCAATGTGATAAATAGGTGAGTTTAGATTGTAATTAATCACTTGGCCCGATACGGCTCTGCTATATTCATACTGCCCGGGCATTATGAATACTGCTCGCATTAATCACTTGGCCCATAACATATACACGATACCTATAACGAAAATGACCTTAGATTTTTTTTTGTCCTTCTGTCTGTCTGTTTGTTCCGGCTAATCTCTGAAATGACTTGACCGATTTTGACGGGATTTTTATTGTCAGGTAGCTGATATAATAAGTAGTATAAGGATTAGCTTAGGCTACATTTATTTTAGAAAAATTGCAATGCCCAAGCACTCTCCATGGAACAAACGATAGAACACACAGAGAGATACAAAGTCTCTCCGCAGTCCTAACGGTTCCAATTTGTCCGTGAGATCGGGATCATTGACTATTCGACAAGCTCGTCACTGCAAGGAGTCAAGTGGGTCGAGCTGGTATTTTAGGGCACCTGTCCAGAGGTGAGAATAGTACTCCATGTGGAGCCGGATTTGCGCTTTGTAATGCGTCAATCTATGACCCGACGTAAAGTACCGCTTGGCTCTCTTCAGAATTTCCAACTTCTTGCTCGCCAGTTTGGCTTTGTCCTCCAAATGACGTCTAAACTCTTCGCAGTGAACACGCAAACTTGTGTCTTCGGAGGGTTAAATGAACTAAGTTCAATTCACCCCATTCGGAGGACCGCCCCAGAGAGCTCTCGACTTCAGACACAAGTTGAAACCGTCTTTCCATAATAGAATCCCGAGAGTGGCTCCGTTGGCCGATGTACCGCGCGTCACTCGTACTATCATCTGCATAACAATGTATACTATCAATAGACAACATGTCATTGATATGCAGGATAAAGATTGTCGGCGATGGCACCGAGCCTTGTGAAACACCAGCATTAGTGGTCTTAGTCTCGGAGCAACAGCTGTCTACTATGATTTTTATGCTCCGACCATCCAAAAAGCTGGCGATCCATTTGCAGAGCCCCTCAGGAATTCCATACGCAGGTAGCTTCGCCAGAGAGTCGCGATGCCACACTCGGTCGAACACCTTCGCAATGTCAAGGCCGAACGCAATCGCCTCACCCCCACTCTCCAAAGCCTCCGCCCAACGGAGCGTGACGTATACACAAGAAGATCACTACCCGAGCGACCGTGAAGGAAACCGTACTGGCGGTCACTAATCAGCTGGCGATCCTCAAGATACCTCAAGAGCTGAGTGTTTATAACTCGCTCCAAGATCTTAGAGAGGAGGGATGTGACAGCAATCGGCCTGTAACTCGAAGGGTCCGATCGGTCACCGTTTTTGGGGACAGGGTGTACATTGGCGATCTTCCACGGAGCCGGAACCCGGTTGGCTTTATAGGAAAGACGGTAAAGGCGCGTGAGCACGGGTGTCAACTCAGGGGCGCACGTTTTAAGAACCACTGCGGGGATACCGTCTGGCCCACTCGACTTATGGACGTCAAGAAGCCTGTAGGGCGATTCACGTATTATAATAAGTTCAGCTGCAGTGCAGTTGCGGTTAAGTTTCGATCAAAACAGCTCTTTTCGTGTTCTCGTAATTTTGACAACCGCTGTCAAATACGCTCGCGTCAAGTTCGCGTCACGAATTATAGCTTATTCTACTGCTGCGCGTATATGTCAATTTCAAACAAATTTCATACGTCTGACGTGCAGTTGACGCGCGGCTCGCGCGCAGCTCACGCGCAGTTAAACACTTACAAGAATACCATTTTGTACCAAAGGTAACCGCACCGCAACTTGATCGGCGCGTCAAAAATTTACGTCAATCGCACTACTGAGCTCCCGTCTGACAGCACGCTAGGTTTTTTTTATGTCAAATAGGAGACTCTCACAACGCGGGATGTTCGGCGGTGTGGCTCCCCCGTCACCCAAAATCGAGTTCGAGGCAAAGAATTAGGTCAAGAGATCGGCCTTCTCCTTTGCACTGTGGGCCAAACTGTTATCGGGCTTACGCAGTGGTGGGAGACTGGACAGACAGAAATTAACACATCCACAGCCAACGAGCGACCAAAAAGACCGACAAGATTGATACATAACTTCGATATGAAATGATCATAGTAGATAAATGTTAGATTTTCTTTCTTTATTTTTCAAAAGGGCCCCAAATTCTTGTGTGCCCAGGGCCCCATCATAGTTAAAGACGGCCCTGCTGTCAACTCATAATTGCGCGTCGTTCTGCACGATACTCCTTCACAACCACGCTAGCCTGTTGCTGGATCACTTCATATTTCATCGTAGTTTTGTAAAACACAGCCTCTGTGGCGCAGTTGGTTAGACACCGGCTGTAAAACGAGAGGCCACGGGTTCGATCCCCACATCGAAACAAATATTTGTGAGAAACACAGGTATTTGTATCGGGTCTGGGTGTTTGTGAGACCGAAAAGTCTCTCGTAGTTCCTGATACCCACCACACAAGACTCGATCTTAGTGTGGGGTCAAGACTATGTCTGTGATTGTTGGGCGTATTCTATATTATTTTAAAACAGAAAAAAACCGACTTCTCCAGGCACGTTTGATTAAAATTACCATAATTATATATACGAAGCCTAATTCACGTTACAACTATCGGATGCTGAGAATATGGTACATAATTTATATCTTTGCGGTAAAGATCCGCATAACGAAAATATTTACACGACATGCATTCTTTCATGTACAAATTATTATACAGGAAGCTGGCTGGATATACATTACTTTTTGTATACATAACGTTGCATTAAGGCTTAATAAAATGGTTTTTTCAAGCCAATTTGCACAGCACTGAAAAAAATCGGTATGCGCAAAAACAAAGTTATGGCCAATACTTTGAAATCAGATTTTTATTTAAAAGAATGAACATTTTAAAAGATTATTATTATTTAAAATAGATTAAGAATGAAAGAAGTTTGAGGTGATATTGTATTGTCTCGAATGTTATGCTAGTGATAACGTATGTTAACTCGTTTTTATGAAGTCGCATGTAGCATTGCAGCGAAGTTAATAAGATCTATTTAAGGCGGTGATTGCATCTCACTTCTAAGAGCCAATTAGCGTTTGCTGAAGCGAAAATGGAATGGAGCTTAACGAACTAATTTCCCAATTAAATTGGATTGCTATGTTCCATTTCAGCCTTTGATTTTTGAACCGTACAGGTTCTGATTAATACGAAATATGGTTTAATAGGTTTTTCAGCTGCGTTGCTTTATTGAATAGTTGCACGACCCCAAATTTAATAAACGATAAAGGTTATTAATGATTAATACAAATTGCCCTACAATTAATAATTATAGTTGAGATTAATTAATTAAAATTTATAACAACGTAGTTGCAATCATGTCGTTTAAAGTATATGATGTGTTTGGAATAAATAGTAGCTGTTACATATTAATTGTGTGATGCTACGCGTTCGTGTGGATTTTAATCCATGCAATTAATATTTATATACGCGTACGTTTAATTTTATTATATGTATTATTGCATACGTATATCAAATGAATAAACGGCTCACCTGGTGGTACATTACTACCATTCATGAATATAAATAAAATAAATAACTAACGCCCAATAGTCACATACATAGTCCTGACCTCACACTAAGATAGAGCCTTATGTCGTGGGTATCAAGAACTACGAAAGACTTTTCGATCTCACAAACACCCAGACCCGGAAGAATAATTTATGGGCTGCATAAACATTTCTCTCGGTGCGGGGATCAAACCCGTAGTCTCTCGTTTCACAGGTGGCGTCTAACCGCCTGCGCCACGGAGGCTGTCAAATAGGAATATCTGCAATATTTTGACATTAATGCCTTTTTGGAATTTGGACCTTATATTACCGGCCTTTCTTTCCACAATCGGAGGACGTGGAAATTGCTCTCGTTCTGCAAGCACATGATCTCGTGAAAGAAGAGTGTGGATAAAGATCGTGATTGGAAAGATTCCGCTCGACGCCGCGCCGCGGTGCCTACTACAAAGAAGAATACTTCGGGTGATAAACGTAGTGCCTCGTAGTTGGGGACGTGAGAATTCCGTCACGGTCATTGAGATATTATACTAGAAGGGACACTGCAAACAAAATGAATGGTACCGTACCATTATTTCTGTTTTTGTCTCTGTCACGCGTACGTTGTTTTTTATTGCATGAATGGAGATACGAGTATGCCGCTCTCCTGATGGTAAGCGATACGATCAAATGTGTGGCAAAATTAAACAACACCTTGAATCACAAAGCGTTCGCCATCCTGAGACATAACATGTTGAGTCTCAATATATCCAGTAGTTACTCTGTGTACTATGTCCTTCAATCTAAAACACAACGGTGCATTTAAAATGCTGTTTGGCGGGAGAAATAGTAAATGCGTTGGTACTTGGGTGGTACCCACCTAGGTGACCTCTCGCTTAAGAGATACCTGTCACCAGTGAATCATTTGTTGTGACATCATTTTCGCTCTCACTTCACTGGGTTTCCGTGTGCACTCACTGTACCAGCTCAATGCGTATGGATTTTATGCTTGATATCCGCTCTAGTATAGTATCTCAATGGCCACGGTATTCTCTGTCAATAGTAAGCGGTGACCTAATGGGGTCATTAGGGTGGCTAGGCAAACTGTGGTAGCGTGTTTACAATCCGTAGTATTGAAATGCGAGAGCGTGTGGCTTCGTATGAGCCATGGACGTCCGTTACACTTTGAATGGATGTCCACAGATGGATGTCTAAACACAGGAAGTGTACCTATATATTGAAAATCCATTTTGTATGGTAACAAGATATTTACGAAGTAAGAATTTTTTACTTTTAATAAATACTGATAAAAGAAGTGAGTGCTGCAATATTGTACTGGGAAAGAGAAGAAAAGTTATTTCTAATGAAACCTGTGAAACGAGAGGCCGCGGGTTCAATTCCCGCACCGAGAGAAATGTTTATGTGGTCCACAAATATTTCTTCCGGGTCTGGGTGTTTGTGAGAGCCAAAACCAAGAAGCTTATACCCAAATGGAGATTGCATTCCGTATATAAAAGTGAAGCACAAAAAATTTACCTCGAATGACGTTGCGACTGATTGCTATCCTTTTCTTTCGAGTGACAATGAATGAAAATGACTTTTTGTTCATTCATTGTCACTCGAAAGAAAAGGATAGCAATCAGTAGCAACGTCATTCGAGGTCAAATTTTTGTGCTTCACTTTTATATACGGAATGCAATCTCCATTTGGGTATAAGCTTCTTGGCCAAAACGGCTGTCGTAGTTCCTGATACCCACGACACAAGACTCGATCTTAGTGTGGGGTCAAGACTATGTATGTGACTGTTAGGACGGTTGGGTGTTGTTTATTTATTTTTTACTTGAATGTAGTTTCAATTTATGTAACCACTCACACGTCCACGTCACTGTCACTTATTTTGACAGAAATTTTCCGATTCCCGCCTTTTCAATATTCATAAACATAAAGCATTATATCCTTGTACCTATTCTAGCTGCAGGGAAATAAAAAATAGCTTTAAGTATCTAAAACTATGCAGAATTATTAGATGTGACAATTATTGTACAAATATAATTCAAATGTGTTGTAAACAAATAATAAAAATTCTATACAGATCGAATTTCAATGGTATTTCATTTTCAAATCATGTTTTCACCCATTAAATCATATTACATACCAATAAAATCCATTTATAAATAAAGTATATACTATAAGCTTTCTTTTGATATCCATATTTTACTACTTAAAGTTATTTTTATCTTATAAAAAACCAAAAAAATATACCCATAATCACATAACCAATTTTTGTTAAGTTTGCGTTTTGCTTAGTGACTCCCAGTTCCGGGTTACGATTCAATGTTGCCAAGTGATCGTATTCAGTGGAGTCGAATTTTTTACTGTTTTTATTTTTTTTTATTAATTAATTCGAACTTTTTTGTGTACATTTTTGTAACAAGTCTTTATATGTTATAAATATTCGTTTTTAATCGAATGCCATAAGCAGAAAAGAACGTCAATTCGACGTTTTTTTTTTCATAACTATTATATTTAATAATAAGGCCACAACTTATGGTTTCGAGACATGCTAATGACTTTGGGGGTAAAAAAGCTTAAGATCAAATTGTCGACCAAGATTTCCTGCATGTGCATTTTCCGCCATCTTGAAAAGGGATTTAAATTCATCATTTTTTTTTTGCAATAACTGTCTGGGTATAATAATATAAATCAGAATAATCTAGCTAGGCAGATGATGATAAGGTCTGGAAACGCTCGGAAAATATATATATTTACATTTAAGGTTTCCTCGTGACCCAATACGATGCGGAGAATGGACATCAATCATCAGCCAGCAAAGACGTGAACATTTTTTTAATCCGAATATATCGAAAATTAAATACCTATTAAATTTTACACATAAATATTTGTTTTATTGATTTATATACATGTCTTGCCCAAAACATATCTACGCTCAGATAAAAGTACAAAAACAAATTCATCTTCATATAAAAGTAAAAAGGATATTCGTCTCCATTCCATGCCTTGTTCTACCGACTAATGTCGGTCGTAAAATTTTATTGCATTTTGTACACAGCTTTGTATAAACAACTTTAAACAATCCGCGTAAGGTTGAATTTGTAAAAGATATGTTTATAGTGTGACTATAACTACATAATATCTAGAATTGTCGAGTGTTTGGTGATAGTTTCGAGTGTTACTGTTGTTTGAAACTGTGCATCTTGGGTTTTTTAAAATAATGGCAATTGATGTAATTTTTTTCAAATTCAGATATTAGTATTTGTGTAGATTACAAATAAAACCCTTTAAATGATATAAACAACTATTTATTTCATTTCATTTATACATTCAAAAGTATTCGTCGAAATATACAAATGTGTTTATTACAAATATGACATCTTAAGTTGAAATAAAGTACACTTTTGCCTTACGTAGCTACAATTTTACCAAGGTTCCCAACTGGGCGTACCTGAATCGGAGGTACCAAAGATACGAAAAAATGTAAAGCCTCTTATATTGGATAATATTTACATAAGCATGTGTATTATGTTATAAGTAATAGAAATGTCATAATCATCATAAATAAAATTAGATTTTATTAAAATTCTGACATTTGGTACATTGACTTTACACATTATTCATTTAAATATTTATATGAAACTAATATGAAGGGGTAGTAAATAAACACAAAAAACGAAATCGAACAAACATGAATTTAGATAATAATAAACATTTTCAATTGAATTAATTAGGATGCAACAACAATACAGGTATTTATAAAATTACGAAGTGAATTATGTCGAGCGCGACCCGAGGTTGCAAAAAAATGCAATTTTAAATATAATTAATTTATTAAAATATAAAAATTACAAAGTTATAACTAATTAATCTAGATGTCTAGCCTGAGGGGCGAAGGCTTTGGTGTCCGCTCCGATGACGTCGGTGCGGGGCACGAGGCGCTGAATCGGCGGCTCGTGGTCGATACACGTTCCGCTGCGTCGGCGATCCGTCCGTTGCTAACTTGAATATTGGCAAATAGCATAATTGCAAGTCAGCGATATCTAGGGGTGGTCAATACGTAACAAGTGTCTACTGTTTGTGATTGTTACATTCATAGAAAACAAACAAATATTTGGAGAGAATATTTACATTTTTGATTATTGAATTGATGAGTAATGATTTCTTAAAAGTTACGAGCATTATTTTCCAAATATTCAATTGTTTCCTTGACGTCACTTGCACTGCACGTTTAATACACGTATTCACTGCACATTAATCACTGCAAATTCACTAAGAGAAAATACAAGTAAATCTATCGACGCATTTGTTGTAAACAACATGGCGGCCCGGGGCGCAGACGCACCCCAAACCGCGGGTTAAGTAGGATTTGCACACACGTCACACTGTACACTGTAATGATGCCGCGCACAATAGGTACCGCGGGAAAGAAAACTATTTGACAGAAGTTTTGACGTAACAATGTAATTAAATATGGCGTCCGCCTAGGCGACGTCGGGTAGAAGTAAGAGGTGGGGGCATCGAGGTAACTGTCATGTTCACAGACCAATTAGAAAGTCATGTTCAATAGCCTGAGCCATAGACAAGCCATGTCGTAAGGCGATTTTTTTTATATGCCTGCCGTGGATTTGCGCGAGGGGGGGTAATGTCATGTCGTGGTATAGAGCATTGATTAAAAATATCGCAAATGTTTTATTGTACCTAATCAACCAACTCTTACCGCCGCGTCTCGCAGGACATTTGTTTGCATGTATTTAGTAATTTTGGTGTCCACTGTCGGTGCACAGTTCGCAACACACACAACCATGAATATCGAAAGCCGCGACTCTAGCGGCAGGCTACGGGAGTTCGGTATTTGTCGGGAGTAATCGGGAATGTTCGTTGCCTATAATCGGAGTAAAAATAATCAAAACTCTAATAAATCACGTACGCACATTATGCATTTTTGTTTAGTAAGGTTTTATTTGTTTAAATATGTGATAAGCATTGTTTACTATTTTGTTTGCTTATTAATTGTAGTGCTATCGTTTTATTAGTAAGATTGTTGATTTTTTGAAAATATTATTTAATTGTGAGGTTTGTGCTGAAAATATGTGTTTATTAAAAAATCAAAATAACAATTCTCACCATTGTCATTCAGTGAAAAGATTTAAATTGAGTGCAAAGGTAGGTGTGTACCCGAGTTAAAATAACTAAACCAGCAGAAAGGGAATGTATCTCGAAAGTTTCATGTTAAAACTTAAAAGTTATGAACCGCACAGAGTACATTACTATATATGAAAAGGAAGTCATATTTTCGGTTTGTATTTCTGTTTTTATTTTTTAAACATGAATCCTAATTATTAATATTCCTATATCGTAATTAATATCCTAATTAATCTTCTTCTTCTTCTACCTGGCGTTATCCCGGCCGGTGCCAGGGTCCGCCTTCCGGCAAATTCTCCTCCATTTCGCCCGATCTTCGGCATCCTCAATAGTAAGGCCATTGACCCTCATATCTTCCTTGACGACATCGAGCCAGCGCTTCTTGGGTCTACCCCGCGGTCGAGGTCCGGGAATATTGAGGCTCAGGCACACATTACCGACGTACTCCTGCGGTTTCCTTAGGACGTGACCATACCATCTCAAGCGGGATTCCTGGAGTTTATCAGCCACATCGCGGACACCAAGACTGCCACGGATGTGCTCGTTACGGATTTTGTCCAAACGCGTAACGTTGCACATCCACCGCAGCATCTTCATCTCCGCGACGTGGACCTCCTGGACGTGCCGCTTGAGGGCAGGCCACGTCTCAGAACCATACAGGAGCACCGGCCGCACGATGCTTTTATAGATGAGACCCTTGAGCCTCATCGGCATCCTGCGGTCGCAGAGTATGCCCGAGACCTCCCTCCACTTAGCCCAAGCAGCGCTTATACGGGCTTTGACGTCAAGGTCGATGTCACCGGACTCATGCAGTACGGACCCAAGGTACTTGAACTTGTCCGTCTTCACGGCAAGTTCGTTCCCTATCACGATGCTTTGGGGGTCCGTACTCCCGCAAGCCATGTACTCGGTCTTCGCCACATTTAACTTCAGACCACCGCTCTCGAGCGTCTCCTTCCACCGGTTGACCTTGCGCTCCAAAAGTCGCCGGTCCTCCTCCACCAGTGCAATGTCATCGGCATACATCAACAACCAGGGCGCAGGGTCCTGGATGTGAGACGTAATGGCGTCGAGCACAACACTAAAGAGGAATGGACTCAGCGCCGAGCCCTGGTGCACACCGACATCAATCGGGAAAGGATTCGTATCGCCAACGGCGGTCCGAACAAAGGACTCGGATCGGAGGTACATGTCTCTGATTATGTCCACATAGGCTTCCGGTATCCCTTTCACCCTCATCGCCCACCAGATTGCCTGTCGCGGCACACAGTCGAAGGCCTTCTGCAGGTCCAAGAAAGCCATGTGCAGTGGCTTCTTCTTCGTCCTGTATGCCTCGCCGAGCATCCTGAGTGCAAATATCGGGTCGGTAGTACCACTACCAGGACGGAAGCCATATTGACACTCAGAGACAGTACACTCTTGGCGGAGCCTGGACTCGATGACGCGTTCGAAGAGCTTCATGGTATGACTCATGACCTTAGATATCCTAATTAATATATTAATATAATATTGTTCGGGTTCGATTCCCGCACCGAAACAAATATCTGTGTGATGTAGAGGTATTTGTTTCGGGTCTGGCTGTTTGTGAGACCGAAAAGTCTGTTGTAGTTCCTGATACCCACGACACAAGACTAGTTCTTTGTGTGGGGTCGAGACTATAAATGTCACTGTTGGGTCTATCTTCATGCTCAAAATGGAAAACACATGGTTGTCAGTTCCAAAACAAGTAGATGATGGCGCTGTTACACAATTAATGCTGGGCATACATAGAATGGCTTAACACATCATTATTCGCCAATAGATGTCAGGAAGTCATATTTTCGGTTTGTATTTCTGTTTTTATTTTTTAAACATGAATCCTAATTATTAATATTCCTATATCGTAATTAATATCCTAATTAATATATTAATATAATATTGTTCGGGTTCGATTCCCGCACCGAAACAAATATCTGTGTGATGTAGAGGTATTTGTTTCGGGTCTGGCTGTTTGTGAGACCGAAAAGTCTGTTGTAGTTCCTGATACCCACGACACAAGACTAGTTCTTTGTGTGGGGTCGAGACTATAAATGTCACTGTTGGGTGTATTTATTTGATTATATATTTGGATATTTGATTAAAATATATGACATCATATTTTCAATAAACAATGATGTGTCGGAATTGATAATGACAGCTTTTCAATAATTCGCCAGCCCCCAAACCATTTAAAATCCACTAAAAGCAATTTTTCCCAACCAGGACCAAACTACCAGATTTTGTGGAAAATCCACTAAGTTGGTAACACTGGTGCAAAAAAGCTTGAAAGAGTGCCGCCCATGTAAGTTCTTGTCCAGACGATATTTGATACAAATGTTAGCCGGTTTAAAACAGCGCAGGGCCAATAAATAAATTACTATCGTGTAATAACATGAATGGAGTATAAATTACTTAGTTCTATCAAATGTTAACATTGTTATACCTAGTTTTTTTAATGTATTTATTGATTTTGCATTAATGAAATTTTAGCGATCGAGACATGCAAAGCTGTTATCCTTTTTCATAATGTTTGGTTTAGAAACCAAAATACTGGGTATCTCAAGACTGCTACCGAAAACGAAGCCGGGTGGTAGTTTTAGTGACTACAAACACAATGCAACTAAAAATTTCGCAAAGAAACGCGACAATTATTTTTTATGATTTTTTAAATATCGTCATTTTTGGGTGTTAAATCTATAGTTTTGCTAAAAGAATAATTTAAACTCTTTTATACCTTAGATTATTTATAAATAAAAGGGTATACACTATTATTTTAGGAAAAAATGTATTTACCACCCAAATATGGTCATAGGAAAAAAATAACAAAATAAAATTGACGCTTTTTTTTTGCAACTTTTTCTATTGCATTGTGTCTGAAGTCGCTTAAACTACCACCCGGCTTCGTTTTCGGTAGCAGTCTTGATATACCCTGTATAGTTTATGGTAGATTTTTAAGAAAATATCCTTAATTACGACGAGATTTGTATAGGTAAAGGTACTGGTAGGTATAGCGTAATCCATTACAATCAAAAATTGTAATAGTATTTAAAAATTAGGAATAAGGGTAGTTAAGTGGTGGTTGAAAATTAAAACAAAATAAAAATATACAATTATTATTATTACAATCAATGAATAAATATTTAAGAATAAATACTGACAATTTCAAACCTATAAATTAATAATTAAAGATTTGTACGACTTATTTAGTATTTTTTTTTATTTGGCCCGGCATAGTAGCCCGGCACAGTGCCTCTGCCTCTGCCTCGGCTTCTGCCTCTGCCTCTGCCCGGGCCTCGGTCTCCCCCATTTCCGCACTGCCCGCTCAATGTAAAGTTCAAGTTAACTCTTAGCACTAGTGATGGTTTTTTATTTGCTTAATTGATACAAACTATGCATGCACTCTATCACTGAAATCAAAAAATAAAACACTCACGAGCATTCTTGCTTTTCCGTTGATGACCTAAAATTAAAAATGTATTTTAATATTATTCTTTTTTTATTTCAATAAATTTGTCCAATTGTAATATGTAGGTACTAGCTTTATATCAGAATAACTAAGTTAGTAAAGCCGGGTATAATTTATAAAATGCGGCTGATGGACGTAGCTGAAGATATTTAGAAAATTGAATATTCTGCCGCGCCGCGTCCGAGAGACCCTGAATATTATTACCACTCTTCAGCCGCGTTCGGCAGCCGTATCTTATAATTTGTTTTTGGCTTAATAGTAGATCATTTCAATGTTCGGATTATTCGCAGTCGCGCATCTATTATCGTATTGTAATGTACGTAACGGTTTGCGGTCCCTGATGGCGGTTTCCATTCCGTATATACAACATATATATTGTTTTAATAGCCTAGACTGTGTCCCACTGCTGGGCAAAGGCTTCCCCTTTGTCATTCCATTTGACCCTGTCCTCGGCGAGCTCTTGTGATTTTGGCTCGAATGTATCCAACTCGTCTTTCCACGGTTTGGATGCATATTTGGAGAAGAAGTATTGAAATATTTAAACTGAATTAAAAATTTAAATCACCATATCATTGGCTTTATCACACTTAATTTATAACAATCACATCCAACATCAAACATACCGCACATTCTAGTTTGAACAAAATCTTTGGAAAGCTAACACTGATCTTAATAAATATGGCGCGCGACTTTCTACGGAATACTGGAAATCAATTAAAATATTGAATTGTTTTGATATATTCTCAATTATCAAATGGCACCTAATTATTCTTTATGATATGTTTTCTATCTCTAACACTTTATTTTTCATTTTTTCATAGAATTGACACAGAAATATTTAATGAAAACCGACAAACAACGATCCTGATTTACTTTCGTGTCTAAAAAACTTCGAATCACGCGTCGAATATGGCTTATTTTTAGATAATTGATAATTATTAATGTAAAGGTATCTTTTAATAAACTATATAAGAACAATAAGAGAGTTACAAATCAATATTTACATTTTTATAAACTCCTGCGCACCACTCGTCGTTGTTCTCAAACAACACACGAGTTTGTCTTTTTTTTTTGAAATATGCCTATTGCTAATTTATTTTTGGCCAATGTAAGATTAAAGGTAGTTTATTCAAGCATTATATATATTTTTTTCATAACGCTTTTTGTAATATATTTTGAATTTAGGACGCTTTTTCATTACTAGTGTATTTTCCTATAAAAATGACAGCTTACGTCAAAGTTGGAGGTCGGGACGTTTGAGTGGGTAATCTAAAATAGTATAGTATTTTAAGGATTTAATTTGATAACATTAATCGCCTACCTAAGCAACACTATGGGCGCGTTCCATTTCACGGCGTTCACGGCGCTCAAAACACTCATTTCGTCGTTCCATTTGACGATCACGATCGTCGTGGTCGCGGTGAACACGTCATTGATGACGTCTAGACAAACGCTCACGCGATGCTCACGACGAGCCATGTCAAGAGGTGGGTCGTGGTGCGCGTTTTCTGAAATGTCAAAACAACAAAAATGTTACCGGAAAATTACTTTACACGCATAATGCAACCTAACCTTTTTATAGCTATTTTAAAATATTTATTACCTAAACGCTCAAAACGCTTCATAACCCGTTCCACTTGGGTTTGCGATCGTAACGCTCACGAGCAAGTGGAACGGTAAATATCGCGGTCGTGAGTGTGGTCTTTGCGATCGTCAAGTGGAACGCACTGTTAGATCCTCGACTGACAATTGTGAATTGACATATACTTTCGACTTGGCAGCATGGTCTTTGATCTTAGCCGGTTCCTTACGAAACGAAAAGAACAAAAAAAAAAAAAAAATGTGAATTGACATTTTGACTTGAGTTTTGACACTTGGCAGCTGACATTGTATTGTTTAGAAATTAAAGCTAAATGTTTTTGAAATTGATTGTTAGTTGGCGATTTTAAACATTTCTCTGCTATTTTTATTGTTACTTGATATTTAATACTGTTGTTATATTTATCGTAATCGTGGCTGCCAACGGCGCAAGTCAAGATCCCTCCAAATCTTTTAGTTCTAAGAAAGGTAATGATAATGCTGTTTTATTTAAAAAAAAAACGAGTATATAGCTTGCGTCGAAACTGAATTAACAAATAGCTTAAATTATACTGTCACTACTTACATATTATAGCATATAAACCCTATATTTTTTTTGCGCTTAGAGTATAGTAAAATAATTGCATATTTACAATACAAATAATTTATGAATGCATGTTTTTTAATTACTCATAGTTAACATGAGCTGTTTTTTCTAGCAGAGCCGTTAAAAACCTTCAGGATGTCAAGATTCCGGTTTGGTCGGCAACATGACGGCTACCGCCTAGTATCCAATGATGACAGTGGATTCTCTGATGCTCAATTTGAAGTGCCTCCTCCAAAGATACCATGGAAAGCAATTAGTTTAGCTGCTTTCCTGTTCATTGTTGGGACAATTTTACTAATAGTAGGCAGTTTGATAGTAACTGGTCATATAGACTATAAATACTCTGATAGACTGTGGCCTATGATTGTGCTAGGAGGCATTATGTTCTTGCCCGGAGCTTACCACATTAGAATAGCATATTATGCCTATAAAGAGTATCCGGGGTACAGTTTTACTGACATACCTGAATTTGAGTGATAAAGGTTGAGAAACAGATCTGTTTTAACTTTTTAGGACAGGGGTATCCAATAATAATCTCTGGCTGCTTTTAAAAAACATTGACTTTATGTAGCCCCTTGAAAAATATATTCCATTACACCTCTAGCAAATGATAAATGGATTTCATTTTTAGCAGTTTCCAAGTATTTTATTTATATTATTCAGTATTACATTTACTATATATTAGCACATGAATAAGAGTACTTGAGCCTCTCATAGTGTAGTGCTGTGAGGCAACAAGAAATAACACTACATTTACAGAACCCCTGATTTAAAGTAGGTATAATGTTTCATTGTTTAGTTTAGCCTGCCTTAAAATGATGCCAACTTTTTATTATGAGTCTACAGCATTTTATATGACTGGAAGAAAATATGATTTAAAACATTTTATTTGTTCTATAGAATAGTCAATGTTGATATTTTTATGTAAATGTTGGTTGACTGTATAAGTTTATATTACCAAGAACCATACATACTTGTTTTAGAATTTTATGTATATGCTTTAGTATGTCTGTGTAAAAAGATATATAATATTTTGAAGTATTGTGGTATCTGTGTAAAAAAAATATCTGATTCTATATATATTAGCTGTTATTTTAATATATCATTATTTTAAACAACAATTAAGCCATTTTGGAATTATTGCAAATACAATCAATCCAATTTGATTGAAAATAGTATTAAAAGCTTGAATATGTGACCAAAGATCCGCATTTGGAGTTATTTTAGTAGTGCATTAGTTAAAAATAAAATGATGATTTCTATGCAAATTGTATAAGTCTTATCATTTATTTCTTACATAGCATTTGGTTGAGAACTTGATGTATTATGTTTAATTAAAAAAATATGAGTTCTAATTTTAATTAATGTCATAATTTTATTTAGTATGTTAGCATAACTATGTGTTCATATTTATAATAAATTGATATTAAACTGGAAGTTGCCTCAATGATTTCCCCTACATAAATCGATTTTACAGGAAAAATTAAAAACACTATTAGCTGACTATAGGATATGTCTACAAAGCCTCATATCTACAATTCTTCTTGCTACATGTTTTAGATAAATATTTCGTTAAATTAAACCAGTTTTTGTATAGGCATACTTTAATGACATAGATCATAATTTCAATAAATAGATAAAATCACTTTACAACTTGTAGAGTTTAGAAGGGAATCAATTGATTGTTGATAATTAATACTTTCATTCCTATCTAAATTCAATGTAAGTTTACCTATTAGCCCTCTTGCCCTTCTTTGTTTGAGCCTGTGTATGTGTGATAGGTATTGAATGTCCTGTCCTTTTCAAGTGTTCAAATAATTTATTCTTGGATGGGAAGTCTGTCTCACAAACTGCACATTTTAGATTAGGGGCAGTGCTGGAGTCTTCAGTCTCGCTAGTTTTTGTCCGCATTGGTTTCCTTTCTACTGGTTTCTTTGCTTTCACATTCCTTTGCATTTTTGGTAGGGCCGGCCTGTCCCGCGGCAAAGCTGCTTCGCCGAGAGCATCGTCTGTCGGCGTTGTACTCGAAACCTCGTACAAATTCTCTGTTGAGGTCTGTGACTGAGATCCTTTTTTGAGAGTAGCTTCTTTTTTAGCCTGTATTTGACTCTTCAACATGTTGAATTTCTTTGCTTTTCTGTTGCGTGATGGGCCTTCAATTTCATTGAAACTCATCTCATCATGACTGTCATTACCTTCACTTTCTGGCATTGGTATGAAGGACTTCTTTTTATTTTTCTTCTTCTTGTGGCTTTTTGGTAATGCCTGTAAAATATAGAAATAAATATTGAGACTAAACACACCTTTAAACATTTTTAATACTATGTAACTATGTATTGTGAATGTATTCCGAGGTCTATAAATAAACAATGAAATAGGTATACATAAAACATTTTTAAGAACCTGAACTTTGTCAGAGTCGTCACTCAAAGTCTCTCTGATGTCATTATCTTCAATATCTGAAGTTGAATTCCCCTGAGGCTCTTGTTCCTCCTCAGTCAAACCATTCACTTTCCCGTCATCTCCTTCATGTTTGTCACCGGACTCGTCTGGTTCTTCATGTTCTTCCTCATCATTGTCAGTTATATCAATGTCATCATCAAGAGTCATGTTAGCTACATTCTCCTTATGTTTTTTGCTGTTCTCGTGATTTTCAAATGAATTTATATTTTTGAACAGTTTGTTGCAAGCTGAGCAATAGAGATTTTTAATTGTCTTTGATTTTGACGATCCTTTTGCAGTTGCTTTAGATATTTCACTAGCCTGTGCAATAAAATGTATTGTTAGTAATAAATCTATGTATATTTTGTATTTAATTGAATGTAGAATTTGCTTACACATCGTAAATGTATAGAAGTCTCACTAATTACGAAAAATTACAAACCTCTTCAGTTTTTGAACTTTCTTCATTGCTACTTTCCATTCCTCCCTCACTGATTGTGTCATCATCAGAAGACAAGCCAAATTCTTCAGCTAGCAATGATTCAATCTCACTGAGTTTCTTTTGGTAGTCCTGGCTCTGCAAGAAAGATGATTCTCCTTCGCGTTTTTTCGCTTCCTCAATTTCCTTTTGCCTCTGAATTATTCTTTCTCTCCTTAATTGCTCCGCCTGCAAATTAATAAAAAATAATGTATATGGAAATTGGAAGTGATATCATTGCTTCTAGTATTATAGACACCAACACCTCAATTTATTTTAATGAAAAGTTGTTTAATTCTGTGAAGTTATATCTTGTATAAGTCTTTTCCAATTTGAATGTGTGGATCTAAACAATATGTATTTGTTGTTTATGATTCTATGATTAATTTAGAAGTATCTATTAACATACCCTCTTTTTATTTTCCTCAGCTTTTTCTTGCACCAGCTTATTGTGTTCAATTACTCTCTTATCCTTCCTTCGTACAAAGCTAACTAATCGCCTGATCTCCTCATTTCTCTCTTTACGTGCCTTCTGTCTGATTTTATTATTTTCCTTCTCCATTAGTTTAATTGATCTGCGATTGTCTCCCTGCTGCACTTCATACTTGTCTAGCCATGTGTAACCTGGAAAGTTTATTTAGATTTTTTAATTATTTTTAAGTTTTTGTACACAAAGATCAAAAAGGAATCTCCTATAGAATAATTTGTTATGTCTTTATTTTTTCAGAACTAACTAAAAATATTAATATAAAATAAGTTTCTAAATCAATATATGATTTGTTTGTTTATTTAATTTAAAATTATAGTTGATTTTTATTAGTAAAACAAATTTGTTGGAAGATTGCTTGAAAAATAGTTAAGTACTTAAATAATGTTTTGTATGATTTTTCAAAACACTCACTTTTATTCGTTGAAAATGATATCCAGTAAGAATAAAACTCATTGACTTCTTCATAAGGCGTAGTGGACTTGCCAAACTTGGGAATTTTATTTACATCATCAGGATTATCTAGGAAGTCTTTTTCTTCAGCTGCCAATTTGGAGAATACCTAGAATGCAATGAGAAAAATATTATGGCAATGCCAAATTAACATGTACACAATGTCAAACAAAAGTCATACTATATTGCAGGAAGTCATGAAATAATTACTCTTTCCAACAGTTAGACAAGGAAATCTTTAAACACTTGCTTGTGCTCAGCAATGGTCTTTTAGTGACTATAGATAATAAATTGACAATACCTAGCTTGATTATGAAAAATTTGTAAACTTCCTTAATCATTTTATATTTTTAAATTGGTGACACAAAATTATGAAATACTTACCTCAGCATATACTCCATAAAATCCTTTGGGATCATCACCAAATCCTTTATAGCAAGATGGGGTGAAGTATGGGTATACATCTAAACTCTCATCAATGTAGGAGCTGCGAGCACCTCGCACTATTTGTTCTCTGTGATTGTCATACCTGAAGATTACACAATTATACAATAATATATAAAATGATTCTTGAGTACTTACTTACAAATATACATTATAATTTACTTTTGATTGAAGATTATTTAGCTACCAATTTAACATTAATTAATAACTTTAATTTTCATAAAGTTTAACATACTTAATTGAATAAAAATTTAATTTCATAGTCCCAATTGTTTTCTAATATACCTATTACCTATGTAGAATCATTTATTGTGCCTATGTATTACTAAATTTTTGTTATTGAAATGAATATTAAATGAATGAAAAATATTTACTGCAGTTTTTTTCTTTATCTACACACTACATTGTTTTATGATTTATTTAATAAAAATGTGGAATATGGAAATATTATTTAACGATGTTAAGGCAACCATAAAAACATGCAACAATAGTTTTTGTTTTAACCTGTATTGCATTCGTGGTGAAATTTTTCATACTGATATTATAAGTATTAATTGATATGAAATATTCATGTACTCACCAGGCTCTTTCTTGAGGATCTGATAGAACTTCATACGCGTTTTGCACGATTTGGAACTGCTCCTTTGCCTCTTGTATATTTTCTAAATTTTTGTCAGGGTGCCATTGCAGGGCCAACCGGCGATATGCCTTTTTTATGTCAGCACTAGTCGCATCTTTAGGCACGCACAGCACTTCGTAATGACACTTCATATTATCAACATTCTATGAACTTTTAATACTAAAATTCTATGTGCACTTTCACAATATTTCACAGCCAGAGAAAATTAACCTGAATTATCGATAAAACTACACTTAGTGACTATAGAAGAGCAAAATTGCAACACAGCTGTTGTTATTACTTAACTAGCGAATTAAGCAGGAACTATATTATGCATTAGTAAAGTACTTTACGAGAAAAATATTATCGATCTATTTTGAAGATTTCAGGAAAAAAGACATTGCGACGTCCATGCTTCTTTGCACGTTTATTTTTTTTCGGAATAACATGAATGTTGCCATTTTGTATAATGTACTTAAGTGAATTTGAACATTGAATCGAAGTATATTTGGTTGAGTTATTTTAACGTGATAATTAATTAAAGTAATATGGTGAGTTCAATGCATTATTTATATTAACTATATTAAGTAAAAAACTATATAAACGATTTTACTGGCATAATTATTCATTATGCCAACATTCAACATGCCAAATATCAGTTTGACATTTCACTGACTTTCTGGGGGGTAACTATAAGATCCGGGACGAAACTCGAATGTTCGTAACTTCGAACATTGTATGTAAAACTGTACGAATGTGTATTTATCATATGTCGTAACCATAGACTATAATAGTAGAGTGCCGTAAGGCATAAAAATGGCCAAACCTCGGAACCCAGGGCCAGTCAATGAATCTGTATATCAAGTATGAGACTGCATTATTAAAACCTCAAATAAAAAAGTTAAAAAAAAAAAATTGACCGATCTCGATTTACAACAATTTTTAACAACAATTTACTGAAAAATGAGAGGCGGAAGGGGGAAAAAGTGTTTATAGTGAAAAATTTAATTTTATTTGTAATAAATTATATGTGCAGAGTAACTTCAATGTTAATTTATTAGATTATCGTAAAAAATAAGTTACAAAAAAAAATTATCATTAACGATACACATTGTTACATCATTGTACATTATTGTCGTCGTCGTCGATCTCGTTGATATAGATTGTAGGTGAAGGATTAGTGCAGCTGTCACCATTGCATTCTAAGCAAGCTGCAGTGCAGTTTAATCCACTTTTCCTGCACCCACAAGATGCTCCACATCCTGTTTTGCATGAGCAAAAAATAATTTTTAATAAAGATTCTGGAGCTGGTCGTTGCGTCATTGTTTGCGGTGTCAATATTCCGCATTCATATTTCCAGCCCCATTCTTCTGGTAATATTTCTCTTCCAAGCCATGTTTGAACTTGCAAAAATACTCTTTTAAAGTGTTCAAATGCGCTATCTGCAGTGGGTGGTAATGACGGCAGTTTAACGCAGGTATTTTTAGCAGTTGCTTTCAAAAAAGAGTTATATCTTAATGCATTAAGATCTTTTATTTTCTGGGGGGCACCGTATAAAGCAAGAGTGCATGTAACACCAGCCTTAAAAATGTCATCAGTATTTTCGCATTCATTTTTGAAGACTGTCGCAGCATTTTGCAAGTCTGGTCGCTTTTCAAAATTTTTTGCAAATACGTTTTGCCACGTTGGAAAAAAGCTGATGTCGTGTCACACCCAGTGAATGCATGTAAGAACAGAATATGCTCTTTACACTTAGGTAATATTCTCTCTAAGCATTTGGAAGAGTACGTTTCTTGCGGTATTTTGCCTTTGGATGGTTTTCGAAAATAAATTTCTCGGTCTGTTGGTGAGAGAGCAGTCAATAAAACTAAAACATCTATATCTTCGGACACTACAGCAACCTTTTCAGATTGCAGATTAACAGCAGTTTCGATTATTAGTTTATCGGCACTTTTATAATATCTCCTAGTTCAGAGCTTAATTCAGAACTAGATCCGATTTTATCACAAATGAGGCAATCATTGCTTGTACTATCAATACTGGATGGTTCACCCATTGCGACACGTGGCTGCAACAACAAATATTAGTAATATTAATAACAAACTTTTATATCATAATTAATGATTTATATTATTAAATTCTACTATTATATTCTAACTTTTAACATCGATTTATTACAAAATATTCATAACTGTTTTCAAAAGCATGTAATATAAATGAAAAACAAATACTTACAATTTATGCCACTATTTTCAAAGTTTTTAAAACTCAGTAATGTTCAGTAATTAACTTTTATCACACTCACTGCACAATAATATAAACATTAATTTTTAATAAACAAAAATCTGAAATAAATATTTTTCGGAACGAAAACAACAGCTACGTATTAAGTCTAGCAAGTTACAACGTGTACTATCCTGTGAGGGCCCGCCATGAACAATACCGAACAGCTGCTGTTATCCCCTCTATTCTCCAACCCGACCTTCATCGGTATATCTGCAGTCCCTAAAGATCCAAGATCAAGTTTTCAAGTTTGTAATAGTTGTTCTTTTTAAAATATGACTTTTGACTAATATAAATCAATGAAAACTCCAAAAAATTAATAATTGTTTATAATAATTTTTAAAAAATTGAGAGCGCGAAAAAAATTTTTTTTAACATTTTTCTATATACTATTAAAAACATATTTTCAAGGTTTATATTAAGATTCATTGACTGGCCCTGGATTCCGAGGTATAAACCTTACGGCGCTCTACTATAAACTAAGTTTGGAATACTATTGATTTTTATACGGAGAAATTCTTACTTCGGCCGTCGAACGTTCGAGTTTCGTTTCGAATTATAGAGTAACCCAACTGCTTCGGCCTTAAAAAATCGGCAGTGGAAAATGGTCAGTTGCAGCTTGCGTCTTGCGATCACATACTATTTTGTTAAATAATAAATACTGAAACTTACGAATTGCGATAATCATGTGATAGACCTTAATGTTGTTGGCATTCAATTATTTTACCTAATTAATAAGTAAAAAACACGAGGAATATGATTAGACAACCGTCGTATTATTTGGAGTTGTATAATATTATGGGCTCTATGTAGGAATGTGCGTTCAGGACAGGTTACCAGGTTTGTGAAAAAAAAAAATCTTTTTTGCATGTTTGATGATCTGTTTATGTAGACGCTTTCTCTCCCACTGAATGATATTTTCATGGAAAGTTTTCTTCTCTTCTAAACTAGAACGTATTATCGTCCCAACGAAGCTCGAGTAATTCCCACAGAGCCTGTAAGCTATCCTCTGTATTAAAAAATCCAGAAATAAATGTAGTATATGCGGAGTTTTTAAATGTTTACGTTTTAAATGGAAGAAATTCGCACACATTATTTAGGCCTTTATAAAAAAGAAGGATTTATTAGTTTTATTAAAAAATATTTGTAAGTATAGCCACGTTGAGCAAGTCGTATAAGTCAAGGGTGAACTTTGAGCCGTGATTAAAGCCACCGACTCACAGGAAAATAGAGGTGTAGTCTTAACAGGTTTGTCAGAGCCTTCGAAGGATCAGTCTCAATAGTAATTGATGTTTGTAGTCACTAATAATATATGGCTATAATACTAATGGCTATGGGATTCACCGGCTATTGTGCGTTTCTAAAGCGGTGGTGAAAATAAATTGTAAGTACTGAAGTAAATACCTATATGAGGTGCTTAATAATTTGGTACCTATTAAATTCATACTATATACGTCGTCATTGTACCACGACAGCGCTGTTGAGTGAAGAAAGGACTGCCAACGACGAGATCGTAGTTTGAAGTCTAGAGATTCATTAAACTTTATGAAGGAATATTATCAGCAAATTATCGATTATTGTTACAGTAAATATACAACATCATTACGAAATCTTCACACCGGAGAGCTCTTCAAGATTTTACAAAAGTGTGTAAAGTCCACCAACCGCATTGGGCCTGTACTGACTTTAGGGAAAATTCTCGAAAGAATTGCAGCTAGGCTGTTTGTTGTTTTAGGTTCAGCCTGTGTATCTATTTGAAAAAGTGCGTGGAGGCCTGTTGGTAACTAACAAGACGCGACTGCCAACTTGTTCACGGTGGTTGCGGGTTTAAATCCCAGGGTACACAATTACTTTTCGGGATTCATGTGTATATTTATAGTCAATCACCACGTACTAAAACGCCGAAGGAAAACATCGTGAGGAAACCTGCATACCATAGCGATTTGTTTGAATTTATATTGTGTAAAAGTTCGGCAACTCGCACTCGGCCAGCTTGGTGGACTATGTGGCCTAACCACTCTCAATCGTATCTTCGATTGTAGAGTAGGTCCGAGCGCCCTGCAGTGGGACGTATATAGGCTGATACAATACAATTAAAAAAACTATTTGTAACGCATTGCACTTCCATCAAATAGTTGTAATAATTTAAAGATAAAACAGCACGTAAGCTAACAATGAATAATTAATTAATACAACCTGCTAAAAAAAACCTTTTTCTCAGCAGAATCTACAGTCAAACGTTATGAAATTAAACTGCTCGTTCTTCAATTATAACGGATGTCGCTTGGGAATGCAATTTCGTATTTAAAATTTTCCCTGAAAGGTATAAGGGGCTCGGATGTAGCCGTGAGCTGTTTTTACGTAATTATCTTTCGCAAAATTAATGCGGCCCCGTGATAACCGTCACGATGGCTTGATCACGACCGCACCGCTGTCTTTTGTCTTCAACACGCCGCGCCGTTAAATTAATTGTGTTTTATGTATTTATGTGTTAAGTGTTTTATGTGTTACTTTCTTAAACTTTTCATTTAGCCAGCATAGAAATTGTATATTTCTTTTACCTACTTATTTCTTATTACTTTTGCCAATAGTTTGTGCCCATAGCGTATTATGATGTTAAAATTACTGCTTTAATCTTAACCTATTAACTCTTACTTTCTTAATAAATGAATTTTAATTTTTTTAGTTATCTTTTTTGTCTTTTTTATTTTTGTACTGTCTGCAAAAATTAAATAAGTCTGTAAATAAAATAAGTAAAGTACGCCAAAAAGGGATTGATTATCTTTTGAAAATATGTAATAAGAACTCAGTTGTTTTATAGAATTGTTTATAAATTACTATTAAAAATATTTACCAAGATTAAAAATATACTAAAACAAATTAACATATTCAAAACCAAATAGTAGAAACATGTTAAAAACTGTCTTCCCGCCATCCGGCTCGTCGTTTATGGTAGCAAGAAAACGAATCGTCCTGTGTAAAAAAATATATTAAGTTAATCACAATTTAATTTAGTAAAATACTGTAATTACGGAGAGAGTCAAAACTAAAGTTTAAAACATATTTATAAAATTCATATTAATACGCATACACAGATGCTAAAAAATCATAAAAATAATATAAAAATAAAAATATATGGTTTAAAAAATAAAAAAAAATATATGATAATGTATTAATAATATCGTCGAATGAAAGCAGCATTTCCGGAACTTTTAGTATCATATTTGGCAGGATCGTAGCGTAATACCTCTCTATTAGCCCATACCGATGACTCAACGTACATGTTTGAAGTTACATCGATCTGTGAATAGTACATATTTCTTAAAACTAGAGGTTCAGTCAATACTTTTATGATCATTTTTATCATCGCTAGGGGTGTGTCAGTAAGACAGACGGCTGAAGAAGCTTAGTGTCCCAAAAGTGAAATATCCGATTTCATGTATATTTTTTATCGCATTTTAAGATGCAAAATCTAATGAAAATAAAACAGCCTTTTACTAATCTAATAATCCATAATTTATTGTAACTTTATTATTTAGTTATAATAGTCAATTATAGAAACTAAACTACAAAAATATAACTAAACCTACGTCACTTAAAATACATAAAAATAATTCTTATTGTGAACAAAACAATATTCTTCTGTAAGCATAAAATTGTTTATCCCAATGCCGACAAAGATTCACAGCTCGATGATCCAGTCGTGTCTTCTTGGAGGTTCTTAAACTTGATTTCCTGAAGATAAGGTTAATTCATCACAAATAAAAATGACATGGCGCAGTCTCCCCAAAGGGGGGCCTATGACCAGCAGTGGATAATAAAATGATGAATGACAAAAAATAACAAGTTTAATAAAGGTATAAATTGTAAACTTATTAAAATCGCGGATAATATTTAAATACGTGCGCACAATAGGGTCAACAATAGACCTTATTCTGTTATCATTCTAATGAAAACTTTGAAAATTTAAAGAAAAAAATTATGTTTAATGGTGATATTGAAATTATTTAAAATACTTTAGAGTGACGTAGAGATTAAAATTAAAAAAAAATACTAACCACTTTGTCTTGTGAAGCACTGTGGATTAGTACTTAAACAAAATGCTTTTCGACTTTCAATAGCAATTCGATTTATCTCGCACTTCATTGACAAGATGATCTCGTTTTATTTGAAAGGATTTCTCGTGAACTGGGAGTTTTTCGAACAGGCGTGAATGATTCCTGTACGATTTAGGTAAATGTGCTCAAATTGCGATATTTTTTTCATATTTGCCATTTCGAGGGCAACGACGATCGTTAGCGAAATCTAGAAATCTCTTTGTAGCTGAATAGCGTCTCTAGGCAAAGATAGGTAAAAATAAAAATTGCCTTGTCAGTGCCAGATTCGTTAATATTACTGTGGCTGTTGCTGCCTTCCTTTTAAATGTTGCAAGTTATGAGATTTTAGACTGATTTGCGATTTGAGCAATGTATGTTTTTTACTTTGTTTAAATTTATGTTGTCTTTAATGATATGATCATAATCACTTCGGTTATTTTGGAATTAAACATTTTCTTGTTGTACTAATATGAGAAATTGAATTTGTTTATAAGTGAGACTTCAGAGATGGTGCTGGATGAATCGAAAAAGTGGGCTGTAGAAAAAATACATCAGATATCGGTACGTAAAATAAATCCTAAGCAATCGTGGTTAAAGTACTTTGAATAAGTTCTCATCTTTGACCGTTCAACAATGCCCCAGTCAATGAACCGTGCCACGAACATTGGTTAGATGTTAGGTTTTTTTTTTATTTTTTTTTATTGCAGTGAATGGCGAGACAGCATGCCGTTCGCCTGATGGTAAGCGTTGCGACCGCTCATGAACAGAAGCAAAACCAAACAACACCTTGATTTACAAAGCAATGCTTGGCATTCCACTGCGCTCGCCATCCTGAGACATAAGATGTTAAGTCTCAATATGTCCAGTAGTTACTCTGGCTACAATGTCCTTCAATCCGAAACACAACAGTGCATTTAAACTACTGTTTGACGGGAGAAATAGGCATAGGTACTATTTTCCAAGCATAAAAAAACTGCATTAGAATATTTTTCGTCCTGGCCCTATCGTCAGCAGCAGGAATAAGAGACCTTCCTTTCTTAAAATTATTAGGCGACAAATTTTTCCCAATGCGTGACAAGCGAACCCCGCTGCCTCTCATTTCACCGTTATTTACTTTACCTATTACACAAACACCGTCACTCTTAATCATAGCTGAGCCTGCTAATACAAAGTTACAATACTGTAAATTCCACGTACAGCCTCATCCTCATCACAGAAGAAGCTTTGTCTGTAAGCAGTTGGTATGGGGACGCGGGACGGCGCGGCAGGAGGCGGCGGTGGACTCAGCTGCTCCTGAGGCTCCAACCACTCCTCGTACAAGTCTGGACGGGGACCCAGCGCCACGTCGGGACTCGTGCGGCAGTTCTCTATTATCCATTTTTGCTCTTGAGGCGATGGGGATCTTTGGAAAGAAATTGGGCATTGAGTTATTTACTAAGGTAGATTTAAATGTTGTTATTTAAGTTGTTCATCAATTTATTTAGCCTCAGTTCGTGGAAGATCACTCCAAGAAGGCCTGTGGCCAAGGAGTTCTAATGTAGGAAGCGGCAGTACTTGGCAACTTTATGAAACTGTTACGTACTCGTCTGAATATTCACAAAATCTCTGAGACTTTGGCCTATGATTATTATATGTAATTTCTCTATACTGCTTTTAGGTTAGAGTAACAAACATTCAAACAGTTCTATAAAGTGAGAGTGATACTTAAGAGTCATTTGCTTGATGTTGCAAGGAGCAATGTCGTGTTATAATCACTCTTATCGCCGCGTATTCGCCAGCAGGGACCGTAATGTGCCTCGCGACATCGCAAATGTCGCCAGAAACACGCTGCTAGATTACTTTTTGTGTCTCAATGTTGCCCCGAAATTGCTCCCTTGTTAACGCTGCGAATTAGGGCCTCGCTTCGCTTCTGTTTGTTAGTTTTCTTCACGACGGACCACAGATTGTGAAGGATATTTTGGATTGTTATTCTGTGTTCAAGCTTTTATAATATCTTTTTCTGAACTTAGAAAGGCAGTTTTTTATATTTTGCGCAGCGTTAAGTAAATATTAAGTTATCAGGTTAGAAAGTAGTTTTTAGACCAAGATATCGTAAATTCATTTTGGAAAACATCTACTGGTAAACACGACGAAGGGAGAGAGGTTCAACAAGTCAATTAGCGCACCCATTACCCTGTCTACCGTCGCTCACTAATTGAACCGGTATTTAGCGTGCATCCGCCGATGTTTGTTCGAATTTTCTGTTGCCTATTCCATATTCAATAGTTCTTGCTACGGACTTATAAATAGGGGGAAATGTTAATATTCTCTGCTAGATATTTTCCACTGGACGAGTAAACCAGCAACAATTTATTATCACTATTGGCGTCTGTCAACATAAACCTTAAACCATTTTGCTATAATTAATTATTCATTGACAGTCAATTTTCACAGGCTACTAACGCTGCTCAAAAACACAAAAGTTATGTTTATCAATGCAACGAGCTATTACAGACACAAGAGTGAAGAGAGATAGACATAATATATGGGTAACTTACTGGTGAAAAAAGAACACAATTACGATCGAAATTCCTACATTCAAAAAGCAATCCTACAATCAAAAAACAATCCTACAATCAAAAAAGTCAAATCAACAAGAGCCGTACCTTATTATAGCGGTGAGGTCATCAGCTTTATAGACAGTCTTGGTCTTTGGATCATAGAAACCGTCGCCAGTATCGTAGTACCCGGGTGGGACCTCTCTCGTGGGCTGCTGGGCAGTCAGGTACGAACGACCGGCTGGCTGCAGACCTTCTTCGTATTCGATTGTGAATCTGGAAAATGAGGTCAGCCGTCAGTAGGGTTGTCATCTACACACGTCTTGTGAACTGCTATGAAAAAGATAATATCAATTAACATTAGCAGGCATTCTCAACAGTGGCAAGCACTGTTTGGATTTGCCTGGAGTGTTAGTCCAAATTTTGTCTCCCGCTTGCTATGGAGGGGTATGGTAATTTTATATTTTCAATGTTTCCTATTTGGCCTATTTTATTATTAGAAAAGTCAACATCTAACAGTTACAATTATACCTGGTTTGTGTTGCAAATATTTCCAACGACTGAGTTTATAAAAGAAAGGTATAGTTAAAATTATCTGACATATCATCGAGTAGTTCAACAGATTTATACTGCAGTAATCAGATTCCATTCATTTATGGAAGAAAGTAACTTTTAATCATTAAAACAATGAGAGTAAATAATCGAGCTTTCTCTCCATAATCGCTTGTGTTCATCAACAGAAAAATGATCCTTTGTCGTTAGAAGCGTTTGTTATCTTCTGTTGGAGAAAGTATCGTTGTTCTAGACACGTTTTCATATAAATTTAATAAAGAATATTCTTTCATAATTGTATGTTCCTTTAACTTAATTTAATGACTACATCCAACGATAAATTTGTGGTTAAATACAAGTATTTCGTCTTAGTTGTTAGAAATTAACACATCATCAAAATGACTTGCAGTTTCACTACAAACATACTAAAACAAATTTTTGACGATTACAGAATCATTCCTTCCGATGCTAGAATTGAACTCGAGGTCTCTAGTTTCATCCACTATGCTACTGAGATGAAAAATTCCATACTTATGAAAGATTTTTGAAAATAATAAATAGATCTATATTTTTGAGACAGGCTAAGCGCTTGTTTTCCGTATGTCGTCCAGCGAAAACAATGTTCAAATCTTATAATCATATATGCAGTATCAACAAAGTACACATTACGCATATAATTTTAATTGATTTAACATTTGTAGTCGTATTTGCTGAGGTTTAAAATATTCGTGTTAACATTTTTACACGCTTTATATTAGCTTCACTTGTATGTTTGTATATTTGTATGTTTGTATATTTGTATGTTTGTATATTTGTATGTTTGTTTGTAACCGACTTCTTTGGGCGCGATTTTGACCCACTTTAAACGGCCAGATTTCGTTCAAATTTTGCACACCTGTCAAAGACCGATGACAATACAATAATTCGATTAAAATATATAATTATCCTGATTAGATTCGCCAGGATTAATTATTCTTATAATTGATGACCATTGAATGAAAATGAATGTAGCATCGCTAGATGGCGTTAACATTGTATTCTTCCAAGAAGCTTATACCCAAATGGAGATTGCATTCCGTATAAAACACTGAAGCACAAAAATTTGACCTTGAATGCAATCGCTGTTGCCTGCTATCCTTTTTTTTAGAGTGACAATGAATGAAGTTCACGTGAAGTTCATTCATTGTTACGCTAAAGAAAAGAATAGCAGGCATCAGCGACGTCATTCAAGGTAAAATTTTTGTGCTTCACTTTTATATACGGAATCCAATCTCCATTTGGGTATAAGCTTCTTGTATTCTTCAAGTGTCAAATGTTACTACTGACCAACAGATGGCGTTATTGATTGGAAATACAGCCGTAGATGGATGTTTTTAGTCAAAACAATTATATAATAGTTAAAAAAAACTAAAATACACGCTTTAATAAGATATACAACTAAAAAAGTAAAAATAATTGATACTGAATTTAAGATAAGAAAATGGAGTAAAATACATATATTTTATTGTTACAAAGCGTGGGGTGCAGGAGGATAAGTAATTGTTGTAAACACCCCACGCTTTGTAACAATAAAATATATGTATTTTACTCCATTTTCTTATCTTAAATTCAGTATCAATTATTTTTACTTTTTTAGTTGTATATCTTATTAAAGCGTGTATTTTAGTTTTTTTTAACTATTATATATTCTTTTAAGCCTCATATATTATGCAAATGTCATTACAGCCGGGCGATTTCGGTTGGAATATAATCCCATTTTCATGTTTTATAATCAAGACTGACATCTAAGCTAAATTCTTATATTTCCTAGAATATAACATTCGCGCGAACTAAATATGTACATAGGTAAATATTGTCTACGATCTTTTGGCGTGCGAATGTGTTGTTGTCATGCTGTTGTCTAAATATTAGGAATATTTTTTCTCTCTTCATATTTTATTATATTAGACATCTTATTACTAATAAATTACTAGAGAAATAAAATAAAATAAAATTGGTTTATTGATCATGTAGGCAATTAAATAACTCTTATGATTATTTTTCCGACCCAAATATCGACCAATAGAATTGCACCATTCGACGTCACGTGGTACAACCTACATGGTATTATACTGATAATTTTTTGAAAATTTTCTCTGGTAGTTGCTATATATAAAAAACAAAACATGATCCAGTCAAATTAACCACACGTCAAACTGACAGGTTGAATTCAATTGTGAAAATTGGAGATTTTGCATGAAAATGAGTTTGAAATTAAAATTTGGGACGGAAAAATAATCCCCCGAATACCACACGAGCTTCAAAATTATCTGGCATTTCCCTCAAGGTTCCCTGCAAACAAATAAAGTCGTCAAGTTTTGACTCCTTCATTTGTTTGCAACGAACCTATCGGGAAATACCCGATAATTTTGAAGCTCTTGTGGTATTATAAGTGACTATTTTTACAAAATAATTGATTATATCATTATATTATGTTTAGATATTAACATACCTCAAATAATGCGTTAAATATTATTGTATAAATTTGATTAGTAGCTCCAAATTTCGCTCTGCCCACAGAATTTAGACCGACGTAACCAAATCTATTTTGGTTGCTGTCAATTCGTTGGATTCCGGGAACGTATTATAAATTCTGAGGACAGCGATTTAAACTGGATGGGCTATTTCAGAATTTTGGTCAGAGTGGCTTTGCTATTATTTTTGGTCAGGCGATTTGCTATTATTTTGGTCAAATAAACTATTATGTAAAAGTTTACCACGATTTTTCATTTTAAATAACAGTTTTGATCTTTATTCGTAATGTAATCTTTGCCTTATTTAAGTATTCTATGTGATGTATGCGTCGCGTTGTTTATTGCGTTCTTGGGGTTGGTAAGATGCTTCATAAACACTTTGTACCGTCATTTCCTTCACCCTTGTCATCTAACATTTAAGAACATGACGTTGGTTATGGCTTTTGCAATGTTTTATTTAGGGAGGAAAATCTCACTGCTTTCACTTTGTTATCTATAGGTAAGTTATGATTTAATCTTTATAAAAAAGCGTATGTTAAACAGAAAAAAAATTGTAAATAAAAAAAAAGATAAAAATTAACGTTTGATTTCAAGGAGCTGAAACAATTTTGCAATAATTTTATAAATTTAATTCGTAATTATACATAATTCGTAATTATGCTTTCCTACTAAAGTCTCGTCTAATGTACTGATTTCATCACAAAGTCAAATTTATATGAACGTCTTAGAAAGAATTGTGGAAAAAAATATTCATTACCGGCTGGCTAAGACAACCATTTCAGAATGTCAGATCATTCAATACTCCATCTGCAATGTACAGCACTAACCATTACGCGCAATATAGCCATTTCATCGTGCCAGTATGCAACACAAAAAATAATTTCTATTTGACGAGAGGAACACAAAAAATGTTCCTTAAAAAATATGTATATTTTCGTTGACAAGGGTACGTGAATAAAAACAAAACGTCATGGTCGATTAGTCCCAGCAAAAAGGCTATGAAGGGCGCAATGTTTTGCCGGCCAGCGAATTCATTTCGTCCTTTTATGTGCGGAGAGGAATGGCGAGTAATTTGGGAGTAATGCCACGATTATCTCCCAAATGAATGCTTGCGTGCGCCATACAACCTTACTATCCTATTAGACTAGTCGTTGTAATCACGAATTGTTTTTATGGGCGTATAGTCTGAGTGTTTTGTGGTAATTGAAATTAGTAACAATAGGCTGGTAGAAACGAAACTCATGTAGCTTGTTTAGTTGTATACATATTATATACAATTTTAAGGATCAAATATTGGCAGCGAATTTCAGTGTATAAAGATAATATTTCTGTTCTTAGCTATAGGTTAATTATATTTCTAATTAATTACAACAAAAAGAGTATATATTTCGACTAATTTGTTCAAGAACCTGCTTTTAGTAATTATTATCATAAATAAGCGAGGGAAGAGAATAGCAATGTAACTGCCAATATCGAAAACCTATATGAAGTGAACAAACTATTGATGATTGACAGGCTAATGGGCAAGGGTTGGCAGGCTGGCAGTTGCAGCGTGAATGAAATGAACTCATGAACACGCACTTCACAAGGACCGTTGATGCAATGCGTCCTTTGAATCGCGCGGAGTCTGGCAGTCCTATTGCACAAACGCAATACTTGTTCATGTTAGTACACCGGTACTATCCCGGACGGGAAGGCTCATTCAATCTGTGGTTCATAATTGGCTACAGAATGCTTTTTATCTATTGGCAATGATATTTGTTTACACAGAATAACCTCTTTTCCTTAAACAAGAACGTGCTGGGTTAAAAGGCCACATCTTGGGAGTTCTTTAACACATCGATCGGTTCGAATTAAGAGAAAATATCCTTTTTCCGTTATGCAATTGTGACCTGGAATAGTTTCTTGGTATTGATGCTCCCCCCAATAATATGTAGTTTAATTATAATATAGCCATTCAGCGAGTAATCATCATAGACCTTGCTTTGCACCATGATTTCGCTAATAAGTATTCTAGCAGCTTGAAATGTTCTAATACGGATAAAACCACTTTATCATCGAAGAAATACTTAATTACAAATCAATAATTTAAAAAAATCAATAAAAAAAAATTTAAAACTAAAAAGGTTAGTTTAGTTCTCGCTGAAATAATACGGTTAGGCGTGAGGGGCGGGCAATGACGAATTGTGATGGGAGCCATGCCTTCCTCCGAGATTACTGTAGCACTTGTACCAACACACGGTAACTATGTCAGGGTTGAATTATGACCAATGCCCCCCAAATGTATAGCAGAAACCGTCCCTGTCAAGAACGAGGCTCACGTAACAGCGTATGAAATACATCCGTTTATAACTTCTGACATCTCGGCGCAGTTTTATTCTTCAAAGCCGTTTTATCTTACATGTCTCCTTTATTTTAAAAAAACATTAACTTTAGCCTTTCAACTTCCTTTATCTAAAGAACTATGGGGGTAAGTTGGAACGTTAGGTAAATAGAGGAGGAGGATAAATAAACTGGTAGAGTGCCGTTAATTAAGAAATATTCTACATACCAACAAAAATCTTTTATGAAATGTGTATCATGCTATTTTGTCATGAGTCTGCGTAAATGTGCAGGCTCTCCGGGGCGGTACCACTGTCTCGCAGGAGATCGACGTGAAGTGTCAGTTCAACTGTTTCTTTATGTTCTGTGAGAGATAGTACTGGATGCCCATTCATGTATTCATCAGTGCAGTAATCATGCCGGGCCAATATAAAAATAATTAAATGTTAATATCATACAAATGTTTTTCAGACTCAAAGAATGTGTATTGCAAATGTCAAATAAATCCATTTTAATATTAAAACAAGACGACCCGCTTAGTTTCTATTTACCCCTGCGTTCTTATATACCTTTATGCCGACGTATATTGAGGATATGATTGCAAACTGTACAAAGTTAAATTACTCTCGTTCGGTTGCACTTTGCTAATAAAGTTTCGAAATATTCATATTATACAGCTCTTACTATTAATTTTGGAGTTAAAATTAATTTACTTAAATTAGCAATTGTGAAAATACTATTTATTCTGTGTATTTGCTTTCCAAAAAGTTGATTGAATGTCTTCTATTTTCAATGGAAAAGGTGATTACTAATAAATTAATTTCTATGGAAGCTAATTCTTATCTTCTAACTCTAGAAATACGAGATTTATATGAAACATAGATAGGTGTATACCTATCGTAATATGTATATATTATATATAAAATGTATACTAAACTGAATAGGGTAAGTCATTTGATATTTAATATTAACTGTCTTTATGTATTTTTGTTACATTTAAACTTTCAAATCTTTTTTATTCGACAGTGAAAAACAGCCATAAATCACATTTGAAAACATCATCCACATGTCTAAACACACAGTCAGTTCAGCCTAACGATGTGTCAGTTATGCAATCGAACCAAGTTTGATGACGTTCCTACATGTTCGCAATAAACAGCACAAAGGGAACATCCGGTCGAATCAACTCTCCCAAATCAATTTCGGGAATATTCGGTCATATTTGGCAAACTTTTGGGTTTAACCACGTTACATCCCGTTCAATCTGGATTACAATGAGGTCCTCGGGATTTACTAAGAACATATTTCCATAAGAACTGTCGAGGCGGGATCAGCCACAATACGCATTTTTCTCATTTTGAGTATACATATTTATGAAATTGTTTATGGTAACGTTGTGCGTCTGCGGGGAATGTGCGTGCTGTAGTTGAAGGCACCAGGCTGGTAATATCGAGAGAACCTTTACTATAAAAACGTCTATTCACTTTTATAAAAACGAAATATTTTAGCAATTTAATGAAACAAAGTATCAACACTTACATAAAGTTACAAAAGAAAAAATGAGCAGACGACACCATAAAGATCACAGGCCGCTTTTAAAAGATCACAGTATTTTTTTAAGGAAAAGCTTATATTTGTATAACTGCGTTTTTAGTAAGGTCTTCCTGCATTTTCTAACCTACGTCCTATCACTACTAACGTTGGACTTTTAGTAATGTTTTCTCGTATTGCCTAAAAATAAAACTTTCATAAAGACATACCTTCTATCAGGCATCTGGCAATACTTCCAGTTGTCTTCGCTGTATTGTAGACCGTCGTCAAATATAAGTTTTCGTTCCGTCATCTGTCCTTTCTTCCACCTGCCCCGGAGCACCACTCCACTTGGGTATCTGAGCTCTCCAAGCCCGTTGAACATACCATCTTCAAATTCTCCTTCGTATACTACTCCTGAGCAAATATCATACAGAAAACATAAGCTTCTTTGGTATATTATTTTCGGTCCATTATTGGTATTTATTGGTCTTTTTTATAGAACCATGATATAGTGGTATGGTAGAAAAGGATTAGAAACTGGTTTATGGGATAAAAAGTGATAAATGCTGCCATTTATTACTAGTCTCTGTAGAAAGAATGTTGCAGATTATTAAAAAAAATGGGTGAGGGAAAACAGAATAGATAGGAAGTGCTTGTAATAAGAGTATTGATCCTTTAGTCTCCTCAAACAACAAATTAAATTGAATTCATCAATTACTCAATTGATTTTAATGAAGTCAAAATATGGGTGTGAATATTGAGCGAATTAATTAATGATTATTGATAATTTTTTTCGGTGACGCAGTGGTAGAAATGGACTTAAACATCACCAGCATCTGATCAGTGTCCTCCCCCAACGGTTTTTACAGCGACGTTCATAATTAAAATGTTATCTAAATTACCAATAAGGTCTTACCGCTTTAAACACACATGTCTATTATACACGCTGAATATAAAGTTCAGATAGTTTCAAATAAACTTGACGGAATTTCAAGTTACGCAAGGACTCAGCCTTACAAGATGCAATATTTCGGAATACACTTGAAAACCCGTTTGGAGATATTTATAAAATTTGTACAAATAGCATTGGAGTTGAGTTATGACAGTATTTACTGCGTATTCCCGGCGCTCAATAGATATTCGGAATTTTCACACGAGTTGGCGAGCAAGCTGCAGATTTGCCAAGTAGATCAAACTCATTTTACTGGTGTATGGAATTTTATAGCAGCATGGAATTTCTATAACTTCAAGCTTTCACGATGCATGTAGTTTTTAAAAAAATGTTCAGATGGGTGAATTCCAGATTTGCAAGGTATTGTAATAATTGTTATGATTCTGAAAATTTAGGTTTATGTCTATCTAGCGCTAGTATTAACATCGGTTCAGTTATTTATCTAGACGTTGCTCATGGATACTTATTACAAATGCTAATGGTATAACTTCGTATAGTACATTATCATATGGAATTCTAACACTTCTTAGCTCGTATCTCTTTCCTGATCATTTTATGTTAGTTTCTCAAGGATTATACAATTACTTATTAATAGCTAACCTAATTATCAATTACCATTAGGGAACGTGTAGTATCCGAACCCGCTCATCCCCAAAACGTCCCAAGAGCCCTCGTACTGAGAGCCAGTTGGGAACTGCTTCACCGACCGTAGCACCCGAGGTATGTCCAACGATAGAGACCTGGGAAAACCAAAATTCTGTATCAAAACTTTAAAAAGCATTGAACATTTAAACAAATATCATTCTTATTTCTTGGAAATACTTAGTCCCATAGCTTTTAAATTAAATTATGAGTATAAAAATATTAAATTTCTCTTAATTACTTGTTATTTTTTTCTTTTTATTCATCACGACGTTACACGGCACATATTACAATTCTAAAGACATTGATTTCTTTCAAGACTAAAGTTAAAACTTTAGATCATTCCGTTGGCCTAGTGGCGGGATGTAGGACATCACATATCTATGAAACTGTTTTGAACAGCTCTTATGCATTGTATAAACGTACTCGCATACGTATAGGATCATATCCTTCCAACAAAGTATGAGGATAAAAGCAGGTCGTCATAATATCAAAGTACAAAGTTTTTCTTACTTGCATTTTTCCTTGTGGGCCTCCGAAAACTTTCTCATTAGCTCCTCCCACTGCGATATTCGCTTCTCAGAGAGCCTGTAATAATGTTAAGTATTAACAACACTCAAACATTCTACCCTCAGTTTAACGAAATTTACATACGCACGTTTGCCACAATAATAAATAGGAATTAGAATTTCGCATTCCTTTCATCCACGGCACAACATATTCAAGTTTTAAATTATTCGTAATATTTATTTAAATACATGTAATTATTTAAATAGTACTGTGTGCTTATTTATTTCCAATAGATTAATTAATATGAGATTCGAACCTCTTTTCAAAAATGGAAGTCCCCTGCTGAACATAGGCCTCACTCAACTTTACATTCTGAGTATACTGACACTACTGCAACAAACATAATACGAGATGTTTAATAGCATTTTTACGGCATCATCTATAGCTTCAGATTTCATATTATTTCATAAAATATAAATGTTATATACTATAAACTTATATGTATCAGTATTATAGTGCAACGTCAGTTAGTTTTATAACATACAGCATTACAAAGGATATCTTCACGTACAAAATAAACAAAAACTATTAACATACTTACAACACACGGGTACTCATTCTCACGTCGAGAAAATCAAATAACACTGAGAAATATAAAATTACTTTATATTTTCTGAAGAGAAATGCTTACCGCACCTCGTGATATCATGAAAAATGTAATAAAACAACCGAGTACTCACACGGAGTTCTGTTGCGACTTCTTCACCGACATGATTCAACTGAGAACAATAGATAATCCTGTTATAAAACATTCCGGAATGGAGCTTTAACGCGTTTCACAATCCGACGGGAGTAAATAAACAAACATTGTTGCTGTCAAGACGTTTATATGCTTTAAACATATTAGAGGTTGAGACGACTTTTTGTCGAGTGACCAGGGCCTGATTAACCCTTAGGCTAATTAGGCTGCAGCCTAGGGCGCGAGGATTGGGGGGGCGCGCTGACATTTTACCTTCGCATTCACCAGGCCCGGATCTAGGAGGGGGCAACACGGGGTCTGTGCCCCGGGCGGCAAGTTTAGGGGGCGGCATATTGAATCTTGGGAGACAGCTATACAAGTCATCAATAACGTAACACCACTCACACGGACATAGCAGAACGTTTTTTTCGCGGGGCGCGAATATTAATGAATATGCAATATGGACGCGTGAAAAAGAGTTGAAGCGATATTTGGAAACTCCTTCGGCGATCTCAACGACTATGTTTCGTTCCAAATATTCAATTTGTGTTTCCTAGTTAGTTTTAGTTGATTAATCGAACAAAGAAGAACGAACATATTTTATGTGGTTGTGTTCTATCTATGTTCTATCTGGCCTAGCAATAAGTGTTGCCTAGCGACAACATATCTTTGATATGCAGAAAAAACCGGGTGGGCGGCATTATCGAGCCCTGAGGAACTCCCGCATTTTACGGAAATAAGCGCCGAAGCGTGTCCGTCGACGACGACACGTATTCTACGCCCATGCAGAAAGCCGGAAACCCACGAACACAGATTGTTGGGCAGACCGTATGCCGGATGTTTGGAAAGAAGACTACGGTGCCAGACCCTATCGAAACCCTTAG
This sequence comes from Hyles euphorbiae, assembly GCA_023078785.2. Taxonomy (NCBI): domain Eukaryota; kingdom Metazoa; phylum Arthropoda; class Insecta; order Lepidoptera; family Sphingidae; genus Hyles; species Hyles euphorbiae. Next base: position 4,463,583 of record CM041051.1, on the reverse strand, counting down.
CTATGTCAAGGCTCACAGCAATCAGTCTCTTAAAATTGGCTTTTCGCACATCGAAAGACCATAGTTCACGCCGCACATCACACTACCTAATGCGGATATCCGCCATTGAGAAACCGCAATCAGGCAGTTTAGGCAGCGTATGGGAATTACGGTCCTCGAGGCGGGAATAAGCCGCAAAGAGATTTGTCAGTAAGGCAGCCTTCTCTTGCGGCTTGTGAGCCAGCGACCCTGAGCGGTGGCAACACTGGATGGCAGAAGTTAGATTGAACGGCCCTGGCCAAACTCCAATAAGCGCGACTGCTAGTTGGGTGATTGGCCAACGCACGCCCAACCCTGCTAATACGCTGGGCATCCGCTCTAACGTAGGCCTTCTTGCAGATCTTGGTAGCTCGTTGTAGGCTTCTTTGAGGGAACTGATATTGGGATCCTTCATGGCGCGACCCCTGATCCAAGCGCCATACGACAGCATCGGCGCATGCACGATTGAAGCAGGAGCCTTCAGTCCTTACTGGCGATCTCAGAGAAAGGAATGTAGTATTCCATTTCAAGCCTGATCTCGTCAGTAATAGCGTTGAAAGTCGCTGAAGGATCTTTACCCTCAAAGCAGCGCTGCCTCCAAGGGATGGATGAGAAATAATTTCGCATACCATCCCAATCTGCCAACGAGTAATGCCAGACCCTCCGTTTAACCTGCACGGGACGTGGAGGCGAAGCGAATGATACTGATGACCCAACCAGGCAGTGATCGGAAGTGCCCAGAGGCCAGAGATACCAAGATTATCAGTCTTGGACGAGCCCCGCCATAGTTTGGGATGTGCATTGAAATCCCCCAAGACCACCATTTTGGCCGAGAGGAACTGCGGCCGGGCGTCATTAGCCGCCTGGTTAAAATACCTGAACAGCCGAGTCGACACATCGTCCGCGTTGTGAGACCTGTAAAGGCACACGTAGATGCGGCTCAGGGAACCTAGATCCACGTGCACCCACATAGCGGAGAAGGAGGGGTCCTCCATGCAACGCAAACGGCGACAGCAGATGTCCAACCGAACATATAAGCATACCCCGACATTAAGCTTGAAGTTTTCTTCAAGCGAATAACCGGGGTAAAGCAGGTAGGAGCAATGCAGGCCGGGCCGTCTCGAAATGGTGGTGGACGGTATTGAGGTTCGTATGGAGTCCGCGGATGTTGGTGGACTCCATAGTGAGCGTGGTGGTGGGGTTATGCACCGCTGAAGGACCTGCTCTGTTTAATTGCACTGTCATGAGGTTGAAGGGATGGGTTTGGTGAAGAGGCATCGAGGAGCCTAAGTCTGGGCATTAAGAAGGCCGAATGAACACCGGCACGAAAGGGTCATCATTCGGCTTGTGGCGAATTGATCCGCCAGACGGAAGGGCCTCCGTATCCTCGCGGGATGTGCCGGCGGGACCCCACATCCGGTCACCAAGCGGCACGACGGGACCCAAGATTATGCGCGGTATGCTGACGCCGCCTCTCGTGGTGGTTACCCACGATTAGGCCCCAGTAGTGTACCGCGGGCGGTCAGCGGACAACCATTTCTACCGGTCTCCTTGGCCGGCGGGTCAACACTCCTCCCTGCGACAGCGACCGAAAATACCCACACGGTACAATCTCATGCCCGGACGCAAACCCCTCGAAAAACCAAAATACGGGCTGAACCCGGAATGCGGTCCCCTTACGGGGATCACTATGGCGGTCTTTACTCCCCGTAGACGGTAATTGCTACCCGGGCGGACACTTAAGTCCTACCACCACGTTAGTTGTCATTCATTTGGCACTACCCAGAGGTCACATGTAGTGAAACTAGAGTCAAAGCCTACGGACGGGAGTGGCGTTAATCCTCAAAAGTGAAGGTACATTCAAGTGAAGCTAATATAACGCGTGTAAAATTGCTTAAAATTTTAGAAAATGGCGTTCTTTCCCGAAGGCCTGTGTCATCAGTGGGCGTCTGGGTGCTAAAAATTAAGATGATGATTAAGATAAAAATATAGGCAGGCGGGGGCGGCATTCTCCAGTTTTTGCCCCGCCTCGAAAAATATCTAGATCCGGCGCTGGCATTCACTGTTAATCTAGCGTCATTGCTTCTACCCTACATATTTCAACTAGACCGAGACAAAACACAAAACCTAAACTGTGAACATATAAATAGAGAGAGAGAGACAGACCTACCACCAATAAAAAAAATCGGACAATTTTTGTAAGTTGTATGAGTCATGTTAAAATTTTCACACTTGTAAACAAAACAAAACTAATATACCACTTTTAGACTCATCGTAATGCACCTGGCGGGGGCGCGTCTTCATAATTAGCCTAGGGCGGTCAGAACCCTTGATCAGGCGCTGCGAGTGACTTTTGGGTGGACGACTTTTTAATTGAATTTTGACGGTGGTCGTTTCTATCGAGTATTTGTTGATGTCATTTTTAAATAGGGTATAATTAATAGTGTTATTTAAGTGCGGAGCCTGTTGGTAAACGGACGAGACGCGGCTGCCAACATATTCACGGTGGTCGCAGTTTCGAATCCCAAGGGAAATCTGACTTTTCGGAGTCCATGTGTATTAATAGACGATCACCACACACTATAATGGTGAAGGAAAATATCGTAAGTTAAATTGCATACTGTAGCATTTTGTATGATTTTCTATTGTAGTTAGGTAAGGTCATTTCTATGTAAATTCATCAATCCCTACTAGGCCAGCGTGGTCGACTATATGGCCTAACTACTCTCTCATATTCTTGATTGTGGGGGAGGTCCTTGTCCTGCAGTAGGACGTATATGGGCTGATACAGTTAGAGACGTTTCGTATAGGTGTTTACAAACTTCAATTTTAATTGTATTAATTAATCTGATTGGCCAGGATTTAAATAAATAAAAAAAACCTATAATGCTGTAATTCAACAAAGTTCAAAAAATCTCCATATCTAAGCGTGCGAGGACGAACGTTGACAAAAGTGCAACATCATAATTCTCTCTACTGCTCTACACAATTGTGAGTCACATTCGGGTCGGCACAATAAACTATACACTTATGTTAAGTAAATATTTTACACGTCTAAATCAAAACATCAATGAAATTAGGTAGTACTAAATTTTTTTTAAGAAATATTGTTTTGTGTAAAGATACATATAAAAAAATCTATCTTTGGATATTTATTTTTCTTTAAAAGATAACGTTGTATAAGTGTTAATAGTAATTTACTAACAACACGCGCCTTTCAGTTTTATTGTTGATGAGATGAGAGTATGTTGATCTCATATTCCGCAAAACTTGTGTTAGCTACGGCAGACACAAATCTAGTCCGCATCGAAAATTAACCAGGTAGTCTCGTTACATATAGGTCCGGTCCCTTAAACACCAGCAGCTCGTGAAAGAATATGCAAATAGCCAGACAAACATTAAAACAGCATGCATCAAGGTTAGGAGCACCAAAACAAAAGATCTCGGGAAATCTATAGGAGAAATGCATGCTATTGTTCAATAATTTAGTATTCTACACGCGGTTGTACGGCCATGGTCATACATACCGTCGCATGCATTATTTATAATGAAAGAGTGAAACTTTGGATATATTGTGGTTGGTGAATGATGGTTTTATAGACATTTCGTTGGGTTTATATAGCCTACATCACTTTTATAGTGTTAGAGCCTTGCAAAGTTGTTGAAACTGCATTAACAGTAAAAACATAGCATGTAGAACTGATTCGGTGGGTTTATATAGCCTACATCACTTTATAGTGTTAGAGTCTTGCAAAGTTGTTGAAACTGCATTAATAGTAAAAACATAGCATGTAGAACTGATGGCCACTGAGGCTGAAATATTCTGGAATGGAGGCTTCCTCCTCGAGCAAGCGAAGTGTCGGACGCCCATCCACAAGGAAGACGGACGACCTGGTTGAGATTGCAGGAAGTCGCTGGATGCAGAGAGAGAGAGAAAGAAAGAATACGGTCAAAAACTAAAGCCTCCGTGACGCAGTTAGCTAGACGCTGGCTGTGAAAGGTGTGGTCGCGGGTTCGATGCCCGCACTGAGAAAAACATTTGTGTGATATATAAGTATTTGCCTCAAGTCTAGGTTTGTGAGACCATAAAGTCTGTTGTAGTGGCTGATAGTCACGACACAAGACTTAATTGATCTAAATGTATTTATAAATGGGTTGACTTGAGTGGAAAAAACGAAAAATGAGAATAGTTTGGATGTTAAAGGCGGAAATGTAATGCCGAACGACGCGACGCCACTCTTGTTAGGTTCAATAAAATCGTACTATTTTTACGACCAAAACCACATTACGCCCACACCACGCAACGTAAAATCGTGTGTTCGTAGTGTGGTTCTTGTCTACAGATGTCTCAGTGTGGGAATAGAACCCAATCAAGTAGTATAAGTAAACATTAGATTCTTAGTCGGTATCAAACCAAATGCACTACAGACGCTGTCGAAATAGTCTCTTCGGTTTGTGTGTCTTCGGTTCAGCCAACAAATTATTTACAAGTTGTTTTGGTTGATTATTAATGTCTATAATCATGTCATTATTAATGTTAGCTTTTAAGGAGACACGTCAAACCTGAAGGTAAAGAAAAGCATTTGCTTGTAGTTGTGATTGCAAGTAATTTCCTAAGCAAGTTTTATTGCGAATTCACTTCATCAACCTTAACTCTTTCAACTAGTTTGGAAATATCACTAAAAGGCAAATCATATCATTCCCGTTTATGTGAATTAATTAGTATCATACACGATATGTAGAATACATTCTAAAGTTATCGACGAAATCTATCTTATTGGCATATGTAAGTGGTGGAATGTGTCACAATTCAGGCCCAGCCTAATTACATTTGGTTTACAATCTATGTTAGTGTTGCATGTGTACCAATGTACCATGAGTCCAGCTTGCTGAGATTTCGTTTATTCGGGTTCGAATTGATATTATTATCTGTAACAATACCTTTATTATGATTTCTAAAACTTCTTTTTTCTCCTCTTTTATTTTAGTCAATTTGTAGTACCATTAGCAGATATATTGCAAATCCAAAGTAATCTTTGGATTTACTACTATGTAGGAGTTCTTATCAGTTAATTTAACTAATATGTTTATGCTGCTTTATTTCATTAAAGTACTTTATAAACTCCAAAATATGGCAAGAGGCGACGAGGTAGATCTAGAAAAAGATGACGTGAAAACCCCGATCACTTCATCAGCACACGCAACAGTTGAGAAAGACCTTGCCCAGGTGTGAGAGGATAAAGATTAACACAAAAAAATCTAATAAATATCAAGACATATTTTTCGAATAGAATGGAATCAGGGATAAATCCATCATATCGGTGAAGATATTCCATTGTGCAAAGAGTGACGCAAATAAAATTGGTTATGGGTAGAGGCTCACGTTTCCAAAGGCCGTAACTCAGTGCCGATGGAAATTGACGCTGACACCCATCGACCTCAATAGCTGCCTGCATGGGAAAGTTACAAGGAAAACGATTTGTTTGTCGTCATTTTGAATCGACTTATAGATAAAAATATTCGCATACTTTTTCTTTTGTTGTGCCAATGTATAGAAATTTATTTACTAAAATAATAATAAATGACTATTAAATTACAAAATTTTGCAGGAAATCGTTCAAAATTATTATAAAAATCTTTATTTGAACCGATATTAACAATTTTGACAATTTCCAAAGCCATAGTGTGCCAATCGACATTTTTATGCGCTAAGAGTCTATATCACCGAATTGGTGGTATGAACGAATCCATTCAATATTCCATATCTGTTCATCCTGTAACAGTATGAATTCCTATCAAAGTGATTACAAAGGCAAAATAAAAAGCATTGGGCCTATACTGCCAAAATTGGATAGGAAAATCAAAACGGTCTATGTGAATTGATACAGCTATGCTTCCCAAGCTGAGTTGCCAACCTTTCAAAAAGAAAAAAACAAGAGAAAGGCTTAATTTTGGACAAAGTTTTAACTTTAATTTTATTTACCTAGCATTATGCCGTTGACGTCAGAGTTCAAGTTCTGCTAAACCATTCGCTTTTGCATCCCTGCTTAAGCATGTTTGACTATAATATTGTCGACTCACCGATCTTTCTTAGCGGGTTCAAACCTTTGCTTTTCCGGTCAATGCAACGTCGCAGTCTCAGCACAATATATTTCTTTAAACATAGTTAAATAGTTATGTCCAAAGCCAGTAATATTCTGCCAATGAGTATAAATGACGTCTAATCACCTCTACTTAATTTCACCATCCAAAAGGAATTGAGCGACAGCAAACGAGAAAAAGAGAGGCCTATGGACATAGGCCTAGACATATCAACCCGTTGCAGTCACTGCTGGACAGCAGGTTGATAATGATAATGAAACGAATGGGACGATCATCATGTGATATCCAAAATCGATACAGCAGTCAGGTAAATTGACATATACGTCGGAAATGGATGAAATGAGCTTGGGAATATGCCATAAAATCGGGCAAATCTCGGCAAAATCAGGATGGCTGGCAACACTGTTCCCGCCGTACACAGTGCGGTATTAGAATGGAGATTTCCATATGGATATTCGGAATCTCGTATACATGTATGAGGGATCTGCATGCAGTGGCTACTCGCTACAGATCTGCTACTCGGGATCCCAAGTCTCAATGCTTTGAGGTTGGTAATATAGTAAAGTTAGAAGTAAGGTGTAGAGACGTGTTTTATGCAAGATGTTTTTATTTAATCCATTTTGTTTATAAGTTATTTTTCTTGTTTTAATAAGATTTGCGTAAATTTAGTCTGAATTAATATATTTTCAAGAATAAAGGTTACCACTCCTTTGATTCACCCGGCAACGCTTCGCCTCGCGCGGTTAATATTCCTTATATGAAATTGTATGGACATACGCTCACTACATCAACTCCGTAACGTCACCGGATCGCCGAATGAACTGCGCATTGCCACCGAGTAGACCACGCAAGGTCCACCCGTGTTCCACTCGCGATGAAGCGGTGCCGGGTGGGTCTAATGAACGGTAACCTTAAGCTAATGAGCAATCGATAAACGATTACTGTTGCTAAAATGTGTTATAAATCTGAGAATACAAAAGAAAGTATTGGAGCGTTGTCGCCTTTAAACGAATGAATAGGCCATTTTCGACGACAATCTTGTTCGCAGAACAGAGTTGATACAAAAAGGCGATTGTTCTTTAACGGCCGATGCCAATAATCAATCGAAAAAATTAGATTGAAGTCAATCTGTTTTGTTGTCAATTGTTTTCTACTTTTCGATTGGTCTCCTGTCATGTTGCCATAGTTTATTCACTACTGAGATTGATTATTGGCAATATAGTATCAGAAAAACGATTGAGCTGTCAATCTAAAACGGCAAATTTTGGATTGGATTTGTTTATTGGCAGCGGCTGTTAGTAAGTACGACCTATTCAAGAAGTCTGAGTATTACCTTAATAATATAGCTCTACAGGAAGTATTACATGCTGCACATCCCATAAATTAACAGATTAATTACCTACAGATTGAGGAAAAGTTGTATCTTTAATAATTTGTATTTACTTTTGAAATTAATAACTTGTAATTTCGAATATTTATTATACGAGTACTACTTTATTCTCACCGTTTGGCAAGTTAAATTCTGATTCAGCAGTTACGCAATTATATAATAATACACATAATATATAAAAAAAACTTACATTACTTATTTCAGAGGTAAGAATACTGTTAAGTAGCTGTAGCGATGTCTAGATACCGGATAAATATCCCATATTTTATGCTTAAAAATGTAAAAAAAACACAAATATAATTGTTCTCTACAAACAACACATGACAAATGTCATGAAAGTTGTCATCTGCAGAGCTAAGATTGTTTTTTCCATATTTGAATTTCCTTTCGATATTGACGCAAAACTTTTTGCACAGTGACCATTTATATAACTGTATCAACATGCAATCCCGTTAGTTAATCGCTCATTGCAATAAATAATGGACAATTCTAACTGGTGAAGTCAATTTAGGGCTTGGATATAGTTCACCATGCTGGCTTGCTGTGGATTGATCATTTAAAGTATACACGTAATGATTTCTATTCAAGTTTCTCTTCACCTTTAAAGTGTGTGATAATTTATTAAAATTGTAATAATTATTAAGTTAACTGTGTTTTCCTTTACACTACAATAAACAAAATAAACAACACAGAATTTTCTATTTGTGTTTTATCGACACGTATCATAGTGTAATTATTGATGGTATTTTTATTACTTTTAGCCTTTGAGTGTGTCCTATTTTGAGCAAACGCCTACCTTCTATTTTCAATTTTATTCATCATGTTTATATTTTCTTCTTTTATAATAAGCACCTAAAAATCGACGTTTCCCATCATTTCATCTAAACTAATATTATAATTTCATCATCATTATATTGTTTGCGTTGAAAAATCTGAAACTATTGAATCGATTTTTAAAAAATACTACATTTTCTCAAGATTATCTCTGATAAACATAGGAGATAAAATAATTTAAAAAAAAGTGTAACTTCACCCGGATGGAGCCGGGCCGGGCTGTTAGTTTTTCTATAAGTAAGGTGTAAGTAGGATATTCAAAATTTCTCAGTCCACATTGAACACTGGCTTGGCAACAGACAGTATTGTGTACATGACAATGTCCACACAACATTAATTAGCCACGTTGATTGTGTACGATTCGTTCCAGAGAAAGTTCGGCTCGACAACTTTGCGTTTGCGGTCTCGCTTGATTTTATTCCACATGTAACGATGTATGCACGTATCCTAGATAGCGTGAAACTCGCCTGATTACTACATTGACTGTGAAACGAGTTTCTGGATTCAATTTACATGTCACGTTACCTTTTATATATTTCAGGTTCAAGTTAGCTTTTTAGGTTAAGTGAGGTAAGTAAATAGTGGCACGTAGGGATTTAATACCGAGTTTCAGCGCTCGGCGTGCCTTTTAGGCACAGCAGCTTGTTTTTAACCCGTAACAAAAATAATTCAAATTTGATTTGTTTAATTTGGTATCACGAAAAACTGAAACCTTAAAAACGTAGAAACAGAAATCCCAAACGCCTATTTTTTTTTAGGTTTTCAGAAAGATTCGTCATCTGACCAATATATAATCAATATCCATACACAAGGACGACACTGCACCTACATTTAATTTTCGTTACTATAGGAGTACAATGTGAACACGTAGAAACAAAATCACCCTAGATTGTGCAGCGAGCGATTTACGTCTAGCAGTTGAAAAATCCTAATAAAATAGCGAAGAATTCGCGCTATTTGTACGACAACTTATTTGTTAGCTTTATTGCAAGCAGCTGCGGCCAACATACACTCAACATGAAGTTACTTATTGGACAGAATGGTTCCCGGGCAACGAAACCGCTTCATTTAATATGCCAACACAAACACCGCAATCGACACACAAGCAATTCTGAAGCGAAACTTCCATGCATTTTTCAAACAGAAAAAATATCACGGAGTTCTTTCTTTTACGTCCTGTATTACTAGTGGGAATGAATTCAGTGGGACAATAGCAATCTTTATTCGGTCGTGCGCTGTCAGGGATGCCAACTATTGGACAAAAAAATCGGGACAATCAGTCGTTCATTGGAAATGATCTCGAGTTTTGTTTCCAACTTAAGAGTGAAAAAAGAAGGAACACAATTGCTATTGGATTATGATGAAAAGTTTTTATATTGTTGACGTGACAACGTCTTAAATTAGGTTGCGGCTGGGAGTCACTTATGAAAAAGTGTAACGCCCGGTAACGTTACGATGAGTCACCGAACGAGAGAGAGGCCCGCCGAATGCCTTGCGTCTCTCTCCCACTCAATTTAATTATATTTTTTTTCAGTTTCACCCACTTTTTCCAAAATTGTCCCATAGCCCCCCCCCTGCCTTCCCCCACCCTTATTCCGAAATAGTGCCTATTAGCCTCCCCACGAAACCTACCCAACCCCCCCCCCTGCCCTACCCCCACCCCGAAAATTTACCTCACCCCCCCAATCCTATCTCGGCCAACATAGGTCGTAGACCCACCGAGTTTGGTATCCTCGGAACCGTCTTGGTGAGGGCTACAAATTGACCCCGCCAGAAATCCCAAATTACGCAAAAAATTACCCCCCCCCAAAAAAAATATTTTACCTCCAAAACAATTAATTTAAGTTAGCCTCCCCACGAAACCTTCCTCCCCCCCCCTCCCTTACCCCCACCCCGAAAATTTACCTCACCCCCCCAATCCTATCTCGGCCAATATAGATCGTAGACCCACCGAGTTTGGTATCCTCGGAACCGTCTTGGTGAGGGCTACAAATTGACCCCGCCAGAAATCCCAAATTACGCAAAAAATTACCCCCCCAAAAAAAAATATTTTACCTCCAAAAAATTTATTGACGTGACAACGTCTTAAATTAGGTTGCGGCTGGGAGTCACTTATGAAAAAGTGTAACGCCCGGTAACGTTACGATGAGTCACCGAACGAGAGAGAGGCCCGCCGAATGCCTTGCGTCTCTCTCCCACTCAACTATGATCGGTCTGCCGCGCGCGCAGCACTAGAGAATTAGGCGCATTGAATCGGCGCATGCTTGTGTCTCTGTCTTTGTCTTTCTCGAACGTTCTTGGCGTTGGAAAAACAAGAAAGCGTCACAATACAAGTTCACACGTGTGGTTAAAGTATCGTCAGCTGTGTCTGTAGTGAAAATATGGAGTGCTTAGATTCGTCATTACATGTACAATGTTTTAGTAAACAAAATATATTTCTATAGTTAAAATTTGTGCAATTCTTATTTTCATTCAATTCCTTGTTCCTATTGTGCAATTTAATTATATTCATATCAATAAATATTCTACCGAGAAAAAGACGTTGTCACGTAAAATCTTCGCCCGTAAAACCGACTTTACAGGCAACCATTTTTTTAGTTTTATAACTGACTTAGAAAAAATTGAGAGCACTTATTCTGGTATCAAACAAATCGGACACTATTTGAAAATCGTCGCGATGCGTGTTAGATTTATTATCTATCAAAATTATTAATGTAAATTCTACTAGCGCCATCTCATAGTTTCATGTATTCCTTTTACTGGTGGTAGGTTTCCCATATGTGAGAGGCCCCCTGGGTAGGTAGCGCCGTAATGTCTATTTCTTTTGTGTTTTGGATTGAAGGACATTTTAACCAGAGTAACTAATGGACTTAACATCTTATGTCTCAGAATGGGGAGCGCAGTGTAATGCCAAGCATTGCTTTGTAATTCAAGGTGTTGTTTGGTTTTGCTACTGTTCATGAGCGGTCGTATCGATTCGTCATTCATTGCAATAAAAAATATATAGAATCTATTTCAGCAAAATCGGGATAATTCCAGCAAAATCGGGACGGGTGGTAACTCTAGCCTGGATTTCGCGGCTTGTTTTAGTTTTATAAGCTTCCAGTTCTTTTCTGCCGGCCGTTTCCACAGTCTTTGTCAAAGCGTTATGAATTCACTGTCGAACACATATTTTGCATTTGTTTATGTGCGCTGTGTGCAAATGTCTCGTTTGCTCGGCTAATGGAATATTTAGTTTTGAGCAATATATTATCCTTTCACACGCTATTCCATCTCCTTGTTGCTTAGGTTAAGTGTTTGAAAGGGCTGACCTGTTGGCTTAGCGTTTGAGATGCGTTGACGCCTATTTTGCGTGATGGTGCAATATAGGTTTAGAGATTTGCCTTTATACTAGTGGCTTCGTCGGTGTGATGATTTTTATTATTCTTGGAGTGTTGAATACTTTTCTGATTTATTCTATATAGGTGCTCGTAATAAGATATACTTTGCATTGTATTCTGGTTTCAAAAAAGTCGCTGATACACGTGCCGTGAATTTTCTAGGGTTTGTAAGTTGTAAGCCAATAAGTAATACTACTTTCAAGTTGGTTCATTTATAACGTATAGGTTTTTAAAGACTGTGGGTCGTGAGGTTTCGGGTTCGATTTTAATTAAAATCCACATATTTTTACTCAAATGAATTTTAACAAGGTAACAATATATTTCATCAGAGTACAAAGTGTTCGATTTACACGACAAAATGAATTGAAATGCCATATGCGACTTCACCAATCGTTTCAGGATTATGGAAGCATAGGTTAGCTAATACTTGCCTCGATATCATAAGCCGAAATACCTTTTATATTTTAGTACGTATTTTTCCAACTATAACGGAGGCTACTTTTATAACTGAGATGAAACTGCCCGCGGCGGAAGGGGATTAAAAGTTATGCGCCAGGATCAGCGAGTTATCTTTATTAACAATATAAGATTTATACTGTATAAGCTTTGATAAGACGTTAGGTAATCTTTGATCGATGCCTTGTGTAGATGTTAATGGAATTAGATACTTCTAAGTTGCAACTCGTATTTTCATGACAAAATCTTTTAAGCTCATATTTTAGCTCATTTTAAATTATTATTTATTTTGTTGATTTAGTATTACGATAATACAATTTTGGTTATTTAAAATGGTTAATGTACTAAGATTCTCCATATTAAGGCAATTTATATTGCTTATAGATTATAACAAATTACCAATGAACTGTCCTGATTTAAATCAACTTGTAACTTAAGTAATAATCACTATATTTTAAACTGGTTATGAAAACAGCAACACGAGAGGATTTTTCTCGTTTTTCATTAGTAAAAGCCGCTTTCCGAACTGTGTGGTTGATCAAGAAATGACCGAATGTAAGTGATGTTTAACAATTTTAAGTTATTCAATAAACTGTTTTGATTTCATTGTCAATGAAGAAAGGAATGCAGAAGAAATCAAGACTGGTAGCGAAAACGAAGTCGGGTGGTAGTTTAAGCGACTTCAGACACAATGCAACAGAAAATGTTGCAAAAAAAGCGTTTTTTTTTTGTAATTTTTTCATATGGTTGTATTTGGGTGGTAAATACAGTTTTTTTTCTAATATAATAATGTATACCCTTTTATTTATAAATGCTATAAGGTATAAAAGAGTTTAAATTATTATTTTAGCAAAAAATATGGATTTACCACCCAAAAATGATGATATTTAGAAAGAAAAATGTCGCGTTTCTTGGCCAAATTTTTATTTGCATTGTGTTTGTAGTCATTAAAACTACCACCCGGCATCGTTTTTGGTAGCAGTCTTGATATACCCGGTAGATTATGAGAAGGAAACCTTTCTATGCAATATAAACTAAGATAAAAGTGTTAGAACGGTAGAGCGAACGTGCTGTTATTTTACTATTTCTTAAATGTTTAATTGTTTTATCAACCCCATGCTTGCTTGTCCAACCATAAAGTTAATGTCTACTTATACCGACATGTCATACTTTTAAAAGTCTCACGTATAAAATCTCTACAAAAACCCGGTTAATGATATAAATAATTAAGTTTACGATGGTATCATTATTTTAACAAACATGATGTTGCACAACTATATATAAAATAAGATCTTCATTCGTACGCGAAGGCGATGTGAATCACAATAGCACGTGAGATCGCGTGTCGTCAAAACATAATTTAATTAGTCGATGTTTCATAATCGACTTTTACTTGTTATGGTTTGTCATAAAAATATTATATTCTTAATCGATGTTTTTTGTTTTTGGCACTGGCTGGTTTTCCGTTTGTAAAAAGAACATCAGATAAGCAGTAAATATTTTCAATTATCTATTCTGCGTATTTTTCTATTTTTGAATTACGAAACTACAAAGTCATGGTAATTGAATTTGGTACTTAGTTTCATCGAAAATTCCCGATTGTTTCCTTATCAGAGATAAATGAAATATGAAATGAAATAAAAAAAAACATAGCAGATTTTCTCATCGAGAAATTGATCCTTAAGACCTAACTAGTCAGAACAACGCTTTATAACCACTAAGTCAATAAGGCTACCAGTTCAATTACAAGCATGGACACTAAATTAGAAACCTACAAACAGCTATATTTTCACCTCAGGAAAGTAGTTTAGTCATTGATAAACCTGCCACACGTGTAAGCTTGAATTATCCATTGAGCCATATCGACGCACTAGAAAATGGTTTTCAATCAGTTTCTGTAAATCCCTTCAAAAATAACTCGAAGTTACGAACCTCGTAAACCATAAATCAAACACATTTTGGCCATCTTAGTCAGATCTGTATTAATGATTACTTTCTTGCGTCAATTTCGTTGCTCTATAGTAGGAATATTAAATTAATAAAATATTTGGTTCATGATTGTTCGAGCAAAAACCACCTAATGCCTCTACTTTTTGTAATAATTGACTCAAGATATATTGTACACCTTGGTGCCAGAAGAGATAGCCTTAGATAGAAATCTATATTGTTTGTGGTACACTTTTTTTTTTAATTAATTTATTCAAGTTATAGGAATATATATACTCTAATTTAAATTCATATTTCACATATTGGGAAACACTGGTCTATAGGAAAAATTGTATGCCATGTACCCAAATGTATGTATGTAATACGGTAATTTAGAGCTGTTGGAACATCGGAATGTAAATTTTGTTCTATGATTGATGGATTAAGTTAATGTAGTGTAACTTAATGATACATATGTTTTGTACATTTGTGTTATTACATACTTGGAAATGGCTGGTTGAGTATATTGCCTTCAGCAGATGAATGTAGTTACTTCATCGTGGAAAAAACTTTGATGCTTGGTAAAGTAATAAGTATTACTTTAGCACAATTTTATCCATACTTAGCTGGAAAATTACTAAGAAGTCATAAGCATATTGTTGAAATTATAGTACAAGATCATATAAGCCGCTTTTTCCAATAATTCATTGCTTGGATTCTAATTTATATTGTTTTAAAGTACATTAGTACTACATTAATAAAACATATTGACATTATTTATAACTTCATGATGAATATTTTCCAGTATTTACTTATATTACATGAATTTTAATTAAAAAAATATGATCATTTTTCCACTATAGTAAATCTCTAGGGAGAGCAAAACTACCATAAGACAGAAACACAAGTTCCTTAATATTACAAAACAAAACTTTATCTTTAAAAACAGTGGCCATTACTAAAGCTGATTGGATTTTTCGAGGTGCAGTTAATCATTTTACTTAGATGCGCACAATAAACCATTAAATAGAAGCTGCTATTGTTTTTATCAATTAAGACACTGTACCGATTCTGGTTTGGTCAAGTATTTCTTGACCAGCGGTTGCCCTTTCACTTCATGAAAAGTTTCAAACGGTCTAAAAAGATTCTGGTGTGTCTCTAGTGAGGTCCAAAATCGATCCAAACCATAAGATCCATCTATACCTTGTATGCTTTTTAAGGCATCCATGATACTTTTACCATAAAAATACCTGAATTTAGTACAACAACATTTATCCGTTTACTTAGCGAAGTTGCACCAGCCTTTTAGAAGTTAATATCTACAAAACGTAAGTAAAATTCTCAGCAATTCACACCGAATAAACATCAGGACTCGTTATTACTAATATTACAGAATCTCGGCGTATTGCAATACGAGTATTCAACAAAGGTACAGACAAGACCAGTGTAAAATATGAGGAAGCAATTATTTAATTTTTCGAATAGCCGACTTCTCATGTCGCAAAGTGATGTTTACCAACCCATTGTTGCCTTTATATTTAACCCACATGTTATTTCAGATGGTTACATAAAAGATGTAATCTACCTTGACCCTGCTGGTTTCTGTATTAACACAATCAGTGCGTTTCTGCCGCAACTCAATGGCGTATTTTGTTGCTTCTGAATTTTAATTTGCCATTGTTTGAGATCTGTGATTTTTGCGAAATATTTGTTTTATGCCATTTTGTTTTGTTTATGTGTTTACATAGAAGATTGACGTCCATTATTTTTAGTGCTTTTGGACTTAATTATGGTAATAAATAGGTGTTTTGAATTATTATCATTATATTTTGTATTGCTCTCGAAATTTTTTAAATACGTGGAATTTCAATGGCATGTAAAGTCTGCCAACCCGTACTAGGCCAGTATGGTGGATGATATGTCCTAAGTCCTCTCAATAGAGTTTTCGTGGATGGAGTAGGCTTGTGCCCTGCAATGATATAGTAGATTATTTTCATATATTAATGTAAAAATAGATCTCTCACGTATTTATCTGTGATAATGTGATCTGTGATTACGGACAATTTTTCATAAGCTGGCAGTAGATTAAAGTATCATTTTTAAACGACTACCAAACAAGAGACTTCATGGCTATATTATTTTACCTCAAAACAAAGAAAAAACCTTAACACTATATAAAAATATAAAAGCCACACATAGAACGAGAAACTTCGGATAAACAAACTAAAACAATTAGGGCGGCAGAGCGGAACAACGTGGTGGTCATTTTTCATAAAAGTAGGTCGGGAAGGAAAGTCCCTGGCCTGTTAAGGATCATTGAGACAAAGCAAAGAACCACACGTGTAGCACTTTATGTGAAATTATAATTATTTGTACCTTCGATCAAATACATGCTAGATACAAGATCCGGAACAAAATCACACGCCAAAACTGGCCGAGGTTGCTTATACTAATACATTTGAATTTCGAACTACGAGACGTACCAAAGTCTTAAATTATAATCAAATTCAGGTAGCAACTTCTTGGGTAGCAATAAACGTTATTCCTTTAAACACAGATTTATTATGGTTTAGACCATACTAAAATCAAATGATAGCACCCGCTCATTTGTGCTCTTATTTCTCTTGCAGTTTTTTAAGCTGTTACTTATAATCTAGTGTATATTTGATCGAATACTTGAGCCATTTCTAGGAAAGGCTAGTGTTGTCAAAGCTTTCATAACGTTTGAATTTTTTCCAGCTAGGAGCAAATTCGATAGAATAGTTATTTAATATTTTTATTACCAGAAGCCTTTTGAAATCTTTTACTTATTGTAACTTACGTGTGTAAGCATTACAGTTTAAATGATAGCTACAACGGATTCTTTATTTTTGTCAAAATATTATAACTCGTAAAAAATA
Source organism: Hyles euphorbiae (assembly GCA_023078785.2). Classification (NCBI taxonomy): domain Eukaryota; kingdom Metazoa; phylum Arthropoda; class Insecta; order Lepidoptera; family Sphingidae; genus Hyles; species Hyles euphorbiae. The sequence continues at coordinate 4,446,577 of CM041051.1, read as the reverse complement.
AATTACACACATACATACATAAATTTACGCGTATTTTCTCAGATGGATACGCAGAGTTGCTACCAAGACACCTACATTTCGCCTTTTATGCTTGGTCCCACGATGTGATAGGACGCGAGCCTATCGTCATATCGCGCACTAATTTCTGACTCCGGTCTGAAAATGTTTAGAGAAGACCAATATCACTTTGCCCGACTTGGGATTCGAACCCGAGACTTCGGCTTTGTAACCATACCGTAGTACTATTACGCCAGCGAGGCAGTGCCGGAACAAATAAAATTGAAGCCAATTAATGTGATTGATGCCTTCTACTTACCTCTGGTTTATTGAATAATGTTGCTCTTTCTTCAATATGTCTGAACTATGTTGTGTTAAAGTTTTACTTAAATTGAAGCAGGTAATATATCGTTTCATTAGTCAAGTTGCTACTTGGTGGTTTGAGCAATACTTTAGTAGACTAATACATTGTGACTAGTTTGAGTTGGTTTCATGCCGTGGTTCCAATAAATAAATGCAACAGCTAAATACATTACAGTAACAGTCCTGACTGACCAACTGACCAAGTGCATGGTGGTCTGTTATCATATGTGAAGTTCGCCAACCTGCTTTAGACGAGCGTGGTGGACTAAATGTACTCTCGATTGTAGAGGAGGCCCGTGCGCTGCAGTGGGCATATAGTGCATATAGGCTGATATAGACTTCACACTAAGTTAATTATGAGAGGCTTTTCAATGTCATAAAACCCAAACCAGAAAAAATACTTTCTATAATCCTAGCTCCTTTTCTTCGACTTATTTATATAACTGCTTCCCGAATTACCAATACCTACACTATTATTAATATATGAAGCGGAAATCCTCTCATGGAAATATTATTCTAACATAACAAAAGCAACCGAGGCTTTGTCCATTCCGTGGTCCGTTCGGTCATATAAGATAGATGCTGCACCATCCCCGTCCATTTTTATTATAAAAGCACTTACCAAAATTATTACTGCTTCTGCTTTTATATCAGAATTATTTGTTCTTTCAACTGTATTGTGGTTTTTGTGCATATTGTAATTATACTGCATTGATGGCGCGTTTGTATTACGTTACGATTACAACATTAAGGTTTCCGATTCGAATCCCTGGTTGGGTGAAGAGATATTGGATTATTCGACATATTCGTGTTTAATTGTTTATGTGGTTCTGTCTAAAGGAGACAAGGGTGAGAAGGGATTTTTCTATATAATATTCAATACTTTTTTAAATATTAATTTAAAAAAAATATGACATAAATTAATTGAATAAATACAATGTATGCCGTACATGTAATTAATAAATAAATAACACCCAACAGTCACATACATAGCTCTGACCCCACACTAAGTTTGAGTTTTGTGTCGTGGGTATCAGTAACTACGAGACTTTTCGGCCTCACAAATACCCATACCCAGACATTGTTAGTGCAATACTGTATAGAAAGAGTATCGATTGGGTAGTCTAATGTGATTAGCCGCCGTTCGGTACAGCCGACCTGAATAATAACCCTCACAGTCCACTGAAAAATTTCTGCGTTATAAGGAAAGAGAGAACACGTTTCATAGCCATATGATAGGGGAGACGCAAAAACTAGTAAAACTTATAGTTCGAGAAGATGATCATGATCTTTTGGACTCAAGTAGAACCTACAGTTTACAGTCTAGAGAAAAAAGTCCTAGGTGCACTAGTGGTTGGTCTCTCATATGTCTCTATCCCTTATGTCTCAGGATAGCGAGCGTTGTGGAATGTCAAGCATTGCTTTGTGATTCCTAGTGTTGTTTGGATTTGCCTCCGTCCACGAGCGGTCGTATACCTTACCATCAGGCGAATGACATGCTCCATCCATTAAAAAACCCGAATACTGGAACGCCATTCAAATAATGCATAGTACATATAAGCGAAATTAATGTCGTCAATCGCACCTTATATTTAAGTGGCGTTCCAGTATTCGGGCGATAGTCTGATAAATATTTAATAATTTGATAACGGTCACAGATTTAAGTAAAGTAACTAAATACAGTATTGACCATATAGCATAGCAACGGTACTTTAATAGTCACAGTATAATAGCAAATATATTTATTAATTAATATCCTAAATTGGATTCAAATCGGGCTTCGGATGTCTACGGCAAAATCAAATCGGACATGACAGGAGAAATTTGAATATATTGGTAACTCACGCTGTTTCCCGGAATTGTATTGGACGGGTTGTTATCCGCCTTCCCCCATCGGAATTATAATTTAATACATTTCAAACTGATAATACTACTATTGTTTTACTATCGACATTTTACTAAATTACTAATTAATTGTTGGTTGTCTGGAAGAGATCGCCTCGAGCGATAAGACCGCCATTGCACTCTTTTCTTTTTTGTATTTTTTTATGCTATTTTTTGTCACTAGTATACAATAAAGCTTTTTAAATACATTACAAGAAAGTTAATCTGGTTTGCAATCCAGAGGTTGTAAAAAACATTTTGTCCTTCCATTACATCGTCTTAATCGCCTATAAGTTTCAAGACACCTCGTTCCACCCAAATTAGTTTTTACGGTTGTAGGTAACGCCCTATTCGAAGGCCTGAAAGGATAAATTTAGAGGCAATCTGCGAATATTGCCTTGATTCACGTCAACAATAGATTTGGCCAAATGGATCTCTCACTCGGCGCTTGATTGAGACTCGAGACAGCGCATTAATAATTCATTGTTTCAATTCGGCACACAATACGTATGGGTAAATAATGATCGTGTTAATGTCATTGTGTATGCTAATGCTATGTTTGGTGTGAGTGTGTTTACATAACTGTTTTTATATAACACTGGTGTTTTGAGATGGAGGTGCAAAGGCGATGGACAGTTGACACGGTGTAAATTATTGAAACTTAATTTATAGTTACGTTTTTGAGAAGCATATTTTTTTTCTCCAGTTATTTACTTGTCTTTTGTTGGAAAAGGAAGCAGCCAGTGTTTTCTAAAGAGGTCTATGTTTTATGATGGATCTGCTATGGCTAATAAAAGTGATTTTTTTTAATTTTTTATTTATTTATTGTTTATTTGGGAAACATACAATCCTGAAGTTCTTAAAGACTAAGTTTCTAGAAAAACATATATCAGCAAAGTTTCCACTAAAAAATGAATAAATATTCTACATATACAATAGCTGCGAAAATAGTAAAATTGACAAATTATATTATTAGATTTAAATTTAAAAAAAAAAGTATTAGATAAAAATATAAAAGAAAAATTAAATTACAAAATTTCATGAAATTAATAACAAACCCAAAAAATAAAATAAAAATAAAAGTAGTTATAATAATAAAAAGATAAATAATTCAGTTGCAGAAATAACAATTATTGCATCAATTTAATGATGTGCTTATAGCCTTTTTGATTTTTTTTTTGGTGGTTAAACCTCAGTTTAACAGTTAATAATTCTCAAATGATGATAATGAGCATTTCAAATTCTCAAAAAAATAAATAAGCAAAGTCACCACAGGAAACGGGCTTCCTCGACAATCAAGAGGACATAGGTCAAGATCTTAGCTTACCAATTTAACCTAATGCGGTTTAGCGGTCCTCGTATACCAAAGTAATTCATGTAAACTATACTTAATTTTAAATAGGTTTGATCATGATGTTTTTGAGTTTAACGTTGTAAATAGTTACAATTAATAGTAGTGGTATTTCTCTTAATCCTCACAATTATTGCCATAGAATACTAAACTAAGTTATGCGGTCCATCGTCTAATATCTAAACTGAGATAATCATGTAATAGTTAATTAATTATTAATTATGTTAATACCCGCGATCTGTGTTGCAGTGTGAAGCTTAAAGCTCTAAATAATTAGGTTATACAATTAAAATATGAAAGATTTAATTATTTTTATGCACTATCGTAAAATATTTTTAAATATGCATGTGATTACATAAATGTACAAAAAGTGAGTAGTCGTAAAATATTCTGTGGTATTACTATTTTTGAAAATGAAATGAAATACTTTGCGCAATTAGTGTTTTATTTTTCATTTCGATATATTCACATAAATAATTGTATCCTATTCCTTGAAGTTTTTTTTTATATCAATGTAGGCAAGAACAAACTTTATGATAACAATATATTCTATAATATAATAAACATTAGAGGATACCAAGCCGAGTGTAAACAAGTTCTAACATTTAAACAAAATGTAATGGCGTTTTCCCATCTCAGTGGAGATACGCCTTTGTTATTCCGCTCCCCAAAATCCCCAATCCTTCTCTAGTCAGTCACTTCCGTCCCATCTCTATTCTCCCTTTCCTTTCCAAGGTGCTGGAGGCCTGTGCGCACAAGCAACTTTTTAAGCACGTCCACGTGAATAACTTGTTGTGTCCACTTCAATCTGGCTTTAGGCCAGGTCACAGCACCGTCTCCGCGCTCCTCAAAGTGACTGGCGATATAAGGGTGGGCATTGAAACCGGCAAAGTCACCGTATTGGCTTTGGTGGATTTTTCTAATGCCTTTAACACTGTCAGTCACGACATCCTTTTAGCTATCCTTTCCCATCTTTTGATCTCTCCAGTGGAATTGGATTGGTTCTCATCCTATCTTCAGGGACGCCAGCAGTCGGTGCGTATAAACGACTCCGAGTCCAAATGGTGCAAGATTGAGTCTGGTGTCCCTCAAGGCGGTATACTTTCTCCGTTGTTATTTTCTATTTTCATAAACCTCATAACCCTTAACCTTCAATGTGCGTATCATCTGTATGCTGATGACTTGCAGTTATACTATCAGGCTAGCGTCGACTGTGTACCCACTGCTGTGGATAGGATTAACAGAGACCTCGAACATATCAAACGTTGGTCACATGGTTTCGGGCTATCTGTTAATCCGACGAAATGCCAGGCTATCATCATTGGCAGTCCGAGAATGATTAGCAGGCTGAATTTTTTAAACATCCCTCCGGCTATGTTTGATGGCTCTGTCATACCTTGGTGCCCTAGTGTCAAGGATCTCGGACTACACATCGACGCTACCCTGAGCTGGCGACCCCAGGTGACTTCCGTCAGTCAGAGAGTCATCGGTACTCTTCGTTCTCTGTATCGCCTGAAGAATTTCCTACCATTTAAAACCAAGGCTATGCTAGTGCAAACCTTAATCCTTCCGGTAATCGACTATGGTGATGTGTGCTATTTTGATCTGAATGCAGATTTACTCAACAAACTCGACCGTCTTCTAAATAACTGCATTCGATTTGTTTTTAATCTTCGCAAGTTTGACCATATCTCTTCCTACCGATCGCAGTTAAAATGGCTTCCCATCCGCCAGCGCCGTTCGTTGCGTGCCCTCACTACCCTTTTTTTTATTCTAAAGTCTCCTTCCCCTCCTTCTTACCTGTCTCCCGAATTCATTTACCTCAGTGATACTCACTCTAGAAATCTGCGCTCGTCTAGCAATCTCCTTCTAAAATGTCCTCCTCATAGTTCTGACTTCGTTCACTCTTCCTTTACTATCCAATCCATTCTTCTCTGGAATGCACTCCCACTCGAAATCAGGTCGTGCACAACACGGCAGGCTTTCAAGATGAAGGTTCGGCAATTACTCCTCGCCGATGTAGCAGATTCTCACCACTAATGTAGGTATTTATTTATTTAGTTGTTTATGTATATATTATATATATTTTAAGGTATTTAGTGTATGTATGTGTAGGTATATGTATAATAATATTGGTAAATATTAATAATTTAATTGATATATATTCGTATAAATATTATTATTTATGTTTTATATATATATATTTATTCTCTTCTCATTTATTTCGTTACAAATTAATATGCACCTGCTTCCGTCTCTCTGCACTACCTTAAGGTTGGCTGGTAGAAAATGCCCTTAGGCATTAAGTCCGCCTGTACTATTAATGTGTACAAAGTTTTTAAATAAATAAATAAATAAATAAAAATAAATAATGTATTTAATAATACCTATTTTTACAGATTTTATTTTATGAACCAAAACCTAACCACCCAGAATTAGCTGCATTTAAAAAAAATGGTTGAACAGCCTCGCTGTTTATTAAAATAAAGCACTTCACTGCACAATTTTTGAGCGAGCGCAAGTTACAACTAATTAGTATTTTTTTCTGTAAATCACAAAAATGCCAGGTCGTTGACCCAATTAAATGTGGCCCGGACGGCTTGAAATGACAGATCTAAAAGATTACTTTTTCGAGCTCATTTTTTCTACTTAGTCCCTTAAACCGAATCAGCCGTGACGCATCTTGCTACGTGACATTACGGTACTGCAGTACCAACACCAGGGTTGGAGTTTGGGTAGAGAGAGGGACTCGTGACCCCCAATATACATTAGGACATATATACTATGAATCGTAAACAAAAATATAAGACTGGACCCTAGACGACATTACTATTTTTTGTATATCAACGCAATGCTACTTGATAACTTTAAAAGGCAAAGTCGCTTTCCGGGCGATATAAGAACCTGATTTTATTCCATCATGTAAAAAAATGTATGTAGATAAAAGCTTAATTAACTAATTAAACTGACTTGACTTGACTGCCTCGGTGCAGTGGCGTAGTTGTACTAATGTACGGCTATAAAGCTAAGGTCTCGGGTACGAATCCCGGGTTGGGAAAAGTATTGGATTTTCCTATTCATTATCAGCTCAGAGTAAGGAATTTGTGCCCGATATGGCGATAGGCTCGCCACCTATCACATTGTGGGACGGAACATACAAGGCAAAATGTCCTGGCACCTCTGCCTACCCTTCTGGGATATAGGCGTGAATTTATGTATATATGTATGTAACTAATTAAATGATTTAACCCAACACCGTTAACTTCACAGAAGCACTAAAGCTACTAAACTAACACTTAACCTCTCACTGAAACTCTTCAGTAGACTAAATTGTCGAATTAGAATTAATTAGACCCTCTAAAACTTGTCTACTTCGGTCCTGTCCACCGCCACTTTTTGATGTTCCATTCCGTCACCTCTTATAAAAACTAAACAACCAATAGTAATGAACTTTAACGGAGTTGTCCCGTAATTTATAGTCTTCGGTGCGGTTTAGCTGCATCGGCGGTAAAAACAGTATAGATACCGGTATGCAAATCATTGCGAGAAATAGACTGTCGCCAAATGAGTAATGCTGGAAAAACTCGACTCTCCGGGGTTGAAAAAGTGGCGAAGTGGACGTTTTAATCGGTTTTTGTCGATGCTCTCCGTTTGATATTATAGTTGGCTAATCTTTGATATTCCTAATTGTTTACTGTTAAATAAAGTTTTAATATTTAGTTTTGTCTAAAGATGAGAATTTTGAAGGAGAGGAAAATTTTGGTTTTGAATAATGCTATGGATTAGGTCTTTGATATTAATATTTCTAGATATTAAAGTTATTACATATTGGGAACTTTACAAAAAATAGACAATTATTATATAATAGTTATTTATTTATAACCTACTACCCTAAAAATATAAAATATTCTCAAAAATCAAGTTGTCAGGAGATAAAGTCACCATTGGTATTAAGTAAAGCGGTTATTTCACGGTGTGTTTATGATTTATAGGAGCTACATGACGCCTGACTTTAATCCCGCAGGAGTTTATACCGAGTCATATTTACCGCACACGGTGCCAGGATGTGTGTCCTAAGAATATTCTTCGTAAAATATATGTTTATACTGAACTGCATAAACTGAAAATATACTATGGTATATTTTTATGGTCTGAATATATTTTGTGCATTTTAATATTTTGTGTGCACTTATGATGTAATGTGCGTGTTAAGTTATTATGGGTCTTTGTTATAATAATTAGTAAGTAATAAATTTTTTTTAAGGTTGACCCAATAATGACAACCTGCTAAGATAATGTTCGAATACGCAGAACTATATGCCAATAACCGTCTCTATGTGAAAGAAATCAATTCTAACATAGCACATATTTTATTCTATCTTTGTAGACTGTATATAACGATGATAAATACCTAATCATATAGAATCTCAACTGGTGACAAACTATCATTCCCGCCATTCGCAATTACAACCTCATTAATTACTTCTTCCCGCTCCTTCAAATACCCTAATTTCTACAGGTTGCAGTGTTAATAGATGGCATTAGTGTAATGTACCATAAGTATAACAGTTTGTTGTAAACAGCGAACTGAATAACAAAAGGTACTTGTTGAGAGCACGGGACACAATGCGGCAAGTCGTGATAGTATTGTACCGGTTCAGCGGAAAGTTTAACTGTTGTCTGAAGAGGTAATTTAGGAGACCTTGCGAAGTTACATTTAAACGTGATGCTGGAGGTAGATTTTGTCGCTTAGTCAGCTGTAACGTCTGGGTGAAAACATCGTTATTTATAGTAGAAATAACTAAGAAGAGAAATAGTGAGTGAAGTCATAATTTATAGAAGAATCAAGAGAGATGAGTGAGCGACCGAGAAGGAAAAGACAAGAGAATCTACGTCTTAATTTTTTTCACTAACGCGAGATACCAAAACTGTCAGAAAATAATAAAGAATACATTATGCATGTTGCTAAACCTGATACTCGATTAAATACCGCATTAATAGAAACAAGCAATACACCTATAAAGGGACGTTTCATTTCCTCTCACCTTATAATACAAGGAGAGAGTTATTAGCCCTCCCGCAAACTAATTTAATTTACTCTATATTGGTCAATCAGAAAGCAAATGATGAGTCAAAATTCTGAAACTATTGATACTCGTATATGTTCGGGTACTATTCAGTCGCTGTACAAACCACTCGATGCTATTTTATTGAAGCTAAAAGCCCCTTAGGGGCTGTAAGAGAAGTATTTTGCCTTGTAGTGTGCATGATAGGATTTGCAATACCAAAAGATGGAACTAAACTGCAGCAAAATTGTATTTTGTTTACTATTTTAAATATGACTACAAACTATACGAAAATTATACAAAACTTTTGACTTTAAAAATTAAAAAAATATTCTCAATTTCAAGTCGATTGGCAATCTAATTACGGAAAACGTTTCAGAGCCAAAACGACGTAACTACATATTCCAATCACGTTCAATCAGTATGGCTTAAATATTGAGGTTCTATTTAGATAATGTAAGTAATTAGAGAAAGATCAAGCCGCCGAAGATTTCATTTGTACCGAGACGCTTCGCTGCGGAAACGTTGTCATATTTCCCTCGAGAATGGAACAGTTTTGCCCCACTTCTATTTATAAAACATCTTGGAATTTAGTTATCCGTCAGTTATTGAGGTCAATAAGATATCCCATTAGGCGCACTTTATAAGGATTATTTTCGGCTACGTCCCCGTGATTGATGATGACTAGAAAAAATATAGCAGGAGGCATTAATAATTAAAGTGTTGAGCTCTCAATGACTTGGTAAAATATAACAAAAGCGGGTTTAATAAAGAACAGTATAATAAATAGAAAAAATATTCTTGGGATAACTAAATTTGAATTTTTTCACATAGATCTGGCAAACGAGCTGACTGGTCACCTGATGATAAGTACTCTCTTTAATCCATGAACAAGCATAACGCTTAAGGACATGGATATCCTGTATGGATGTGAGTTGATTATACTTAAAACATGTTGAATGTAAAACATTAAATTACTACAATTCATCAGTTTCATAACCCCATTTTAGTGGCAAAGTATTTTTTTTTAATCATCCTGTCAAATGTCAATGGACCGGGATTCGAGTATTTCTTTTGGCACACATTGCGTATAATTTATTGCATATTATATTACTTGCTCATTCATCAGTATTAACGGTTCTATATGATTAAATATGAATTCAACAAAATAAGGTATTTATATCGTTGGAATTATAGTTGTGAATTTTAAACATGATAATATTATATTTTCTCTATCTAATTTTATCCCTGAAAAGTCAATTTGGTTGGAGATTCAGACATTAAAAATTACGCGATACATTTCTCTCTCTGATATAATCTTGCTTTGATCATTTTATCGCTGTTTGCTTTAATAAGACATAAACAATAAAAAACATAATGTCTTAAAAGCATTATCATAATTCAATATTTTTTAAATTTCTAAATAAATTGTAGCACATTAAAAATATCTCCTTGTTTAATATAATGTATGTCTTTACCAAAAAGACTTCCTGCAAAATTTATTCTGCAGACTAAAATTCTCCCTGTTTAAATTACGGATGTATCATTTATTACATAAGAGCCACTGAGTCCCGGATACGCGCGTGTTGATCTTTCTCCTAAGGGAACTTTTCATTTTCCCGAGACAAAACTAACCTACGTGCTACTCCACAGCTCCCAACTTTAAAGGAAACACGCCTTTGCCTTTGATATTTGAATTTAATTCAACATTGTCTTAGTTCTTGTGTTATTTTATTAAGTATTTTAATGTTAAATTAAATCAATCACTACGTAGTATAAAACGAAGTCGTTTTCTCTGTCCCTATATCCCTTTGTATGCTTAAATCTTTAAAACTACGCAACTAATTTTGATGCCGTTTTATTTGATAGAGTGATTCAAGAGGAAGGTTTATAATATGTATAATACGTACATATTATTGTACAGAAATCTGTTTGTACGAAAAGCGAAGCTGGGCCGGGCCGCTAGTTAATAACAAAAACAGTCAATAGTCACATACATAGTCCTGGCCCTCCATTAAGATTAATTAAGTCATGTGGTGAGTATCAGGAAATTTGTTTTCATATTTAATTGTATATATAATTCAAATTCTAGATCTCTTTATGTAATCAACCGAGTCAATATTTTCCGAAAGAATAAATATTATTACTTACGAGCGCTATTCAAGCCTTAAATTTTTTTTAGTATTTTTTCACTTGTTACGTTCGTACATAAACAACGCCTTTCAAATTAGGGAGTTAAATACTTGTAACGAGAACCATATTAGTAAGAATTGTAAATATTTGGACGATGGGGGACTAAAAAGTCGTAGTAAGCGAAACTCTAACTACTTATATCTATCAAAGTACAGATTATTTTTGCTATTGTTGGGTTTATTTATACACAAATACAAGACAATCTAATAAAGATTAAACTTATTGTGATGCACAACGTAATAGCGAATAAGTATTGCCCGACAAAGCCCTGCTTGCGCATAATGATTTATTCATGGAACCACCCACAACTCTTCTCAAATAACAATTTAATCAAACAGTCAGTTCGATCTTTACCTGAACTAATAAATCAATGAATTACCCGAGGCTCCAGAGTGGCTAGCTCTCTAATTTCCATATATTTCTACCGAGACGTGACTTGCATAACGCTCATACCTCGAGGTTTTTCAACCTTTGCGTTTTCGTGCGAAAGCTTAGAGGTGACTGGATCAATTGTGTTTAGATTTTGAATTATAGTGTCTGGATAATAAATCTAAGTTGGTACATAATTATTAATTAAAATAAAACTTTTTTTAATGTTTGTTTTTTTGCGCGAATTTGGTTTTAGCGCAGCTTTCGTGGTCTATGGGACAGAAGTGTTAGTTATAAGCTAAAAATGTTTTTATAACAATTGTGTAACATTCTGGTAAATCTAAGAAACCATTAGATAATTAATTAGTTTAATTTAGCGTTAAACATTTGCAACTGTGTTCGGCTTGTCAGCGATATCTATTATTTTTTATTAATTATACCTATATATTAAAAACATAAAAAGCGAAAGAGAAAAAGAGCACGACGAACGAAGAGCGCCACCAAAATTATTTCAGTTTAATGAAATTTTAACTTATTTCAGCTGTGGTGAATACTGAGTACAGTTGCAATGGTATTTTTCCTGCAGTTAGTTTTCAGAAGAAATTACGTTTGTAAATATTTGCGTTACTCTGAACTCCGAAGTATTCACACGAGACCAACCTTTATTTACTTTGAGGATTTGACGCAACACCACAAAACAGAGAGGATAGTTAATGAAGTTTACTTTGGGTTCATTATGACAGTATGCACTATGCAGGCGTAAGTATCTGTATGCCAGTTTCCTGAACAAATGTAAGCGCAACTTGAGCGCAACTCTTCCATTCGACGCGAAGTACGTCGGTTTGCCGGCATTTAATCGCGGTGGTTCGAAGTGTTTTAAATTTTAGATGAAGGACACAATTTTGTGGTTTACGTGCATCTACTCACTTTTAAAATACGCCTGGGAACAAAGCTGTCTGCGATTAAGGAGGTCGACCGTTTTTGTTAGGAAATTTATTAATAACTAGCTGTCGGGCCCGGCTTCGCCCGGGTGCAGATAGTTTTTGAGTCCAATCCACATCAAGAACATATTATTTCGCGTGTCTACTAACTATATTTCCCGCGTGCCGTCGACTATATTTCCCTTCCGTAGGAGAGGACATCCCGTGCCAACAATTTGAATTTGAAAGAGTAGAAAATATGTATATTTGGTTTCCTGACTCATCCCACGGGAACACTACATTTTTCGGGATAAAAAGTAGCCTATGTGTTAATCCAGGGTGTCAGCTATCACTATACCAAATTTCATCAAAATCTGTTGAGCCGTTTTTTCATGAAAGAGTAACAAACATCCATACATACAAACTTTCACCTTTATAATATTAGTAAGGATTCATACGTCTTGGACGAAACACTTTTATCAATTTAAGCATTGTTTTGTACTTTGTAATGAATAATATCGAGTATTAGTCAGGAAGTTTTAATTCGAATGGGACGTTGGATTTCTGCGTATTTTTTGTTGAATGTTTTCCTAATATCCTTTACCAGAACTTCGTTTATAGATGTTCTTTTGAAATAATTTCCCCAAAAAAATAAAATTAGTTTCTGGTAGGGAGAATACTCCAATAAAAAAAAACGGTCTACATAATCTCATCTTATTTCTATTGGCTTCCAATTTCCATGTTTAGGGTCCGACACGTACATTTTGTGTGGTTCATTAAACTGTAGAAATGAAATTTGTTTCGAGAGGACTTATGCTTTTATGATGGTATGGTCACCCCAGTATCCTGATATCGAAGACAGAAATATAATTGGCGAAGTATTGTCTTTACACTCTTTGATACTTGATATCTCTCTTGGTAGTCGTCAACTATATCTAAAAAAAGAAACAATGTAATAAATATAAAATTCTTGCAACATTAAAACACTTCTGAACTCAAAGCAAAATATCAAAGTCTTGTGTCTTGGGTCGAAACAACAAGATAATTTAGTCTCACAATACCCAGATACGTCATATCAAAGAAACATTTGTGGGTCACTCGCATATTTTTCCATGCCATATAAATTCATACGAAACGCTATGGTAAAGTCCGCTAAATCGCACTAGGCCAGCGCGGTTGACTATATGGCCTATCTCCTCTCAATCGTATTCTCGATCGTAGAGGAGGTCCGTACCCTGCAGTGGGACGTATATGGGCTGATGTCCATACAGACACACAGGTAGAGACTAACATATTATATCTCGGTGCGGGAATCAAACACACAGCCCCTCGTTTCATAGTCGGCTTCTAACCTACTGCGCCTCGAACTCAAACATAAATTTCGCAACCTACTATCTGAGACTCAAGGCTTTTAAATTGGCCCTTAGATAAATCATCCTAGTCAATATAATTACGTACATGTTCTCTAAGTTGTAACCTTGATCCACTTTCTAAACACATAAAACAAATATAATGTAGTTCACTTTAAATTTTAATGAAAATTACAGCTTTATATTTTAATAAAGACCAGTGAACCAGATTGCAAAACAAAGTATATTGATGGTGAATGGTCATTTGGAGAACAAAGGTCGTGGCTTAGATAACCGTGTTACGTTATACAAACATTATTTTAATGATTGATTGTTCAACTGAAGATCTTAATCAATATTCAGGATACCGTGGCCAAGTTATACATACCCGGAGGGTAAGACACGTGATAAACGCAGTTTTATCGGGCTTTGAAATTAGTTTGGATGTTCGTTTGAACTATATAGCCAAGCGTCTCTAAAATCGTAATCTGGATTTTTTTATTACATTGAATGGCAAGACGAAAATGCCGTTCGCCTAAGTTTTACCGCTACGACTGCTTGTGAACAGTAGCAAAACTAAATAACACCTTGTATTACAAATCAATGTTTGGCATTCCACTGCACTCGCCATCCTGAGACATAAGATATTTAGTCTCAATCTACTAAATAAATAAATAAATAACACCCAACAGTGACATACATAGTCCTGACATGACCTTACATTAAGATCGAGTCTTGTGTCGTGGATATCAGGAACTACGAGAGATTTTTCAGTTTCACAAACACCCAGACCCAAAAGAAATATATGTATGCCGCACAAACATTGTTCTCGGTGCGGGGATCGAAACCACTTTCGTTTTACAGGCGGCGCCTAACCGACTGCGCCACGGAGGCTGTCAAAAATAATAAAAACAATAATTAATGTTCCAAAATATACCTTTTGCTTATTTAGAATATTTGTCAAATTATCAACCATTTCACATACAAACAATAACATTAGCGAATTTATAGTACTGATACAGAATAATAATTACCTTTACTTTTGCTACTGTGTACATGTGAGGACTGTTAATGAAGTCATTGTGATTTCATATACATATTATGTTTATCTTGATACGAATTTACTTTTATTTTTAAAGTCTTTTTGTCCGAATTTAATTTTATATATTAACGTACATGGCTTTAAAATATATTTGCACAAATTTAGCAAATATTTGTTATTTTAAAAATTATAACATTCACATAAAATATTTAATCATATTATTTACTTGGTATATTTAATCACGATGTAATTTTAGATGAAATAAAGAGTATAAATCTATATATATATGTATGTATATATATAAGTTCCACACTGTAAATAAATGTTCATAACGATAACTAACATTTTTGAATGCGTTAAAAATAACCGTATAATAAATTTCAATTGCGATAATTTTGGTCTACTTTTTTAATTTTATTCAATCCTTTCAAGTTCCTATCGCAATAATATTGCCTTTCGAGACAGGACTTCGACACTTTCCGTGCATACGTGTTCACTTATGATGTATTCAGGCTGATAGAGAGAAATTTACTTTCGTCTAACAAACGTCCCATAACAATAGCACTCGGAATGAAGAAATTAGGTCGCCCGGCTCCATAAACTGAGGCCATTTCGGAGACTATCATTCTTTTTAATTCTATCATTTAGCTTTCATTACTGGCTTTATATTTCCACCGTATTTCTATTGGTGAAAAGTAGTGGCTTACATTTCTTGTATAAGTTGGCCTACTAGTGCATGTATTCTTGTTATTTCAATTGTGTGTATAAATGTTATGATAAACTTAATGTTTTGTTAATGAATATTGCAGCAAATTAACAGTACTTTTGAGTAATATTTTTTTATAATGCTATATTTATTTCGGACGCTAATTTTAAGTCGGTCTTTTGAGTGTAAATGAATCATATTAACTAAAGTTCATATTTTCGTGATTTAATTTGAATATGTCCTGAAATTGCATTACTTGCGGAAGCAGGAAATCGTTCCATAAATGGATTCAATAAAGGTTTTTTTTATCGATGAACCTGCTCGGCGGCTGTAAATTAGTTATTTACATAATATATTAGACGGTTTTACATATACTGCACTAAAGGTAAGTAGGCTAATGTACTAAAAAGTTCAACGAACTCTCGAATCTTAACAGTTAAAAATATCTGATAAAATTAAACATTACAACAACCTCATCTTTGTCGTAATTGCCTTTTTTGGCGGGCGACTAATTTTCGTCTCATTACCGGCGACATAATGCGGTCACTGACGTTTTTGTGAAACGAATTCGCATGCACTAAACAAGGATTTGTATAAGAAAGATTGCGAGAGTAACCGCGAGCTGAGTCTGGACTGTCTAGGAGCTAAGATACACCGTGATAAATCGGTCTCTGTCTCGGGGGAAGCGAGAGAATAACCGAAAGTAGAGTGATAGCCGGAGGGGGCACTGGCGCAGCCTGCCCGCTCTCGCAGTGTGTTGTTGCCTTTACTCGTCGGAGCTCGCGCGCGACTCACGCTTGCCACCCGCTCGTATTCACGACACGATCATAAATAAAACATTCCAAATTCGACAACTTAAAAAGTAACATTAGCCGTGGTCACAGTTTGAAGATGAAAAAAAGTTTGCATCTGTAAAGTTTTCATATCGTCGTGTTATCGGTAAGTACCATAAACAATTTTTATAAACACGAGAAATGGCGATGTGTATCGGAAGCTCGTAGTAAAAAGTTTACACGGGAGGCGTTCGCCGCAAAGGTGAATACAAATATTTACATAATTGATTCAATCACGAGCACAATGTCAATGCCCTCGTAATATTCTTGCATACTTTTATTTTTTAACATAAATATGACTTAACGGTTGTGTGAATCGTAAATGAGATTTGTTTATACGGTTTACATGGGACACCGGTTTATTTGCTTTTTTCCTTATTTTGTGTTCATTGATGTTTGTCTCGTTTGCGTACGCTCGTATTTTTTATTGTTATTATAACTTGTCAGATTTTATTGAGTTAATTTTCTACATGAGCTCAGGTTTTTATGATATCAGGATAATTGTTTCATTTAGTTTGATGTTTATTGTTTGAATTAACTTACTATCACAAAACTATGGTTAAGGCATGCTTAAATTACCAAAGTTAAGCTTGTTCTACGGAATTTTATAATGCGTTTCTGCACAGGATTCCACATCAATGCCACTTGTTAATTATTTAAAATTAAATATAAAAATGTTTGCTTCTAAATATGAAATTATTTTCTTTTATTTTGTTGCTGCATAACAGAAATTATGATCGTCGCGTCGTCGAAAAAAGGCTTATTGTGATTCACAAAACTTAATTTGGGATTCGTTTAAATTTTATTTATTTATATACCTTTTGTAGCTAATATAATTCTGTCATCGTTTTAGGTCCTTCCTTTGAGAAAATTCCGTCCCATTTACATGTACATTACATTCTCAACGACAATGTAATAAATCTAGTCGTACAAACAATAGTTCCTTTAGAGTCTCCAGTGCCTAATATCTGGTCCCAAAGGAATTATTTCTATTCAGTATGTATATTAGAAGAGATCCTAATAATAAACCCTATTGTTCTCGAAGTTTCTACTCCTTAACGATGCTGTTAGAAGCTAATTTATAATTATATTTCTATTAATATATTCTTGGACGTTTTAGCACGTAATTCATTATATTACACCGGGATAATTTATTATAAACGTATTTAATAAACTTTCTTTTTTATCATTTAAATTAGAGATATTTGTTATGATGTATAGATATTGAGATGATTTGAACCTGTAAAAAGCTATACTGGAATATAAACCATAGATCTCGGGTTACTTTTATAATATGATGTTGCCTCATTTGTATAGTAAAAGCACGTGCGGGCTATCAACTACGAGGTCCTAGGTTTGAATCTCAGGTCGGGAAATCCAAATGGAATGTAGTTTCCACTTTAAAAATTGTAAATATACACACTTTCTGTGTTTGAGAAATAATTTCAAGTTTTGGGTCAGGTCTTCACGGGAAATAAATAAATAAATAATAAATAACACCCAACAGTCACATACATAGTCCTGACCCCACATTAAGATCGAGTCTTGTGTCGTGGGTATCAGGAACTACGAGAGACTTTTCGGTCTCACAAACACCCAGACCCGGAAGAAATATTTGTGGGCCGCACAAACATTTCTCTCGGTGCGGGGATCGAACCCGCGGCCTCTCGTTTCACAGGCGGCGTCTTACCGCCTGCGCCACGGAGGCTGCTATAAACGCAGAGCGCTACTTGCTCTGTTACATCCAGTATTATTTTTAATGCTGCAAGTTTGGGAGATTTAAGACAGTATGCTGACGTTGCTTTAGTTAAGATCTCAAGACCCCAGGGTCATTTCCAGTGATTACATCTCCAGCCTATCTTGTTGGAAGGCTGGTGGAACCAGCATATACTTTCCGGCCTTTTTCGTAAATAAGATAAAAATTCCGATAAAACTTAGTCAAAGATTATACACGCTCATTCATGCGAAAAATCCGAAGAGCAGTGGAAAAATAGTTCGAGACCAACTTCCTTTCCAATGTAACTTTTGATACAAACTTGTATAAACTTACGTGAACAGTGTACACGTACGTTCGAAAAATGGGAGGAAATTTAAGTTTTCTTTTGTTTGTCGCCGTTTGTGCTTTGTTCGAGTTCTGTATTATTGGCGCGGAAACGGACGGAAAAGGCTGGAGTGCACGGCTTGGAAAATACATTTATTTTTATAGATTTTTTAAAATTTGGGTAGAATTTATGAAATATTAGAATAAAAAGAAGTGTTTGTTTACGGACGAATTGTTGAGTATGTCAATGATCTATACTTGATTTTGCATTTGCATTTACCAATATAGTCTAGATCGATATTTTGTTTTGCCAGTGAATAAAAACAATACGTGGATGTATTCATTTCTGCTTACTAACTTTTAGAATTCAACTCCATTTTAAAAAGATACAGCGGATGAAAAAATATGTTCATTCAACATTATATCGTTGCGTAATAAAAAAAAATGTGATAAATTGAAATATTATGTAGAAGTCTTATTCTGTATTTCTCAGCTGTTTTTCTTCTAACGCGGGACAAGTAAAGTGCGTGGAGCCACAAGAAATGCAAATTTATTCATACAAGTAAAGGTAAAAAGGGAATGAGCCGTGTTGTTTTCCGGCTTAAGAATAGAATGGTCCATATACTTTGAATGACGTAAAAGTCTGCACAACAAAGATTTTGGTTGATAAACTTTATTTTTTACTGAAATAGTATTATCCAGGAAAAGCGAATTTTATATAATCAAATAATTTTTAAATACTGTTTAAAATGCGTAATAGGATATAGTCTTAGATTTCCTTTTTCGCATTTATCTCTACAGGGTTATGTCCCCTTGTTTAAACATACAGGATTTTGGTTCTTACAAACTAATTAATTTACTCTTTAAATATTTCGTTTTCTGAAGTATTTCGGTTTAACCAGCAGAGGTAAGGCTCCCAATCGAAATTATAATTGAACTGACGACGCGACGGACGACAATAGATAGGCGACCTAAAACACATACATAAAAGTAGTGTCACAGGTCAGATTTGAAACTATGGCAAAGTTCAAAGTTTGTATTACTCTGACCTACTTGTCGTAGTTCTACTATGTCTCTTTACCAAGTGCGCTTAATGTTACATCTGTTTGCAAGCATAAGGATGAAATCATTGGTATTACGTACGTGAAATCATCTATCCGTATATAAATATGAAAGGAACTGTCGGCAATCGTGTGCCATGAAATGCCTATACAATGAATAAGTCCAAGGTTTTCAATATGGCTGAAAAGTCATTTACACATTTCATCTCTAATCTCTCATCAAATTAACTGTGCGGCGTGCAAAATATATCCCAGAAGCTACGCGTTCAATCCCGTTGTATATCTCCAAATTGGAAGCCTTAACAGATTTTTTACACTAAAACGGCAAAATTATTGCTCTGCGCCTGATATTATATCACCGATATTTGTCAAAGTCTAGACTTACATCCTTATTTTATTTTTTATATTTATTTTTATTTTAAATAAGGCACATAAACAGTACACACATCAAATACATATATACATACTAAAAATAATCATCAATATGTATATAATCATTGTTGATCCAAGTTCGATTTTTAAACATGTAATCTGATATTCACCCAGGTAAAGTAATTGTTCTTAAATTTTCCCAGTTCTGAACAGCAATGGTTCGTTAGGAGCTCGAAAGACATGCGGTATAATTGCTCCAGATAGTTCCATGTCGCATCGCCATATACGAGGGGCGGAAAGTGAAACATGCACCGGCTTTAACATGAAAGTGCTGTGCAAAAACTAAAGGGACTTTATGTGGGTCACTCGCTGTATGGGAATTTAAAGTTGCAGGACATTGTTTTTCATTTAATTTAATAGATATGTCAATTTATGTGTTAACGGTATTCGCAGGTTCAAATCTCAGTACACCTCTAAATTTTCGGGGTCATGTGTGTATTGATCTATATCAATGGTCAAGTGGTTGACTATTCAACTATAACGGTGATGGAAAACATCGTGAGGAAATATGGAACGTAGCGATTCGGAAGAGTTTCTATGGTATGTAAAAGTCCGCCAATTGGCATTAGGCCAGCTCGGTGGACTATACGGCCTAACCCCTCTCAATAGTTCTCTCGATTGTAGAGGAGGCTCGTGACCTGAAGTGGGACGTGTATGGGTTGATACAGATACTGGTCCAGCAAACGAGTAAACATGATGGTAAGTGATCGTTGCCGCTCATGGACTTCCACAGCGCTTGGATCATAAATGTGTTACTAGATCATCCAATCGAGGGAGAATATGAGGGAAATAATATTGAAAGAGGCAAGGGTTATTGGGCATTCGACAATAAGAAGTGTAGAAAAAATCGAATACAATTGGAATCAATGTAATCTGCCAAGCCTGCGGAAGTAATTTATTAAAGAAGCTGTATTCTTAAATAATTCGGGTATAATCTATTGAATTTAGTAATTTTGTATACCGTACGCACGTAGAATTGAGAATTGGCGCGTACGCATCTTCACACAAAATAACTGTTTTCAATAGACAATGAATGATGAATGGTGATTCAGGGCAAATTGCGTTTTGTGTGTTAAGTGAGGTTCGAAGTATGTGAACAACTTTGATGGCAATGCCTAAGGCTATTACGTTCCTTTTAAATCCGAGGTTGTTTCACGTAGATCAGCTTGGGATAGGCACACGTTTACTGTGTTTTTGGGCGATAATTTTACCCGTTCTGAATTTGTCTAGTTGTTGGTGGGATTTTTTTACTCGCTTGATCACAAACACCGTAAGCAATGATGGAATAACCGTCATATGAGACGACCTTTGAGGAGGCCATCATAATTGTTTCAATCGGTGAGGAATAACCATCTCATGCCAGTGGATACCTTAGATTACATTGCCCTTACCATTCATAATTAATATATTTTATTCTTATTTATACATACATACTTTATTGTACATCATACAAACTTCAGACATAGAATATGGGTAGTTCTACGATAAGAGGTTTCGAGCCCATAGAAGATGCGGCCAGGGAGAAAAGTTGGATTTTTTTCATGAAAATGTTAAATTATGCTAATTAACCCATTGATTAACCTTTTCACCCAAGGGCAGGTCACTTCACACATATTTTATTACTTTTTAGAAGGCCAGGGTAAATATCGAGACCAGGGGAGAGATTCGGGCAATGAAATAATGAATTAAATTAATAAAATCAATTTTTATTAAACATTACACTTAACTTTTAATCGGAAAGCGAATTGATCCGCCGGATGAAAGGGTACCCTCCCGGGATGGGCCGCCGGGACCCCACTTCCGGTCACCAACCGGCACGACGGACCCACCCAAGATTATGCGCGGCATGGTGAGGCAGCCTCTCGAGGTGGTTAGCCCCGATTGGGCCCCTGTACTATATCGCGGGTGGCTAGCGGACAACCGCTTCTACGGGTCTCCCTGGTCGGTGGATCAACATTCCTCCCTTCGACAAACGACCGAAAATACCCACACGGTACATCCTCATGCCCTCGAAGAAACCGGAAAACAATTGGCTGATCCCGGAACGCGATCCCCTTACCGAGATCACTATGGCGGTCTTTACGCCTCGTGGACGGTGGTAGCTACCCGGGCGGACACATAAGTCCTACCACTACTAAACTTCAATATACGGTATATTATATATAAATCTGACTTTAGTGACAATATAACTATATTTAAATTACTTTGTGACTACATTATATGATATGTTTTAGCTCCCCTGGCTAGTAAGTCTCTTCCTGGTAATTAACTTGGCAGGGGAAATACGCCAGGGGAAAGATGTTTTCATGATAAATTCAAATATTGTAATCGACGTATAACATTTTTGGTTTAATTAAATATCCCACTTGAATTAGTACACTATTATTGAATAAATGTAATATTACACAAATGAATCAAATCATTAATATAACTTTTATGACTTACCAGGGGAGAGATATAATGACTTTGCGAGACCACTACACCGCACGTACGCGTCGCGACAACTAGCAAAATGGCGGCCTCTAACGGCTCCCTTGTCATTTGTGGCTAACTCCACGTCGTTAGATGTCCTTGAGTGGAATTTGCAATACTTCCGTTTTATTCTTGTGTTAGTATTAGTGGAACAAAATTGGCCAGGGTAAAGACACAAAAAATATGGGACAAAATTTAAGTTCAGAAAATATACACAAAAAACATACTTTGTTGGATTTTTTCTTAAAATTATTGTAGTATATTTATTCAAATGCATACTTACCATGCTTTAGTTTAGAAAGCAATACAAACAAATTAGATACGGCAGTAAGTTTAACTAAAATCGGCAAAGGGACAAGCCAGGGTAGATACTTTTTTGGACTTTGTTGGCAATTTCAGAAAAAAATATAATATTTCAGCATTTAATTGTGACTCTATTCATTGAAGTACATTAAAATGGTGTAATTGATTGTAAACCTTTGGACAATATGGAATAAAAAACCTATTAAATATTGATTGCCGTTCAAGTTACCTCTTATCGTAGAATCACCCATATACAAAAAGCGCCTAATTACGTGTACATACGGCGATCTTATCGCTGTCTACAATTTCTTTCAGACAACCGTAAGATGGACTGGAATGAACGGAATCATGGAAGAAATGGATGGTCACAGTATTCAATATAGGTCTAGATATATTAAATAAATAAATAAATACACCCACAGTCACATATATAGTTATAGTCCTGACCCCATATTAAGATCAATTAAGTCTTGTGTTTTGGGTATCAGAAACTATAAGAGACTTTTCGGTCTCACAAAGTCCCCGGACTAATATTTGTGTGCCTAACAAACTTGTCTTGGTGCGGGGATCGAACTTGCGATCTCTCGTTTCACAGCTGGCTATGGATATATAATGAAAACCTGCAAAAGAACCAATAATATGCTTCTTATTAAAGTTTAGGAAAAAAAAACAATTAGTATTTTCCAGATACATTGAATATTGTATTGGTACCATGCATATGATGAATGTTCTTTTTTTATTGTCGAATTTGTAAAGCTTGGCAATTTATAGCCTATCAATTGTGAGATTAGTCATTGTTATATGCACGGGTGTATTGTATATGAAGGGAACAACGGTAAAATATTGCATCTTTATTACTCGTATCGTTTTAATGTGTCAAAACAATTTAATAGTCTCATTGTGAGATAATCATGTAATTATACTTAATTTATGTGTTTAAATTCTTTCCTACATATGAAAATGAATTTATATTTCATATACATATTAAAGTAATTTATTGACCCGGTTCTCTCTTTCTCTCTCCCTTAGGCTTCCCCAAGGATCTCCACATCCACCAAATGTCAAATTAACCACCAAAGCCGACATTTCACGTTGGTATAGTCAAAGTTCTTTGATGCAACTGAGTCTTAATTACCATTACAATAGCAGGTGTATCTCCAATAAACATGTCTCAATGGGGTTCGAATATCGATGTAGCATGACATTTGTCTCTCGGTTTGATAGATATTGTCGTGTTTAGTGGCACGCTATTGTCACGGTCACGCTCGCGCCGTTTCTCACGTGTGTCTGGCGCCTAATCGACACGTCGATGTCACATGCGTACAGTCACGAAATGTTCGCTTGCCTCACCCCATTGTTTCCGTACCCTCGAAATCGTCTGACATAGTAACATTTAATAGAAAGCTAGGTAAATGCTAGGATTTAGATTTTCGTATTATGCAATTGCCGATAAAAATCAGTTTCTTGGTAAATGTTCATGCTTTAACTGTTTTTAATTATGTAATCGTATGTTATTTAGGTCTATTATACAATCTGTTTGAAATGCGATTGATAAAATTCCATACACTGCTGAAGATTAATGACGACCCGTTAAAATTAATTGGTTAAGGCTTTATTTCGAACTGTTTCGATTTTAGAATTTTTGCGTCTTTTCTGGGATATCTATTTGTTTATAGTGAAATGAATTTGACCCGCAGATCCCCTTTAAAAGTTTCTTTAGAAGACAAATACTCAAAATCTCTCGGTTTTTGCCCGTCGGCTCTGTCTGTTGAGTGGAAACAACCGTTATGCTAGTTAGAGCTCTGTAAATGGCTCGAAAATTTTGCCTTTGGACGCGTTAGTGGAAATTCCACCATAAACCCGCACTTAGAATTCTCCAAAGAGCTTCCTTACTTTGGACAATGTGCTCGCCGATAAAATGATATTTTAATTATCAGTTATTTAAAGTAAGACATGAAAGCTTTCACGTGTGTTTGTAATCTTTTTAAAATATTCTATTTGTGAATTTAGAAAGGCGTACCAACGTTTTTCTTAGTTGGAATTTATACGAAAATTAAAATAACTAATGAAATGTTAAATTATCACACCAATCAACCAATGAACTGCCCTACTTTCTCACTAAATTCAATAATGAAAAGTATATTTTAAAACCGACATTTATATAGCTGCAATGCAGGTGGTAGAAAAATTGGGTCAGCTAGGAGCTCCGTGGAGTAATACAGATTTGACAGGTTATCGATATCATAAATTTGCTTATGGCCCCTCTTCAAACTGGCCAATATATTATGTGCTAGTTGGAGCCAATTTTCACACGTAATGTATAGATGGATGGAGGATCGTCAGTATCTAGTTATTTAAATTTAAATTCACACACACATATCACTATATACGGTTGATTTTGATATCCTCCTAGCTATACTGCGCTCCTTCAACATATCTCCAAGCGTGATTGACTGGTTTCAAAGTTACCTGTACGGTCGCCGTCAGTGCGTGCGGCTAGGGGAAATGATTTCCTCATGGCGTACTACATCTGCCGGCGTACCACAGGGTGGCGTCCTATCTCCTCTTCTTTTCTCCGTTTTCATTAACTCCATATCTCGTAATCTCTCTTCCTCCTACCACCTATATGCAGACGATTTACAACTGTACTGCCAGTTTCCACTCAATCAGCTTAATCACGCTGTTCATGTTATGAACAGTGACCTTCACAAAATATCAGAGTGGACTAAGTCATACGGTCTCAAACTTAACCCTTTAAAAACACAGGCCATTGTTTTGGGAAGCCAGATAACTCTCTGCAAAGTCGATTGGACACTTTTGCCAGACGTGATGCTGGACGGGGTTGTTATTCCGCTCAGTGATCATGTCAAAAACCTGGGCGTAATTATCGACCGCAGTTTGTCTTGGGGACCTCAAATAACGGCTATGAGTCGCAAAATATTTGCCTCTGCAGGGTGTTTACGTAGGTTGCGTAATTTTCTTCCCACTACCACTAAGATTGCGCTTGCACAGTCTCTCTTGCTCCCTATTCTCGATTATGCCGACGCCAGCTATCTTGATCTTACCGAGGCCCACCTAAATAAGCTTGAGCGTCTTCAAAATTTCTGTATCAGGTTTATATTTGGACTGCGCAAATATGACCATATTTCTGAATATCGTATTAAGCTCAAGTGGCTTCCTATACGCCGCCGCCGGGATGTTCATATCCTATCTCTTCTCTACAGTATTCTGTTTAATCCCTCGTCTCCGCGCTATCTTCAGGAACGCTTTAGTTTCTTACATACTGCTAATTCTCATTCTCTTAGGTCGTCAGAGAATCTTATATTAAAGTTTCCAGCACATAGGACGTCGTTTTATGATCGGTCTTTTACGATAGAAGCAGTACGGCTGTGGAACGCACTGCCTCTCTCTATTAAACGTTCGTCCTCACTGGAAACCTTCAAACTCCAGTTAAAGGGTTACTATCTCTCGCAATAGTATAATGTCCATACCCTATTAAGTATATGTATGTATTTGTTATGTATTTTATGTAAGTTTATTGTTTGCTTAATATATAAAAAATCTAGGAATATCTACTATATATGTAGGTATTGTTTATGTTAGTTTATGCATTTATCTTTAAACATAAAGCACCGCCAATGTCTCCTGGTATTTTACCTGCTTGAATGGTTGCCTGGAAGAGATCGCTTTTAGCGATAAGGCCGCCAATTGTTCCACCTAATGTACAGTTGCTTCATATTTTTATTTTTTGTTTTGTGGTGTAATAATAAAGAGTTTTATTATTATTATTATTATTATTATATACTTACATTTAATACAATGTGTGTGTGTGAAGAATTCTTCTTCACACACACACAACACTACACTCCACAAAATCAGTAATCACACATATATACTATTTCAATGCTTACAATGGGTACCATACCTGTAACGGCTACACAGTCCCTCTGAGGCACCATAATGTCAAAATGATAATATTGTAAGAATGCTGATACCCATAACACAAGTTGAATCTTTTCTTGGGTATCAGAGTTCAATCAAATACTACGACGGTAATAAGTGCTAAGAACTTTTTACTTATAAAATGTAGTTGTTTATATACTCAATCTTTTTGTATCAATATTATTATTATTATTTTTTTTATGACTTCCATCGGAGGAAACACGACGTATATTTAAGAAAATGGTGTAGATTTTTTTACAGTTTTCGTTGTTACGTGTTCTTCAATTATGGGAGCACAGCATGCAAAAAATACTTTTGCCATGGCAGACTTTAAATTTGAATTAGAAATGAATTTAAATGAAGTAATAGTTAGACAATACATTATAGAGTAATTTTAGAGTGGTGAAACAGACTGCCTCGGTGGCGTAGCTTAGTTGTAATAGAGCACGGTTGCAAAGCTGAGGTCTCGGGTTCGAATCCCGGGTTGGGCAAAGTGATATTGGATTTTTCTATTCATTATCAGCCCAGAGTCAGGAATTTGTGCCCGATATGGGGATAGGCTCGCCACCTATCACCTCGTGGGACGGAACATACAAGGCGAAATGTGGGTGTCCTCGCAACTCTGGCTACCCCAGATGGGAAAAACGAGAGAGAGAGAGAGAGAGAGAGAGATGAGGTTATGTATGTATGTGTGGTGAAACAGAATATAACATAATGCAACATAATATTACATTACTGAATGTAATAATGTAATAATCGAGTTCATTATTTATCTCTGTACGTATATCCATTTCTGAAATATATGGTGAAACTGACCAAAGTCTGTTTTGTAGATGTAGAGTGTTGACCGACATGCTACAGTGAGAATTGAATGGTGTTGGATTTTCAATACAAATTAAAGGGCTCTGGCAAAGTGTTGGTTGTATGGTTCCGCATCCATACATCGGCATCGCTTCTTGATTCTAAAATATCAAAATCATCATAGGCATTATAAGACTAGTTTTCAAAGGTGTCGAAGCTTGAAAGGTAGACAGTTGTAAGTAGGCCATCCAGAAGATTGGAGTTTTAAACATCAAAAAAAAACTAGGCATCATGAGACTAGTTTTCAAAGGTGACGAAGCTTGAAGGATGAGCAGTTGTATTAAAATATTGGCAATAAACAATTCGAAATTCGAATGAATACCGTAATGGTTGTTTATAATTATTCCAATTTTGAAGTGCTTAAGTAGGTAGAGAATTTGGAGTTAAGATTTTCTTGTATATTTCATTATACCAGATCGTTTGATTTTTTGCGAGTTCTTATAATAGAATTAATAATCCTAATGAGGATTTAATTAAATTCAGTAACAAGCTTAATCTTTACAAAAAATTCTCATCATATTTTCCCCCAACAAGAATCCCGCGAAAAACATACTTACAATAACACAATCGCACATTGATGCGAAAATGTGATTATTATTATTGTTGTTTGTTCGGCAAGCGTTCGAGTTTAACGCTTCAAGTTAAATTGCAAACAGTAAAACAGCTATAAAAGTGGTCTGGCTGGTTCTGACGCAAGGATACACATAGAAAAATACAATTCATCCTTTTTTATGTCGGATAGTCGGGCAACATTCGTTGTTTAACAGGGTTGTCAGCGTAATTGATGGCGACTGAGCCACACCAAAGGTTAGCGTAAAGTACATAAAAATGGAAACTTTTGCACTGGGTAATGCGTACATTTAAACTGTGGGAATGGGTATTCGAAATTTAAATCTGAGGAGGATAAATTGTATGGAAAAGTTTTTATTCGATTTATTGAAATAAATATGAGGCGCGGTAAACTTTGTTGGTCTGAGGGTATCAGATCAATAAAATAATTAATTAATTTTAATTTTACTATATAAACGACCAGTAAATATTTATATTATCTGGCGATCAATACGAATCTTATTTATAAATTGTCTTCAAGTAGTGTTTTGAATAATCTAAAGAGATTAATTAATTACAATGTGGCAGTATCTGTAGGCTAAGTTTTTCATTAGAGTTGACAACGTTGCTCTGGTTGTGATGTTTTATTGCAGAGCTGATAAATTGTACCCGTCTGTCTCGCCAGACAGATATGACACAGGCCTTAGATATTGGATGCCGGACATTTATGAATCTATTCATATTTTTGGGAGGCTGACAGTGGTTTGGTCTTTGCCTATTCTATTATCTGTCAGATTTCTATTCTATTACTGTTTTATTGTAGTATTAATATTGGTTAAAATTAAACATGCCTTATGTACACGTTGAGAATATATATAAACCTTCAAGATTTAATGAAACAACCTTCAGACGAATATTAGATGAAGCTCTTTCAGTATAACGTGTACGCTAAAAAGTAGATTTTTGTAAGCATATTTGACATGAGACACAGTTTATTACTATTAAAGGCACGACATAAGAACTACTCTTGATAAAATAAACACAAGCTCGTTATGATAACAGACGCGAAAAAAATATATAAATCACGATACCAGACACATACTTAAATTTTTCACTTAATAAGAAAAGAGCGAGATTTTTCCATTCGAAAAGGAGTCCTGGATAAAACGCGGAACATTCAAACGTAAAATTTTTGTAATGTTAAGCAAATATTTGGAAATCTGAACGTTTTGATTTGATCTCATTCATTCTAAATTCAATTTCCATCATCCCTGAGAGTAAATTGCCTACAGACATTCGACTGTGCATTTATAAGAAAAAGGTCCCTCATAAAAGTCGGTTGAATAATCGTCGTAATTGAATCACGAACGGAGTTTTTTAGTTATGTAGCGAGTTAGAATGTAACTTTGTTGTATAGGGCTGGATTGTCACCAAATACCAAATAAAAACAGCATAAACTAGTAAAACGTGTATTCACTTAATCGAGCGTGCGGCGGAAGAGACAGTGTTACCATTATAATTTAAAATTACAATTTAATTCAGTGTTGCCAATGCAACATACTGCGGCCTACACGATAAAACTACAAGTTATTAATACATGAAAATAAAATAATTTTAAGTCACAACAATTAGACATATTATTAAACAACAAAACACATTTGCTAGACTACGGCAAATCAAAATTACTATTATTACAAAGTATATTTTTTCTTAGATTTTACTGACAACTAACATAACTTGTGCCAAACTGTGGCTCCAATCAAATATAATTATAATTTTATAATTAATCATTACAACAAGAATTATCCTCTATGGGTAACAAACAAATTTTATGTATCCCTCGAACATGAGTTTTACCGTTAGATCTCTTTACTTCTACAGTTCTAATTTTTCCATCATGTCCGGGAAACACATTAACAATTCTGGCCATTGGCCAACACATTGGTGGAATATTATCCTCCTTTAAAATAACTAAATTATCTTTCTTAACATTACAAACATCAGTCTTCCACTTGGGTCTATTTTGCAAAACATTTAAATAATATTTATGCCAAGTTTTCCAAAATGATTGTTTTAATTTGTTACACATTTGCCAAAACTTAAGCCTATTTTGTGGTACATTACCTAAATCTTGTTCTGGGTATGCAGTGATAGAATCACCAATTATAAAATGACCTGGAGTCAGGTAACAATAGTCATCTGGATCTGATGACAATGGCAAGAGAGGGCGCGAGTTAAGAACCGCCTCTATTTCTGTCAAAATTGTATTGACCTGTTCATATGTTAATAATGTATTTTGTAAGACTCGCTTCAAATGGTATTTGACGCTCTTCACTGCAGCCTCCCAAAGGCCACCAAATGTGGGTGAATAGCTCGGTATAAAATGAAAGGATATGCCTTTTTGGGTGGCAAAGTTGTAAACATTGGCTTGGTGATCTCGGGAAGACTGCAGTTTATAGAGATCAGCTAGGTGGGTTCTCGCACACTTAAATGTACTGGCATTATCGCAGTGAATTTCCCTGGGCAACCCTCTTCTTGATATTAATCTTTTCAAACACGCGAGGAAAGTTTCTGTAGTTAGGTCTGAGGCCAACTCTAAATGGATGGCTTTTGTAACAAAACAAACAAATACGCATATGTAACCTTTTCCAATTATTGAGCGCCTCACACGAGAGAGCTTCACATTAATAGGCCCAGCGAAATCCACTCCTACTACTGTAAAGGGACGGCTGGTGGTATTGACACGACCAGTCGGCAAGGAACCCATCAGCTGTTTGACCACAGCGGCCTTCTGTCTGAAACATGTTATACATTTATGAGTTATTTTCTTAACTTCTAATAAGCCATTTATTATCCAATATTTTTGGTTTAAGTTTGAGAGCAAGAGCCTAGGCCCTGCATGCAGTAACCTCTCATGTTCATTTTTTATAAGCAAACCAGTAATATAAGAGCCCCTAGGAAGTAAAATAGGGTGTTTCTTATCATAAGCTATTTCAGCATGATGAAGCCTGCCACCGACGCGTAAAAGCCCTTGATCGTCAATAAAGGGGTGTAAATTAGATAAATTACCCTTTAGATTTTTATTACTGCGTAGAGAATTAAGTTCAGTCTCAAAATATATACTTTGTTCAAATTTGACCAACAACATCAATGAATTATTAAGCTCAGAAGTTGTTAAATAGCAAGTATTTAATTTTGTGTTCTTCTTATTTAAATTATTTAAGAATCTCATTATATAAGCTAAAAGCCTGACAATTTTGTTTATGTTTGAGTAATCATGCAAACGCTTCAACACAAACTCCAGCGGATTCAAATTATTGCACACTAGGTTTGTGGAAAAAGCTGAGCAGGACTTCACCTCAGGTACATCGCCAGGCAAGTCCCTGTTGCAGCAAGCAAATTCGTACTCACTTTTTTGTAGGTACTGTGGACCGTGCCACCATAGCTCGCAGTTGCCTAGATTGGCTGGGCTGACGCCACGGCTCAGAAGATCAGCTGGGTTTTCGCTGCTGTTGACGTACAACCAACGCCACTTAGCTGTGTGCTCGCGAATGACATTCACTCTGTTCGCCACGTAAGATTTAAGTTGTGTTAGTTCAGCACTAAGCCATGCGAGAACGATTTGTGAATCGCTGAATAAAAACACATTTTTTATGCAAATTTTTAGCGTTAAGACGTCATGCACCTTAGTAATTAATTTAGCTAGCAAGAGTGCAGCAAGCAACTCAAGCCTGGGTATTGTTAAGCCTTTTTTTTGCACAGGATTGATTCTAGATTTCGAACAGAGTAAATGTACATTTGTAATACCTGATGAGTTGCAGCATCGAAGATACACGCAGCATCCATAGCCTGTTGTACTCGACGCATCTGCATAGCCGACCAACTCTGCAGAATCTACATCTGAAATGTCTATATTTCTATTTAAAATAATAGGTTCCATTTTCGCTAAATCAGCTGCAAATTGCAGCCACTCCTGTTGGACCTCAGGAGAGGGACTGTCATCCCAATTACTACCTTGTAACCAAATCTTTTGCATAATAGCCTTTGCCTTAACAATAATAGGGCTGACAAAGCCCATGGGGTCATAGAACCTACCTATGTAACTTAAAATGCTTCTTTTTGTGATTCTATCTAAATTAAATGGTTCTGGAGAGGAAATAATGAAGTGATCATGTTTGACATTTATCATTAAACCTAAAGCTTTCATATTGTAATTATCTTTTTGTAAATCTAGACTATCAAAATGTTGGTCACTCAATGGTATTTGTGACAAAATAAGCTCATTATTAGAAGACCACTTATGAGTTTTGAAGCTACCCAGTAGTAAAAGATTGCATAATTGGTCTCTAGCGGTGAGGGTTAAATCAATATTATTACTGGAAAATAAAATGTCATCACAGTATATATTATTTTTTATGATAGATGCAGCTAGAGGAAATTGTTTTTCATTTCTATTAGCTAGCTCATCTAGACAACGAGTTGCAATGTAAGTAGAACTTTTTAATCCATATGTAACGGTATCTAGCCTAATACACCTAATAGCTTCTGAAGGATTGTCCCTCCATAATATATTTTGAAGTGAAGTGAAATTAGGGTCAATATTAATATTGCGAAACATACGTTTTATATCAGCTGTGAATGTGTACCTACCTAGGCGAAATAATAATATTATGTCAAATAAGTCTCTTTGTACTATAGGCCCATTCAATTGCAAATCATTCAATGATAACTTCTTATTAGTTTTCATAGATCCATCAAAAACTGTTCTGAGTTTAGTAGTTTTGCTATTCTCATTAAAAACTGCATGATGTGGTAGAAAATAAACTGGCTGGTTATCTACAGCAATAGACTCAATATCAATGTAGTGAGCATGTTTAAGTTCTATATATTCATGAATAAAATGTTGATATTGTGTAAACAATACAGGGTTAGTATGCAACTTCTTTTCTAAATTCAAAAACCTTTTGAGTGCAAAATGAAAAGATTCACCAAGAACATTATTAATTTCACATAAAGGTAACTTTAAAGGTAATGCAACTTCAAATTTATTATTATTTAACTTAACAGAATTTCTGAATATTTCTTCACAGTGTTCTTGCTCTGAAGATTTTTCATTATAAAGTTCAGGCACCTTTTCAGTAGCCCAAAACTGGGCAAGTGTATCAGACAAACCTAGTTCACATTTTAAAACTACTTTATTGCACGTTGATGGTAATGAATAATTATCTAAATTGCCTGCTACTATTCCACCAAAGTGAGTATTAATAATATATATTGAGGTACCATGTGACTGTGTCAGCTTATTGGCTTGTGCAGATTCACTGGTCTCACCCGGTGTCAAATTGAACAATTGAGTGGGCTCTGCAGTACAACATGCAGAGTTTTGGTCAGTTAACAGCGTCTGGAAAAACACATCCGCACCTATTAGCATATGAATGTCACTGGGTTCATAAAAGTGCTCATCTGCTAGTGTTATATGTGGTGGTATTACAATGTTGTGTATATCTACTTTATGCTGGGGCAATTTACATGTTATCTGTTCCACAACGTGACATGTTATAGTTGTCTTAAAAGGTGTATTTAGAGAATACACCTCCAATGGAATACAATATTTAATGTTTTTAGTGTCATTTGAAATGCCTATGACTTTGGTATTGCTTTGTTTAGGACTCATACCTAATAGTTTGACTACTCTGGCTGTAACAAAGGAGACTTGAGAGCCACTATCCAATAAAGCCTTGATGTGATACTGGGTCCCATCTTTCCCCACCAGTTTAACTCTAGCAGTGGGAAGGAGGACACTATTGCTGTTGTTTCCTGTCAATGTGACAGGAGGTACAGGGGCAGAACCTGGATTGCTGGTGGCATGTAGCAGTGTGTTGTGAGATAATTTGCACTGAGCACACCTAAAATGGTATCTGCATTTGCCTGTGTGGGCACCCAAGCATATATGACATAACTTATTATTTTTCACAAAAGTTGCCCGTTTTGAAACAGGAAGTAAATGAAAAGATTTGCATTGAAATAATTTGTGAGACAAACTACAATAGCTACATGATGGAGCTGATGTCTTTAGATTGTGCAGGACTAACCTTTTATTGTCACTGAGGTGACCCTGCTCAGCATTCTCCATGGCTAGCGCTCGATGTTCTAAATAATTTAAGAACCCCTCTAACTCAGGCTCCTGTTCATGATCCCGTTCCAATTGATATTCCCTTGCTGTGTAATTATCTAGTTTTCGAGACAAAATACAAATTAAAATTGCATCCCAGTGCTTAACATTATTATCAAGAGCCTTTATGGCAGCTAATTGTTGCCTTACGTTGGATACAAATTCTCTTAAATTACTGGCTGTAGACCTGCCTAGGCACCTAAGATCTAATAAGTTAGCTATGTGTTCACTAATGATTTTATATTTATTCGAATATCTGTTGGATAGCAATTGCATGGCTTCTGTATAACTTTCACTAGATAATGGTAAGTTTTTTATTAAATCTAATGGCTCATTTTTTACATGTGTTCTTAAATAATACAATTTTTGTACAGAATCCAAATTGTGATTGTTGTGAATCATGGAGTTGAAGAGGTTAATGAATGGGACGAAGTCTGTAAGCTTACCGTCGAATATGGGAATCTCTATCGAAGGCAGCGAGATTTTTGCCGAGGGTGGTGGTGCTGTAGCGGACACTGAGGGAGCACTTAGAGATCCCATAATACGGTCGAATGCGGCCAACGTATTGAAATAGGTTTCTTCAACTGCCTCGATGTCTTCCACGTCATCGGGATCCAAGAACAATATTTCTTTACACAAATTCTCGTACTCTGCAAAGGCCATTGTAACGCGTCGTCGCTTTTCGTGTAATGTTTCAAGAGGGATTTCTTTATTCACAGTTGCAGAATATTTTGAAAGTCGCGTCAAGGTGGCTTTCACGTATCCTCGCGAGGCGATATTCTTCTTGAGTTCCATCTCCATTATTTGCAATTTATTGTTACTTGGTGCTCTATATGCACTTGCCACTGAATTAACAATATTTTATCAAAAATGGCGTCACGTTATTTGCGAGTTGCGCCTGCACACGGGACACGGCGTCGTAGTTATTGCGCGTGCAGCTGCTGTAGCGCTTGATGGAGATAATATGGCGCTCTTGCGTTCAATACTGTTTCAAGCGGGCGTCGGTATGCAGCGCCTGAAGCGCTTACAGATTAATGCAGTGTTCAATATGGAGGCTCGCCGCCACACGAGTGAAATAATATTATGCGTCTTACTTGAATGCTGTATACTGTAGTATCGCGGTGAAAACTTCCAAATTGACGGCGAAAGGACCATGTAGCGAGTTAGAATGTAACTTTGTTGTATAGGGCTGGATTGTCACCAAATACCAAATAAAAACAGCATAAACTAGTAAAACGTGTATTCACTTAATCGAGCGTGCGGCGGAAGAGACAGTGTTACCATTATAATTTAAAATTACAATTTAATTCAGTGTTGCCAATGCAACAAGTTACTAAGACGTTAAAATAGTTGTGAGTTCTTTCACACCGTTGTTAAAAAGCAATGAATTGGTTTTTGTGTATTACGTCGGAGTTTTTGTCGATCGACGGTACCGTTGTGTCTGAGCCCTTCGAATCGAGCACTGACCTATAGCAAGCTGTTTTTTCATTGATATTTCTTTATTTGGCTATTAAACTAATGTTTCTGTTGGCGATTTTTATATTAATATAAAACATGTTATGAGGATTGGCAAGAAAAGTTTGATATTAATTAACTTTACGATTTAGCGATATTTTAAGGCGGTGCTTATAGGCTGTACCTATAGTAATTAATAGATAGCTTGATTCGAGTAAGTAAAAGTTCAATTCAAATAAATAAAGCGTGAATATTATTACACCATGACAGATCTTTCAAGAGTATAATATTAATGTTATACTGACAATAATCATCAATACTTATTGTTATATGAAGAAACACTTCCATGATGTTTAAGTTTAAATTAAATTGTTCCAATTGCTACCATTTTAAAATTTGTATATTGCAAATTTTCACCTGTAATGCTATAATATTTATTCTGCTAATCTCCTTGCTTGCAAGTAAAATTAACGTAAGATCAAAGGTATTATAAAACAGTACAACTAAATAAACAAAATTGTTTGTTAATTATGGATTAAAACACACTGGAGAAGCTTAGCACAATACTGAGGCAGGTACTTTCGCAGTAATACTTCGGTATTACTGTAGCTAAGTTTATTATTATGCTAAGCAGATTCTTCCCAAGTTGCGGAGAAGCCCCGAGGCTCCGACAGTACGGAATTATTATCTCGTTTGTGTATTATATAATCATTTGTCTGAGCTGACACCGCTTTTGTTTAATGCATAATCGATTGATGTAGGACATGTTCTTGGCTAATTGCAAAAGTGAATGTCCGATAGATTTTGTTTTAAATGCATGTTTGTTTGAATTGAAAGTATGAAGACTTTATTAGGACATTTTATTGTATAATATGGCCCATTTTGTCCTATAACACCGTGTCAATGACACGACCATTGACACGATGTTATAGGATGTTATAGGAAAAGTAAAAGAAATAAAAAAAGTAACATTTATTTGTGTCTGGTCTGGATGTTTTCGAGGCCGAAAAGTCTCTCTTAGTTCCTGATACCCACAACACAAGACTTAATTATTCTTAATGTGGGGTCAGGATTATGTATGTGACTGTTGGGTGTATTTATTATTATTATTTGTTACAAGCAATATAACATTGCTTGTCACAAAACGGCCCATGCTCAGCATGGCAATAAAACCAACGCAGGTCTTTCGCAAAGCCAGTAATTAGTAAAGGAGACATGTCAAATAGGCAGTAGACTAAACCAGAATTGGCGCTGAATATCGATAGCTCCCAGGGCTATCACAAATGTATTGGTGCACGTTAAATCATTTTTCAATATTTATACCCAATCAAATTCAGTAAATAACACGTCAGCGTTGAAACTGGGAATATCTGTTCCAACCATTGATTTTTCGGACAGAAACAAAAGCTTTGTATAACAAATAGCCCTTGCTTTATTTAAATATTTGTCGTCGACCGGCGATGCATAAAACCGTCTATAATTATATCCCTTCCGTTGTATATGTATTGAAGCTTGGAGTAGAAATACAAAATGCTAAAATACACTCAATAAAATTCCCCTTAGTCTCATCCATTATTCCGAGTTAATTATATTAACGTAACCGGGGCAGAGGTACTAAATCGCGTAGGTTAAGTTATTTTCTCCGTATGAAGGACTAGTTAAAATCCACGGCCACGCTTATAAGGGATCCCTTGGGATGTTTTCTCACAATTATATCGCTTTATACATTGACCTATTAAACTGTAACCTTGTTTACATATTTTGTAAATACAAAATATAGTTAGATAGTTTAAATTTAAATATAGAAAGTTTTTTTTTGTTTCCATTGCCTTAGTATTTACTAATATTTTTTATAATTATATTATATAATTATTTTTACTATCT
Source organism: Hyles euphorbiae (assembly GCA_023078785.2). Lineage (NCBI taxonomy): Eukaryota > Metazoa > Arthropoda > Insecta > Lepidoptera > Sphingidae > Hyles > Hyles euphorbiae. The sequence continues at coordinate 4,409,332 of CM041051.1, read as the reverse complement.
TATATAGAAATAATAGATAAAGAAGCCTGCATCAGATGTAACTATGATTAGACTTTGTAGAAACTTTTTTAGCGAAAAGGAAATGTACAATAGGATAATTTGGCGCACTTTTTTATAGTTGCTCGATAAATTTCATAATGCATTTGGCCAGTGCAGAGCTAATCGGTTTTCGATGACTGATGCTCCCAAGTCGCGACGACCAACCCATTGTTAGAAGCTTTAACGAGCTAAGGAAAACCTCTATATCTCCTAGATTAGGTTAAATATGGAAATATGAAGTACGTGTACGAAAGTGGATATACCGCTAGGCATGTTTCAGCGATCAAAGGCCCCGTTCAGTATGACAACCGTTTGAGGTTCAAGCGAGTAAAAGGATTGATCTGGTCCCTAACAGATTTATCCGGTTGTGAGATTTCGGTTTTGGAATATTTAGTGTCCTTTTATTGCTGTCCTTTTCAAAGGGTTAGATGCTAATCTGTTTTAAAAAGTTAATATATTCTGTTATGTTATATTTTTAATAATTGGCGTTCATTATGAAGGTAGAGTGTGGTCCTTACCAGAGTATTAGTAAGGATAAGTTTAACTGAATATCAAGATAGAAAAAATGCATGTTGGCTTTCGCAGCTAATTTATTCTATTCATGTATTTTGCTGAGGCATATATTTCAATAGGTATTTTCCTTCAAGATATGAATACTAATTGATATTCTTGGACACAAAATAACTTAATGACAGTACATGATTTATAATAAAGTCGCTTTGCGCTTTCTGGCTTTCCCTATGTATGCTTAGATCTTTAAAACAACGCAAAGGATTTTTATTCGTTTCTTTTAAACATATAGAGTGATCTAAGAACAAAGTTTATATGTATAATATTTAGAGTTATTTAGTTAGTGCATGTTGTTTAGAGAAATCTATTACACCCGGGCGACGCTGGATTGTGTCCCTACTATTTTATTAATTAAACAATAACTTAATTTTAAAAATGTCTTCAAATTAAACTACCAATATCGATAGACGTATTCCCGCATAGAAACCTATCTTATCACAATCGTAGATCACAAACAAGGTGATACTGACTTCTATTTTAAAATGTGTGTGAGTCTGTCGTATAATGAGAACACGTAGACTTGTAATGACTTTCTGGAGAGCAAAAACTGTTTGCAGACAGTGTTTATGGCGTATCAGCTCCGGGCGAGATGCCGTGTACTCTGTACTCTATACCTCACCGCACCTCATTTATATTCGCGGCTTATATTCTACTTTTTAGTAAGTGTTTATTGCTCTTAGGTATGCCAGTTGGATTTGGAATCTATGGAGGAGGTATTGTTCAATTTTGCTGTTTTTAAGAGAGATAATTTAATTTGATGGTAATTATTAGTTGCTAGTGAATTATGGTGTTTCGAATTTCTAGTTTCACAGTCGGCTTCTTTACCTAATGCGATGTAGAGGCTGTAGATCAAAATATTTGTAAAGGAATATTTTAGGTGGTCTATAAAATAAATATGTAAATAGGGTCAAAGTAGTTGAATTTGGAATATTTGAATATTAAAATCATGACAGCTTCCAGACAGGTTGGTTATTTTTTTCTTCTTTATTATCTATTGCTTGGACTCGTTACTCATGGAAAAAGAGGAGGGACCTTTGCCCAGCAGTGGGATGTTAAAGGTTAAAAAAATATATATTAAATACTCGAAAACTCAAGCTTAGCTGTACGTCGTCTCAAGACAAGCGAAAGCTGACACCATTCTGTATTTTTGAGAATAATCTCTAGAATAAGTCACGACTGCAATTTTCTTTGACATTTACTTGCAGTTAAAAATTTCTTTTGTTATTGTTTTCGCGGCAATCTCTTCGCAATTGGGGTTGGTCTCGAGATTTGGGTTGTCGATAATGGACCGAAAATTGTTTTGGAAACTATTGACACTTGTGATACTTTGTAACAAATTGTTACTATTTGTTATGTTGAAATACTATCTATTACATAGGCAAAAGAAATAGAAATTGTTTATGGTAAATATTTTTCTGTTTATAGAACACGACAATAGCGTAGCATTTATAAAGTATAGGCGATAGGCTCGCCCTCTATTATAATATCTATTTACTATTAACATATCTACTTACATAGGAGGGAGGGAACATACAAGGCGAAATGTGGATGTCCTGACCCCGTCTACTCACCCATTCTGAAAAAAAGGCGTGAATGTTTGTATGTATGTATATTTAAAAAATAATTATGCATCCCTTAAAAATAACTGTTGTATTCATTAAATATCAAAGGTTATAAGCGATATCATTTCCAAGTCATTACGATAATGGAGTCTGACAACTGAAGTGAGTGAGTCTGAGAACTGAACTATGAATATTTCTTATTTAACCTCATATATTATGGTATAATAGTTGTTCACAATTTGGTATTATGTTTCAGCACGCCATCTATTATTTGAAACCCGAAACAGAACAAATTAAACTTTGATATTTCTTGTATTTATCGACAATAAGTTCTAACAAGACCGTGACAATTATACTCCCACCAAATGCTTTGTACCTTTTGTATGGATCTGCATATCGTGACCAAAATCAGGTGACCTTATTGAAGACTTTCCAATATTCACCGTCTTGCCGAATTGGGGGCGTGAGGAGTTCATTCACGATCCGATAAAATCGCAGTGATCTCGACAATATTCGATATTTATTGTTCCCTTTGTAGACTGGTTGTATAATGTTTTGTTAAGACGGTGCTTTATCATAGCATTCGAGTTTGGTGAATATTATTGTTACACAGGGTTTTATTGGCATATACATAATTTAATTTAAACTGCATGTTCTTAACCACCCAGATAACATTGTAGCAAGTTTGAAAAAAGAGAACTGGCTAGTAGTTTTGTCAAAAATCGTGATTTTAGTTTTCAAGGTGAATCCTTATAGGTCCTGTTTACCGCTCAGGTAACTTTTCGAACTGAAGTTCAGCCACGCGGTAAAAAACTCGTATCTATACGAGATAACGAGATAGCCAAAAATCGTAAAAACTATAATTACAATATTTGTCAAAAAAAATAAACTTGGACTTTTACTAATATTGTACAATGTTGTATGGGGTGATGAGAAACATGTGGCTTATATTTAATACTATATTTCAATATCACCCTGTATTTACTCGATAAGATAGGATGAAGCATATTAAGTTAATGGCCGTGTTATATTTGATAGAGCGATTAAATAAATGAACGTCGTGTTTCATCAAAATCTATGACAGCTACAGAATGTCAGTGAGTAATGGACAAATGTCAGTTGTTACAAGTCAGTTTCTGTGTCAGATGGATGCTATATTTCTCGTAAATGTCACTGTATCGGCAATAAAAAGATTAGATGTGGTATTTAGTGTTGCCAAACTATTGACATGTTGTGACACTTGCGCATGATTTCCTCACCTTTGGAGGCGTATTTAGTGTAGTCAATATCATAAAATTTACGCATTCATCTGTCCCGTAACATGTGGGCTGAAAAAAATTATTGATAACACAAATAATTACCCCAGTACCGAGTTAAACCCTAATATCAGGGTTTCACAGCCGACGCGACACGACGCGACGTATCAACGATAAAAGCTCCAAAATCAAAACAATATTTTTAGTTTGCAACTCTATAAATAATTTGACCAGTGAAAATATAATCAAATCAGTAAAAATATAAAGACAAAATATAATTCACTGGATCTAGATGTACGTTACTTTCAGTCATTAAACTATTAACATCGTTTGAAATCAGTGGTTGGAATCATGGTGATATTTCGCTCGGTATTTTTCGCCGCACGTCGTCTAAAATTGGCTGGCCTGAGAGCAACAGTGTCCATTATACCCATTAGCTTGGGGTTAGAGTGAATGGAGCCGAATTGCAGGCGCGTGGAACTCGCCCTGTACCGCCTATCAACACGTACGCCTGTGTTTTGTCCGTGTACGAAAAGCCTTTCAATTTGCCGTTTTTGCTTTGGACGTAATCTGGAAAATTGTTTTTGGCAGTCGGACGTTGCGGCTGTAATATCAAATTAAGTATTTTAAGATAAATCGACCTTTGATAATTTATAGCAATCAGGTAACATAATATAAGTTTATATGTGCTTATGTTAGTTATGGCAGTAGAAAAATGTGGTACTCAAGTGCCCCAAATTGAAATTATAATGAAACTATTTGTCAAATACAATCTAGCTAGATTATATTGAAATATGAAGCTGCATTTTATTAAATAGTAAACTCGAATGATTTTATCCAAAGGGACTAGTTCAGCCCACATTATTAGTAGTAATCTGCAACTTTTTATTTTACCGGTAGCCGTTATTAGATTTACCCTTAATATTATTAGATAAATATAGTTTAGGAGTATAATCTACTTACCTAATATATTGGATTAAGTTACATCATATAGATTCATTCCCCTTCCCGGTTGGAAGCTAAATGTAGCGTGAAATTATGAGAATTAGCAGTTGATTGATTGATATTCTCAGGCCCCATACATCTCTCAAAGTGACGGCGCTAATTAAAATCAGTCATTGTTATTATTGCCACTACCGTCAGTTCTCACTATTAAGTTATTATTGATAGATTGAGTTTGGCCTGAGTGTAAACTGCTTGGGACGTTGACTGATTCGAAACGTTAGATTAGGTTAGATTAAAATATTTGAGAGACCTAATGATTTTAATTTCAGATCTTAGTGTTGTGAGACCAAACTATTGGGTACGCGAGTAAATGATGTCTGCGGAACACAAGGCATAATAATTCATAATTATTTTCACTTAAAAGTAAAACATTAAGGTATTTTTTGTACTTTTGCAAGGAATGGCGAGATCAGCATGCCATTTACCTGGTGATAGGCGATACGACCGCTCATAGACAGTAGCAAAACCAAAGAACACTATTAATTGATTTACAAAGCAATGGTTGGCGTTCCACTGGGCTGGCCATCATTCGACATAATATGATAAGTTTCATACTTGAGAGCTTTCGAGAATTTTCCAGAAAGTTTGAAGACCGCTACCACGCATCAATAGTTAAGTGAGTTCCACTGAAATATCTAAAAGATACTACTGACATTACTTATATACTGATCTTATGAAAACCAAGGGTACTTGGCACAATAGCTTATCAGATGTTACAACACTGACAGCACATTTAGCTTTATTACAGTTAAGTTTCTCAGTACAATGTGCTAACTTATATGGTAGGTTGTACATGTTTGTGAACACATTGGCACGCTCCAGGATCTGGCTGGCTGCCAACAGATAGAGCAATGGACTGTGTAAATTAATTTAGACATTACATTGCCTTATGGGAAACCAATAAATCCGTTGTAAGAATCATAGATCTGTTGTCAGTATCTTGATGTGAAAATAACTTATTAAATCCATAAAATGTTTATAATTTAGATTCAGTCCTATAAATTATTATTATCCTATAGTTTATTGTTTTTTGAGGTTGAAAGTGTCCATCGGTGTCACTGCCCTTCTAGCTTTGTCGTCTGTCGACATCTTGCATTTTCCGTAGGCGTTCTTACTTTATAATTTGAGGAGGGTTTAGACTTAAGTTAATTACGTGAGCTAACCGCTTTATGCTTAAAAATAGAATGGTATCTCCAGTAGTGACAGTGCTTTACATTTGCTAAATAACTATAATAAAAATAAATGGCAGTGTGGGTCTAATAAAAACAGCAACGAAGATTTAACATTTACTAATTGTGGTAGAGTTCACCTCTAATTCATAGGCAGTTTCATGTGTGCCAGAAGATTTGCAATTTCTACTGTAAATTTGTTTATTGGTTACATGGGCAATTAAATAGCTCTTATGACAAGTGAATACCCAGTACTTATTATGTACTTACAAAATATTAGGTATAACTTATATCTAATTTATTTGGATTAAATCCACGTATACCTGTATCACTTGACTATAAATACTAAGATTCCTGGCCACAATATCATAGGTAAGTGAAAGGCTTTCGTTAACTGGGACGATACCTTATAGCCCTTCATTGCATATGTAGGTCATCTTGAGTTGCACTGGATTTATTATCGCCTGGGGACTAACACTAAGGCGGAGAATAGATCGGGCCCGCCTCAGGTATCGTGTTTATAGGATACACGTACCATTACATACCATTATTGATAACACGTTTATTATGTACGTTGGCAATAGATTGGAAGGCCAATGATCAAATGTTGGTTGATATTTGAGCATCGATGGCATTTTTTTTTGGTAACTGGGCGGAACTTTGAAAAATACTTATTCTTTGGTTGGTTAGTGTTCGAATTTCAATGGTATTTTTTCATACTAGAATATCAACCACCAATGGGCCCACTATAACAGGTGGTAGATAAAAAAAATGACTGAATCTAAACGATGTTGAACATTTTTATGGATTCAATAAATTATTTTCATTTTCATTTTCATTTTCATATATAGAAAATTGTCATATTGACGTGTAAAAGTGTGGTGCTTCGGGTTTAGACTTGGTTTAAGGTTATATGAATCCGTTTTCTGTCGTACCTGAAGAATTATGTTGACAGCCTCGTTGGCGTAGTTGGTTTGACGCTGTGAAACGAGAAGCCACGGATTTGATTCCCGCACGGGCATAAATATTTATGTGTACCACAGGTTTTTATGTCGGGTCTGGGTACTTGTAAGACTGAAAAGTCTGTCATAGTTTCTGATTGACACAATATTTGATATTATTATGGAGTCAAGACTCAAGACTATGTATGAGACTGTTGGGTGAATTTATTTATTTAGACATCAATCCAAAATGGGACTTTACTATGAATGTTTTTCTTCCGATAAGTGTTGTGGTCGCTATTCGATCAGTTGTTTATTCCCTTAAATGTTTATACAATTTGAAGAACGTAAAGTTTTTTTATTTTCTCAAGACCCTATTTATCAGCGGACTATTAAATTTTTCGCTTCGTCGGGGTTCTGATTTGATTATTGGCTTCCCTCGTTTAGCTGCCGTTTCCTATCGAGAATCTGTTTTAAAGATTATTTCACTGCGCCTTGAGGCATTTCCTTTGAGCTTTATCATTCAGATAAATATTTATGTCTGCTGTTTTGAATATTTCTTTTACAATTCCTGACACCGGGCTTGTAATGATTAGAAAAATTCAATATCACAATTCCCGACACAGGATTCGAACCCGAGACCTCAGTTTTTGTAATTGTACCGTAGCACAAATACGCCACAAAGGAAAAAATCTTTTAGAGTATATTATTGTTTGGAATGCTTTTGCAGTGACCATACCAATTGTTTTAGTAGATAATGCATGTCGTTCAATAAAACAATAAATAAAATCTTACATTACGTGTTTTGATATTTTTAATCAACTGTCACCTACATAGTCTGACTACCAGTTAAAGATTAAAATCTTGTGTCATGAGTATCAGAACGTATGACCAGCTTTCTGGTCCCACAAACATCCAAACCCTGTGCCAATATTTATGGAACTGACTAACATTTATTATGGTGCGGAGATCGAAGTAGCCGTTCTTTCTTTCGCAGCAACGTTCATCCCAAAGAATGCTCATAATAACTTTCCTTCTTCGTTTTTAGCTAAATGTACACAACCCAAAATCTTTTACCACACATTTCTTTCCTGCGTAGATTTAACATAAAACGTGGCGCGGGCGAAAAATCTGATATGTTACGTTGTATATTTGGCAGGAAATAACGCGACGCTTAAAACGTCATATCCAGCCGAAAAAAATTTACGCCGCTCCGGCAAAAAATTCTTAAGCGAGCTTCATATGTGAGAAACGTACTATTTATTCAAATGAAACGGAAAATGCTTCTGAAATGGCTCTTGTATTTTGAAAGTTGGATTAATACCAGAAAAGTTAGATGGGAATAAAACTTTGATACATCGTTGTATCAAAGTGGGTTAAGTAGGTTTTGGATTCTTAATTATTGGAATAATATTCCTATGAACATTCATTGAACATTGATAAAAATAAATTAATTTATATTTAATTTAAAAAATAACATTTATTCTATCGGTAAATTATTTTACTTATTTCATATTTGTTTAAGATATTCTCAAAAAGTATCCTTTTTACATCTAGTGAATACAAAATAAAGTCTAGTTAATGAAAAAGTATAATATTCACATTAATATTCTTCTAAAGGAGATGAATTTATGTTTACTGAACAACGCTGCATCATATTTTATATCCTCTGTTTTTATGGCACGTCTTGTGGTCCTTTTGGCACTTTGCAGACTTTATGCTCTCGAGTAAACTAATTTCTCACATAATAGTGGCTTGAAACAATGTTGTGAGTAAAGTGAGGATAAAGATACTACCTGTGGAAATTAATTCTCAAAGTTTCAAGTTATTTTATAATGAATAGCGAATAAAAGGTGTACGTTTCGCTGGGAAGTTACCGCGCGCCTGTCCCGAGTCTCCTCACAACTTAAAGTTTCGAGTCACGGACTCAATTTATTTTTATTCGTTTCTATGCAAAGAAAACGAGATTAAAGAGACCTGTAAGTTTGAAATGAGACATACAGATCGCTTAACTTATTGCAAGTTTTTAATTGAGTTTTTATTTTGTTTTAATTTGTTGCGGAACTTTGTGACTGCGGGATTTATTGCATAGATTTCGTTTGTTTAATGGTGATTACTTGGTAAGCCACTACGCGTATTTAATTATCGGTAATTTGTCAGTTTGAATAGGGACTGGCGCTTCATATTTAATTTAACATGTTTTCAGAGATATAATATATTTAATTATTATGTTGCATTGTGGTGCATGGACTACATGGCCTAATCTTCTCAATCGTCCTCACCATTGTAGAGAAGTCCTATGCCCTACATTGGGACGTAAAATGGACACACACAGAAACCTAAAATAAATTCAACTTTATTAAACTACAAAAAACAATATTGTTGTTAATTTCATTTTACAATGTTATTATTGTCCGACAGTGCCATTAAAAGTTAGGGTGCAATAAAAACAGATGTCGCTTTGTTCTAAAAGGTTTAGCGCGGGATTTGAATACGCAAATATATTCAATCGAAATCTGTGTACAAGTCGTCTTATATCCAATAAATTGTATTACGGAAATAATTTAAATATGTCTTAGAAACGGTTTAATTTAATGTTGATCATATTTTACTAAAACGAAAAGGTAGTAAAATTTTAACATATAATAATTTACGATTAGCAACTTATTTCTATAACTTATAGAATTGATGTTGAGCAAAAACCGTATTAAAAAATGTCTAAGTAAGTAATTTTCCAACCCCTTTAAAAACTTTTCATACGAATAGATATCCTGGTACCAACTCTGCCTACTGGGATAAAAAGCGTGTATGAACCTTTAAGAAAATCTGTGTCCATTAAAGTGCAGACCAAGAATAAAACTATTTTTTTGTGTGAGTTTTGATACAATGGTCGTAATATTATAGTATATTTCTACAAAAATCGACCCTATGTATAAAATGCTTTTACACAGCTATAGTAACAGTTTTCAGTTAAAGATTAGTCTCAGATTCATAATCAACGCCATAATATCTGTTTAGCAAAATGCTTTTCCATCAAATCTGTATAAACGTGACAAAACGTTCGTGTAGAAAGAAAAGTCGCGGGCTTTTAAGGCGAGCTCGGTAAGAAACTACTAAGTTGGAGGTTTTATGAGAAACTCACAGCTCTCATTAGTGCGACTGTGGCGGCAAGGTGAACAAAAGTACCTTGACGTGTAATTGCCGTGCCATTATTACCTTAATTAATGCTATTAATTAATTTTCAGTTTCCACTTTGATATAATAATTAATTGTCTGATTTTTGTGTTGGTTGAAGTTCTCAAAAATAAAACTTTTTTCAAATTGCGATGGCGAGACAAAGATATCATTCGCCTGATGATAAGCGAGACGACCGCTTATGGACAGTAGCAAAACTAAGCAACACCATCAATAATTACAAAACTTGAGACATAAGATGTTAAGTGACAATATGTCCAGTTGCTTTGGCTACAATGTCCTTCCAACCGAGTTCCAACCGGAACGCGACAGTGCATTGAGGTTGTGGAAATGTTTATAAAAGACTTATTTTAAGCAATGGATTTTTTGTTTGCTGCGGAGGGAAGTGGACAACTATTTGTTTCCAACTCCTCCTTTTGTTTTTCTTTCTGATTAATTTCGATGCGGGTTAAAGACAAGTCCCTGAGAGACTCGCCGAGCTCCGGAGTTCGGTGTCAAATCTTTGTGTGCCACTGTTGATCCTGGCTGACAGGAGTTGCAGTGGCGGGTGTGAGGGCGGGAAAGTCTCTACAAATGGATTTTTTGTGGGTTTTTGTTGATAAGAATACTCTTCCTTTTTAATATCATTTTTACAGAGTTATATTTAGATGTATTATTGATATTTGTATGTATTACAACATTCACTGTCATACTGTAGAAGGAAACATACGTTACAAAGTGGAAACCACGTCAAGGCAAGTTGACTAAGCTAAATGAAACGACCATTTGCAAAGCTGGTCCGACAGCAACGGGATCAGAGAATTTAAAGTTTATAGAACGCTTTGTAATAGACTAGGTAATGCACTTAGCTCTTATTTAAATTTTCTAATCATTTAAAGTGTCGTAGAAGTGTCATTTATTTAAATGATTCTTAAGACTAAAAGAGTTGAACCATTAATTTCCGCCCACATGAATAAATTTTTAAGATTTTTTTCTTTTTTTTATTTAATAAGATCCTTCACAGATACAGATATTAGACTTTTAAAAAGCCTAGCTTTCACACGTAACACTTTCGGGATTCAACCCAATAATCAGTTCTTCATGCTATGTAAACCTACACTGCCCCTCCAACTTTTTAACCCGCTGAAAATATTATATTTTTAATTCTTAAATTTCTTCAGTGGAACCTTTCTGTATTCAGAGCGAGTTCATGTATTACATTCAGAAAGCTCCAAGCAATTTACAATAAAGGTAGACGGCCCATGACTTTATTCTCCATTATTGTTACGGCTATGTGAAAACCGAAGAAAATGCCTATTAAAGAAGCAATGAAGAGATCTACTTATTATACTGGCCCGTCAAATATTAATTTATTCTTATCTTTTTCTCATATCCATTCAGAGGTTGTCTTTGAAAAATCGCCTAGAGCGATAAGACCGGCAAATGGACTATAAATAATTAATAAATGACACTGAATAGTCACATAAATAGTCCTGACTCCATATTAAGATCCAGTCTTGTGTCGTCGGTATCAGGGACTACGAAAGACTCAAGCTGTCTCAAAAACACCCAGACCCGAAAGAAATATCTGTGGGCCGCACAAACATTTTTCTCGACTCTTTAATTTATTTGTAAAATATAATTTGTGTACAGAAAAAAAATGGGTTTTACTTAATTGCTTCTCATTTTATTAATTTATTTAAAAAACTTGTTCGAAATTCGGAAGGAAATATGTATATTTAACATGTTCATTTCATTTTTGCGTAAACTACTAATACAGCTCAATATACCATAATATGTCCAGATGCAAGTCCAGGAACGCTCAGTCCATTAAACTTAATTAAAAGGAACTCATACACATGTTTAATCATGCAAGTCGGACGAAAGACCGTTCACTATCCACTTTCATGAACTGCATTTTCAAACCAATTATGCGATTATCGATAATGAATCGATTAAGATGTCCCATCGAGTTGGCAAGAATCCAGAGCTGGCTCCTCATTACTTGTCATCTATCCAACAGCTCGTTTGCCACAATGGTTATCGCCGAGAGCCTACTCCAGCTAATGTGAACCTCCATTGACCCACTTTGTAACTTCACATTTTAAATGCGATTTATTGACAGGTTTTAATTGGGTTTTCATTGTTATGTCTAGCAATCTTGGGAAGAAAGTTAATTTTGTTTTATTTGGAGTGAGCTGTTGTTGAAGGCATTACGCTTACTTATTGTGTCTGTGATGTCTGTCTACTGATGAACATAGGCATTCCAAGGATCTTCCAATTTGCATCCAGCTATTTCCTGAACCAGTGATTAGGACGCACTTATGATTATTGCTAAGTCTAAAGATCATTCCGTAATAAATAATTAAATTTTAGTGATAATGCCAAAGATATCTCTCAGTTATTATTCTATAAGCAATTATGGAAATTACTAAAGAAGATATTTTTATAAACGTAGAAATTGAATACATTTTAAACAATAATTCTAACATGGATAAGGTGTTACAAAAACCTAGAGAAAGCAAATACAAATCTTTTATCAAATATAATAATAAATAAATTAGGATTAAGGATTGAAAAGTAATATGATTAATTTTTCATTTGTCTTTCGCTGTGTCTTAATGTAGAAATGCCCCATAAAATAAGTAAGAAACAAAAAGAATTCACAAACAATAACTATGTTTGGATTCACATTTCGCCCCGACATAAATTGGTAAACTAACTTTGCCCGCAAACTTCTGACTTCGTTAGTGCCTATTTCAGCATGACTGTCTTAAATGGTTGCAAGTTGAGTTAATGGACTATGCCTCACATTCAGTGTCACATTAAGCGTATAATATAACAATTTAATAATATCATCTCCTTTCTTATATTTACGGGAATATTAACATTGAAATAGAAATATTTTTTTAAGGATTTATAGCAAATTGGTTTGTCTTTCACATTTTTATCTTCCCGACGTTACTAGCTTACGAAGTCAAGGTGTTCAAGCTAAAAAAGGTAATAATTTAACAAAATTCAATTAATTCTGTAAGAAATAGTTTAATTTCAGTACCATTTCGTTTCATTATTAATGGATTAGAATTAGAGCCTGTGGGCATTATTTTTGTAAATAGTAAAACTGGTTACTTTTTGTCAAGATTATTTTTAACTCGAAATATTGCCTTCTTTAACAAATTTTGATGATGAATTATAAAACTCTTATTTTGTGTCAATAATCATTATTAATGTATCGACGAAATTAGTATCAAAATGAAATTAGGCCGTCATCTTACTGGTTGATACTTAAGAATGCTCAATGCATTCTTACAATGTGCATCGTATTCATATCTTCCTGAGTATATAGAAATGTGGTTAGGTCGAATTGGGATTGCGAGTTGGACACAAATACACGAACGATTTACAAATATTTGTTTTAGGTCCAAGTTTTTTGTGCGTCATTTTTGTGTCAGCAAACGGACGAAAAATACACCAGAATTTCTAGACAATAAATTGTAAAAATGGACAGAAGTGTTAGTTATAAGCTAAAAATGTTTTTATAACAATTGTGTAACATTCTGGTAAATCTAAGAAACGATTAGATAATTAATTAGTTTAATTTAGCGTTAAACATTTGCAACTGTGTTCGGCTTTTCAGCGATATCTATTATTTTTTATTAATTATATACTAACCCGCACTAGGCCAGCGTGGTGGACTATATGGCCTAACCACTCTCAATCGTATTCTCGATTGTAGAGTAGGCCCGTGCCCTGCAGTGGGACGTATATGGGCTGATACAGAAATTGTAAAAATACGAGAGTAATATTTTTTTAAAGAACCAAATTGATTTGGACTGTTGGTTTCCTAAACCAAACCAATTCAAAATTAAATTTCCAATGAACTTAAGTACTAACGATCAAAAGACGCTAAAAATAGATAATTAATCAAAACAAATAGTGTTAAACGAAGTGAATGGTGCCGTCTTTTCAGACTGAAAAGTGAAGAAATTATACCTGTTAGGTGTAATTAAGTTTCAAAGCGGAAACTTAGCCAGCCTTTAATAATCTTTACTTATACTTGGGAAATTCTAATGGGACTTAGGTTTGAGCTTCAAACGAGGCCGTTGGAGACGCGGTGTGAACTCGCAATTAGATAATGTGGATCTCTTGGTGTCTTTTACATGCAATGAATACATTTTGCTAAAGTAGGGCTGGGTTATTAGATTACGCGGAAGTGTTGGCCACTTGCTTATCAGTGGAGGTGAAAGCCGATGCAGTGCTTTTATCCAATCAACTAAATCTTCAAGCTATATCTATATGATGCCGTCGAGTAGATTGTCAAGTTATTTAAATTAAATAATTAATGTACACTAAGTTCTTGATACAGCATTTTTTTTTATTCTTAAGTTAATCAGTTGTTTACTAGGTAACAATTTCTTGATCATTAATTCATTTTGTAGACGAGCACGTAACTACAATGCATTCTCAAATATGTACTATATCTGTATCAGCCCATGTAGCCATAAAGTCCACGATGCGGGCCTAGTGCGGGTACCAACCCGCACTAGGCCCGCATATAGCCACCAGGCTATACATACCATAGAAATTCTTAGAATTCGCTATAGTATGCAGGATTCCTCACGATGTTTTCCTTCACTGTTATAATGCGTGGTGATTCACTATTGTGTTGACTATAAATACATACATGACTCAAAAGTCAGAGGTGTGCCCTGGGATTTGAACCCGCTATCACCGTGAAAGTGTTCGCGTCTGGTTCGCTTACCAACAGGCCACCACCCACGTGTAATAAAAGATGTACTTAATTTTGTATAATTTTAAATGTTTAAGAAGGAATAAGGAGTATGTAAACTCGTATGATCTCAAAGACTTGTTATTTCATCACGTATTTTCATTTGTCTTTCACGCGAATGTCTTGCGACGCATTAATTAACTGAAGCCGCTTTGTGTCGAGTGCAGTTTTAATAACTTTAATCAACATTTTCCGCCATTTTTATTTGTTTTAACTAACCGGCTTTATGCGGTAACTTCATTTGCCTGATGGCAATGACACATTGATAGGCTATTGAAAGCTGCTGCTCTATCGGATAATACAATTTTTATGTAAGGATTTTATATTTTTACAATAAGATTTTTATTGATTAAATATTTTTTATTTTATTTTGCATATTATTTTACACATTTTAATCATTTTTTATTTAAGTAACTGAATGGATTTTATGCGAGGATGTAGTATCAGTCTTATACCTTTATACTTATACATATTAACATGATTTAAAAAATGAATTAATTGGCCGTGCATGTTATTATTGTCTATATGTATAAGTGTTAATCTTCTATGCGTGTACGTATTACATCAAATAATCTCACACTCCTTACACACATCGCAGCATATACAAATAAACATACAAATCCCGGTAAAACTGCATAGTAAATTAATTCAACAACAATGTAAGACCATTAGTCATGCAGAGTCGATAGTGACGGGTGACAAAATGTGTTGCATCTATACAGGGTGTTAGGTAAATTGATGGTGCATCTACAGGGTGTTAGGTTACTGTGCAACTGTTGACAGTCAGAAATGCGATTAACCACGTCCTGTGTAATCCAGCACTTAATATTTGTAGACAATGGACCACATGGGATGTCGATGTACACACGACGCCTTGTTTTGACTGCTGCGGGTTGGGACGTGTCTTTATTCAGTTTCGAGGTGGTCTGAGAGGGTTATTTAATCGTTGAGGTCTTATGGTTTTATGACGTCAACATGTTTGTGTAGGTTATTATGATATATTTTAACATTAATGAAACACCGGTTAGTGCAGATTAGGAGACAGCTGTTCCAGACAAAATTATAGACAAGTATTTAGTAAAAATGATTTTCTACGGTTTATCAAAAATACATTATATATTTTCTACCATGTAGATTATACTACTATTCAAAGATACCATTCCCTATACCAATATGATCTCTATTTGGCAAATACTAACAAAGCCTATATTCCTAGTTTGTCACATTCGCAGTGAATTCAAACAAAACTAGGTCAAGTTTAAAACTGACGTCAATCCGTCCAATTATACCCGCCACCTTTCAACGGCAGATGACCAAACCATAATGATATATGATGTAGGTACTCAGATTGACGACGCTAATGGTCTAATTTCACAACATTATCCATAATCTTCGAACAAAAAGCCCAGTGAATGTACAAAGGTCATTGCTATCTAAATTAATAATCCACAGACAATAACAAGTGTACTCTTATGTGAAATTGCTTCATTGGAATATTGAAGATTATCTATTGCAATACATCGTTTGATCCCTTCTTTAGTGTTCTGTTACTTTGAACACTTTCTGTCAAAGATCTAGAGCTGTTGCATAATTTGCAAATTAATAATCCATAGACAATAACACTAACACAATACATAATTACGTGGTAAGTGTACTCTTATGTGAAATTGCTTCATTGGTATATTGAAGATTGTCTATTGCAATACATCGTTTGATCCCTTCTTTAGTGTTCTTTTGCTTGGAATGCTTTCTGTCAAAGATCTAGAGCTGTTGCATAATTTGTAGCGTTATGCCATCTTGACCTTTTAGCTCTTTATGAACTGGTAAGGTTAATAGGATGGCTTTGAGGCTTTATGTGTGCGACTGCAATTTGTAATATTTTATAAGTTGGACGTGTTTAAATGAAATAGGAATAAATGCTTAGTTTGGGACAGCAAGTTAAAATATAACAGTGCAATGATTTTTTACTACTGCATAATCATTTTTAGATCTGCCTCTGTGGCGCAGTTGTTTTACGGTACAATTAGGTCTCGGCTTCGAATCCCGAGCCAGGCAAAGGTATATTGGATTTTTCTATTCATTTTTAGCCCGATGTAAGGAATTTGTGCCCCATATGGCTACATGCTCGCCCCCTATCAAATTGTGGGACTGAAAATACAAGGTGAAATCTGGGTGTCCTGGTTGCACCTCTGCCTACCCATTTTATGTATGTTACATACAGTCATATTATGTATATATAATTCACTATTAAATTTAGATTTTTCTTTGTTAGTGTCACTTATTATCGCAATGTTAAAAAATAATTGAACCTTTACCTCTTAATGATTTGCATCAGAATCTCTCAGTTACATTACGAGTGAGCCAGGAAGTCAGAAAGTAAATCCTATGCTAGCATAGGAATCTACAAGTCTATACTTTTGGTACAATTTATTTCGACTATCATAATACAGAGAGAAAAGACTAAGACAAAAGATTATATAACATTATCTAAGACTAGGTTGTTCTGGTAAAACGTTTTATGCATGACTTTATCATTGCTTCGTGAAATTTTCATCACTAAATTGTCGACTTCCTGCACTTATTACAGTCATAGACATTTCATTTCAGTTGTTTTATGCTAGGCACGTTGAAACTAGGAAGTATTTTTGCACTTGATAACATAATATCAAGTGAATTCGTGCTGAACTTAGGTCAATCAGATTGCCAGTGATTCGTTGGCCTACATTCATTTCTTCTGTTGTGATTTCACATTTCGTGTACTGAATTCTGTTTGTTATCATTGACGATGCGATGCTAGAGCACGTTTCCTAGATTTTATATATTGATAAATTGAAAGATTATATCTTAGAAATGTGTTGTACAATCGCATCGTTTTGAGGTTACGTTGCTTTTATGCGAAATGATTTAAATTTTCTATTAGTTGTATAACTTCCCTCAATATATATGAAAGGTAAACTGGCACAATAGAGCGTTGATCGTTTGAAATGTTTGAATCAACTTGTAACTTTTATAATGTCAATATATTGTAAACTGGTTTTGAAAACAGCAACTAGAGATTATTGCTCGTTTTTCTCTAGTAAAAACCACTTTCTGAACGGAAGTTAGATTAAAAATGACTGAATCTAATGATGTTGAACATTAAAATATTTTTTATATTGACAATTTTTACGGTTTGTTTTAATTACGTATGAATTGGCATGAACTAGTGACCGAATCAGTATTAAGTAATGCCTGATACACTAATGTGAAAGGAAAGGAGATGATAATATAATGAAGATAGCCGGAAGCATAAATACGCGTGATTATTCGCTTCAATAACTGCACCGTAATGGCGTAATGATCAATCACGTTTATATGTAGTCACTGAATGCCGTAACAACGTTTGTAATGCAATAATGGCATAATTAAGATCTATAGATGCGATTTAGATAGTGTCTACTTTAGGATACTTTTGCTTTTATTGATTAGATAAGTTTTAATTTCTTCTTAATTTTTCTTCAAAGATGTTTGGTTATTTAACTTTCGGATTTTGTGTTTATTTTCTTATTGTTTATTGGCACCTCTGCCTACCCCTTCTGTAAAAAAAATTATGTTTGTTCTTGTATAAATAAATAAGTAAACGTTTTTCATAACCAAATACTCGTGCATTTTAAATGCTTTATACTAAAAATGTATTCATCCTTCACACAAACATGTCAACGTTATCCAATACCGATATTTATCAAATTTAAATTCTATTTCAGTCCGTTTAGCAACTCCATCTCCACATATTCCTTATTCAACTATTGCTGGAAGGTTTACGACGCTCGTATCGGTACAGAAAGCTTGAAATCTTTAGCGGAACTCAACTATGTGTCAGATTGTAACCGCAGAAACGGTTCGGGATGTGCCGACTGCGATAACAAATTCCCGTAAAAGCATTGGAGATATTGGATAATCTATTGGTCCTATCGAGGTTGTAAATGGCTTGTTCGAGTGTTGGTGTCGTATGGTTGTTATATATCTTACTACTGTTATGTTTCTATTGGCTTCACAGAGTTGTAGCGCGTTGTGTTTATTGGCGTGGGTGAAAATTATTTATTTTTATTTTTTACTGCACACAAAAATATCATTACAGCATACAATATTTTCCAAATTAAATTAAAGAGTTCAGTTGGTGGTTTTATCTTATAGATTCCTTACAGACAACATTTGGATGGATTCAAGAAAACAATTAGAAGAGAGGGCAGTACAGAATTTAAAAAAAACATGCTCTTATAAGGAGTAGTTAAACCAATACTATATAAAATATAATCAAATGTAGGTGTAGTGACGATTAGCGAAAGGTCCCTGTCAGATGCTGGATGCAAGCTGAAGACAGAGTGAAATGGCGCAATTTTGACAAAGCCTATGCCCAGCAGTGGACAACAAAGGGTTGATGATGATGATGAAATAAATAAACAAATTATAAATAAATAACACCCAACCGTCACATACATAGTCCTGACCCCACACTAAGATTGAGTCTTGTGTCGTCGGTATCAGGAACTACGAGAGACTTTTCGGTCTCACAAACACCCAGAACCGGAAGAAATATTTGTGGGCCGCACAAACATTTCTCTCAGTGCGGGGATCGAACCCGCGGCCTCTCGTTTCAGAGGCGGCGTATAACCAACTGCGCCACGGAGGCTGTTAAAAATAAAATAAAAAAATGAGGCATTTTTTAAAACACAACAAGCTTAATTATAACCTTAATGAAATAGAAGTAACATGTCCAATGTACTAAAATGTGAAGAGAGAAAAACTATTTCTATTATTTTCATGACATCAGGCCTTCGGCAGCCAAAAGATTGTCGACGACCTATGTCATATTAGCCCTAACATTGGCTTTAACGAATATATAAATTGGGTTTCTGTTTGGTAACCATTAGTCTCTAAAAAGGTCGATGGAAAAAAGAAGTCTCTTTTTATTAAGTCTAGAATTTTGTATAATTTATCATTGACACTTTTGAATAGATTTCGCGGGCAAGATTTTAATTACATCAATTACAATGTTATGCTTAGTACTCCACTGCGCTCGCCATCCTGAGACATAAGATGTTAAGTCTCAATATGTCCAGTAGTTACTCTGGCTACAATATCCTTCAAACCGGAACACAACAGTGTATTTACATTACTGTTTGGCGGGAGAAAAACACATTGCGGTGGTACCTACCAGGCGGCCTCTCACATATATATGATAGACGTACCACCAGTAGTTTATGTTAAGGAAGGAATTTAAGTAATGTTTCATTATTATTAATAATAAGGCTGCAAAGAATTATCACCTACCAATATTACTGACCAAATTAACCCATCTATCACACTTAGCTTGATAATTCATGGGCTGTATAATCATTGCGCTTCAACTAGAATTTCCTTCGAAAGCTAATTTATCGTTCAGCTCGGCACAAATTTTAAATGCGCTTGCCGCAGCGGGATGCAGTGAGATAGTAATTTTTCATACTTATATCACGAAGCAAGATATCGAAGATTTATGAGAGGAGGATTAATGAAAACTGAAGTTTGTAGATAAATTGTTGGTAAGAATTTGAAATGACATAAGCTAGTGCAATTATAGTATGGTATTATAGTTGTGCTTGAGGAATTGTTTAAAGTCTTAAATGCTAAATAAATACATACATGTAAATTAACGCCTATTTTCCAGAAGAGGTAGGCAGAGATGCTACTAGGACGGCTATATTTCCTTGTATATTTTGTCCCTCGTTGTGATAGGGGGAGAATTTAACGCCATATCAGGCACAAATTCCTAGATAAATCGAATATAATTTTGCCCGACCAGGGATTAGAACCCGAGACCCCAGCTGAGTAACCGTACCGTAGTACAACTACGCCACTATGCTTCGAAATAAATATGGAACTTAAATACTTGACGATAGTTCTCCCATGTGAAAGGCCCTTTGAGTAAATACCATTACATTATCTATTTCTATCGCCAAACAGCAAGGCGATAGCGATTTTATGTTCCGGTTTCATGGGCATCGTAGCCAGTTAAATTACTGGACACTATGCGACTTCACATCTAATACATTCCCGAGGTGGCGATCGCAGTGTGATGCCATGTTATTCTTACTAACAACTTCTTAAAAGTCTACCTTGGTGTTGTCAATGCTATAATAAATAAGTGCAAATTTACTGGAGCGTTACTGAAATTAGTCGTCGCTCTCAAAGATTTCGAAAATTCTTGCTTGTATATTGACGAAAAGTTTAATAAAAATGAAGATAATATTTTCATCACCGTTTAGACGAATCATTAAAATTAGTTATTAAATATTTATTTAGCGCTATTCTTTGTACTTTGTTTGATGCACGTATTATATAATTGGCATGACTAAGCGATTGCAATGCGACCAATAACATGATAATGCCCCGGTGGCGCAGTTAGTTAGACGCCGCCTGTGAAACGAGAGGCTGCGGGCTCAATTACCGGACCGAGAGAAATGTTTTTTGCGGCCCACAAATACTTCTTTTGGGTCTGGGTGTTTGTTACACTAAAAAGTCTCTCATCGTTTCTGATATCCACGACACAAGGCTCGATCTTAGTGTGGGGTCAGGACTATGTACTTATGTGACTGTTGGGTATTATTTAATGATTTATTTTATTTCCTCTTGACTACAAAACAACATTATTTCTTCATAATATTTTACTTGGGAATACTCAAGCTATTATTTAAATTATTTCTCAGTGTTATACAGTCAGGTTTGTCCCGAGGCGTTCCTATGTCGGCACCATGCCTGTGTCGATGTATGTATCATGAATGCAATGAACTCCCGCAATGGTTCCCGTGGGACCACCGTCGGTATATTTATCATTTTTAATTCAGTATACGTGCTTTATTTCATTTTCATGAATATGGCTTTTGAAATTATACAGAAGTATGTGTTGAATTATTATTCCACAGGTTTTAGATTTTTTAACTTCAATGAATGATACGACAGCTGATGGACAGTGGCAAAACCAAACAACACCATGCATTACAAAGCTATGCATGGCATTGTGTTCTCGTAATCCTGAGATATAAGATTTTAAATCTCAATATAGTTGTTACTCTGGCTACAAATTCCAAGCCGTCGTATCGCTTACCATCAGACGAACGGCAAGCTCGTCTCGCCATTCAATGCAATAAAAAAAATCTAATGAAGATACCCATTAAATGTTATCAGCCTACACCAAACTTCTGCTCGACAAAAGCTACAATTACACGCCACTAAGAACGGTCATTAATCGAAACGGGCATTAGACTAATCTAGCTCTAATTTACGGGGCGGAATTGCCTTCCAAAACGAGGTATTGCGCAAAGGTTAAGGTTACAAATAAGGTTTTTTTCCCCTCCCATGTAGTTTACCCTAACAGGCAATAACAAAATTACCTGAAAAAGAAATACATAAAAAATTATAAAACCCTTTTATGAGAATATGTAAACTCCGAAGAACACCATAGTAGACGAGTTCTTTATTTGAAAGTAATTTATACAAGGAAGACCTTATGAAACCTGGACACCCATTATGACAAGGATCGATGTATCACACAAAAATGACGAGATAACCCGACTCAAAATAAAATAGGATAAGCCTAGACGGACAGCCATTAGGGTATTAAAAAGACCCCGACGCTACAAAGCGCAAATTTTATAGCTGAAAATTACCCATACTTTGTCACTCTATAAAATAGGTCTATATTTTCCTCCGACCGCACACTTCCATTTCTTGTTACATACAGCGTCATTACCGGCGAGTATCGGCCGCAAGTGCCATAGTGTTTATAGGCGTAAATCAATGACGGGATTACGTGACTCCACTGACCAAATTGCTCTGTGGTTTTTGTAGGGCTGGGTTGTGCTTTTTGCACGTAATGAGTGTGGTGAAGCAGATTTTTTGTTTAGTTGAAGATTTATGTGATGCATGAGTGGGTTGGATTAGTGTTCTTGTAATCCAAGCTGGATTGATTTCTGAATATATTTTAGACAGTTTATGGTTATAGGCTATAGTATTATCTCAACTATTTTAATATCATCCCCTTTTTGATACTGAGAAAAACTGCTATTTGGGTGTGAAATAACTAAAGATGCGCTTACCAAAGTGAGAGGTAAAGGTTGTAATTACGCCATTAATCACAAAATAAGCCCATAGCTTTTAGAATAACATTTGCATTTTGATTGCAAACTCTTGTGAGTGAATTGACACTTTTTGTTGACGCCGTCGTTTACGAGGGCGTAAAATGCAAATTTGAGGCTCTTAAACCATCCAGGGCTGTGCATCACTGGTTATGACACAAAACATCTATGGGTATAGTGTCGGAACACTGCGATGCATTAATTTCACAGCGGTCGACAACCTTAGGTCTCGATGATCCAATTTGCTGGTCTCCTGAGAAGCGTAGCGTGAACGTTCCGCATGACAAGTGATAGGGGCTCCGCGCCGAGCTAAAGTAAATAAAACCGAGGTTTTATTCCCTTTCCTTTTCCCACTTCAAGTTTTTGATTGGGGATTGATTAACTTTGAGCCGGGTCATTGATTTCTTCCATTTCGGAAATCTAAATATGGTTTTTCTATTGTATTTGTTTGTTCGAACGTATAATGAGTCATATATTATTCCTGATATCTATTTTTAGATTAAGTTAGTGTTTGTAATAGAATTACGTCAAAGTGAAGTTAATTCGTAATAAAACTCTCGTTTTAAATTCTTGTTAGTTGGATTATGGAACCATTAATAGATAATCATCATCACTTTAACTACATACATTTACAAATCCTCATAATCCAAAGCTATCATATACCAAAACCTTTATTTTACTTAACAGACTATCAGGTATGTTAGTACCCGAGCCAAAGCAAGGCATATAGACGTCCAACTGGATTCGTATTAAGTAATTACAGTGGTATTCAACCTCAGTGAACTCGAGAGATGGAGTGCGCGCCGCGCGTGCTTACTGCTCCGCTTATCATAGACAACGCAATGATAAATGAACTCGCAAAATGCCCATTAAGATTCGAAGATATTTGCTGAATCGTGTATTGTAATTGCTTTATTGTCAGAAGGCTTATAGAGATTCCTCGCCTATTTGCGAAGTCGACTTGAAACACTTTTTACAAAATGGTAAAGACAATATCTTTGATCAGAGACATTGTTGTGAAAGAGGCATGGGTGGGATTTAATAGGATGTCGAAGAGTACCTTATAAAGAGCTGCCAAATTTAAATAGACAATAGAGTAAATAATAGTATCGTTTACTAACCTTAAATCTATATTTGGAAAGATTTATGTTTATTGTTCACAATATTGTGTGTCTCAAAATGGAAGTTTGGTTGTCGCTCCTGGTTAATACCATGCGGAACGTTCTCATAGTTGCAGAGTTAGAAACCGAATTCAGTTGCTATAATTTAGAGTTGATTTATATACAAAACATTTATCTGTGAACTCCAAAAAGCCTAGCATCAAGAACGAAGATCTTCTAAAATAGTTTTCTCTAAGAATCGATAGCAAAGCTATTTCTCTTTGGGGACACAATCGGCATTAGTTTTTGGAGGGATGCCAAGTCGTATCTCTGGCTTTACAGCAATTTCAATTTATTAGTCTTATATTTGTATGTATTAAAAATATATTCGAAATTGAAGTTGGCGTTGCTGGGTGCAGGTTACTTGCTGCTGGTTGATTTTGAAATATTTTTATCAGGAATGCTATAATTAACGATATAGGGTGTGTACAAATAGTGGGTTATTTAGAAAGTTGATGATGACAATTTAATCTTAAGGTTGTAAAATTATCATATGAATTATTATCAATCACAATAAATTAACCTTATTGATGATTTCATAATCTACGCGTGCTGTTTGATATCAAAAGTGTTGGCATTATAAGTAGAAAGTAAGAGAACGTGAAATGGAGTGATGCATGCTCAATTATATTTTAATGATTGTACATTGCGTGCAATGGTTGCATTTGAGACAATAAGTAATTTTACATGCCAAAATAATTATATAATTGTGACTGGTGGTGATGGTCTTTACTAATTCGTCGATTATGCAATAGAAATACTCATAGATTGTTATCGACCTGATCATAATAAGATATAGATTGATGTCATGAATAAATCAATTTTGTTGGAGTAGATTGTACGTAACTCAGATGGTAAAACTGACGAGAAAAATGGTTTGATACTAAATTTTGATATTTTACTGAGATACCTGGAAACTAAATCAATTTCCACTTCATGTCGTCAATCTTCTCATCCTCAATATTCACAGGATGGTAAAGCGTTTTAGGGCTTAATGAGCTTTTACGATTTCAAAGTCCTTTTATGGCATAACTGAAAGTCAAGACCAACTTACTAACGCCAAAAATCTTCGTCAAGAGCGTGAATTATGGCAAGTAAGAGAAACAGAGACTCATCACCAGCGAGGTGCTATTAGCGAGGATTATGTTCAGCAGTAAAGTGCTTTATTTTGATGATATATCTCTAGCAATGAATAGCCAGACGACCGTGTCAGTCGCCGGATAGTAAGCAAGTAGCAAAACCAAACGATTCGCTCGTCATCCTGAGACGTAAAATGTTAAATCTCAATATGTACAGTAGATATAATATCCTTTAAATTGGAACAAATGAAGATAATTATATACTAAATAATTTGCACATGACAGGCCTAATAGAATAAAGAGCATATATACTACACCTGTTTTTAAGTTAATTATAAAATGTATCGCTTATATCAGGATATATTATGGCAACCTGTTCGTCCGCTATCCATTATTTCTGATCGAGGTGTATTTTATTACGCTCTTGAGCTTCGCTTTTATCGAGTTTATGCTGGCATTAATAAGTGTTAAAGAATAAATTTGCCCACGATATTTCATCCTGTTTCACGTAAAGGATGACAAATTTAACATCGTTTTTAGCTTACAATAAGCGAGGGTCAGGTATTGCATGACATATTAACCCGCAAAATTTGTTTGGAATTTTTAAATTCATTTTTATTTTCGTCTTTGTGAATTTTATTTAATAAACATTGTCGAGTTTTATGCTGCGTTGGACGCGGTCAATGTTCCAGTTGTTGATTTAACTCCGATATAAGGACCTGCTACGGGAATACTAAAAATAAACTCAGTTAATTTATAAGGTCTATATGTTTGCTTTCCATGGTCAGAGTAGTTTTAATCCAGTTGTTTAATTCATTTGTTGTGCTACCTTATAACTATTTAACTACTCAATTTGTGCCCGGTATGGAGAAAGGCTCGCTCCCTTTCACAGAGTGGGACGGAACTTATAAGGTGAAATGTGGGTGTCCTGGATGCACCTCTGCATTTGTATGTATTTTATGTATGTATTTTATAACTAGGCCTTAATATGATAAGTTACTATTTCCCTTGTGAAAATAAAATTAAACATACCTAAAGGTTATCAAAATATTGAATGAAGCACCAAGACAATTGACCTTACATAGTTTAGGATATTGAATAATCTAAGTTTGAAAATAACTTTGTGGAATACCAGATAATAACTATAAATACTCGATGTAAACTTCATTTTGATAACACCCACGTCTTACAGTTTACTTTTATACGTAGGCTGAAGTTTCAATGTTTAATCTAGAATTAACTTATTATTACTTTGTCGATGCCTTGTGAGGAGGTTTAGGAGACCCATTTGCTTCCTGTTTGATTAAATCTTAAAAATAGTCTTCGATTTTTTTATTGCAATGAATGGCGAGATGGGTATGCCATTTTCTTGATGGTAAACGATATGTCCACTTATTGACAGTAGCAACCAAAAAGCATGAATTACAAAGCAATGCATGCAAGCATGCTGTTTGGCGAAAGAAATGGATATTGCGGTGGTGCCTACACAAGCGTAGGATAAAGCTTAGAGATTTGTCCACTACACATGGCTAGTGTGAGTTGGTGGACCAAAATAATATATTTAAAATATATGATTTTGAAAATGTTGAAATGTGAAATTTGATTTTTTTTTAGAAAAGTACGTTACGGTTTCTTTGTGTTCGTCACTATTAAATTGATTGTCATAAACTCTGTTACCAAAAGGTCTTCAAGCTCTTATGTAATAATAAAAATAAATATAGGCATATTTAGGTCACTCGTGTTTCGGTTGTTAACGTTTTTACATAAAATTTTATCAAAATTTATAGCTGGATTAATGGAGCAGATATTTTATTCGAGTGTAAAAAATATTTGGGCCTTACAATAAAAGGCGCTGAAATTTATTAGCTAGGTATGTAGTATATTATTTGTAGAGCCACTCTGCACCTTTTTTGCATAGAAAAAATAAACTCTACTTCCGGTACCTCGATGGAGATCAAAAGATATATACTGACGTAACAGTCTTTTAATCGTTTTTCTTCTTTTTGACAGCCAGTGTCGAACCAAATGCGCGACGGAGGCTGTGTGTATCGACACAATAAGGACATGACACTTTATAAATACACTCCTGATGCAGCAAGCTGGCTAAAAAACCTAGACATAGAAGTTTGATCCACGCACGATGAGTGCCATACGCAATTATGATGAATAGGGACTATTTTCATCTGCTTATTATGTTTTTTTGGATCCTTAGCTTTCTTTATTCTCAAATTTCAGCTATAATTTGAGATTACTCTGTGTCAAAGTATATCGAACTATCACTTTCAATTTATTCCGTTATTTTAATTCCATATTTGAGAATCTCCTAGCCATGCGGTGTTCAGGCTGTTAATATTCAAGCTGATTTTAAATGTAAAAATGTCCCCGTGGAGAATAAAATTTCCACACATTAAGCTTGTCTCTTTTTTGTAGCAGCACGAAAAAATGATTATAATGTGTATATGTGTTATGTACAATGTTATTCAAATATAATACCCTGTCGACATCGTTATGCTGGCCTGTCAGATAAAATATCGTTTGGACCTTGCTAGGCAAATCTCAACTAAAATCAATCGGTAAATTCCACACACCTTTGAAATTGTTCTGAAAATTAATAAATGTACCTCCATTTACACTTTCAGTTTCAGTAATATACAACTAATTTCGAAGAGCGTTGCATAGGTTTGATCCCGTGAATTCTAGGTTCTCAGCCCAATCGTAACCTAACAACTCTTTCACTCACTTTGAGTCAAGGCTAATAATATTGTAGATATTTGTGTAGAACAAGTGATATGTTATCCGTATTAGTTACTTGTCTGGTATTTGAGACAGTCGCCCGACATTCGCGGTCCAATAGATTAGTCCCAAATGGATAATTTGTTGCTTATGCTGTCTAATGTGACACAGGTATCGGGTGACAGACATACTAAAACTTTATTTTGCTAAGTTAATTAAGATCTAATTTTTTTGGAAGATCTAATTTAATTAAAACCTGGATTTAGAGAGTGTTTTTGAACTTTAACAGCCTCCGTGGCTCAATTGGCCAGACGCCATACATATACTAGCTTATTTATGTGCTGCTTAACTTCACATACCTTGAATTTTTTTAAGAAACTCTATGCCATTCAATACTTTGAATGTTTCCCAAAGATGCTATCCATCAGAAGTAGAAGTGATAATTAATAATAAAAACATAACTTCAACCAAAGTCTGAAGCTACAACCCTTGATTTGTCCGGTTTGCTTTAAAATAGAAAATTCCTAGCTGATTATTATACTCTTATATCAATTCTCCTTACGAATCATTTTACAAAAGACCAAAGAGACGTAATATCACAAAAAGCATAACCAAAGAAATATTGAAAAATTTATAAAAAAGACCGAAATGGACTTTCTCCAATCGAAAGCGAATTCAAAGGAAGTTTCAAAGCATTCAGTCAAATGGCGTGCGATACAAAAAAGGTAAATTAAAACACGTTCTGTGGCGAATCGGAAACTCCCCCGTGAGAGGTAAATTGGTCTCGTCAACCTCATCAGAAGAGTCTTTGTTCTGTATTTAGGGCACTCGGCATCTGCGAGCAAAGGTGAGGTGCCGTACTTGATGTGCAGTTTTTAAGGCCAGTGGAATGTTAGAAAGATCCGAAAGAAATTAAACAATCTACTTTTAATGTCGAAGCTGTGTAATTGACAGTATATTTTTTAATGAAGTTATTCTTTGTTGATATTTTATTTATACGTAAAATACTGCGTACTGGCTTATTGCAAATGAACTGGATGTAGTCGGTATTCTGGGATCCCATCATCACTGGATGCGTGTCGCTTCCAACAGGTCGATGTGGAGATCCAAGAGGGCGGCCTATGTTCAGCAGTAGACTTTCTGTGGCTGAGATTGTCATGATAATGTATCAGGTAAAACGGTAAAGATAAACATAATGGCAGCGCTTACCATAGAAATTTATGCAATAATTCATATAGTATGTTTAACTTTTTTATTTGATAATATTGTTTATACAATATTTGAAGAAACTGAAAAAACAATATACGTTAGAAACACCGCCTAATATGAGAACTACAATGTCCCGAAAAGAAAATTATTTCTACAGGATCCCGGTCAGTGGTGTACAAAAAATCTTCGATCCAAGGTGGTAGAATGTTTTTGAATAGAAGTTCGAATATTTCGAATATACTACGAGCACTAACCTGTCTCGAGCCAGAAAGATGATTTTATAGTACCCAGGTTACTGGTGTCCTAATAATCTTCGAAACAACTTCATAGAAAAAAGCATTGCTCGCGGCATTGCGCATGTGAAATAGTTTTACAGTGATAAAAGTCTCGCTATATTTTCCCAGGATAAAAAATTCCACATAGCCTCCCTCGATAAATTTACTATTCAACACTAAAATATATTTCAATCCGTACCAATAGTACCTAAGATTAATGCGTTCAAATAAACTCTTCAGCTTTAGATACAAGTATAGATAGTTGTTTTGGAATTGAAGTTAGAAGCATCGACTTATATGAACGCTAAACTGTCTCGAACGCGAAAGAATCTTTATAGAATGTGGGTCACTGGTGCCTGCAATTCGGAGCGGAACTTGGTCGTGTGCTCTATGCATTACATGCTCCATTTTATCGTGACCGCGTTTAAGATTTTTGGCTTGTTTATCCCTCTCCACTTTAGTATGCATTATTATATATGTGATACGGAATTGTTATGCTTAAAGCTAATGTTTGCAGCTTTTTTATTTTATGATCCATCTCTTTTTTGGTGCAATTACTCATGAACAATTATTTTTTTTGTGTGAATAGCCAAAAGATAAACTATTATTATTTGTTCTCCTTCTGGCAGTATCATATCAAACTTTATTATGTACAAATAAACACTAACCCAAAGCTTCTTTGAAATTGATCGGCATCATATTTTATAAGATCGTACAACCAAGAATAATATAAGCCACGTAAAATACAGGGTATATCAAGACAGCTACCGAAAACGAAGCCGGGTTTTAGTGACTTCAGATACAATGTAATTAAAATTTAGCCAAAAATAGTATTGATTTTTTTTCCGTCGTCGTATTTGGGTATTAAATAAATATAATATATTTTTTCTAAAATAGTAGTAGAATACCCTTTTGTTTTTCAAGATGCAAGAAATTAAATTATTATATTAATAAATATATTTAAAAAAAAATACAAAGATAATAATGATTGCGCTTCTTTACGAAATTTTTAGTTGCATTGTTTTTCTAGTCACTAAAACTACCCCCGGCTTCGTTTTCGGTCGCAGGGTATTTTTTTTAAACAGATAAAGCTTAGTTAAGAATAACATGTAATGTGTTTACTGTAGTAAAAAGCTATTAAGTAACAGCGCTGATTTCGAGCTCCCAGCTTTAATTTCAGTAAGTAATCCCGGGCTTGATATTTCACATCGGGACTTCATATTTTTAATATCATTGCCACAAATCAGTGTTTCACGTAATTTCGATGCGAAATGCATTGTCATTATGAGAAAATATAATTACGCCATATTGGATTGCGACGGTGTAATATGAAAATATTAATTTATTTTTGTTTGTTTGCAAAGGGAGATTGCGATGAGCTTTTCATTTATATTCGACTTAATTTATGTGTGAATGTATTTTTTCACTTAGTTTAGTAAATATTATGAATTTCCCAGTTTATGTTAATATATTCTACAATTATTGTTGTACATTGGAGTCAGTAGTTTGTTATTAGTTAAAACACTACATTTTGCACCAATGCTATTCTTTTGATTCAAATAAATAAATTTGAAATATTCGGTTTTAAGAATATAGACAGAGTGACTACTGGACAGATAGAGACTTAAAATCTTATGTCTCAGGATGTCGAGCGCAGTGGAAAGCCAAGCATTGCTTTGTAAATCAAGGTGTTGTTTGGTTTTGCTACTGTTTATGAGCATTCGTATCGCTTACCATCAGGCGAACGGTATGCTTGTCAATCCATATCTTGCAATATAATAAGTACGGTATTATAAGTCGGGTATTAAAAAAGTATACAATATCGTTAACCGTGCTTTAACAGACTTAATTTGCAATATTTATAAACGCGCACTGAAACTGCAATAAACTGATTGTAAAGCGCAGGCGGTTGAAGTGTTCTGTATTGTGTAATTGAAAATATGTAAATTTGTGTTTCTGAGAGATTTTCTTGCATAGTTTCTTCTATGCTATCTCAAAAGCGTCTTGCACAATTAACATAGATACTGAACACTATTACAAGAAACACGGATGTTTTTTTCTTTAAATTCAATTAAAATTGTTTTAATTGTATGAATTTATAATTATGACATACATACATAAACTCACGCCATTTTCCCAGAAGGGGTAGGCAGAGGTGCCAGGACGAGGAGTCCCACGACCATGGCCCCACGTTCGTTTTGTCTCTCTCACACATATGGGCCTTTTCTTCACCTGGATAAGGATGAACTGTCAATATGTTGTGCATGAGTTAAGTCTTAATAATACTAGAGACGGGTTTTTTAATTGCAATAAATAGCGAGACGCCATGCATGCCTTTCGCCTAATAATAAGTGAAACGATCCCTCATTGACAGTAGCAAAACCAGACAACACTATGAATTGCAAAGCAGTGTTTGGCATTCCACTGCACTCGCCGTCCTGAGACATTAGATGTTAAGTCTCAATATGTTCAGTAGTTACTAGTATACGTTCTACATTACCCTACTTCTTTTAAGGCTCACTGCTGTACTGGCGGAATTTTTGAATGAAACGTCTAGCAAATATATAGGTACATATACAAATGGATGCATGTCGCATGAAATAAAATATTACTTATTCCTCTAGGGTTGCCACTTCACTGCATCATATTATACATGTATGCGCCTCGCACGTGACACGATTTAATACGCAACTCTATTTTGTATTTTTGCTGTATAATATTTTATTCTAGCGGTCCGGCCCGGCTCGGCCTGGGTGCTGTTACACTTTTCAACCAAAATGTTCAATTCCTATTATAAATTTAGAATATCGGAGCAAAGGATCCCTCAGATATCGGATATATCAGATATTTTGAGACCAAAATTTCCTCGTATTTGCTAGATTTTTCACTTGCTTTAACAAACTGTGTCGAAGATAAGTTATAGTAAGTTTAATTTTGGCGTTAATTTGCAGCGATCATTAAAAATTATGATGTCAAACACCCAGTCAATATTTTGTCTCGTTTTACTATTAAGTATTAAGGAACTTTAAGCAAATTATATTAAAACTTTAAATTTATTATTAATTAATTAATTGTGTATTTATCACTTCAGAAGCTTTAATACTTTATTTAACCAGTGCAGCGGTCCGGCGCAGTTTGCCCGGCTGCAAAATACTCCATTTCTCACTAATTAGCATAACTTTTTAAATAAATCTTAAAAGAAGTATTTTTTTCATGTTGTTTTTTTACTTGGCTTTTTAGGATAACGTTTCCACTTTCTTATGTATTGTACTGGCACGTCTTTAGAGCTATGTTCCAAATTCGACTAGTAGTCCATTTAAATTTTTTTTATTCATTTTAGAGTTACCAAAAGAAAATACATTATTCACTACAATACCTAACAAACAAATAATAAAAACAAAGTTAAATGTTCCTCTTTAATCAGGCAACTACAGCATGTATGCTGTAGTTGCCTGATTAAAGACTATTAGTTACTTAATTGTAATTAAGTATTAGAATGTAATTTTAAAAATTAGCGCGACAAACTATCAAACATTTAACTACCTATTATATGTTTAGTTATACTAGAAACACATAATAAATGATGATAATAATTTACTAATTCCTTATTTATGTTTGTTTCAGGTAAGCCCAACTTATATTCAGCTCAGTTCAAATGGCGAATACACAGGTTTGATCAATAACAAAATTAAGTCTATTAAAATGAATTAAATTATTTAGATCAATATTCAAATGACTAAGCCCATAATCTAGAATTATTTAGCTCAATATTAAGACTAAATCCATGATCTTCCGCTATGAAAAGTATGTAATTTCATCGATTGAGATTTCGTTCTACCTCCGTGTTATTTGCTGTGAGCGGCGCAATTACCCGTATCATTGGAAATTATTGCTCCGATGACACACCCATTAATTTCCTACGCTTCCCGCCGGTATTTTATTTGTAACTGTATTTTTATTTTGTTTTAAGTGATGTTTTCAACGCCTCAAGATAGATAATTTTAGTATTAAATCTGTAGCCTTTTATTTAAATTTGTTATGGTGCATCCAAACCCATTGATCCAAATGTTACTCAGCAACATCTGATAATAACATTTTATATATCAAGTTATGTTGCATAACATATAGCAAGCATATGTATGCAAAACAATGGCTACCATGGTTGTAAAAAATATTTTTATTTTATTTATACATTTTTTATTGAACAATACATACAGTAAAGAGACAAAATAATGACACAACAGCTCGTTTCAATACAGGTAACATTTAACAATTTAAATAAACGAACTGAGTTGAAAATAAGCTAGGAAGAAAGAAGGTTGGTCACAACAAAACCAAAAAATAATGAATAATGGTAAACAGAAAAGAGAGTAATATGTACACAATTTTGCACAACAAAATAACTGCGTTTTGTATACACCATTATACAATTAATTGAACTTGAATTTATTTTATCGATTGTTAGATAATATAGCGATAATACGTGAATCATTAGAAGGAAATTTTCTGTATTGAATCGGAAGGCACGGTATATCTACTTAAATTACAACATTAACTATTAACTTTCACTTACTCGTCCTCATAAAATCACTCTGCATTTAAGGCAGGCATCCACATTTCCGCATCGTAAGTTTCGGGCGCATCGTTTCAACCGGATTATTTATTTATAATTCTTCCACAGTATTAGAAGCGATCCGATTTGCTTGGATTGTCCCTCAGAGGCAGGCGTTCTCATTCCCGCATCGTACGTATTGGGTAGAACGCATCAAACGGGTTGTAGTATTATTTGTATACGAATTTATACAATTGCATGCACTGATTCGCATCGTACGGATCGCATGAATCTATAAATTCCTACAAAAAGAATTCTATGCGTTGCGTCCGATACTTACGATGCGAATAAGTGGACGCCGATATCAGAGCATCGATATCAGCATTGCCGACGTGTAGATTTGTGCAATTCAGACGATGCGGATTAGTAGAAGCACTTGTATGAATTTCTTTATAAAGAAGACGATCCGTTTAATGGGATGCGTAGTGATACCTACGATGCGAATATGTGGACGGCTGCCTTTGTACCATGCTTGTTGACATTTAATTTTTGACAGCCTCCGTGGCGCAGTTGGTTAGACGCCACCTGTGAAACGAGAGGCCGCGGGTTCGATCCCCGCATCGAGAGAAATGTTAGTGCGCAAATATTTCTTCCGGGTCTGGGTGTTTGTCAGACCGAAAAGTCTCTCGTAGTTCCTGATACCCACGACACAAGACTCGATCTTAGTGTGGGGTCAGGACTATGTAAGTGACTGTTGGGTGTTATTTATTTATTTATTTTGTCAGAATTTCCTTCCAATAATGTGGTAAACGGCTCATAATTTCATCTGACGTAGAATTTATCGATCCATTTCGAATAGAAAAACTTTCACAAATTATATGATATCACGTTTCGCACGTCAAGCCCGAGCGTAGGCATTAGATGATTGAATCGGATCCGGAAGTAGATTATACAAAAATACGTGAAAGAATTTTTGTAAACTAAGGTATTGGCATAGGACGGGTCGGCGCTTCATGATTTACTATGAAGGATTTAGCCAATACATATTTATCGTAGCATTTGCGAAAGATCGCTGGCAGATGTTGGGTTGTATAAGCCGAAGACAGAATTTAGAAGAGGATTGTGTCCAGCTGTGGACAGTAAAAGTCTGATGATAGTGATGATAATATGTCATTAATCGGGTGTTTTATAAAAAAAATGAATAAATCTAAATGATATTGAACATTTTAATGGATTCAATAAATTATTTTCTTTTTCATTGCCTATCTGGCGTGTACTAGTTTGCTACTATTTAATCTAGTATATAACTGCTGCTAGTATATAAGTGCTTACGGTAAGTACCTATACATGGATTTCATGTTTTTAAATAAGAAAAATATTTATAAGAATTTCCATATCAGAGATTCGAATTCAGGACAATAAGTGAAGCGTGCGTCCACTAGAGAATGAAAGAAAACATTAATTATCAACCGCACTTTATACACCATTAAAATGTTTCAAAAAGCCGCAGTGCTAGCGTTGTTTAAACGAGAATTACCCTGGGATACCAACATAAAAATGCTTTTAAAAATAATGGATATTGATGTGTGGTACACACATACCTTCTTTCTTCTACCTAGAATTATCCCGGACGGTATTAGAACTTGAGGCTTAAAAGAAAGTTCTTAATTTTTTTGTGGAGTTAAATGCAATATAGATAATGATATTCAAGCAGGCCTCTTTGTATTGACATGACAATGTTGAGGCCTATTAATGAATTGCACGAATATTTAGCACATGTTTTTATACTATTGCCTTCATCATCTTAATTTTCTCCACAGGAAGAGCATTAGCGATGATATGGCTACAATAAAAATCTTGGAAGGACAGCATGGAAGCAACTTTCATCCATTTCCTATCTGCAACCTTTACTGGGACTTCTGAACAATTAAAATCATAATTGACCTATGTATATAACTCTTCTCTTCTTCTTCTCCTACCTGGCGTTAACCCGGCTGGTGCCAGGGTCTGCCTTCCAGCTTATTTCCCTCCATTTCGCCCGATCTTCGGCATTTTCAACACTACGACCATTGACCCTCATATCTTCCTTGACGACATCTAGCCAGCGCTTCTTAGTCTACCCTTTGGTCGAGGTCCGGGAATATTAATTCTTCTATATTACTATAATATCTAATTAAATAAATACACCAATATTTCAATTAAATCTTAACACGCCGTCACAGCGATTAATTTGGGAACGTAAAATCTCGCAAGATGAGTTACAGCAATTTGTCCGCGTTATGTTATATACGTAGGTGTTGCAGGCATATAGAACTAATAAGGGAGGTCGCCGTACCTGCTCTAATGACAAATTAGGGTGTTATACGGGACGCCTGAGGTGCGACGCCGTCGTAAAGACGTGACAATGACATATTTTACTTGGCAACTTTATTTATTACTGGGATCCTATGGACTTACGGAAAGTTGCTCAAATTTGGGTGTCGGATAGTTGGATAAACTATGCTACATATTGTTCGAATACGTCTAATGCCTATAGGTAAAGATAGTGGTAGAAATCCTATGGTTGGTCATGATCGTAGAATTCAATAATAATTACTTTGATTCTAATTTATTCTCGGTTCCACCACCAAACAACTTTCTTTAACCATATTTTTCTTATTAATAATTTATTCGTATCTTTAGTGCCAAGTGAAAGATAAAAAACAAAAAAAGATAAAACAACGCAAATAAATCTTAAACTATTGTATGTCAATATGGCGGGTTTAAATTATTCATTTATGTACCATAATAAAATATTATGAATTTAAATTGGTCTTCTATAAATATAATATTTTAAAATATCATAAACCATAAATTTTCGAATAAAGGAATATCTATTCAAGAAATGTTTAATAGAATAGCAAAAATGAAAAATATTTAAACTGGAATAAAAGATAAAATGTTTCTTAAGATATGTATATATTGTTGGCTATTTGACAACATTAGCATATATTTGTGCGGCAGAAGAGGCCATCTAGCTCAGCGCAGTTTCCTTTGAGACAGCGGAATAAAATAAAGTGCTACGTACTCGAGTTACATGTTACAACTAATATTTACTGCTCCTGCCGTTGAGTAAAGGAATATGTAATGTGGAATAAAAATATAGTTTGAATTTAAGAAACGCAGTGTTTATATTTTGAATATTAAATCTTTATTGCTGAAAATGATCGCCCCTATCACTTCGTAGGACGTGAAATACAAGGCGAAATGTGGATGTCCTGGCAATTCTGCCTAGCTCTTCTTGGAAAAGGCGCGAGTTTATGTATGTATTGTGGAAAAAAGAAATTACAGGAATCATAAATTAATGGAAAACACACAGCAAATTCCTTACTTAATTATTATAACCCAGTTTTAAAAAATTATTTTATATTTATAAATTTATATTTAAAAAAAAATTATATAAAAAAAATTATATTTATATAAAAATTTTAGTATACATGTGAAATTCTTAAGAAGTGTGTATTTTTTAATACATGTTTTGTGTTCATTAATAATTACTGAATTTAAAAAAGGACGTTATATTAAGATATTGCAATTTTATTGTAAGCCAGCGATGACGTAATGATATAAAAGTTAACTTTTAATGATAACCAAGACTTATCCCTCTCACCTAATACACTTTGAGTACACGCACTCAATAAAACCTATCTCACGAACTGTCGAAACTTTTCCCCATTTATCTTCCACAATGACCCGGAAAATGGCTATAAAAATATAATTTCGGTTGCCAATGTGCAGTGCTCATATATCTCTTAACACGACTTGCGTGAGAAGCCATTTTCCGTTATTGTACACTCACTTTATGGCTGTGACCGCGTAAAACGTGTGTCACGAACTCTAGTTACCTCTTGTGCTTTTTACTCTTGAGTCTTAATATGCTTTGGATCTAGGTTTGTAGTGCGGCCGTGGTAGGGAACCTATTGCCATATTGTGCACAAATTCCCGATTCCGGGCTAATATTAAACAGAAAATACGTAATATATTGGCCATATATATTTTTTCTTACTAATAATTATTGTTATTAGCGATAAGACCACCAGTTGTTCACTATTTGTAAGGTTTCTCTATTATTTTTATTTTATGCTATGTGGTGTTGAATAAAGTGTTTTGTATCTTTATCTGTATTAAGTCTACACTACTATGAAATATCCAAAAAAATGTTTCAATATTGAAATCTTTTCATTAAGATTTTGTTTTAACGCACTCATCAAATAAAAACTAATAACGAGAAATATTTAGGACTTTAGTAAATTATAAATTCCAAAACAAAATTCAGCATTATTAAAAAGCTGTTCTAAGTTCAACTGCTTCGGTCTTAGGTTCGTATCCCGGGTCGAAAAAATGGTATTGGACTTATGATTAATTATCCACGCTTATCGGCTCGCCTCCTATCACATAGTGCGGCGGTACACAAGGCGAAAAGTTATTTCCCGCGAAATAAAAAAAATAAAAAAACCTCTGCCTGACGCTTCTGGAAGAGAGGCGAATGATTATGAATGTGTTTGTTCTAAGTTAAGTGAAACCTACATATCACAGCGATTTGAATGAGTTTCTATGGTTTGTCCGACAACGCGCTTAACTGCTCTTAATCGTATTTTCGGTTGCAGAGGAGGCACGTGCCCTGCACTCGGACCTACATGGGGTAATAAAGTACCTTAAGTAATAAAAACTTACATGTTATGTAACAAATTACGACAATTTGACGATATTAAGTCGATACTTATGACAAGTACTGCAGAATTGCATGTTTATGTTAACGGTCGTCGGCTCACGCAGGCGTGTATAAGTGTAGTCTTTTGTGTTGGATGTAACTGTCTACGGGGTGATTTTACTGCATATCTAGTGTCTGTCCAGCTTGGAGTTTTGGGTTCGGAACCTAGGTTGTGGCGTTCAATTTGGGAGAAATTTGGCATGACAAATACAATGAATTGCATGGCGGTTGTGTCTAGCATAAACTTGCTTGTTATTGAACTTTATATTTTGTGTGAGTACGGAAATAAGCTCGGCAAAATGTCAATGCATTTAGTGGTGGTCTACTCACCCCTTAAACAAATATACTAATCATAATCATAAGCATCAGCTTTGGGAAGAAGGAATACTACTGAACAGAAGTCTCTCCTTAATATTTCCTCAATAACTAAAGCGAAAACTAAGGGAAACATCTTGGAAACTTTCCAAAAAAAGCTTAAATACTGCATTGTCGCTGCACACATTACCCTTCTCAGATAATTATCCTAAGTGTTCCAATCTTCGCAATTCCTGTGAATTGTACAATCGCACTAATGGAGCCAAAATAGAACAAACTCAAGGTTTTATTCAATAGAAGTTTATGCGGCAAAAACTTTAGATTTGTGACGAACTTTTTTGTTTGTTGGTATTTTATGAATGTAAACTAAAAAGTAACTAAATTTCAGATACTATTATGTGGTCTTGAAGATGATGAGTTTTTGGCAGAAATAATATTTTACTGGTGGTAAATTTCTCATATGTTTGCCTGTGTCGGTAGCACCGCAATGTCTATTTCTCCCGCTAAACAGCAGGGTAAATGCGCTTTTGTGTTCCGGTTTGAAAGATATTGTAGTCAGAGTAACTACTATCGGTTACTATGGGTTCGACCTCCCGCCATATAAATTATTTGTGAATTGTGTGATACACAGGTTTTTGTATCGGGTCAGAGTGTTTGGGAGACCGAAAAGTCTGTCGTAGTTTGTGATACTCAGGACACAATGACACACACAAATTGATTTTAATATGAGATCAGGACTATATTTGTGACTGTTTGGTGTACAGTAAGTCAATCACCACGCACTATAACGGCGAAGAAAAACTTCGTGAGGAAGCCTGCATACCATAGCGAATTTAAAGAATTTCTATGGTATCTAAAGTCCGCCAACCTGCACTAGGCCAGCGTGGTGGACTATATGGCCTAACCACTCTCAATCATACTTCCGATTGAAGAGGAAGCCCGTGCCCTGCTGTGGGACGTATATGGGCTGATACAGATTGGGTGCATTTGCCTACCTAGGCGGCCTCGCACATATGAGCGACCTACTACCAATAACAGTATTTTTTACAATGGAGGGAAAATGTAGTACCTTTAATACAATAGCTAGTAAATAATAGTTAAACCGTGTCAGTTATAGTTTATTAAAATTAAAACAATGCTTATTCACACGGTTATACGAGAACTTTTGTTCGCCAAAAATATTCCAGTTACATCTGCGCCGACACAAAAGGATAGGTAATGTTTTATCCTCTTCAAAATGTATACTATAAAATGTAAACCCGAAAAGCTCTTTATTCGCTTTGCCTGCTTGCATGGCTTTAATACGTAATATAGTATGAAATAGTATAAAATAAAAACTCTTTTACGGACTACCACGTTACATATGGTTTATGTGAAACTAACTTTGCGGCTTTGAGGAATTCCTGCTGAGGATACCACGAGTAAATCGTAGGTTCGATTCGAAAAAAAACTGTTGAACTATTAGTATTGTGTAAATGTCATTTTCTGCCCTAATTTGTCCAATTTATAGACTCTAGAAGAAGCACATACTATTGGAATACCTATATAATTCAGTATGATTCCTAGTCAACGAAAATACAATTTTAGTAATTTAATATGGTATGCAAGTTTTTAAGTTTGTGGTTTAAGTGTTGTGTCTGTAGTCACAACTACCATCTGGCTTCATTTTTGGTTGCAGTCTGTGTACACCCGGTATGACAAATAAAACACTGGAAATATTAATATTGAGCTACTAAATGCATCATTTCATGTTTATTTGATAGTGTTACTACTCGACATAACGCCCCTATGATTTCACACGTTGTATTAAGCGGGTGAATACGTAATGATTATATGTAATTAGAAAATGCGCTCTCACTGATTGAGTCTGTGGATTTGATAAAAAAAAAATTGGTGAGAGAATACGAACAATATTTTCATGTATAAACTTTATCAAAACAAAATATGACTACATTATTTTGAAAGTATAAAAAAGCGTCATACTGACAATTCAATGGTATTGAAACTAAGGAAGGCTGCAGCATATTTTCAATACTAAAATATACATACATAAACATCACGCTTTCTCTCGCATTTTAAAAATATATTTGCCATTTTAAATTAAACTAAAAGTATACATATTAAAGTATCAACAAGAACAATTTACAGGTTTGTCTGGATACTGAGACGCTCTTGGTCATCACTACATAGTATAAAACAAAGTCGTTTTCTCTGTTCCTATGTCCCTATGTCTTTTTGTATGCTTAAATCTTTAAAACGACGCAACGGATTTTGATGCGGTTTTTTTAATAGATAGAGTGATTCAAGAGGAAGGTTTATATGTATAATACGTACATATTATTGTACAGAAATCTATTTGTACCCGGGCGAAGCTGGGCCGGGCCGCTAGTTATTAATATAAGCTAATTTCTACATAACAATATGTTTAAAGACTAACATCTATATAACATTAAATATTTACATAAATAATAGATTATGACTAGACATGGGTAGGCAGATGTGTTAAAAGACATCACGTTTAGCATTGTGTGGTCCGTCTCACAATGTGATAGGAGGCGGGCCTATCGCCTAATCGGGGAAATTTTTGATTCAAAGTTGATAATGAATAGAAAAATCTAATATCAGTTGA
Organism: Hyles euphorbiae; assembly: GCA_023078785.2. NCBI lineage: Eukaryota > Metazoa > Arthropoda > Insecta > Lepidoptera > Sphingidae > Hyles > Hyles euphorbiae. Next base: position 4,367,972 of record CM041051.1, on the reverse strand, counting down.
CCGACCCGGGATCAGAACCCGAGACCTCAGCGTTGTAATCGTATTATAGTAAAAAATCGAGGCAGTCTTCAATACTAAAATACATTTGTAATTCAAATTATCAATATTTTAAACGAATGAGGACCAAACTCGCGATACAGTTAGGTATGAACAAAAATAATACAAAATGTTTAATCATCACGTGAAGCTTAATCGGAACACTAAAAGCATAATATAAAGGCTTTGGTCAGCCATCACTTGCAGCCGTAAAATATTTATTGCCTAATGTTTGTTTAATGAAATTTTGTAATAGGTACAAACTAATTAGCGACTATTGCATTATTCATGTTCAATTAAATTAAGCAATTGTCAATTTAATTACATAAAAGCGATGAGCACTCATGTTTTCATATAAACATTTATGAATAATATTACTTTTTTTTATTATAGAATACTGCGTCGGTATAATTACGACGCTGAAGTCTCGGCTTCGAATTTCGGTTAAAGCAAAGTGATATTGGATTTAAACCCCTCAATTAATGAAATATGATTTAAAATGTATTCTGTTCCGATAATATCAACAAAAAATAGGAATTTAAGGTATAACAATGATACCTGAACGTGCAGACACTAGTTACTAACTGCTGTTGGCAAACTAACAACTTTGAATAACAGCTAAGAGTACGTTCCAATGTTAATTTTATTAAGCCAAATACTACAATAAAAGAATCTTAAAGAATCAAAAACAGAGTTTTTTTTAATCATTTGACTCTTAAGAACCCACATAATACGTTTATGTTGCTTACTTTGTTTTATTTTTATTTAAATTTGCTTGATTCTAGCACAAAGTTAACCTTGTAAGTTAATGTTAGTAATTTCTGCAACCCATTGAATCTAAACACTTGCATAGTTAATGCGTTGCTGCCTCTTATAAAGGAAAAGAAATATCAACGGGAAAAGGCGGGACGAGAATCTTCCAGGAATCAAGTTTAACTACAAAGTTACCTCCACATAAGATCAATTTCAAGATTGACGGTCAAATTAATTAAATATTCATAAAACCATGAAATTGTCGCGTCTCCATGGCTTCATTCCTCATTAGAAGCACATGTAGGTCGTAGCATGCTTAACCTCATTTCAGCTCCTTTTCATATATTTTAAAGAAATAAACATACGGGAACTCTGAATTTATTTCTATATGAAGTTGTTTTTCATTAAACCGTCCGTTTCGGTTTTGTGTGATTTTTTAAAAATATTTTTTTATTTTAATGTTCTTCTACACCTTTTTCAAATAAATGGAGCCAGGTCCACTAGTTTTCAATGCATGCATACATGATTTAAATACGCGATGTCGTGCTTGTCATTAAACCCGAAAGACTCTATTCATCAAATCAATCATATGAAATGAAATGAAATGAAATGAAATTTTCATTACATAAATAGTCGAATTATAATTACATACATAGTCGCAACCCCTAATTACGATGTAAGCATTGTATTGTTGGTACCACAAACTATATTTTTCTTAACCCAAACTAGAAACCAGTTGTAGATCACACAAACATTTATCTCGGTGCGAGCATCGAACCTGGGGCTTCTAATTACTCAGCCGGTATTGCTTCTCATTTCTTACCAATACGCTATAGATTCAGCCAAATATTAATATTTACACGGCCGATTTCTTAAGTTACGGCATCATTCAGTTTCATTCAACCGAGCGTACCTATTAACGAAAAACCTTGCACGAGTTAAAGCAATCCCATTTCGGATTTACATACAGTCACCACTTGAAAACTAGTGGACCTGGCTCCATTTATTTGAAAAAGGTGTAGAAGAACATTAAAATAAAAAAATATTTTTAAAAAATCACACAAAACCGAAACGGACGGTTTAATGAAAAACAACTTCATATAGAAATAAATTCAGAGTTCCCGTATGTTTATTTCTTTAAAATATATGAAAAGGAGCTGAAATGAGGTTAAGCATGCTACGACCTACATGTGCTTCTAATGAGGAATGAAGCCATGGAGACGCGACAATTTCATGGTTTTATGAATATTTAATTAATTTGACCGTCAATCTTGAAATTGATCTTATGTGGAGGTAACTTTGTAGTTAAACTTGATTCCTGGAAGATTCTCGTCCCGCCTTTTCCCGTTGATATTTCTTTTCCTTTATAAGAGGCAGCAACGCATTAACTATGCAAGTGTTTAGATTCAATGGGTTGCAGAAATTACTAACATTAACTTACAAGGTTAACTTTGTGCTAGAATCAAACAAATTTAAATAAAAATAAAACAAAGTAAGCAACATAAACGTATTATGTGGGTTCTTAAGAGTCAAATGATTAAAAAAAACTCTGTTTTTGATTCTTTAAGATTCTTTTATTGTAGTATTTGGCTTAATAAAATTAACATTGGAACGTACTCTTAGCTGTTATTCAAAGTTGTTAGTTTGCCAACAGCAGTTAGTAACTAGTGTCTGCACGTTCAGGTATCATTGTTATACCTTAAATTCCTATTTTTTGTTGATATTATCGGAACAGAATACATTTTAAATCATATTTCATTAATTGAGGGGTTTAAATCCAATATCACTTTGCTTTAACCGAAATTCGAAGCCGAGACTTCAGCGTCGTAATTATACCGACGCAGTATTCTATAATAAAAAAAAGTAATATTATTCATAAATGTTTATATGAAAATTAAATCAACGACAATGTTTATTTCTTCTATAAGTAAAGCTTATATGAAAAGATTATATGAGACTATAGTCAGAATAATAAGAATTCTGAGAAGTGTATTACATTAATAATAAAAGAGTAAGTCCCTAATACTGAATGGGCATGTCAAGAAAATTTGAACATCAAATCAGTTAGCGAAAACATAAAGGAAAATGCGATAGGCTGCTATTGTACTACTTATCAGAATACAAGTTGTATGAATATTCAAATAACCGTCCTTCGTAATATTATGTAAATACAGGCAATTTATTTTCGTGTCTAAATAAATAGACTATTTCGGTAGCGTAGTTGTAATACGGTACGGTTACAAAGCTGAGGTCTCGGTTTTGAATCTCGAGTCGGATAGAGTGATATTGTATTTTATATTCATTATCAGACCGGAGTCAGGATTTTGTCCCCAACTTGGCGATAGGCTTACCCCGTTTTTTTTTCTTTTTCTTATCTTGGGTCGGAGCATACATGGCGAAATTTGGGTGTCCCGGTAACTCTGCCTACTCCTTTTGAGAAAAAGGGGTAGGTTTATGTATGTATGTAAATAAATAGATATTAGCATTAAACGAAACATTTTTGTAGCTTCATCAACATACCTTAGAAATCGCGCAAAAACTACTTCGTTAAAGTATATGTGTGGAAAAGAGCTAACGCATCCGTACATTGCCGTTTATAAATAACTAGCCATCCGACCCGGCTCCGTTTGCGTGAAATTACTACAAGCAAGTCCATATCTATTAACACCAAGTTTTAAATCTAATTACTTTTCATCTCGTCAAGCCTGCCCTCATCTTTATCGATTTAATATAAAATATGAATACACCCAACAGCCACATACCTACTTCCTAGTCTTGACCCTACACAAATATCGAGTCTTGTGTCGAGGGTATCAGAAACTACGAGAAACTTTTCGGTCTCACAAATACCCAGACCCGCAACAAATACCTGAGGATCGTACAAATATTTGTACGGTGCGGGAACTCTCGTTACAAAATACAAAGCGTCAAACAACTCAGCGTCAATGATAATATATAATATGAAATTTTAAGTTTAACGCATTTCCAGAAAATTCTTGTGCTAAGCATTTAGTTTAGATTAACCAAGAAAAGGTATAGACTGGATATTTTCTGCATTTTTGTAGATATGACAGCGTTTAGCCAATGTTTACCTAGTTACAAGCGGTGGGACGCGCTAAGTCCCGGATATTAAGCTGGGTGCGGTGGAGCGAACCATTCAAGCCTATAGCTGTGCTTACTTATTGTGCACGCCACTAACTTGTGAAATGACGTCATTTTTTGTTGTTGTTGTTTTTACTTCATTGTACTTGATAGTAAGCGTATTGACGTCTATAAAAGTGTCGAATAATATATATCAAATAATTATTAGAAGTCAAAGTTTGTTATAAATTAAGAAATGATTGACAATCAATCGATAAAACGCTTATACTAGGAGTTACAGAACTAACTCTTATTTTAATTTAAAATTTGAGAATAAAACATGTGAATTGACAATAATATCTGTGATAAGAATATAATCCCTAGGGATTTATTGGTTTTTAAGCCTCATTCCTACATGCCGGAAAGCGTTTAGCAATTAATCATTTCGCCTACGGTAGAGCGTTGATTGGTGTGTTTCCGCAACTCGGCAATTACAATTCATAAAGCTACGGGGGTTCGAATCGATTTGTCATGTTTTATTAGAATACCATACGATTGCTTAATCTCATAATACAATGGCTAAAGATAGTAATATTCCTATGAATGTGTATTAGGCTATTAATTCTCTTCTTTAAATAATATGGTGAAGGGAATCAGTATTTATACGTATATCTGATTCGGTAGCCTAGTTTTGGTACGATACAATTACCACGCTTAGGCCTCGAGTTTGCGTAGTGATAGGAATTTTCTATTCATTATTAGCCCCGAGATAGGAATTTATGTCCAATATGGCGATAGGTTCATCCCCTATCACATCGGGGGACGAAAGACGAAACGAAGGTTTCCTGGTAAAACCTACCCTACCTGCCTACAATTTTTGGGAAAAATGCGTGAGTTTATGTATGTGTGTATTGGTTATTCTAGTGGCTTGCCTTTGCGAAATTTGGTTAAGTATTTCTTGTAGTTCAACACAATTATACGGGCCTACTCGTAATTGAATTTACAAAGGATGAACCTGAAATATGATCAATTTGTGTAGTTTAATAAGACGGATTTTCAACCATTGTGCACGATGGCTGATATCCGAACCATTGTACACATTGTGTTGTACAAATACTCTACCAAAAGAAGAAAAGTGTGTAACAGCGTCCGTGGCGCAGTTGTTTAGACGTTAGCAGTGAAAAGAGAGGCCGCGGGTTTGATCCTCGCACCGAGACAAATATTTGTGTGAACCACGAGTATTAAATGTTCCGAGTCTGGCTACTGAGACCGAAAAGACTCTCGTAGTTCGTAATACCCACGACACTAGACTTAATCATAGTGTGGGGCCAGGACTATGTATGTTGACTGTTGGGTGTATTTATTTACTTAATAGGTATAAGAAATAAATTTACATAGGTTTTGAACACACCCAACTTCAATTAAAATTGGAAGGAACCTCCCACGACGCCTAATCCTACTTATATTTCCTTAATAAATCGGCCTAACATTGAAAGACATAATTAAGACCAAACATCGTAAAATGTCAGTAAGCTCATATTTACTCACGGCAATCTAATAATGATGTTACGTTAAAAGATAATTACAATCTCCGTTAACGCCATCATAACTTCTAACAGCATTTCATTACAAGCGCTGGAACAGCACACTTTATTTTACTACGATAACGGATGTTTTAGTATTTTCCAATTATCCAAAGAGCCGTTAACGAATAACAGATGGCGTTGTTGGGAATTGGAGAAACGTGCCATGTCTATTGTTTCCATTACAAGCGTGGTAACCAATATGGTAAACAATATTAACAGAATATCTTACAGTCTTCATGATGGAGTTGGTTAGACCCCGGTTGTGAATGCGACGCCGCGGGTTTGATCCCCGCAACAAGACAAATATTTGTTTCTATCCTGGGTGTTTGTGAGACAGAAAATTCTTTCGTAGTTTCTGATACCCATGACATAAGACTCGATGTTAGTGCGAGGTCAGGAATATGTATGTGAATAGTGTTGTATTTATTATAATAGATGTACATAGGTATCACTAGTGCCACAATAGGGCTAATATTATTACCTCAATGAGTGAAAACCACAATTCGTCAATCTCGACTCGTCCCAAGCGCTCTTCCATACAGGGGATAAATTCCATTCTCAAGCCACTCTTTTTTTATTGCATAGGACGGGTAAACAGATCACCTAGTAAGTGATCACTGCCGCCCATACACATCGACAACACTTGGATCTTGGATCACAGATGTGTTGTCGGCCCATCAAATCCGAAGGAGAGCGGAAAGAAGGATGGATGGGATGAAAACCAAACCGTAAAACTTTGAAATGTTATAGTCGAATTGAGAACCACCTCCTTTTTTGAAGTTAGTTAATAAATGGCATATTCGAAGCATATGCATGTTGCGGTTAGACATCCATCCATCCATAAGCCAAAGCAAGTCCACTGCTGAACATGAACCCAAAGGAGGAGGCCTATGTTAGACATAAACGAGTAATTATTATAATCATTTTGTTAGTAGTCATTACACCCTAGTTTCGCCGTGTATTTTCCGTCTCACTACGTGATAGAGGGCGAGCCCATCTCCATATCGGACACAAATTCCCGACTCTGGGCTGATATTCAATATCACTTTACGTAACCTTGGATTGGAACCCGAAACCACATATTAGAAATCACACCGTAGTACAGCTGAGCCACCGAGGCTTACAAGCCAGCCTATTAGTAAAATTAATACGTAGGATACAGGTAGTCTTAAGTCTAAGACCTCTTCATTACGCCGTCTGCGATAACTAGAGGCACATATCATTAAAAATAAGTAGATAAATGTCTGGAGGGTTTCTCTATAAAAACGATACGAACTTCGAATGTTTGGACGGCGTACGTAAAACTTCACTAATGTGATACATTGTAAAATTTTAGATTCGTCTATCGTACGTCGCAACCATAGCCTACGTTCGGAGAACATCATTTCATGTACTATTCCATGGTATATACTGATGTCTAAAGTACAGGCTCGGCCTAGTTTAGACGTTAGTGATCACTATAATATGTATATTTTGTTATATAGTTGTTAATTTACATGTTGACTAGTTTTTGTAAAATATTTTGGTTGGTTATAAATAAATTATAAGTATAATAGAGAATAGTATTGATTTATAGAAGTGGAAATCTTATATCTTACTCCGGACGTCGAACATCCGAACATTCGAAGTTTGTATCGTCTTTATAGAGTAACCCCTGGAGCAGGTAGATGGCTAGTTTTAGTTCCAGGTCGGTATGAGTGCTAGCTGTAATTATGTTCTCCGGAACGTTGCTTACTAGTTTCTGCCTTTACAAATATAAATATAGTATATATATTTTTGTTATTGCAATATATGGCGAGACGAGCATTCCGTTTACCTGATGGTAAGCGATACATGAACTGTAGCAAAATCAAACAACAATTACAATGCAATGTTTGGCTTGCTTGTTCCTCTACCTTTGCCATCCTGAGACATAAGATGTAAAGTCCTGCAATCCGAAACACAACAGTGCATTTAAACTGCGCTGTTTATGAAGTATATACTCATAATGTAACTGAATGTTCGAATGCCTGGATATTGAATACATAACCATTTAGATTAGGCCTGCATGTAAAATAAGGCTACAAAAATATTGGTGGCAGGTAGTCGATTTTAAGTCAAAATAATTTTGCCTCAACTGACTGCTTCGGTTGCATTATTGTACTATAGTTATATTAGTATCAGGCAGGTCTCGGGTTCGAATTCCGGGTTGTATGAAATTATATTGATTCTTTTAATTCATTATCAGCCTGGAGTCAAGAATTTGTGCCTGATATAATGATAGGCTCTCTCCCAATCACATCATGGGAGGGAACACATAAAGCTTTTTAGGATAACTGAATTTAATTACAACATTTTAAAATTAGTGACAGAAAGGAACCGCCTCAGGCATTAAGTCCACCTACACACGCTGTACAAAGTTTAAATATAAAAAGCTAGTGCGGTTTTACGAATATAATTCCCAAAACATGTTGACATGGAATGAATATTTTAGCGTTGTGAATGTTTTCATTCGGCCCGGGGCGCACTGCATCCCCGGATTGAAGACGGATGAGCCTAATATCTCCACGTATCGAGAGAACGCGAATCTGCCTTGGATACGAGCCAAGTCCCCGATATGGAATATTGAAATGCTTGCTGAAGCTTGTACGAGCGAAGCAATTTTTGTAGATTTATACTTAGTTTTGTTTATTTAGGTCCATTTTTTGATTGTCGAATATATGATTTTCATCCAATGTATAATCATCTGATGTTTTTTTTTAATATTTAGTAATTAAATACATTTTTGGTTCCTGGTTACTTCAAGTAAAATTGACACAAGATATGAATCGCAGGATTACGGTTTGAAGCCTTCATATGGCCTTCATAACATAACTATCGTCGGGATTATTTTATTTAAAAATAATGATTTAAGGTTTAGTAATAAAGATGGTTGAAAAAGTATTTTTAAATGGTAAATGTTGTATAAAGGCTCGTTAGGAAACAGATTTAGAACATCTCAGTGTCACTTAAAATCAAGTTCCAGTTAGGTTGGTTAAAATCTCCAATGTAATGAATGCGGCGCGGTGAGACTATCATGAAATATTCAAACTTTTAATGGACTTAGCAAGTTCGGGAACATTTTTAGCATAAATCTCATTCATCTGTATAATATTAAAGTTGTAAAAATATTTTAACAGGAAACATTTCAAGCCTCTCTCAGCCTTGGATGTGATTTTGTAATAACAGACATGTCTATTTTTATTTACTGCCTCGGTGGCGTAATTGCACTTGTATAATATATAATGCCTATGTGTCGGATTCAAATCCCAGGTCGGGGAAAGTGATGTTGGATTTTTCTATTCATAATCAGCCCGGAGTCAGGACTTTGCGTTCGGTATGGCAATAGGTTCGCCTCCTATCATATGGTGGAACTGATAATAAAAGGCGCCCTGGCCCCTCTGCCTACCTCTTCTGGGAAAATGGCGTGAATTTCTGTATGAATTTTTTTTGTATTGACTTAACGCATTGATGCAAAATCTACACTATTATACATATAAAGCTGAAGAGTCTGTTTGTCACCTCTAATCTTAGGAACTTCTGGTTCGAATTGAAAAAATCTTTTTTATATTGGATAGTTCATTAATCGAGAAATACTATAAGCTATATATCATCACGCTGTAACATATAGTAGGAAAGCAGTAGGGAAAAATCTAGCAAATAGGAGGAAATTATATTCGTTTTTCGTGGTCTGATTGGTGGATATTCTAATTTGATAGTCGGAATTGAATTATTTGGCCGCTATTTTGAAAAGTTTATTTGCACCCGGGTGAAGCCGGGCTGGACCGCTAGTGTCATTATTATTATTTTCAGCACCTAAGAAAATACTAAACAGCGTAAATACATACTCAAAGCGTTGTTATAAGTAAGATAAATGATGTTAAACCCGTCGACTGTTATGACGAAGGTTCTAGATCGTGTTTGTTCAGTGTGCGAGCCGGTCCGGTGACGTCACAACTCATGAATGAATGCGTGGGATTAAAAAAATATATTAATGCTGAAGACAGTATCTTTGTCACGGCTTTTGGTTGAGATTTTTAGACGATTTTATTGTCACAATTTTATATGCAAAATTGTATGATGAATGGAATGTGAATACCAGTAAGCAAACAAAATAAATAAAAAAATGACATAAGGGTTTAATATGTAATAAAACGAATTTTACAGATTTAATCGCAGATTTCTATATTTATTTACTTTCCGACGATCGAGAACTTTACAGCTTCCGTGGTCATGGGGCAGAGTCTGCGATAAAATCCGAAAAATTAGTTTTATTTTAAGATTTATAGGTACTCACCACACTGTAGGCAGTAACTTAGTTGTGCCCCTGGCATTGTTGAAGCTCATGAGGCGGTGACCGGTTGCCATAAAGCAGGCCGCGACCTCGTCAGCCTACAAAGACGATACAAAATATAGGTAGAGTGGTGAAGGAACATTTAATAAAAATACAATTGGTAGGGTAGGTACCACTGCAATGTCCATATCTCCTGTTGAGTTACGGTTTGGGATATTATAGCTAGAGTAACAATAGACTACAGGCCTGTGGCAAAATGTCATGGGTCATATGTATGAACCACAAGGAGACCTATTTAGTAAGATACAGGGTCTTAAAATAATAACATTCAGCACTATGCCGTCACTTGTAAGCTATCCGTCTGTCTACTGAATATACTAAGATTTAATATTTTAGGTGTCAGGATTGTGAGAACACTGGCATGACCAGCAATGCTTTGTAATTCATGATGTTTTTTAGTTTAGCTACTGTCCATGAGGGGGTCGTATTACTTACTATCAGGCGAATAGCTCGTCTCGCCATTTATTGAAATACTCGTAAAATAATTGAGAGAATCATAGGTACCTTATGGATATAACGATTTGAAATTACGACTCACATTCTTTTAAAAAAATTATAACAATTACGTATATATCTGCGATGTTTTTGTCCACAGTTGCGACCGATAATTAAGTTTGTACAAAGGTTACTTGAAGTCTCGGAGTTCGCTCTAGGATTGAATTTGATAAGTCTAGGCGGTCCGTCTCAACGTCAAATGTAGTTTAAATTAAATTGTCGACAAAACCAATTTAAATTGTGAAATTGGTAAATATACTTTTATTAGGTACTGGTGGTAAGTCTCTCATATATGAGAGGCTGCCTGGGTTAGTACGACTGCAATGTCTATTTCTCTAGCCAAACAGCAGTGATAATGCACTGGTATATTCCAGTTTGAAGGAAATTGTAGTAGGAGTAACTAATGGAATATTGAAACTTAACATCTTATGGCTCATATCTCAGGATTGTGAGCGCAGTGGAATGCCAAGCATTGTTTTGTTATTCATGTTGTTTGGTTTTGGTACTGTCCATGAGTGGTCGTATCGCCTACGATCTGACCAATGGTAGGTCGTCTTGCCAATCATTCTTTATTCTTTATCTTTATCAATCATGTCCACAAAACAAAAAATATAACAAAAAATAGACATTGAAAAATATCAAGATAAAAGTTTAACAGTTTCACACGTCAATTTTATACTTTTGGAAACTTTGTTTGTGTCGTCAATTATAATTTCGACCGTCAATTGTCAGTAGGCCAGTATTTCTTTTGAAGTGTCGTAAAGTATGTCTCATTCTTTACATATTTTGCTTTCACATATTTTTATATTGAATTCAACACGGGTCTCTTGACACTTGAACTTGCTCCGCATTAAATGCTATCGTTTTCACTTGTGACTCATGTTTGGAAGAAAGTCAATGTATGAGAAATCCCGGTAATAGTGAATCATTCGATTTTATATGCATTTCACCTCAATTTCTCTCATTGTGGAATAGGCACATTTTGACCCCCGACACAAATAGATATTGTTTGATGCTTTTGTCCCATTGTCAGTCTGTCCATAGTATTGTAAATATTTAATGGCCGAACCAGGGAAATAGTAAACGCACAATTTTCTACTATTTATTGCCTGATTTTCCATGGGTCAATTTTGGTTTTATTTATATCATGTTCTTTTGTTCGTTCAACCATGTTTCAAACTGTCAATTTATTTGTCACATTCATTTTAGTTCTTAAAAAATCTCTTTTGTTTTATTTCCTACTTGTTATTGATTATGTTAGTTTAATATAAAAGGACTACCCATATTTAATATGTAACTTATTGTACCATTATAAACTGTCGCATATACAGATTTATTTATCTACTTCTAATGTATTTAACGAGCTGCAACCAAAATGTAACCACATGGCGTGAAGATCCTGGTGATCTGAAACACAGGCCCTGCCTATATCAGACACCAGTCTCACATCCAATTTGTAATTTTAAAATATTGTACCCTTTTTTCTGTATGAGAGAATAAATAAATATATAAAAAAAAAAAAAAAAAAAAAAAACGTATATATTATGCGTATTATGTTTTCTTCTCTTTTGTTGCTATATATAATTGAAAATAAAGACATATTAGATACAAATAAAACGCCATAATCAGCCTTTAGACATTAAATTTCAAATCCTCTATTACCCTCCATTTACCATGCCACCCGTGGATATATCAAAAAAGCCCTGACGGTCGACCACAACCGCGACTCACGTCGGCGCGCTGCCTCTAAGATATAATTACATTTTTTCCGCAAATACGCCAACACCGACGGGCGCAGGTCATCGACCCTTGTCACGAAGTGTTTTACCGTTACAGTTAAGTTTACTTTCAGCTAGACCGCGCTGATCTCGCATTGTTAAGCTTTTGTTCAATTTATAATGGTTTAATTGTGTCACTATATTTTATATTTTAAACGGTTTGTCTGCGGTAAACTCCGATTTATAATTAGAAATGGATTGTTTGTTAAGATTTAACGTAGATTGATTTTGGAATGTCTGTTTAGAGACGTGTAAACATTTGAAATTGGATTCTAGTTTTTATTTGGATAATAGTTATGGATATAACCCGAAATTCCGTCGTTGATAAAATTAATAATAATATCAATACTAATCGGATCTACGTGATTTAGGATCATAAAATTCTTCGTAGTTTGATATCCGTGTAGGCAGTCGGCACTGTATTAATTTTCATAATAATAACATCAACTTCCGTATTATAATTAACGCAGCGAAGGGCACGACCGTCCACAATGATACACAGGGTTAAGGGATGGAAGGGGAAGTCCCTAGTCCATTAACCTAATAGTGTGGGTTGGCGGATGTAAATAATTGTGGAAGGTATTTAACCGTTTATGTATATAATTATCGGTAATACTGAGTAAAGTTATATTACCGGATGAAATAAATGCTGCATATTTTATGCACTTTACAAGCCCCCGGTCAATAATCATTTGCAAATCTGAAATGAATAAGAGTAAATACTAATGCATGGAACCGTAAAAAGTTGACAAGTTATCCACATATATACAACTGACGCCTTTTCCCAGAAGGGTGGGCAGAGGTGCCCGGGTGCAGAGGTAACCAGGACAACCACATTTTGTCTTGTGTGTTTCGTTCCACAATGTAATAGGGGACGAGCCTATTGCCATATAGGGCACAAATTCTTAACTAAGGGATGAATTGAGAAATCCACCATCACTTCGAGCGACCTGGGATTCGAACCCGAGACCTCAGCGTTATAATCATACCGTAGTACAATTGCGCCACGGAAGCAGTACAAAGATCATTTTTATAATTCGTTATTGAATTGGAGTATTGAAGACTCTTTTTTTATCAAAGGCCAATACTACCAGAAATACCATAATAATATAATATAATAATAATAATAAATAAACAATCCCAATCCAAAATTTGCCGTTTTAGATTGACAGCTCAATCTTTTTTATGATACTATATTGTCAATAATCAATCTCAGTAGTGAAAAAACTATGGCAACATGACAAGAGACCAATCGAAAAGTAGAAAACAATCCAGATTGACTTCAATCTAATTTTTTCGATTGATTATTGGCATCGGCCGTATGTGAAGTTCAATATGCCAACCCGAACTAGACCAGCGTGGACTATAATATGGCATAAACACTCTCAATCGTGCTCTCGATTGCAGAGGAGCTGAGAGAGGTTATATTTTTTTACCAAACCCGTATATAGTTACGGTGATGAAAAACATCGTGAGGAAATCTGCACATCTTTGTGAGAATTTTTTAGTAAGTTCGCCAACCCGCATTAGGTATAATAATGTGTTTCTATATTACCTCATACTTGAGGCATTAAAAACAAAACAAAGTAATATCTGTCTCATCAAATATAAATATGTTCTACTTATAAATCTAGGTCTCTTAAGCCAATTACATGGTTATTTGTAAAGTTATGACATATTAAGCAATTCATATTACATTGAAGTCTTAATCATATTCACAAATGACCCAGAAAGTGTAAAAACAATCCATTGAGCTACTTACACAATTTTATATAATATCTACATCTTATCTTGTTATGATCCAAATATTATTACGTGATTTACCTAGTTTTTCATAGAGAGTTTTTTTGGTGCATACTGGAACGTGGCAATCTGTGCTTACACATTAAGCCATTTAGATAAGGTTTATTGTTTGTTTGTTTTTTTTTTTGAAGGAGTTTTTATTTGTGTTAGGTCTCTCATTATGTGAGATGCCGCCTGGGCAGGTACTACCGCAATGTCTATTTCTTCAACAACAGTGTAAATGCCCTGTTGTGTTTCGAATTAAGAACATTGTAATTCAAGGTGTTGTTTGGTTTTAGTACTGCTCAGGAGTGATCGTATCACTTACCATCAGACGAACGGCATACTCGTCTCATTATTCAAAAAAGAGAGCCTCTATTCTATATTTGAATTTAGCCACTAAGGTTGGAACGCTATTGTGCTTTAGTCTGGTATATGTTACATTTCCTATGCCCAATAATCTTAAAGCCAATTGATTATGATTGATTGATGCAGTTCGTAATTCTCGACTGGTAGCATTCGCTATAACTAGCAATCTCTTGCTTAATAAATAGTTTATAAATCTATTTTAGCTATCGAATGTTTTGTCTTCTTCGCTCAAACTGAATTCAAAGTGGTTCGAAAGGGACAAAACATTGGATAAGTAACATATTTTTATAAAATGGCCATGAATAAGGTTAGATTTCGCTTTTTAAATTATTCTTAATTCAAGTGAATGAGAAATGATTGAAATAATTAATTTTAAAATTTAGATGCACATATACATAATAGATAATAAATAAATAGGGCGTTAAATAGTAAAATATTGCTGAACTAGTGTATTATTAATTTAAATGCACCAATATGTCTTTTAATTTAAACTGGATACGTAACTGAGTAATACATAAATCTTCGCAAAGTAAAAATATGCCACAATATTACAAGTTTCAAGTTAAAACGCTTGAATCACATTTTAAAATGTTCACAGTAAAATTTTACTTCAACCTATAAATACTAAATAAAAAACTAAACCAAACATGAACTGAAAGCGAGATAAAGCCTTATTGTACTTTTTACCAAAACAATAAAAGCACAAAGGTATTCTTGAGGAGAAAAAATTCTCTCGCGAAACTAAGGATACCGAATAATATAGGAGTTCCTACATTTATTTTCTTAATAGTGTCATTTCTCACCGCTATTGTAAAGCAAGCCGGTTACAAACGTTCAAACTTTACTGACATATTATCGCGAGTTTACCGCAGATCTATTTTATTCGTTCGTGGCCTGGAAATGATGCGCTCGTCGAACAAAACTTACGGTTTGTGGAGCGCTTTAAATAATATTTTTGTTCATAACAACTGATTTGATAATGATAAAGTTAGATGAATAGCGATGGGATGAACATTGATGGGAAGACTTGTGTATTCCGAACTAAGTATCCATCGGTTAGAATAGATTTTTATTATATGACCACGCTTGTTACAGGATTGTATATGATTCAGGCTGAATCCGAAATGTGACAAACTTGCGTGGTTTAATATGATGGGTTATTAATAAATAAATAACACCCAGCAGTCATATACATAGTCCTGACCCCACATTAAGATCGAGTCTTGTGTCGTGGGTATCGGGCACTACGAGAGACTTTTCGGTCTCACAAACACCCAGACAGGAAAGAAATATTTGTGGGCCGCACAAACATTTCTCTCGGTGTGGGGATCGAACCCGCGGCCTCTCGTTTTACAGGCGGCGTCTAACCTACTGTGCCATGAAGGCTGTCGAAATTGTGTAATGATTGAAAATAAAGCAGAATATTGCATGTTTGCAATTTGACTTTAGTGGATTCATATTATGGCAGGAGCAATCGAATAGTTAATACATATTGTGTTTTTTTTTTAACAAAAAATATTTTATAAATATAATTTCAAACAAAAATTGTAAAATTAAATAATAAATTAATAAATCACAAACATGAAGATTTAAAATTCAGTTTCAACAAATGCTGCATATAAAACTACATATATTTTTACATGACGTCGAAACCCTGAATAAATTATAAGCGAAGAGTTTATGGTTGCAATTTATTATACTATATAATATTTTACTCACGTATTGAAAGGGCAGCGTTGTTGTAGAAATCTTCAGCTTCAGCAGCAGTCTTCTAGGATCCTAATGGTGTTTTAAAACCCCAATTATTGTTCTTGAGCGTCCTTCACTTTGATGATAACAATCGACTCTTTTACTCTTAAGGTCATAGAATAACTTTAAACTCCGTTCTTTCTCGAAAAGAGATATAAAAATGTTGTAGGTATTATATGAGGGTATAATATAAAATTACAGGCTCAAAAATTATCATTGGATAGAATCTTTTTTTGCAATTTAAACATAATAAAAGGGTAGATTTAAAATTGTAATTCATGATTTGAACTTCGCCGGTGTTTATAATAAAGTTTGGAAAGATCTCTAACAGTTCATTTTGTTCGTTTGTGAAGTTATATCCACAAGTTCACCAAGTGGAGTCGTATCTCTTGTAGATAAAACTTTCTACGAGTTTTGGATAAAACAATGTTTTCAAATGTGAGTTATGACGTGAATATTATTTTAACACATAGTCGCTATTTTTTAAATTATAAACCCTTTTTTGTTAACATGCGTGGATTACATGTTTCGAGAATTATTTCATTGTGAAATCCCGGTATATTTTTTATCAATGCGAATGACGAGATTATCTAGGTTCTTATATACAACACTAATAAATATTTACATAAACCTAACAGTCACATGCATAGTCCTGACTACACACTAATATCGAATATTTTATCGTGGGTATCAGAAACTACGAGATTTTCCAGTCTCACAAAACACACTCGAAACAAATGCCAATGGTTCATCAATATTAGTCTCAGTGCAGGGATCGAACTTGCGGCCTCCCGGCTTACAGTAAGAATCTAACCAACTGTGCCATGGAGTCTGGAAAATGCGTCAATGCTGTCATGGTTATTAAAATTGCGTCACAATAACCAAGACGCCTGCCCAAAAATGAGAGCAACACCTTTGAAATATTACCAAGCACGACTGGTGGCTTGTTAGTAAACGGATCAGACGCGACTGCCAACATGTTTAAATCCCAGGTCACACGTCTGTCTTTCCGAGCGAAGGTAAGGTGAGGAAACCTTGTATGCCATAGAAAATAAAAAATATATATGGTGGTGGACTACATGTCCTAATTATTCTCAATCGTACTCTCGATTGTAGAGGAGGTCCGTACCCTGCGGTACTACGTATATTGGGCTGATACAGTATAGTACAATATCTAAAGTGAGCTCGTAATTTTGACATCAGGGTGTTGTCTTTTAATTTAAAGTAAAAACTGGCTAGAAAGTCATCTGTTTCATAAGTTATATCTTTACAAAAATAGAAGTGCTTATCACAGATTAATTCCAAGTATGCGGCCAGTTATAGATATCAAATAATTAGATAAAGAAATATAAACGACGGCTCAATATCTAAAAACTATGCAAACGATTCAAAATCTATATCTTACAGTCTTGCGTATAAATAGGAGTCACTTGAAGCTACTCAGCTTATTCCTGCGACTGTAAATATGCATAAAAGCAAATGATATGCATGT
Source organism: Hyles euphorbiae (assembly GCA_023078785.2). Lineage (NCBI taxonomy): Eukaryota > Metazoa > Arthropoda > Insecta > Lepidoptera > Sphingidae > Hyles > Hyles euphorbiae. The sequence continues at coordinate 4,350,479 of CM041051.1, read as the reverse complement.
CGAACCGAACCAGAACATACATAATATGCGAACTGTATATGGTGGTAAAATCTTAAGCCAAAAATTCTCTTAATTTGACGTCTTGCACTACCGGGTTTTAGGAGGTTACTGTATAGTCCGAAACGAAGTTCGACTTTTCGAAAACTGTACGAAAATGCCAAGGTACCACACAATATTAAAAGAAGAAGACTAGCTTATAAAACCGGTGTAATACTAGCGAAGAAGACTGATCTAAATCGCAAGCTAATTAAAAAGCAATAAAAGCATTATGAGTCGGTTGCCGCGCTTCGGTGCTCGTCGACAATGATGTCCGTTATTCCGACCAACCGTCATGGGAATGAGATATAAGTAATCGCTCATCAGTCTTATTTTTTTTATTGCAATGAATGTTGGGACGAGCATGCCGTTCCTCTGATAGTAAGCGATACGACCGCTCATGAACAGTGGCAAAACCAACCAGCACCTTGAATTACAAAGCAAATGGCATTCCACTGCGCTCGCCATCCTGAGACATAAGATGTAAAGTCTCAATATGTCCAATAGTTACTCTGTGTATAATATCCTTCAATCTGAAACAAAACAGTGTATTTAAATTGCTGTTTGGCGGGAGAAATAGACATCCAAGGAAATGTACCTGTTTAACAATGTTAATTATTAAAAATGTGGCAGGAAGCAGGTTTGCCACATATTTGTCTAGTGGTATAACATTATTGTGAATGGAACTAAATTTAATTTTGAACAAGAGATTATCTTTAATTTAGCATTACGCATAAAAGCCATCTAAACCATGTTAAACTTTAATAATAATATATCTTAAAAAAATATGTCCATATTATGTGTGTTAGTAACAAAGATTTACTTAAAACTATGTTAATTAGTGAAGAAAACCGCGAAGACCTTTTGCACGGTGACACCAATAATTTATCAGTTTTAAGTACTCTCATCTTAAAAAAAGTCTTTAAAACATTAAAATACATTTATTGTGTGTCTGCTAAATTTCATTCCCGAAAAACTTGATTAATTGAAAATCATGAATTATTAGTATAAACCCCAGACAGATGTAAAGTTTAGTTTATCAAACATTCAGGCAGCTGCTGTATAATTGATTCGACCGCATCGTAGGTAGAGTCTCGGGTAGATGTCGTCAATTCCGACTGGTGCTATAAAATATTCATTTGTCTGACTCTTAGGCAGGTGAATTTTAAATCTAAGAGTATTTCTGCTATATAAATTATACTTTTTGGTCAGTAATATTTAACATAGATTTTTATTGGAGGAAAAATGATCTTTCTTACCCGAACAAGCATATTTAAGATTTGAAAATTCCAAAACATTGCTTCCATGATCTGGAAGCAGAACCTGAAATTTTACGGTTAAAAGCACATAAAAAATATTTTTGAAGATATCAATAGGAGTTGTTTATGGCCTACAAAACTAGGGGTAAGAAATTAGCAAAGAAATTCGTATGCGCTTGCATAGCAACCGCTGTACATCAAGATGAAAAACCGTACATCAGGCCAGCATTATAGTGGCATTATTTAATGCTCACCTTAAGATACTCCAATCTGATAGCAATAAATAAATAAATAACACCTAATAGTCACATACACAGTCCTGACCCTATACTAAGATCGAAGTCTTGTGTCTTGGGTATCAGGAATTACGAGAGACATTTCGGTCTCACAAACACCCAGACCCGGAAAAAATATTTGTGGGCCGCACAAACATTGCTCTCGGTGCGGGGATCGAACCCGCGGCCTCGGGGTTCACAGGCGGCATCTAACCAACTGCGCCACGGAGGCTGTCATACGTTTTTGTATCAGCCCATATACGTCCCACTGCAGGTCACCTCTACAATCGAGATTACGATTGAGTGTGGTTAGGCCATAGTCCACAACGCTGGCCCAGCAATACGCGTATCATATGTTTATTTTTGTCACTTATTCGTGCCAGTACAAAACAATTGAAATTGAAATTCAACCTTCAATCATACTGCCAAATTCCTTTGCCGTTTTTTAATAAAAGTGCATCTTACATAATGACAGATTTGTGCCAAAGTTGACTGACCTTCACACAGATCTCGTCACACGTCCCAGATATGAGCAAACGACTTGTCAAAACACAACGGCACCTGCAATGGTGTCGCATAGTTCAATGTTTTGCGTATAGTCACGATGGCTTGTGTAAATAATGATGGCGCTTTACTGTTTTTTTTTTTTTGTTATTGAAACCATCAGCTTCAGATTTGAGACACGGTTAGGATCTTTTTTGTAATTTGGAAGGAAAATATCGAAGTCGCGGTATTCGATTCTTCCCTGACTAAATAAATTGACGGGTTTAATATTATATTATAATGCGACCGCAAAGATAAGATTTAGGTTACCCCAAACCGTTCTGGAACCTAGCTATAATAATTTCATTTTGCACATTCAGGGTTTTTCTATTTTTTACAGATAAAATCACAATTGGAACAAAATCTAAGAATGCTAATGAAAGATGAATAAAACTAGAACACAACTCTCAACCAATCAACGAATAAACAAAGAAAAGTAAGAATCGCGGAAAAATAGCCAATAATTTTTAACACCATTCAGCATTGGAGATAAAAAACTTAGGAGCCGCGCTATCGATACAAAACTAGTTCTATTTGCGGTGACAATGACCGACGTTTTTCTTGTTTAACAGGTTATTCGCGATTTTACAGTTCGTTTTGCCCCCACTAACGATTGTTTTCAATTTTATTTTTAACGCTCCTAAAATTAATCGCATTCGTCATACATCGTTTTAAATAGCTGTGAAAAATCGATGGTATTTGATTGGTTTATGATATTCAACTAATATTAATCGTCTGTTATTAGTCATGGGAAAGACTTATTTTTATATTCCAAATGGTTGAGATACAGTTATAAAGATTTTAATAGCTGCTTAAGGAGAATATAAGTCTGTAAACATCGGTAAATTAAACAGTATTTCAAAAGTTATAAAGTTAAGAATAATAAACAATAATTACACCCAACAGTCACATACATAGTTCTGCCCCGCTTCGAGTCTTATGTCGTGGGTATCAGGAATCACGAGAGACTTTTCGGTCTCACAAACACCCAGACTCGACACAAATGCTTCTGGTTCACGCAAACATTGGTCGCGGTACGGGGATCGAACCCACGATCGCGTTTCACAGCCACGAACTGACCCATGGAATCTGGCATGCCAAAGAATCAATGCGGTCCTTCTCATGTCATTTCACTGTAATGTGAAGAAGCAATTAAGTATTTGTTTACTGACATTAGATATTCTGTCTATACAGCTTTACAATTACAATCAGGAAGGAGAAGTGTATATGCCAGTATGACGTAAGAATGGAAGGATGGCCGAAGGCCTTGGAATATTTTTTTACTGCACATTTCAATATATTAAATAATTTTTAACAAATTTCTTATATTGACATTTCTTACATCTGTTACACCACGCTACTCTTCTCGGAAGCCAGTAAATGGTATTTATTCGATACACCGCAGAGGAAAATTATTTATTTATAACAATGAATGGCGAGACGAATGTGCCTTTAGTCTGATAGTAAGTGATACGACGGCTCAGGGACAGTAGCAAGACTAATCACTATTATTAATTAAAGCAATGCTTGGCATTCCACTTCGCTGGCCATCCAGATGTTAAGAGTTATTATGTCCAGTAGTTACTCTGGCTATAATGTTCTTCAAACCAGAATGCAGCAATATAAAAATGACAATGCGTCGGTGCCTTCCTAGGCAACCTGTGAAATAATGAGAGACCTACCATCAGTAAATTTCACAAGTCATTCAAATTTTGATGACCGTTCGCGACCTCCATGGTTACCTTTTACTAAACTCGTAATGTTTTCAGTTCCAGGTGCATACAGAGTGTATGGGAGGTCAAGATGCGCGCGACTTTGTGTTTGGTGTTCGTCGCGGCCACCGTCTTAGCAGATACCGTTGAAGAAAGGTAAACACAACTATTTCAAATCATAAAAATCTCTCAAAGTAGGCCTAAGCCAGTAGTAGAAATCAAGTACTTGAATATAATGATGATTGATGACATTACACTTTAGTTTTTGAGTAGGCACAATATGATTTTTGGATCAAGTTAAGTAATAGCTAAATTTGACTAGCAGTTTTAATTTTCAGCCTGTTTTGAAAGTAATTTCCTTATTTATTTAAAAACATAAGGTATAAAAAAAAATTGAATTTCGAAGCGAGTGTGCCGTTCCACTGATGGTAAGCGATACATCTGCTCATGAACAGTAGCAAAACCAAACAACACATTGAATTACAACGTAATGCTTAGTTTTCCTCTGCGCTAGCCATCCTGAGACATAAGATGTTAAGTTTCAAAATATCCAGTAGTTACTCTAGCTACAGTGTCCTTCAAACCGAAATCTAATAGTGCATTTACACTGTTGATTGGCGGTAAAAATAGACGTTGGTATGGTACTTTCCCAGGCGGCACATGTGAGAGACTCACCACCAGTAAATATCATGCAAATTGCTGTCGTTACAAAGTTACTGGGATGCTGGTAATAAGGAATACTTTAATGGACTGTGTTCATAGTGCACTAAAACAACTCGACAGCGCGTCGGTGGTCAGTTTCCACTCAGCAATTTTACTAACGGTCACTTAAGCCATTAACACAGGCTTAAAATGGTTAAATTTTTCTATTTCTTTGTGAGGTTTTAATTCTTTGTGAGGTTTTAAGTATTATAAAGTAGTTTAATTTATTAATAGAACATTCCATATTAAAGAATGAAGAGTTAACAAGCCCTGAATACTGTTAGTTGTTTGGTTGAATAAAATAAAATATTAAAATGTAAAATATATCTCATTTCAGGCGTTCAAAGCTACCATTCGTGGCTGATGCAGTCGGCAATACCTTGCCACCACCGTCAAATGTACCAGCGACTGTTGGCAGCCCAATCAATCTCCTCACCCCGGACCGCTATGAATTCTACACTTTTGATGAATCTGGAGAACTTGTCAAGAGGCTCATGACTTTAGAAGAAATACAAGCTATCGTTGCTGCGGGCGAAGAATCTGAAGGGCTCGTTACATTCGCTAATGATGACCAACCCACTATTGCTTTCAATATCAGTCAGCCACCATACACTAAAGTACACAGTGTTGTCACTAACGTTCAGAATGTTCTCAAGGCACAAATGGAAGCTCATAAAATGAAACCATTCGTCCAACCAACGTTAGACACTCCCGATGTATCTGACACGTGGAGTTTAATTTTACCGTCAATATTTGGAAATACTGGCGCCGATATCGTTCCTGATAAGTCAACTACCACTTTCACGACACCAGAAACAGAAACTTTAGAGATCGATAACCAAAGTGAATTCAATTTGCACGATGAAAATAAAGTGACAGAAGAAGGAAGTACTGTAGTGTCAAATATAACTACTTCGGATGAGAAAAAGGTTCAACCCGTTCTAGATAAATCTCCTTCTGAAATTCAACAAGTACAAGATTCATCTACCTTAGCGGTTAAAGTAACATCACCGGTTGCAGCTTCTACAACAGAAAAAGCAACTTCTCCATCTTCCATAGCGACGACATCCAAAAAACCAGAGGTTTCAACTACGACAAAAATTACTCAAGCTCCAACGTCTACAACAATCAAAATTCGTACCACAACGACCTCTAAACCGAGCACAATACTTTCTACTACAACTGATACCCCAAAAACTACATCATCATCGACTACACCTAAGGCAACTACAATCCGACAAAGACCATCAACAACTGCTCCTACCTCAAAACCCCAGCCTTTTTTAATCACTGAATCAAATTCTAACAAAATACAAAGCAATATTGTCAGCAAAGTCACTACTACTGAAAAAAATGTTGTTACATTTGAAAAAGTTAGTACTTTTATGCCAGTATCAACCGTAAAATATGTCACTGAAAGAACAACCGGCAAACCAGATGTTGCTACGACTAAAAAAATAACTACACAAGCTGCAACAACAACAGTGAAACCTGTAATAACTACAGCTGCGTATATATCGTCCACTCTCAAAGACAATGAACTCGAAAAGAGTAACACTACAACAATTACTACACAATCTGTATCGCCTTCAACCACCGTATCTTCTACAGAAAACATAGTATCTCAAGAACCAAACTCACTTAACAGTTTTATAGCAGAGAAACCAACACAAGATCAGACCGACAATTTCGGAAACAAGGATGAGCCTTTAATTCCGTTGTTTGATGTTGCTCAAAGTATTAGTCAAATTGCATCTGATTTAGGCGGAAATTATAGACCACTTCCTACAGCTACCAGTTTATTAGATGCATCAAAACTTGATGATTTGGAGAGTAAAGAGAACTTTGACATGGACATGCCAACAGCTGTTGAAGTAACTTCTGATATAAAACACACAAATTCTTCCGATGACAACACTGATAACTTTGTAAAAATATCTACCTTAGATCCTCATCCGAACAAAGAGACAGTCGTGGAAAAAGATGCAATAATAGTAAACAAAATAAGAACAACAACTGAAGCAGCTCCTAAAATTATAACTACGACAACTGCGCTTGAAGGTACCACCATAGATCCTATTTTAAATGAATCAATGGGTGACCTCCTATCACAGGTTGTTAATGAAGCACCCCAATCGATTATGAATTCAGAAACTATACCTGATGAAAATAATAAAATTCTAACCACGGAGCATTTTATAGAAACCACTACAGAAGAAAACTTTGAAACAACATTTGAATCGTTTAAAATTAAAGAAGAAATTTTATCTACTACAGAAGTGATTACTAATGAGGAATCCACAACTTTGCAGATTGATACAACTACAGATAATATTTTGGTAAACGATATCAAAGAATTTCAGTCGCTAAACGATGTTACAACAGATATTCCACAAGCCTCTAATAAAAACGAAAACAATGAAAAGTTCGTTCAAATTGCGGTATCACAAAATGAAAATGTGTCTAACTCTAATACTGTCCCTGAAACAGTTAAAAATGGTAATAAAACTTTAGTAACAGAAAATAAAGTAAAAGAAATCAACAGTGAGAAACCACAAGATGTAACTACACCAAAAAATTACGTAAACGACGAATCTAAGAACGAAATACCAGCGCTAGAAACTACTACACTTGAAGTAGACGTAACAACTACAGTACCAAGTGTAAATAAAAAAAATAGTATTTTTGGTAACGAGATACGTTCTGAGCCGACATCATCTAACAACATTAAAACGAAAGTACCAAACAAAATTGAAAAAATCACTGATATTGGACCTAAAATTGAAGAATTCAAAAAGAAGATTCAGAAAGTGAATATTGCTGACGAAGAGCTTGCTAGCGAACGTAACAACTCCTGGAAACTAATTTCCACTGTTTCTCCCCCAAGAAACAACGAAATTCCTAAGGATAAAGTGAAGTCAGAGGACCATTATGCAGACCACAATGATGATAAAGATATCGTCTTAGATTTTTCTAAAGAAAACCAAGGTTTGGAAGTAACTACGAAGGATCTGGGAGAGGATGTCACGCAATTCACTGAATTATGTAACGAGTTAGCTTTCAGATATTGGAATGTGTTAGTTGAAAATATTGACAAAAAGAGAAGTTTTGTTTTGTCCCCATACTCGATTACGTCTATGCTTGCTATGATGTTTATGGGAGCGAGAGGTGCGACATCAGGTGAAATGAATGAGATACTTAAATTAGACGACATGGTGACATTCAACCCACATTTCACGTTGAAGAATATATCTGATTCTATTGAAACAAATCCAGAATCTGGTGTAGCTGTGTCTGCGTTTATTAGAGAATTGTACAGCGACAGAAATAAGGGTAAAATTCTTACTTTCTACAAAGAGAGAGCTCAGCATTTCTACAATGGTCACGTAGAAGAAATAAACTTCAAATTGATTAGTGATATCATTCGAAGAAGGACAAACTTGCTCGTCAAAAGATATACATGGAATAGAATTGCTGAATACATGAAGACTAATACAATAGTAATGCAGCCACCACTTGCCGCTTTCTCTGCTAATATCTTCCAGGTTTGTATTGATGTTTTTATTTCTGAGAATAGAAAAAGTATTTGGAATATTTATTTAAATTTAAATAAAATTTGTTAGCTTAGTGTTCAATTTATAATAATATTAAAATTATATCATGTGTGCATTGTGGTAAATGGACCAGACGCGGCTGCCAATATGTTCATGGTGATCGCGGATTCAAATCTCAGGGCAAACATCTGTCTTTGCGGAGTCATGTGTGTATTGATTATAGTCAACCACCAGACACTTTATCGGCAAAAGAAAATATCGTCAGTAAACCTTGCAGACTACAGCAAATTTGTAAGAATTTCTACGATATGTAAAGTCCGCTAACCCGCACTAGGCGAACATGGTGGACTATATGGCCTAATCACTCCCAATTTTACTCTCCAATGTAGAGGAGGCCCATGCTCTGCAATGGGCAGATGTAATAAAGTATAATAGATGGGATAATATACCCTATAGTTTATGATCCCATCCAAATGTAGAAGCATCTGAAATCTGAATGTATGAATTTTCCGACAGTTTATGTAAAAACCCACGGATTATGTTCTACAGTAATATTTTAGTGGCTGACGATGATTATAATGACGATATATTTTGTATGAGCATATGTTCTTAAGTTTTAGATGTTACCATATTTTAATATTTAATTTTATAACTTTCCAGACTGATTGCACCGGTTCATCAGTAGAAGGCAGAGATGGTGAGATGTACTTCGTTGTGTCGCCGAACGTTCGTCAACGAAGATTAGTTCCTGTGCCTGCTGTAGTCTACAAAAAAGGATTCTTGGCAGGCTACGATCCTGTCCTCGACGCCACCGCATCAGCGATAGGAAGCACCAACTCCGTAATCAGTACACTATTTCTCATGCCCGGCCAACAAGGAAACGTAGTCCATGCAGATGATTTAGAAAAACTTGAACGAAGATTACTAGATGCCACCCCAACCACACCTACATGGAACCGTCTTTTACGTACTTTGCTACCCAGGGTTGGATTGGAACTTCAAATACCAAGGTTCTCTCACAAATCACTGTTCAATGTATCGTCTTCGCTCAGAAAAATGGGATTAAAGGACTTATTCGACTCTGAGCACGCAGACTTGGCTGGTCTGAACGGTCCTTCCAAAGATTTATTCCTTTCAGATATGATTCAAATGACCACTTTCGTTACATGCGGCGAAGGCATTATTGGAGAACAGCATCATATAGAGGAGTATCCAGAGACTGTGGGGCCGGCTCAGAGACGTCGCTCTTCAAGATGGGCTAACTGGGACGAGCCGAGGGATTATCAGAGGGCTTTCCACGACCCTCACGATGTTGGTGAAGCTATGCTCTTGCCACTTCATCTTAGGCCGAGACAAGCGCGTTTACCAACACGCAGCGCACAACCCGCTAGGTTAAAGTACGACAGACCCTTCCTTTTCTTCGTGAGACACAACCCTACGGGCATGATACTGTACGGCGGTCGATACAATCCACGCCTCCTGCCATGAAGAAAGTTATAAAGACTGTTAAATTAGTTTAATTGGACATTCCTAAAAGGAAAGTGATGGGGATACTGGTGCGTGTGATAATTACGGAAGCTATTGAGCATTTACGTGACAGTATTAGTTAAGGCCAAGGTACGATGTTAGATTAGATGGAGGTGCAACAGGGACACTTATAGATGATTTTTAGTATATGCAGTTGGATAAGAGTGCTTAAAAATAAGCTCATTTCTTCTTTGCACGATGGAACTAGGAATAGTCTAAACTATGTAGATCCCACTTGCACTGTTCATCAGAGTTGTACCTTTATCCCGGCGTCATATCGATTGTATTATAAAAGAATTTAAAACATCTTAATTAAGTTTACGTTACAGTTAAGTTTTGTCTGTGCATTTTGTGAAGAGATCTGATTCGTTTGTTCCTTTGGTCATATTTCAAAAGAATTCTTCGCAAAATGAACGTTAGTATTGAGAAATTATGTCATATTACAATATAGTTTTAATATTAGAATAAATAATAATTCGCCTAAACTTCGATTTTTTATTTCTGTATGTAGGTACAGAAAAAAAAATACTTGCCTTGGACTTGGACTATATGGCGTAACCACTCTCAATCGTACTCTCGATTGTAGAGTAGACCCGTGCCCTGCAGTGCGACGTATATGGGCTGATACAGTTTTTTTATTTAGATATTAAAATACTTCATTGTGAAAAAAGATTGCAATTGAGTGTACCTACCACTGAACAGTTGAATATGATTTATCTACTGTTTAAAAGAGATTATTACGGGAAAAAAAATTGTATCAATGCAGAAAAAAAACAAATTGCAGCAAAAGAATTTATTTGCTTAGAAAATACTCTCTACATTCAGAATAGAATTCTTTCACTTCGTCACATTGTGGAGTATTTATGGGCATGGGACAGTCCTGAAAGAAACAATATGTAGCATTATGCAAAACATAGTTAATTATCTACAGATATTGTTATTAAACTTTATCATGAGATAAAATCTATACTCTGGTTATAAAATCTATAAGTAGATGAAGATGTAACTTGTGGACTAGCTACGAAGGTTTGTGTAAGAATACTTTCAGTGAAGACAGGTAAATAAAAATAATAAACCGAAAGTAAAAGCTGAGGTCCAATAACTTGCAATAATTAAAATTGGCCCGATTTTCTTTTCTGACCATGGGTTCTACCAATGAGTCTCTCACCAACATCTCCAGAGGCTCTCAATGGGTCTTTAGATAAAAAGTAAAAGAAGAGGTTCCATCTCCGCAACGAGTTTAATAATTGTGTATGAAACCGAAAAGTCTCTTGTATTTACTAATATCCACGACAAAGACTCAATATTGACCCACTCTGGTCAGGATCTATGTGAATGTTGGGTGTATTAATTTACCAAATACATACCATAGCTATAAAATTTCTTATGCAAGCTTGAAAGTTGTAGAATTCACATGGATCCAAAGGCAGAAGATGGCGAAGGTTCGTCTTGCAGTTGAGTTTAGCGTTCAACATCACAGTAGTGAATGAGGGATTTAGTTCAGTCCACTTGTCTAGATGGGCGAAATATTTATCTTCGTCTACGTGGCCTGTCGGTGCTAGCAAACTGTACTTCTTCAGTACACATTTCCAATGTTGACACTGAAATTATTGTTGTGGTTATTTTAAAAATAATGTAGGTAGATTTTTTAAAAGTGGATTGGATATTACATATTAATTCGATTTCTGTCTTATTTTATTTTCATATAATATGTTATACTACTAATATTTTCAAATATACGTATGATAAACATAAGCAATGAAATATTTAGAAAAAATCTGCACCCGGGCGGAGCCAGGCCGGGCGCTAGTATTTTATAAGATGCGAAAATTTAAATATTTTTTTTATTCTTTATTATCATTTTAAATAGACGAACATTACATAATTATGAAATTACGTTCTGGTATACAATTATTATTAAACAAAAAAAATCACTAGTCTTTCCCTAAGGATCTTCACACCGATATGTTGGAGGTGCTCAAGTTTAACTAAGTGGTCGGTCCATCTTCCGAATACCTACTACTAATAATATAAAATTTTATAATAATTGCTCAGCTTACGCCGGTATCCGCAAGTCTTCTGAATGCTGTGATGTTTCCCATTCTAAAATTAACTTTGGTCCGCGCGCCACAGTTCTTGGCTATTTCCCGAGTGAAAAATGGAGGGAGGATACAACACTGTTTGTACTGGAAGAAGAAAATAATTTATTGAATCCATTACGATGTTCTACATCATTTAGATTCAGTCATTTTTTAATATACCACCCGGTTCGGAAAGCGGTTTTCACTAGAGAAAAACGGACAAGAAACGCTTCAAATCCAATTTATAATTTGCTGATTATTACAAAAGTTACAAGTGGTTCAAATCAAAGCAGGTCATTAACATTTAAAGAAAAATACGAACTTGTTTAAGTTATGTTTAATATGGAAGCAAATGGCATTTTACATCGTCATTTTCAAACTGGCTATGCATAGAAACCACACTGAATATGGTAAGTGTAATAAGTTCCATGAAATCTCTAAGGTATATGAAGTCAATTTACGGTCGTTCTCTATATCCTATCTATCTTTAACAAAAGGTTAAAATAGCTGCCATTACTATGTTTATACAATTCTACGCTTCAGTAAACAAAGATAGACATATTTATTTATCCTACCTAGCTATGTATAAATATATACACCATATCTCTACCTCCCTGTCTTTGTTAACTGAAACATAAAGTACATCTAAATATCGAATGATATCTCTTGTTAAAGATAGATAGATTATTGAGAACGGCTGTTAGTGGACTAAGGCCATGAGGTGTTACGAGCATAAGTCAAGATTCCTTCTTCCTTCAATTTTAAAGCATTTCATTATTAATATTATCAAACATAAGTACATATATTATTCCAAATAGTTGCGGTGCATACGCCCTCTCTCTTGTATATAATACAGTAAAATAGTTTACGCATCAGCTACTAGATGGCGTAAGTAGTAATAAACATCTTTAAAATCCTTTGGAAGAAGTTAGTAACCGATGTAACGATTATAAAATTGTTTTGGTTTTATTTTTAAAAGTATTGATAGTTTAAACAACAAAATCATATTATGTTCATTTCTTTCAGTATCATACAAATACATTTTAATAAAATGCGAATTTATTAATTTAGATTAGGAATTAGGAACTCCCAGGATAGTTTTATTTCTGTCTAGCCAAAGAAAGTCCATTGCCTAACATAAGGTCTCCCAAATGATATGGCTAAAGGTTAAAAAAATTATGGTTACGGGGACGTAATGACGCTTGATAGTCCAGTCTCTACTGAACCCATACAAAGGGGGAAGGGAGAACTAATTACTCACAAATATAATTATACAAATATGTAATTTAATATAAAACTATACCAATAATTCGATTGGCGGTTGGCATTTATCAGGTCTTGCTGGGTAATCCTCATCTGCGGTACGTTGATTTTTTACCTTAAAATAAAAAAAAGGAAAAAAAATCTATAACGTCTAGTAAAATAGTTTTGAAAAGATACTTATTATGCTGGCTTCTTGAAATTGAATATTTGATCATTTTAGAGTCGAAATAATAAAAAAAAGCAACAACTCAAAGATAAAAATAAGAACATGAATAGGATATATAATATTTTAATGATTGAGGTGAATTAAAAGTGTGCTATTTTATCATTATTAATTATATTTTTTTTCAATCTCGAATAAAGTACAGCTCTGCAATATTTGATGCCACTTATTATATTGTTTTATGCATCTTTTAAACATAGAATACATTGAAAAGTGATGTAGAATAATAAAAATATCTACGATCTGAAAAATAGGTCATAAATAACTTACTTGGCATATAAATATTAACAGCAACACATATTGCAGTATATTAACATCCAATGTAAATAAAATCATTTTGGAACCAAACTTTTTTGTACTTAAAAAAAAGCAATCGATTTTAAAATTAGAATTTCATCGCAAAAAACAATACAGGCTGCAGCGAGTTCTGGAAAAATAGTAACAAAATTCGAACAATCTTCTTTATATGAATCAATAAAAATATTATGTTTCTCTACGATCTATGTTTTGGAAATACGGACGAAGCTCGTTTCGTATGAAAATCCATAATATCGCTCTATGGCTGTAAGGTAAACATTTATTGAATGACATCAAATATTGTTTGGAAGACGGCTTAGCACTAATTGATAATATTGTAAAGGTGTCTTTGACTCTATTAACAGGTATAGGATGTTGGGTATTCGCATGAATATTGCGATATAATACCTCAAGAACATGAGCGAGATTAGCAAGAAATTATTGACTTTTAACCGCCTATACTATTTTCATTCTTCCTACTATTTTGCCGCGTGGGTGGTACATCTGTATCAGTCTGTATCAGCCCATATACGTCCCACTGCAGGGCACGGGCCTACTCTACAATCGTAAGTACGATTGAGAGTGGTTAGGCCATATAGTCCACCACGCTGGCCTAGTGCGGGTTGGCAGACTTACATACCATAGAAATTTATATAAATCGCTATGGTATGCAGGTTTCCTCACGATGTTTTCCTTCACCGTTTTAGTGCGTGGTGATTGACTATCAATACACACATGACTCCGAAAAGTCAGAGGTGTGCCCTGGGATTCGAACCCGCGACCACCGTGAACATGTTGGCAGCCGTCCGTTTGCCAACAGGCCACCACGCACTTTTGGGTGGTACATCATTTTTTTATTTTTTATTTTATTTTTTTAATTATATTTCAATGCAGTAAATATCTCAATGCAGTTTGTAGGCAAAATCCTGGAAAATTATGAGATAAACAAATGGCGACCTTCAGTTTCTTTTATACTGAGTGGCGGTTTGGTTGTGGTGACATAATAATATTAATTGAAACCACATATGCGTCCGCAATTCATACAAGGGCAACAATAAAAAGCAATATGAATAAGTAATAACCTATTTTAATTAATTTTATCTACAGTAATGGTCATTGTACATTGATCGTGAAAAATAAAATACAATACTGGAATTATTGTGGCTTAAAGTTTTACTGCTTCTGGAAGTAAGGTTTGCATTCTTCCATGTGCTCTTTCAAAGTCTTGCAACCATCTGTCGAACTCCAGTTCTCTGCAGGGCATTCCTGAAATATAACCAAAATGTACGGTTACTAGGGCTGCTGGGTATAAAATATGCATAACCTTTCTTGGACGTGAAGCCACTTTGTCGAGTAATTTTTTTTTTGTTGTTAGAGCCACACTATGGTTAATCATGACTCAGAATGGGCTAGTTCGTCCGGCGCTACAACTTTCCCACAGGAATTCGACGTAAAGCAAAAGCTTTGCTGTCGCGTTTCGGTCGGTGAGTGAGATTGTCGGATGTCCAATACCCTTTTCTTCTTTCCATCGTTTTCCCTTACCCTTTCGATGCGACGGGCCGGTAACACACATGATTCCAAGCGTTGTGGATACTCATATGCGGCAGTGATTATTAGCATCAGGTGACCTGTTTGCTCGATTGAAGGTATCTATGCAATTAAAAAAGTCAAGGCAAAAGAATGTAGATTTAAGATTATGTGTTTTATGCGATTAACCTAAGCGATCAATAGTTTAGGTCCATAACATAGACCTACATAATAATAAACCACGACAAAATTCACAGAGGTTCAATAAAGTGAGTCGTTTCGCTGTAACTTATACTAGGAAACATACATATGAACCACCTCTAGTTGCTTATGAACGATGTTGTTATTTTAACTAAAATCTATGTTGTTACTGTAGCTACTTGGGATACAATCCACAACTCTACCATTTAAATTAGCTTATTAATTACTGTTATTTTGCCAATAGGAATGAAAGTAACTTACAAACATCATGACAGATCCAACACAGAACACCATTCTGTTCGCAAGGCAGACGTTGGGAGGTCCAGGCAAGTCTTCCCTAGCGCATTCCTTAGCCTTCTCAATAGTGGCCTTAAAAGCTGGATACTTCTCAGCGTAATCGTCCAGGAATTTCTTCATGGCATCCAAATCAGGGGTATCATCGTCTTTTGTTAGTTTGTACTTCTTCATCAGGCATATTTGTTTTGAACACTGAAATTTTACACGAGATTTCTTATGTGAGTTAATTGCGTGAATATATTATGTTGTAGAAAAAAAATGCAATGTAAGTAGTTTATTGAAAAAAATAATAATAAAGCAATGAATTCTTATTGACACTTAAGCCTGTTTTCAAAAGGGCTGATGTTATTGCTGTCGGGCAAGCAGCTAGTCAGTCAAACTATACTACAAATTATCAACAAAATGTTACTGAACTATAACTAAATACTAATGTACAGTCTACAGGAGTCATAGGTAGCATTTTAACCTAAATAGGTTTTGCAATCAACTAAAGTTAACGAACTCAAAAATATTCTCGATTTCTTTGTCCTTTTGGAACGACTTTTTAATTCAGTTTGTGTGAAGAGGACTAAACATTCGATATCAAAAATAGTTTTTGAAACTGTCTTTGAATAAGGCTACTAAGGTATATTTTTTATAATTTTTAAATATATGTATGTATTTGAATATTGACTCACGTCAGGCGGACCACGGTGAGGTCCGGGCACGGTATCAGCGAGTTTCTCAAAACCGCATTCCGTGAAATCATCCGGGGTGAAAAATGGCTCTAGTTTGCAACATTCGTGTGGTTTCTCCTGTAAATAAAAATACGTGGCATTATGTCACGATTAAACGTTGAAAAAGCAATCTTTAGTTTGTGATTACATACATTTTTGTTTCTTTTAGTATACATAGTAATTGTGTTCCTTGCTTGTGTTTTCGTGCCAGCAAACTATCCTTATATTATGTTAAAGAAACTTTTAATCTCAAAAGGATTTTTATACTTCACTTCTTACACTTATGTATCAGGGCAAAAGCCCCCTGAATGAGGTTAGGTCATATAGCCCACTATGATGTCTTCACATACCAAAACTTTCTTGAAAATATCTATGTGATGCATGTTTTAACGATGTTTTCCTTCGTTAAAGAGCATGGTAATACCATCTACACATTATTCTAAAGTAAATGGTGAAAGATAAGATAGCTCTACAATATAATAAATATTTAAAACATTTCGAATCCCGGGTTGGGCAAAGTGATATTGGATTTTTCTATTCATTATCAGCCCAGAGTCAGGAATTTGTGCCCGATATGGCGATAGGCTCGCCACCTATCACATCGTGGGACGGAACATACATGGCGAAATGTGGGTGCCCTGGCACCTCTGCCTACCCCTTCTGGGAAAAAGGCGTGAGTTTATGTATGTATGTATTAAAACATTTTCATGCCTATAAAAACCTATTATGGTTAACAAAATTGCAGTTCCAATTTCGTTATTTACTGACAATTCGTATTGTATTGACCCATTCATTACTTGCATCCATATGTCAGGGTCCGCTGAGTTTTTGCTAGTAAAATTACTCTATTATGTTTAGATTTCAAATACGTTCACATATTCAATAATGGGTATTCAATTTGTGTAGGAACACTGTGACAATATATTGTTGTCCGATGTTTCCAAATGAATTCTCAGTTTATCAATGGCAGTATTAGGCAATTTAATAATTTATCAGTAAATTAAAAACGAAAAGATTATGATAAATATTTAAGGTAATTGTGTGTCTTCAAAATAATACTTAAAATATGTGAAAATTAAAAAGTAAATTGCTGCTGGGCTAGCTTAGCTTCTGTACGTCGCATCGCCTAAGGTTACATCTGAAAACCAGCGCTGTGTGGTTGCTTCTGTTATCACACAGCATCATGCTGAGATGTTAACCTGTTATCGCGAGTGAGCTGCGCAACATACTGACCTGTTATTTTCTTCTTCTTATTTTTTATATTTAGTCTCTCTTTGTTTAATTTATTGTACTGTTAAATTTTTATAATTATTGTACTGTGTTGTATGCGGCTAATTTGCGCGATAATAAAGCGTTTTTCTTTCTTTCTTTCTAAAAAAAATTACTGTATTATTGTCGTGCCATTCACCTGATCGTAAGCGATACGACCGCTCATGGGCAGTAGCAAAACCAAACAACACTATGAATGCAATAAAAATAAATGCTTGGCATTCCACAGCGCTCGCCATTCTGAGACATACGATGTTAAGTCTCAATATATCCAGTAGTTAGTTTGGCGGTAGAAAAAGGCATCGCGGTGGTACCTACCCAGGCGGCTTCTAAAATATGAGAGACCTATCACCACTCCCATCAGCCCATATACGTCCCACTGCAGGGCACAGGCCACCACTACTACAATCGAGATTACTTTATATACCATAGAAATTCTTATAAATCGCTATTGTATGCTGGTTTCCTCATGATATTTTCGTTCAACTTTAAAGTCCGTGGTAATAGATTATCAACACGCACATGATAAGTCAGAAGTTTGCCATGGGATTTGAACCCGCGACCACCGTGAGCATGTTGGCAGCCGCGTCTGGTTTGTTTAACAACACGCCACCATATTCACAAGGTTTAACTATTACTGGTGGACTTCTAGTACGTTAATTACTGGTGGTAGGTCTCTTATAAATAAGAGGCCATCTGGGTAGGTACCACCGCAATGCCTATTTCTCCCGACAAACAGCAGTTCAAGTGCATTCTTGTGTTTCGGATTGAAGGACATTGTAGCCAGAGTAACTACTGGACATATTGAGACAAGAACTCCTTATTGTAAACAAAACAAGGAAATACAACAAATAAGAAATAAAAAATTAATAAGAAAAAAATATTTTTTATTGTAAAAAAAGCGTGGGGTGCATGTTTTCAATAGATATAATTATTTTATCGACAGATATAAGTAGATGGATTATCATTGTGATAATATCTTAAAAAGCACCCCACGCTTTTTTTACAATAAAAAATATTTTTTTCTTATTAATTTTTTACACTATCCTTAATTCAGTATTATTAAAATTTATTTTCTATTTTTTAGTTGGGTTTTCTATATAAAGCGTGTTTTTTAGTTTTTTTAAACTATTATTTATTTTCTACTTTTTAGTTTGGTTTATTTATAAGAGCGTTTTTTCTTATTTCCAAATGTCTGTCTTATCAACTGTCGATGGTAGGTTTTAGGCCGACATCTATGTATGTATACGAAACAAGACGCAATTACCATAAGAGTTCCTACGCGCATGCGTAGTTCGCGCACTAGCCCTCTCTCTTACTCTCATGCAAAGGATCCGGAACGAAATTAATGAATCCTGGCGAATCTAATCAGGATAATCATATATTTTAATTGAATTATTGTATTATCATCGGTCTTTGACAGGTGTGCAAAATTTGAATGAAATCTGTCCGTTTAAAGTGGGTCAAAATCGCGTCTTAAGGAGTCGGTTACAAACATACAAACAAACATACAAGTGAAGCTAATATAAAGCGTGTAAAAAAAAAGACACTAGTGTTACAAAGTGTTAGACTTTAAATCTTATGTCTTAGGATGGCGAGTGTAGTGGAATGCCAAGCATTGTAATTAATCACCATCAAGCGAACGGCATGCTCGTCTCGCCATTCATTAAAATAAAAAAAAAACACCAAAATCAAATTGTGAATACATACGACTGCAGGCGGCGGTCCTCGGCATTTCTCAGGAAGATTTTGCAGGAACGGGGGCGGTCCTTGCGATGATATGACCTTATGTAAATATATAAAATTAAAATAGGACTTTATTATCCTAGGATTATTTATGCGTTTAACAATGTCCAATCTACGTATACTAATCTATGGTCCTATGATTGGACACAATGTATATAATCAATGAACCGGAAGCTGTATTTAGATAATAATAATGTTTGAAGCTGCAATAAATGCACACAAAATAAATAAAATTCTAATCTGTTTGCTGCACACTGAATAATAAGTATTAACTGAATCCAATTTTCAAATCGTTAGATAAAGGTTAACATTAAAATTATTATCTAAATTTAAAAGCGGCACAATTGGTGGATTTGGAATACAACTGCAATTTTTAACTACTATAATTTATTTATCTCGATATTTTTTGACATTTCAAAAATGGAATTCATTTTAAATGCAAACGTAATTGTCAAAATATTAATTAGGTATATCAGAATTTATTTTTTAAAAGAATCGTATTACTGGTTTATACTGGTTCGTACCGGATCTTACCTGCAGTACAGCGAAGAAGACAATGCTACCGTATCCCGCCATGGTTGCTAGGGTTTGTGATGGCATGACGGTGACTACTGGTTTTATAGCGCCGTGCGTCGGTCGCGGCTATTGTGCTCACGGGAAACTACCAAGGTGTCGCCAACCATACGGCCATAGGTCAGAGAGCTAGAGTAGACACATCGTGTAGATTATTCCACCGAATATTTTTTACAATAAACTACCATGTGGTGATCTTTGCTTGTGGATAAAAACAAATTGAAGGAATAACAAATTGAGTTTTAAATCTTCGATATTATAAATTGATATCCTACTGACTAAAGTAGTCTGAAATTTGGATTCAGGGATTTTGATGAATAACAACCTTTGAACAAAGATATTGTGGTAAGTAAGTTTTTTTGAGATCACGTAATTCGTGAAGATGCGTCTAATTTAAAATAAGTGAGACAAATTATACTTGTGAAAATTATTCGAATCGATATGTGAAGCTTGTACCCTGGTTTTCTTTAAGTAATAAAAATACCATTCTTGTCGTAGTTAATGGCAGCATATTTATTCCTTAGTTAGAACTAGCTGTACCACTAATTCTTCTCATCTATTTTAATTTTAAAAATTGAGTATTTTCTTCTCAACGACTATACATTGATAGGTAGAATAGTAGCGATAAAATATCATATTTAATCTACGGTCAATAATTAAGTCTGAAATCGTGTGTAACCGCAAATGACAAGATGTGTAATTTTACAAAAAGTATTAGCTAAATATTGTGTTAATTACTTTTTTAATTATTTAAGTTGCAAGAAAGTACATATTTTATATTCTCTTCTGACGTAGCATTTCCTGTTTAAAAATATTATCACTTTTCTTAGTATTAAATATGTGGGTCAGCAATAATATGAAAGTAGTCAAAAAAGGTGATAAATCGAAAATCTATCATTTATTACAGCATACCAGTATCTAGTTGATGAAATTTACGAAGGACAAATGGATTTTTTTTTCAACAAACTTGATTTTGGTACACGTTTTTGACATTAAAACTTTAAATTGAGAATATTAAACGTCTCACACATGCTTCTATCTTCATACTTGGACATCAAATCCTGTATCGCGGAGATCCCACTTGTCTCAATAGAGGAATAGAACCCAGGCCTCGCACTTAACAACTGGCTTTCCAACAACCGCGGAGAGTCTGGCAATGCATTCAAACACTCAAAATGAAAATGAAAATAATTTATTGAATCCATTAGGATGTTCTACATACATCATTTAGATTCAGTCATTTTTTTATCTACCACCCTGATGCCAGTCATCACTCGTAATTCATAGGCCTATTTAGATCCCATATATAGAGTAAATGTAAGGAAATGATTGAACAGCACTTCCTACATTATAAACACGATTGGTTTAATGTTTAATCCGAATAATAATTAAGGCACGTCGCCTGGTTACCATGATGTGTCGACCTCGTGTCAATAATGTCAGCGGTAAAATTAATCGATGACTCGATGCCGTATGCCCTGGTATATAGTTTGTTACGATATGTCCCAGATAGAATAGACTAGGTGTATCAATATAAATAGATCTAGAATATCCCATGATTATTAATTTAATTATCATGAGAAAACGTGCATGCCGTAGCAATTTATAAGAATTAAGATGGTATGTAAGACTATATGGCCTAACTACTCTCAATCGTACTCTCGATTGTAGAGGAGGCACGTGCCCTGCAGTGGGACGTATGTAAATGGGCTGATACAGATTAATTTAATAGTTATACCTTGTGTGGGTGGCCTGTTGGTAAAGGAAGTTGTGACATGAAGAATTGGAATTTTAAATCGCTAGATAAAAAAGAAGACAATTCGTGTTGCTTAGGAAGTTCCTTGCGCCTTTTCGTCTTCACAGCTACAACACGTTCCGAAGCGGTGGTAGTTGAAATTGACGATTCAAAAGAATATTTTGATTTGAACCAGACGCGGTTGCCGATATGCTCACGGTCGTCGCGGCTTCAAATCCCAGAGCACACTTCTTATTTTTTGGAGTCATGTGTATGTTATGGGCCAAGTGATTAATGTGGGCAGTATTCATAATGCCCGGGCAGTATGAATATGTCCGAGCCATATCGGGCCTAGTGATTAATTACAATCTAAACTCATCTATTTATCACATTGCCCGGGCATTATGAATATGGCTACATGATGATCGGGTAATGTGATTAATAGGTGATTTTTTACGTGGTGCGCTGCCGCATTGTCGCATCTGCGATAGACCCATAAATAAATTAGAAAGGTTAAATTGATCAGCTTATGTTTAGTTGTTTTTTAACGTCAGAAACATTACCGTCAGAAGAAAAATAGTGTACCCACTTTATGGATCAGTTAGGTCGACTGTGCCCCAAAACCGACCCGGAACACCCCGACTTCACGTAGTCTTTTGGCTACCGACCCTAGAGTGTATATAAAAAGCCGGAGGCGCGGAGGGAGAGCAGCCACCGCCGGCTGTAACGAATGATAGGCAGCCGTGCGAAGCGGCTGAGGCTGGCCGGAGGTGACCAGCAAGCCGAAGCTGTGGAGTTGAGCATATCTTTTGAGCCTATCTTTTGTTACGCAAGGGCGAAGGGGCTGAACTTAAATAATTATTTTTTGTCTCCCAAATAGGTGTTAAATTGAGTACTAGGAAGGTTAGCGACGGAAGTTGTTAACTATTTAAGTAATCAAAAACTACGCACTTAGTAGTTTAAGAGTTTAAAATTATCCAAGCAAGATTCTCGACTGAGAATACATATATATCTCAGAATAATCCAATAAAAATATTAAAGATGTCAGTATCAGTATCAGCCCATGTACGTTCCACTGCAGGGAACGGGCCTACTCTACAATCGACAGTACGATTAAGAGTGGTTAGGCCATATAGTCCACCACGCTGGCTAATTGCGGGTTGGCGGAGTTACATAAATCACTATGGTATGAAAGTTTCCTCACGATGTTTTCCTTCACCGTTTTAGTGCGTGGTGATTGACTATCAATATACACATGAGTCTGAAAAGTCAGAGGTGTGCCCTGGGATTCGAACCCGCGACCACCGTGAACATGTTGGCAGTCGCGTCTAGTCCGTTTACCAACAGGCCACTACGCACTACAGGCCACCACGTACTGAAATGGTTTTCATGTACCAAATTATTTGCTTTCACGATAATCTTATGATTATTAAATACCGTGTGATGCCTGAAAGATTTTATAGGAATCAATGCTTACATGGATTATAATATATTATGTACATAAATGCTTCAATTCACGCTTTTTTCCCAGAAGTGGTAGGCCGAGACGCCACCGAGGTGAAACGTAGGTGACGTTTCGCTTCGTGTGTTCCGTGTCACGATGTGATAGAGGGCAAGCCAAATATTCGGCACGAATTTCTAATTCCGAGCTGTTATTGTTGTTATTGAATAGAAAAACACATTATCACTGTATCCGACCCGGGATTCGAACCGGAGACTTCGGCGTTATAATGGTACTGTAGTATATCTGCGCCATCGAGGGAGTATAATAATGTATATTTATAAAATAATCAATCATAATATATTAATTCATAATCATTATCATTAACTTCAATCACAGAGTCCACTACTGAATATATCAATATACGACTCCTATGCTGGTATTCCCTTATCATGTTGTCATGGGATTTGGTAACAAAGAGAAAAAATTCACATACATACAGTCCAGAATTCACATCATGCATGATCTTATAATGGGTATAGAAACTACGAAAGAGTGGTTTCATAACATCCAGACTTTAAATAATGATAAATTATGTAATAAAAATATTTGTCTAGGTGTGGCAATCGGTCCTATCGTTTCACTGGGGATTGCATAGGGCATTGTAATAAATCACACAAAACATAATTTATCAATGAAAATCACTTATAATGGACACGCGATCTGCATGCTTACTTCCGTTCCGTTTCGTATGATACAAATCGTTTGAAAATGATATTTTGCAAAATTACTCATGACACATTGTCAATTTGGCAAAAAATATATTCACATATGATTCAGATAAACATAGGTATTACAACTTGTTATCGTTTTAAGTATTTGGCGGAAGGACATTTTTTTGTCATGTATTTCGTGCGCAATTCAAACTTTGCAGTTAATGATTCGTATAAAAATGCTTAATAGAGTATTTTGTAATGTCTGGTTTTCGTTGAGTCAACAAGGACAGCAATTGTACTACGATTTCCTTGTGTTTGGAGAAACCAAATGGTAGCGGAATGCATGTTCAAATAAAGATTTTTCATTTCCATTTATTTATTTCATTCCATGTATTGACGTGTCTAATACCCCGA
Organism: Hyles euphorbiae; assembly: GCA_023078785.2. NCBI lineage: Eukaryota > Metazoa > Arthropoda > Insecta > Lepidoptera > Sphingidae > Hyles > Hyles euphorbiae. Next base: position 4,326,372 of record CM041051.1, on the reverse strand, counting down.
CACGTGGAGAGTTTCTCGCCTCAAAGATACGAGGATCGTAAGTATAAGACAAGTATAAAAAAGATGCATCGTGTAAACATTACTTAGAACACGATAATCTTATGCCGGATATGTCATGCGATAATGGCATATGATTCTCTTGCGAAGTTATTCCCGTGTAAATCGGATAGTACGGATATCTCTCTCTGATCAGCCTAATTATGACACCCTGATTGATATTGTATATACATAGACTGAATCCGAAACGTGATACATTTTCCCGAGTCGCGACGGCTGTCTTTCCCTGGTTGTGTAGGATGATCACACTTCAAGCCAACAGGAATATATTTCAAAAAAGTTGAACACTAACTATGAAATAAATCATTGTGAGGATGCTTGTCAGTGGTTGCACCTTATATCTTTACCAGATACATGCATACATGCATAAACTCATGCCTTTTTTCCACAAAACGAACAAAATCCTGACTCCAGGCTAATAATGAATTAAAAAACATCTAATATCACTTTGCCCAACCTGGGATTCCAACCTGAGACCTCAGCTTTGTAACCGTAGTTCAACTGCACCATCGAGGCTGTCCACTGTACCAGATAATTATATCCAAAAAATCAAAGGAACCAATCTTCATTTTCCCATAGAAACAAGGCTTCTTCTGTACACTAAAAAACCCTTCTGTATCAGCCCATATATGTCCCACTGCAGGGCACGGGCCTCCTCTACAATCGAAAGTACGATTGAGTGTGGTTAGGCCATATGGTCCACCACGCTGGCCTAATGCGGGTTGGCAAAAACAAAAACCCTTAGATAATTTAATTACAGCGATAACATAACACATTCGCGCAAGCACAAAACAATGCAAAGATGAATTAAATGCGCTAATCTATTTCCTTTGCAATTATATTTTTTACAGCAAGTTTTCCGTATTTCAAGTTGCATTAAATGAATCATTAGCGCCCCTAGACACTCGTTAAGACGGTAATTGTTCCGAGCGTACGAGATCGAAATATCACACGGTTAAATCAAGTGAGACAGTGCTTTTTGTTCCAACTATTTATTGAGTGTCACGTAAATCTATTTGAGTGAATTACGTTTTTAGTGTTTTAAACAGGATTGTAGGAATGAGATTTTTATAGTTTGGATGGAGAAGGCAGAAGAGAGCCCATGTGTTTCTCAACACATAGTTTTCAATTTCGGACTCCGACTGGGTTTTGTAATGTATCCTTTGTAGTTTGCATGTCATTCCATAATGTTTGTAGGAGACATTTCACCTCATTTCCCTCCCCTTATTTTTTAATTCATTTTGCCTCGTATTTTGATTATGATAAACGCAGTGGAGTTCAGAAAGAGCATTCTTCGATGCGGGACGTCATCGCGACGACGACCCGTCGAAACAATCACACCGGACTAATTCAGTTTTTCCTTTACGATTTCTGTAACGCTTAATGTAAACTGAACTGTATTCTGTCAGCCCAAACACGTCTCATACTACTATGCTGTGTGGCACGGGCCTCTTCTATAATCAACAGTACATTTGAGCAGGGAAAGGCCATATAGTCACTACGCATAAGCATATGTAAGTAAACATTCAAATAAAATCTCCTGCACTAAAATTTGAAATAACTCGTAATAAACTAATTACCAGTTGGATGCGTGTTGCAAAACTAATTATATCCAGCCTTCGTGCGCTTGCAAACGTTGAATACATACGAGTCTTGAGATGTTACTTACCACCAGTTGAATCATAACCCTGGGGTTTATTTATCTTTACTTCTATACACTAATACATACATAAAGCCGAAGAGTTCGTTTGTTCCTCTTATCTCAGGAACTACTGATTCAAATTGAAAACTTATATTTGTGTTGGATAGGTTAATTATCGAGGAGTGCTATAGGTTATATATCATAACGCTATGACCTATAAGAGGGAAGTAGTAGTGAAGAATCTAGCAAGTACGAGGACAATTTTATTCGTGTTTCGTAGTCCGATTGGTCGAGATTCTAAGTTAATAGTCGGAATTGACATTTTGGGCGCATTTCGAAAAGTGTGTCGGCCCCAGGGCGGAGCCGAGCTGGATTGGTAGTTATTGATATAAGCGCGACTATGTTGAATGTTTGCTTAAGAATATGATGAAGTTTCAGGTACAATATTTACTGGTTGTAAGTCCCCCATATGTGAGAGGCTGCCTGGGTGGGTACCACCGCAATATCTATTTCTTCCGCCAAACAGCAATTTAAATGGACTGTAGTGTTTCGGATTGAAAGACATTGTAGCCAGAGCAACTACTGGACATATTGAGACTTTACATCTTATGTCTCAGGATGACAAGCGCAGTGGAATACCAAGAAAAGAATACCATTGCTTATTATTTCAAGGTGTTTTTTCAATTTTGCTACTGTTTATGAGCGGCCGTATCGCTTACCATCAGGTGCACGGCAAGCTCGACTCACCAATCACTGCAATAAAAAAAATTGCTAAGAAGAGCCTAGTTGAAATACGATTGAACAAGTTTGATAATTTTTCGAAGAGGCTAGCTGTACGCAGATGATCGGACACAACACTAAAAATCGGATGAATCTGTTCCATTTTAAAAAGTAAGTTGCAATGACCACATGTAAGTGTTGAGAAGATATAGGAATTAATGAACAATAAGCTTTAGTACCTGATGGTGTGTAAAAATGTAAGTGTAAAATTCATACATAAACTCACGCTTTTTTTCCAGAAGGTGTTGGCAGTATCGCAACCAATGTCGCCTTGTATTTCACGTCCTACTATGTGATAGGGGCTAGCCTATCGCCATAAAAGAAATAAGCATAAAGAAACATTTTGGTTTTACCAATTTGTTGTTTGATATTGTTTTTATAATACATAATCATCATCAACCCGTCCCCTAGCCACGGTTGGACAAAGGCCTTTTCTATGGAACGCAACTGCTCTCGATCTTGAGCCCATCATCTCCAACTATGTACTACCAGCCATCTTACAAATATCGTCGCCACCTAGTAGGAGTGCCTCTTTCACTGCGCCGAAGCGTGGTTTTCAATCGAAAAAGCATCTACCCTAGTGCTTGTTGATTCTCCGACAAATAACCGTAATAAAAATAACAAAATAGTACCCAGGAGATGAAAATTTAAAAGTGCTACAATTTATTTGAAACATAAATAGCCCTTATGTACGAAGTAAACTATTAAAAAAATATTTTAAAGTAATATTAACTAATCTAGGTACTTACTGAAAACCCGGACTCGAAGTTGATTTGGTGTTACCGACGTCCTGTCAGCCTATTGCAACGCACAACACTTGCACTTTATTGGCAACGATACGAATTACGAGTAAGTGAAAAATATACACACAGGTAAAATTTTTACTGAATAGTCTACCGTACTAAACACTACGCGAAAATAAAGGGAAGGGGTAAAGACGTGCTTCCCGCTCTGAAGTGTCCGCGCAACTGACTATAGTGATGTAACGGACGTAGTTATAAAGCAAAACAAAACCAACTACCCTACGTTTCATTATAAATGCAAAAAAAGAAAATATTAAAATGACATTTGTAAACAAAATTACACCTTCTTTAATAAAACAAAGGCAATAAAATAATTAATTGCAACACTTTATAAATTACTCTAAATTAAATTACTTTTACTCTGTAAATTTTGAGAGAGGTTTGTGTTCAGTAGTAGGCTTCTTGATACTAAGGATTGTTTTTTGTTTAAAAACGTAATACAAAGTTATGCAACTATAATGGCTGATGTATAAGTTTTAAAACTGAATCTAAAATCCTGTATAATTTAATCCAAGATCCAACAACAACGAAATGTAATAAAATACAAATCGCTTGAAGTATGCCTATACAATTTTTATATTTGCCTCGATTTGTCCAGCATTCCAGCATAAGATTTCAACGTTAAAGCTATGGGGCTACAGGTGAAAGCCACATACACGTTTAAAAAAAGTAGAATTTTCCAAATCAGTCCAGGCGTCTTCGGAGCGATAATACTTAAAAGTAAAAGATATTGTCGAATTGACCTCTTTTTTATTTGAAGCTAGTTATTAAAAAAGGGCATCACATTCGAAGTTATAAATCAGACAAAAATTAAGAATGATATGTACAATTGAAGGAGCACCACAAGGGACATAATAGTCTTAACAATCATACCTGTCTGTAGTAGGATGTATTCGAGTCATTAGAGACTGCGAGGTACAAATTAATATGCAGACCACATAAAGATCTGTTTCAATGTGAGGGATAAGTAATTAATTGTCCCTGTTGATCGTCACCCAGTTTTCTGAATGATATTAAATATGTTTACTTCATTTAGTTAATATAGATTATTAATCTGCGCACTTCTGAATTTATTTACGTTTCTAATTATAATAAATACTAATATGCCAACACGCACTTAGCCAGCACTGTAGATTATAGATTAACCACTATCCATGAAAGTTTTGGTTGTGGGCGGCTATGGAATGATATTGTCAATCTATCAGTAACTTAGTCTTATGTACCTTTAACAAAACTGATAGGAATATCAATTACTTTGATTAATTTTTGGCAATCAATGAACACTGTAAATGCATTGTTGTGTTTGAAGGTTTCAAGGTTATAGTAGTCAGAACAACTATCGAGACTTAACATTTTATGTCTCGGGATGGCGAGCGCATTGGAATGCCAATCATTTCTTTGTAATTCGTGATGTAGTTTGAAAATCAAGCTACTGTTCATGAGCGATCGTCTTGCTTACCATCAGGCGAAAGACCTGCTCGTTCATTCGTTGATAAAAAAATGGTTCATTTGTCAAACGCCAGCAAGGTTTCATCTCTTCTCTGAAAGTAGTGGGTGAAAGGCTTAACCTTTCATTTATTTCATACTATTATCGTCATACCTATTTCATATACAAGTGATAGACTGCATGAATAAATTGATATCGATCGTATTAATTTCCATAAATCAAATTCCGTTAATCTATGACATTAATTTCCAATCCATAAATCAAATTCCTGCATTCCATAAATTTTAGATAGAGTGATTACAAATTTACGCATTTTCACATATCTTGCTGTACTTTAAGAGGTTACCGACCGATACCTGCAGTCAAATGAGACAGCAATTACTCCGCGACGTGTTCGTTAGTTCGAGAGGTTCACGTTAACGGTGCTGTCAAATGGAAATTATGAAATCTGACACAAACTGAAAATATATTTGCGAATCAAATAAAATCAAATATGAAATATACTAAAAAAATGCTTTAGGCTAGGAAAGAGTGGTGAAGAAAATTTATTAATTTATTTATAGTATTCTTCAGCTGAATGTAAGGAACTGTATTCATTTTTCAATTATATACGTAATTTTCTACTTTTGAATGATAATAATTCGTGTGGTTATGCCTACAAACAAAGAGTACTGAAAAGTAATCTGATGATATTAAATACCGAATAGCTTTTGTCACGCGACCTTCTTATGACGTAGACACCACCAAAGCCTAGACAAATATTTGGTCTACATAAAGTATTTGCCTTCAGTCTGGATATCTTAGATCTGACGTAGTTAGAGTAGAACTATTTTAGATCATTGCACGCTTCTTAAATAACATTATTTTTTTTATGCGATGCCTTATCTACCATCAAACATAACTGTCTAAAATACGTTTATTATAAAAAAATACAGCTATTTTATATTCAAATATTACAGGTGTAAAGGATTCAGAACCAAGTGATGAGATGAGAATGTCGCTAGATGTGGTCGACTTCCAAATAGTTATTTTGGAAATATTTAGGAAGATCTATGCTTGGCTCTAATGTCTTTGAACCTGAAACCTAAGCGTTATAAATTAACCTTAGTACAACTGCGCCACCGAGGCAGTCGTTAAAAGTTAGTTAAAAACAGCATTAAAAATACAGACAAAGACGGGTATTAAAAGTAGGTAAGGAAATTGAGGTCGGAAAGTCAGCGGCATTAATTACTACATCAATGCGAGTGCAGCACCGAACTTTCATTGGACCCGGTCGCCTGAGGGATTCTAAGACCAGTGTTGCGTAAAGGCGAACAAAGCGGTTCGGTCAGTGAAACCAATAAACCCTCCTATATTCCAACGACACAAACTGCCTTAAATTATAAACTTTAGTACGCCTTATATACAATGTATATGAAGTATAATAAATAAAATAAAAAAAACTAGACTGTGCATTTTACTTATCCTAATCATAAGGTAAATTAAGGCAACTAAAAGTGTCATAGTATGAAAGAGAAAGAAGAGAATGCGGAGACTAATAGTCGTTCTCTATAATCTATCTATCTGTAACTAGAGATTTCATTAGATATTATAATGCATTTTATGGTTCATTGAACAAAGATAGAGAGGTATAGATATGGTGCATATATTTATAAATAGCTAGGCATGATAAATATATATGTTTATCTTTGTTAAATAAATAGTAGAATTCAACTAACATAGTAATGGTAGCCATTTTAACCTCTAGTTAAAGATAGATAGAATATAGAGAACGGCCGTAAGTAGTAATAACGGCGGTGACCTATCAGCTTATCTCGTGATAAAACCTTCATGTCTCAATTTGGTAAACCTTTGAAGTTTTTTGTTCTGTCTAGATTTAGCCTTACACGTTATTGTTCTATCTTTCACTATCTAAATAACAATTAGGTACAGGTACAATGGAAGACTTGACATCTAGTAGACCAATGGTTCTTTACCTTTTCCTTATTTAACAATATTTCTGTCTAGCCATTGACAACCCAGTTTGCTGACCGGTTTTATTTTTATGTTCATACGCGAAATGTAAATAAACAAATGGTTTTCCTAAGTATCCATAAATAAAACATGCATATATTATTTTTAGTATGGCCTTAGAATGCTTCCAGGGACCACCAGTGGTCCGTAGACCACCGGTTAAGAACAACTGATGTAGACAAATGCAATTCAGTGCCAGTTTATGGTTATTAATAAGTTCTGATTGGTTCTGCTATTGTTTATAAGCATATTATGTGAATAAATCGTAAATCAGGTTGACGACATGCTAATCTCTTGCAAATAGCAGAAGTATTCTTAATTCAAATAAATACACGAAGTCTTTTCACAACTTCCTTTGTGTTATAAACGTTAGCAAAGCAGGCTCTACGGTCTACCAACTTATAAAACCACCGCGTCATTTTCTGTCATTTGTTTTACAATTAGATACACAAATTATTCCTTTAAGTTCCAGTTAAGCGAACAACTAGCGGTCCATCAAGTCTTTATGTACACTAGAAAATAAAAGAGTTTAACATTTGATTGGAGGCATTAAATTACTTTTAAACGAAGTTTTAGGACTTAAAAGGAAATTTAATATGATTTCAAATACATATAGCGACATCTATTGTAAGGTTTTATAACTATTCCAAAAATCCCTTTCTCCAATAGCGATTAAATTCAAACATAATCAATTATATCCTAAAACAATAATTTACAATCGAATATTCGATTTGTCATCAATAGTGCGTTAATGCACATTAATTAGTATAAACAATCGTGAATAACAATGGATGTAAGCATGGCGGATGTCCTCAAGGGCCGTCATCACAGCGAATCAGTGTCAAGAACTCTCTACGCCTTGAGAGGCTTGCAGTTGCGACACGGCAAATGTACTAAGGACTACCTTCTCATAATATGCAAAGGTGTATACAGGTCATGTCTGATTTGTCAGTTGAGAGTTCATCAAACTAGTATGTGGTGTTTGTGTTAGGAGACGCAATTTAAGGAGTTTTAGTGGGAACATAAACAAAAAATCTACGCGAAAGAAATTTAAAAGAAAATCAACATACAATGTTCACTATAATATTTTTCAAATTCATATTAACCTATTTTATTGAAGTTGTAATTTTGTAAGTTGTCATTAAACTGTTATAAGTCTTTTTGAAACATTGTTGATCAAAGTTTAATTTTCAGTTAGTACTTTACGAGTATTTCCTACAACATTGTATGGCGTTTTTATCGTTCACATCACAATACGAATTTAGAATATTAATTTCCTCTGGCTCATCTCGGTTAATTGAGATCATGATTTTAATATTAATTATGTAATAGTTCCTTCTATCAGTGTCTAAATCACGAATTTATATTATAAGCATACCAAGCTTAATTCCAATGCAAATTTTAAAATATCTCGTCCAAAGAATAATTTTATATCTTCCTTGCTGGCACGACAAAGTAACTCTAAAATCTAATGTACTAATTCTTTATAGAATATTATATAAGTCCCACTGCAGGGCACAGCCTCCTCTACAATCGAGAGTACGATTGAGATTATAGTCCACCACGCTGGCCTAGTCCGGATTGGCGGACTTTACATATAGAAATTCTTATAAATTCGCTATAGTATGCAATACCAACCATAGCGATATATGTATAAGAATTTCTATTATATGTAAGTCCGCCAACCCGCACTAGGCCAGCGTGGTGGACTATATGGCCTAATCACTCTCAATCGTATTCTCGATTGTAGAGTAGGCCCGTGCCCTGCAGTGGGACGTCTATGGGCTGATACAGATACAGACAGTATGCAAGGTTCACAATGTTTTCTTTTAACTTTAACAGTGAAGTAAAATTATATTATGATTCCTGGAAAATTTATGTTAATGTTTCGATTTGAAAACCGAAATTTTTCGCTTGATGTTAGATAATTTTATTTAAAAACGATTACAGTATGTGTTTAGCAGACCCCTAGTCATATCATATCCAAATATTATATTGTTTTATAAAAACGTTTCGAATTTACTAAGGTCACAGATAAGAACATAGAAAGACAGGATAAGCAAAAGTTAGACTATTGTGCTTGTTGCCTAGCCAGGTATTACAATATGTAAGGTGTAACATTGTTAGCATTGTCCTTATTGTTTTATTTACAAGTTACACCGTTCCGCTCAGAAAATTAGTTAAACTCAGAAAATTCTCAGTAGAATAGAGTAGCTGCGGTACTATTAAATACTTTAAGTATTTTTACTTTGTTTCATACCCATGTGTCTCTGTGAAATATAATAAATTAAAATCTTCATAGCTTTGAAAAGGTATTTCTAAGATGCAACATTTACGTGTTTGTGTGTTACGACGTATATTTGTTTTTTAATGACTTTGTTTCAGCGCATATACGTCCCACTGCAGCGCCGGGCCCTCTCTACAATTGAGAGTATTTTAATGTTATTTGTCACAAATAATCAACATATTTTGAAGTACACGACACGTAGTGTATGTGAATATAGCATTATGAATAGGTATGTGTCTGGCCGTTGCATACTTCATTAATTACTTAGTGATAGAAATACCCACTATTGTATTTATTAGTTGGTTAAGAGGCACTGGTTAAGAGGCAACGGGTATGGGTTGTAAAAAGTGGGGTGTAATGGTTTCGATACCCTTGTCCATTTTCTGAGTTTTGCAATATGAAAAATTATCATTTAGGAGAACTGAGAATGAAATTTGTGTGCCTCTATTTATCACCCTGGGATATACAGACATAAACTTCGTATATCTAATAATAACTATGCTTTATAAATCTTAATATTACACAACTCGCAGTAATCTCACACAATACATCTTATTCACAAGTACCGTAAACAAAGTTTGGCCAACTACTTCTAGCAGTTGCCGAATTTACGCCATGTTGGACGTACAAAGCACGAAATCGTCCATTTACCCTCAAGGAAAGCCTAAAGGTAAAATGTAAATCGCTTTCAAGAGAGGCGCTTCCATTAGCAAAGACGTTATCACATGTTATCTGCTCCCGTGGGCACGTTTTAAAGGGATAGCACTCAATTTGAACGTTCGATTTAAGTGCGAATATAAAAAGGAGTGCTTAGTTCCTCTGTGGGATACTAGATGGCGTTAATCAGTTGTAAAAAAATAGAATGTTATTGTTATCAGCACTGAATTATAAAATTAGAACCCAACATAGGGTTCTAATTTTATATTGTTATGATTTTTTTAATGATTATAATAAAACCAACACTAACACACAATATAGTCCTGACATTCAGTCTTGTGTCGTGGGTATCAAAAACTACAAGAGACTTTTAGTCCCACAAACATCCAGAACTGAAACCAATACCTGTGGATCACACCATCATTTATTCCGGTACAGGGATCGAACCCACGGCCCCTCGTATCACCGCCGTATAACTAATTGCGCCACGGAGCTGTCTAAAGTATATGCATTTTTTACTATACAGCTTTAGATTTAACTAACATTTGTTGATTATAGTGTTATATTATTTTATGTTGTGAAGTACAAACATAAAAAGAAAACAAACATCGCTATTCACATTGATTTGTATTCTTAATATCGATAGTTATTCGGCTATTTGTTTTATTTGCTTGTGTTGTTCTTATATGATTACACATATTTAAAATTTAAATAGGTATAATTATAATATTATAGCCATGAAGTTCTCTTAAAACATTGGTAAATTATAAGAGATTTTATTGCATTAAATTTCGACTTAAGAATATTAATGGCGATAAATAAATTTTCGTTTTAACTTTCAATGTTGTTGAAACCCTTCTAGCATTTCCATGCGGTATCGGGGCATTTCTGGAAAGAAAATAAAAACAACATTTAAAAGATGATTTAACACTTTTAAAAAAACATTCCTTTGAAAGCCAAATAATATATTTGACAAGATGTTTATGTGTTACTTCTTAGCAGTGAATTTCATTTCAGTAATTTAATTTGAAACATTATATTTTCTATATTGAAAAATAAAAACTATTGTCAGAAGTGGGATTCGAACCCACGCCCACAGAAGTGGACTGCGACCTGAACGCAGCGCCTTAGACCGCTCGGCCATCCTGACTGATATCACACGTACTATAATAACGTTTCTGATTGATAAGTTGATTGGTATTGGGCCTATTGCGATTTTTTTAAATTAGTACCTGCCCACTTTTTTAACTACAATTGTCTTTAGCAAATGCATTTTGAGATAGAGTATTGGTCTTTTCGAAATCGGTGCAAAGCGGCGAAACACGAATACCAGAAACTTAATAGTTGGTCAGAATCACCCGCCCTAAGTAGATGTTAGTTCTGATGCTGGACGTAAGCCACTCTACATTGGCACGCCATCAGAACATTCCTTAGTTTATTGCATCCATTTCTACACATTCTATTGCATCTATTTCTAGCCCATAGGATTGGCAAGTTGAAGTAGCAGTGGGCCGGGCACATAGCTCGTAGAACCGATGGCCGTTAGGGCCGAAAGGTTCTCGAGTGGAGGCCACGTACAGGCAAGCGAAGTGTCGGACGCCCGTCTACAAGGTGGACGATCTGACTAAGGTCGCAGGAAGTCGCTGGATGCAGGCCGTTTCCAACAGGTCATTGTGGAGATCCTTGGGGGAGGCCTATGTTCAGCAGTGGACTTCCTGTGGCTGATATGATGATGATGATGATTTCTACACATTTTTCTGAAAAAAATCGTCACTTTTCCTAGCTTTATGGTGTTCTCAACTATATTTGAATCTACCTGGCCTAATGGCGTCCCTATATTTGAAGAGGTAAGTTATAAAGACAGAGCCTCACCTTCAACATAGCAATACCAGTGCATGTAAACACGTCGTAAGCCTTGCAAGGAACGTCCAAGTACTGCCTCAAGTCTTTGTCCACGCAGTCAGTGATGGCTTTCTCTACAGCAACCGACCAGCCGTCATGGTTCTTGGCCCATTGACGAAGATGCTTCCGATAAGCCTCCTTGTTCAGGGTGTTCTTGTCCGTGAGGAATCCTGACTTCTCGAACGCGCATTGGACGTCGTTGCACTGGAAATTGAAATAATTGTTTTTCCTTTATTTGGACGATAATTGTAGAGACATGTTCATGAATGTGAACATATGTTGAAACAGTTTGTTGGGAGTGCTATTCAGCAATAGACATCATGTGTATGGAGATATATAATAACTTTCATTATTGTTGACGAGATTAATCGGTGGCACTTACTCTACTTAACGGTTAGGAAGCTGATGAGGCTAAATAGGGAGGGACTTAAGCGTTACCGGAACGATGATATTACATAGTTTAGATGGTAATAAAGAAAATTTTTATGATTTTTTTTCCATTTAGTGTGGGGAAAGCGCCTATAAATTTACTACCTAATCAGGTACCAGATACCTATAGCACGTTAATTTGACAATTTTTGAGGTGATGGTGGCCAGACCAAAGGATAGAAAATAGAATTTTAGGATCAGCGCGAGACATAACGAACTCGGGTTCTAGGAAATGGTCACTTCAATGACGTACGTTATCTTTATTGGCTGAATACTTTCTTTATATACTTGCACTTCGTTGTGACGTCTTTAAACGGGTGATAAGTGTAGAATGATAATGTATCGACTTAGGTCAAATGTTAAGCTTGTACCGTATGCAATTCAATACGATTGTCATAACTCTTACTATTAACCTGTTGTTAAAAATCATAAAAATCAAATCAAATTAATTATGACGCTCCCTAACTTAAGCCACCAGCTTATCCTACCATAATACTTGATTTCTTTTTTAATTGAGTACCTATACAATAATTAAAAATAGTTATTTTGATTCCAATGAGGGTTAGAGTAGCGCATGACTTCTCTCTGAATATTGTGATTGTGTACGGTACATTTGCAAATAAATGAAATATAGTGTCAAGAGAAGATTAAATTATGAGGTAACAAACAGTTCAAAAACATACAGTCGAATTAAGAACTTCTTTTCTGAAGTATGTTAAAAAGTGATTTTAAATATAAAAACGGAGGAAATACTTACAGGCCCGTATAATCTGGGTGTAGAACACTCTGCCAAAGGCTTAGCGTCACCCAATTCCGGAATATCACAACACGCCGAGATTGGTTTCTGAAATAAATTGCATAATGATACAGCGCTGACCCCTATTGTGATTTTGTATCATTATTCATGCAGTGAAGGGTAAAGTTACGAGCAATCTAATATTTTAACGAGCATTTTTGATTTTTCCTAGTTATCCAATACAATATAATGTTTGTGTTGTAATTAATTATATGTAGGTATGAGTACAACAAAATACTATTGAAGGAACTCTACTTAAATGACAACTTAGCAGTTATATTTTTCCTTTTTTCAATTTACTGCGTAACATTGATAATTTATCTAAATATAGCGCAAAATAATAAGATTATTTTATAAATCACATATTTTAACATTTGTATTTCAGATACACATACCAACGTTGCCCCTCTGCTTCTTTCTTGTCCCAAAAGATCGGCATTGATGACCTGAAAATAATAATAAAAATACCATATAATTATGAGTTCATAACAAATTTTATTCGTCACCGTATTAAGACATTTTATGACGTTTAGCCCATATTTTAGGAATTAGGTCATAACACTGGCGTAATAACATATTCTTACTAATATTATAAAGGAGAATGTTTGTGAGTATGGAATGGATGTTTGTTACCCTTCCGCGCAAAAACGGCTTAACAAATTTTGATAAAATTTGGTATAGTGATAGCTGACACCCTGGATTAAAACTTACTATTATCATGAAATGTAGTGTTCCTGTGGGATATGTCAGGAAATCATATATAGATATTTTATACTCTTTCATATTCGAATAGTTGGCACGGGATAGGAGAGGAAAGGATTGAATGTTTTTCGTCATGAGACGGAACAGAACGGGATATAACGGGACGGAATATATGTATAGTCGATGGCCCACGAGAAATATAGTTAGTAGATACGCGAATACGTTGTTGATGTGGACTGGACTCAAAAACTATCTACACCCGGGCGAAGCCGGGTCCGACCGCTAGTATGATATAAAGCTCTTCTTTATTACTTATGTCTCTACAATTATAGGCATTTTACATACATACAATGTCCTCTCTGCCATCCATAATAAAGGTTATCTCCGCTTTGTATTATTCTGATCATTGATTTAAAAGTAAGGAGAGGCTCTTCAGTACATTTGCATTTTCAAAAAGATGACCATGAATATCGCTATAAAATAAATATTAAATTATTTAAATGACCTAATAGATTTCGTCTAAACAGTGGTGGCAAATACAGTCTAATATCGTCCGTATAGATTCACTGGAGCGTGCGCACCATTTACGTCGGAACACTATGCGCTTCCCGCCCTGTCCATATACATATGTCAATAGACTTAGACCATGAGGTGCTATACGTATACATTAGATTCCTTCAGCGTTGCAAGTTATTCATTATCAAACGTCAAACAAAAGTAAAGCGCTATCTCAAGATAACGAAAGTGTAGGAAATAGTGCCTTTTCATGTACAGCCTATAAACGATTTGGTTAATATGTGTATAAGTAATTTTGCATTATTTATATTTTTGAATTATCCACATACGGGTAGGCGAGGCGAAAGTCTTCTTGTTTTAGCTATTGATCCTCGAGAGATAATCTATATACGATTATAGTATACTTATGATCAGGATAATTATTATCACTTTGTCACAATAACAAATTAAAATCGAATTACATTCTACATACTTTATGATTAAGTGTTTTATTTGTTTTATAACCTTTTTTATTCATTTCGGTGTACAATATAGCATATTAAATTAAAATAAATAAATACTACCTACTCACTGCAGTAAGTTGCAATTTGCGACCATTGAAAGCTCAATTCTTACAACAATTTATTTATACCGCCTATGGTTTAGTAAACCGATGCCCAGTGCTGGGACGTATGTGGACTAGATTGTTATTATTTAATAATAAATATTTTTTTACTTACCGAAATAAATAGTCCGAAGAAAAATAAAATGAACATTTTGTACTTGTGCACTATCACTAGTCACAGTTATTACTATCGAATGTCTCGTGGTCCCTCTTTTATTATTAATGTAAATATACTTGTTTGTTTTTACCAACTTCATATAAATAACTCTTTATCTCAGTGTCAAAGGAGAATCAATGTTCTCGGAAAGTACACATTATTTATATTATTATATTTTAATGTATTTATTATTGCTTTATTTTGTAGTGAATGATAGCTAAGTAGCTTGCCTAATGAATGATTATGGGTTCAATTCCAGCGTTCGCTTAACTTTGATTTTTTAAATTATGTGATTCGTTATCATCGTAATTCATTTATCTTTCACGTTAGCACGATAATCGTGAAGAAAATTTCATAACTCAAATTAACATATAAAACAATTTTAATATACAAGGTTAGTCATAAAGAGTATATAAAGCCGAATGGGGATGCTACACTTATCACAATGAGCAACTTGAACTATAGGACCTATAGGTACTGATATCGCGAAAATACATCAGCTGTTCCATTCATTTTTCAGTTTCGAACGATAAATTTTGCATGGAACAGCTGTTTTTTTATTAGCATCCCCTTTTCGGCTCTATATACCCTTACTAACTACCCTTGCACACGTATGTTATGAATATTGGCAACTTGCACTAGGCCGGTATAAGAGAAAATCTAGTTGGAATAGCCGTCAAAGTCTAAGGCCTTAGATCTCCCTATTGTAGAAAGGGCCAATAATGGGCCTCAATAAGCTATACCATAGCTTGAATTAAATCTAAATAAAAACGACGGCCTTAATGTCCAGTCTATTACTCAATAGTGCAATCCTGCAGTAATTAGGACAGTCATTTAGCTTTTAATGCCAAGTGAAAGGAATTAAAAATGGTTCCAAGCTGCCTGCCTTATAATTAAGTTATAAAATCAAAGACACAATTAAAATTGCTGTAAATCCGAGCAGTAGATTCCAAATCAAATTACTTTGTTCGGAAAATCAACGAGTGCATTTTGTAACTTAAATATTTTTATATCCGTATTATATTATTGTACATATTGATTTTTCAAAGAAAATTAACGAATCAGACGCGACTGCCAATATGTTTACGGTGGGCGCGGGTTCAAATGCCAAGCACACCTCTATCTTTTGAGTCACATGACACACATGTGTATTAATAGTCCATCACCATGCACTGTAGTGGTGAAGGAAAACATCGTGAGAAAACCTGCCTACCAAAGCGATTTGTGAGAATTTCTATGGTATGTAAAAGTTCGCAAAACTAGGCCAGCGTGATGGACTATACGGCCTAACCACTCTCAATCGTACTCTTGATTGTAGAAGGTATCCGGGCTCTGCAGTGGGATGGATATAGGTTAATACATATAAACAAAATTTCATTTTCAGAGACCGGCAATGCACTTAGTCATCCCAGTGTTGAAGATATTAAAGGAAGGTAATCACTTACCATGAGATGAGATAGTACTCGTTATTTTTAACTATGTGAATACCTGGATATAATATTATGTCTCTGGTTTTTACTTTGTCTGTGTGTGATGCGTTCTTATCAAGGGACTCGCTTACTCATTGTCGATTCTGTATAATATAATAAATTTATTATTGTAAGAATTAATTGACCGATATCTTGACCTCGATACCATTACAGTTATTGTTGTTATATTGTTATCTTAATTTCGCCAAAATTAAGATTAAAAATTCTCAGACTTTTACTAAATCAATGAATAAAAATATGTTTAATCTGAGTTCATGGAAATAATGACAATTTCACAGTATTATTACATGTTTTTATTGAAATGTAAACAGGATAAAAATGTCGACATTCAGACCGTGTAAATTATCAGCTAACAGTCTGAATTTATGTATTTTATTGCTGCATTGATATGTAGCACACTTCAAAAACAAAAATTTTAAATGAAGTGATAGTAAAACAAACAGCCAGCCATAAATCGTTACCATTTGTAAACAATTTTTTTAACTCAATATTTTATCATTGATAATTTTGAAAAATACACACTATTATAACTAGTAATTTTATTTTTTAAATTTAAAGCTGTAAAAATACTCAAAGTTTTAATATATATACCTTAAGTATTACTCGCATTCGTGGAGTTTTTGCGCTTCCAATCACGGGATCGGGTAATGTATGGATATTATTCAGTCCTCGGGGGATCGACAAAACCTGAAATGGACTTGAACAATGTAACCTCAATCGCCTCACACTGTTGCCCAGTTGTATGTAATAATTCTTCTAGAAATAAATATCTGTTTACTACGTTGTTTTAATATGCAATTTATTTATTTTATTATTTGATAGGGTCGTTTAATCATGTGGCTCTTTTGAAAGCGATGAATATTTAGAATATAAAACATGTTTTTTTAAATAAAAAATGTACCTTAAGGTTACTGATATCATTTTAGTACTGTTTGTAATTCTGTTTTTATATAATATTATGTACAATAAAGAATGATAAATAAATAAATAAGAATTTTAGAGGAGGGATGCATTTATGTTATAATTTAATGCACAAACTCCTCAACGGATTTTGATGAAACTTCACATTAATAAATATATTAAATATCCAAAAAACATATAAACTGGGTTGAGTAAAAAGCATACATAATACACTTATAAACGACAGTAGGAAGTGAATATAGAGGTAAAATTACAAATTTCCTAGCTTATTAAAGTATATTTATAATAAACAAATATGAAGTTGCAATCCACTCTAACTGAACGAGTAAGAGCCAGTGTATACAATCTGGAGACGGGAAGGGATGCAGTAAGATCTTAAAAGTATTTGTATACTTCAAATACGGATTGAAACTTCTACGAGATATTTTCTTGCGGTCACATTTAAAAATAGACGAGGCTTTTTATGCAGTCGCCTCTTAGAGAGTTGAAGGCGCGTCTTATGATATATTTTCTTATATTAAACATGAGTGATAGCTATTTATTTAATTATTTGAACCTTTATGATATACAAACTTAAGCTAAAACACTATGAAATGATAATAAAAAGTACTAATGGCAGTCTCATCTCCTTACAGCAATGACTGACAACCATGGGATCGATTTAAAAGAAGGAGAAAGAGAGCACAGAGGAAAAAGAAAAATAATTATAGTTTAATAATACTAATTCAAAAACTAATACATATTATTTTATTATAAATACCACTGTGAAATTTAAGAAGGCAGGTAGGAGGCGAAATTGAATATTTTGCAAAATGTCAATCCTATTTTTTTAGGTTGGTTAGGTTAAAAATTCTTGTTGTTTTTGATAACCACGACACAAGACACATCTGTTTGTAGAGTTGTAACTGTGTTTGTATAAGGTATAATATTTTTATAAAACTTTAGTAGAAACGGTTGCTTAATGGGTGCTGCAAGGTCCCAGGTCACTTTTAAAAACTGAATTTAATCTCTGAAGAAGTTTCTCCCTTAGCAAGTCTCGTGGGCGGAAACTACCGACTAAAGGCTTAATAGCCTATATAGCACATACTACACCCACCTTCAAACATACAAAAGAACCGCAGAAAATAAAGGTGAAATATAAAACTGAGGCAAGGAAATGCATTCAAATCAACACCTCCGCAGAACGTCGCTGGAATTTTCTAGAACAAGTTACATCTTGCCGAGAAACGCGAAGAGTTTCATGCCCATAGATAGGACTAATTAGTATTTAATGGTGCGAGCACAGTGTTGACGTTGCAGCGAGTAATTAATATACCGAATTATGTTTATAATAGAAATGCACACGACCGTCGCAGGACAGCCTACTGTCACTCGATAATTATTACGAAAAGTAAAGGCATTGAGCGCCAAATTCTGCGCCTAAATAAAGTGTTTAGTCATATAACACCTGATGGTAAGCGATACGACAGCTCATGAATAGTAGCAAAACCATACACCTTGAATTACCAAGCAATGCTTGGTATTCCACTGCGCTCGCCAGACTGAGACGTAAGATGTTAAGTCTCAATATGTCCAGTAGTTACTCTGGCTACAATGTCCTCCAAACCATAACACAACACTGCATTTACACTGATGTATTGCGGGTAAAATAGACATTGCAGTGGTACCTACCCAGGCGGCCTCTCATATATGAGAGACCTACCACCATCGCTTGCCTTGTTTCGCTTGTTTGTACGTTAAGATTACTTAATTATCCGCTTTGCTCTTCTCTGTAGGCGTATCCTTATCACATAGGTTTATAGCACGACTATAAGTGTTAGCTTATTGGGTGAGCGAGATACACTTTATGTGTCGTAAATTCGATCTTTACAGATCTCAGTGACTATTACACTGATTACGTGTGACGCATTTCCAATGTAAATAAGTGCTATTGGACCGATTTTACGACTGATGTTCGGAGCAGTTAAGGTTTTTTTTTATTTTGTTGGTATTTAAAGTAGATTGCAATTATGTGGGTGAGGGGTAACATTGTTACAGAAAACTGGTCCGATTTTGCTATCAGATTTGCATTGCTGACAAATAGAAAAAAAAAGAAAAAAGAGAAGGTTATGAGAGCTATAATAGAATAGGAAACAAATGTTTGATAGGTTAATGTTTTTAAAATTATACATTCTATTTGGTATTATAATTGCTATTTTTTTTCGGTCTGTAGATAATTTTGATTGCTATGAAATTTTTAATTTGTTGTTCCTTATGAATGACGTAAGATAATAATTTACGGCTATGCAAAGAAGGCAACTCAGAAAGTTTCCTCGAAAACAATAAAATGCTATAACAAAGATCATTTTCACCAGGAAAAGTTGAACTTAGATTGAAATAAAAATGAGTGGGAGCGGAAAGGTCACTTAGAATTCAAGGATTTTAAAAGAACTCGATGTAAAAGGTATTTCAAAGGTAATTACGGGGCAATCGATCCCATTATTCAAAGAAATCTATTCGCGAGTGAGAAAAGAAAATTTGAATGCATATTTGCATGTTAGAATATTATTTTATACCTAGGGCCTATTAGATATTGTATAACCGATAAAATAGGGAAAAAATGACTATTTATAGCTTTTTGGGGAAGGGTAGGGATGAATCCACACGTAAATAGAAAATAGCTGGCAGATATTTATTCGGGTTTGGGTGTAAACACTGATATGAAAGTCAGTGAATGTGGAGTGTGTAGTAGTATAGCTTACAGCGGCCCGGCCCGGCTTCGCCCGGGTGCAGATTTACAGCCGTTCTCTATAATCTATCTATCTTTAAATAGAGATTTCATTAGATATTTCAATACAGTTTGTGTTTCAGTTAACAAAGAAAGAGAGATATAAATATGGTGGACATGTTTAAAGATAGCTAGTTAAGACAAACCTATCGACATAGTAATGGTCTCTATTTTAACCTCTTGTTAAAGATAGATAGGATAAAGAGAACGGCCGATACTCTTTTGAGAAAAATCTATTGCTATTTATATTCATCAGGGTTAATGTATGAATCTAATAGTGAAAGATTTTTTCAAATCGGTCTAGTAGTTTCAGAGCTTATTTAATGCAAACAAACTATTAAAATTTACCTTTTCATATTATAAGTACACTATCGCGTGTAATATAAATGTTATTATCATGTGAGACATAATGAATGAATGAAAGTGTGTACATGCCTAATTAAATAGTCTATCTTATTGGTAATTTATAAATAAGTGAGTAAAATAGAAAAAAAACTGCAATCACTATTTTGAAGGCACATATTCAAAAATAAAAATATATTCTACTAATAAATTAATTGATTCCCGTCGACCTAATTAATTGGAGTATTGGGAAATGTGAGGTCAGACTATGTAAGAACAAACGAAGTTGCTTGTTATTTCCATGGAATCTGATACCAAAAGACTAATTAACACCTAAACTAGTAAAATATATTAATTGTGTAGTGATCATATAAAATAATTGGGGTTTGCTTTATATATGGTTCCTTTTATAGTGCCTACCTCGGTGGCGTAGTTTTTCTACGGTATGTTTTTAAAACTGTGGTCTTTGGTTCGAATCTCGGGTAGGTCTAAGTTATTTTGGATTTTTCTATTTATTATTAGCCCAAAGTCAGGAATTTGTGTCCGATATGGCGATAGACTCGCCCACTACCGCATCGTGGGAAAGAACATACAAGGTGAATGATGGATATCCTGGCACCTCTGCCTACCTCTTCTGGGAAAAAGGCGTGAGTTTGTGTATGTATGCATGTTTCTTTCATAAACTAAGCTGTAAGCAATTCAGTAGTTCATCTGATGGATGGAACACCGATCATAAACACTAACAGACTTGAGGTGTGAGGAGTGAGATTGTGTGTAAAACTATGAGTGTAGGGAGGAACATGTGGCGATTATCGAACCTTTTTTAATTAACGCTACGCAACTTGAGACTCTTTAGATATTTTCAGATAAAATGATTATTGGGGTACCTGTTATCCTAAATATTCGAGAGTACGATTGAGAGACATTAGGCCACTTGACACGTTAGCTTAGTGCGGGCTGGCGGACTTTTACGTACTATAGAATTTTATTAAAATGTCTATGGTGTGCAGGTTACCTAACGATGTGTTCCTTTACTGTTACTGTGCGTGGTGATGAACTATGAATACACACATACTATTTCAGTATTGAGATATTAAATGATGTCATTATAAAAATGCCATATGTGATTTCGTTCATGGATTATAATTGATCTATTTTCTTTGATACTGTACACTTCGTAATAACTCAAAAGTGAGTGAGTCAATAAGCCAACTCCTACTTATTTTGGAAACCTATTTATCCATTGCCGTGTGATTCCGGTATTGACCCTGTAAATTGCCAAACGGAGCGAAAAGCGAATTTGTGACAAAAGAGACGTTGAACCCGCATAAATTCAACTTAGATAATGAAACAAATACCTCTTCTTATAAATACTGAGTTATAATTGAGAGTATATATTTATTTTTTGTACTGGTACATCAAAGTAAGTAACTAATTACTAAATTCATTTTGCAACTAATTACTCAATTCATTGCAGTTTAGACAGATTGTTCCTAGTAATTGTGCTAATAATTTGAGTTTGCTTGTTATGATTTCATGTCATTATATTCAACAAATGATCGTATTGGTTTGACTACATGTATTCGTAGATACAAACAAGAATATAGGGCACATTTCATTACAAAAATAAACCTCATCCTAACAAAATCAAAATATTTTTCTTTTCTATTCCTCCTGTGTATAACTACAAAAATAAATTGAATTAAACACGGGCTAAATCTAATCCAGTTTACTATAAATATCGATTTACATGTTTTAAGAATAGAACATCTCGTAAATAGTCTATTCGCACTCCTCGAGATGTGTCCCCTACTTTTATAGCTCGTTAAAGTCCGCAAACCGCACGCACATTGTCTCCTGGTGACAACCCTGAGACTATAACATTTTATTTATGGTGACCACTTTACAGGCCATCATTTGTATAAATACTTGTACATGACGAATTGTTTGTTAGTAATCTGCATATATTTAATAAATATATATGGTATGTAAGTTCTTGTCTGGGTGGTCACTTTTAATGCAATTCTTGAGTTGCTATATTGATTGCTATCCCATGAAGGAAAAAGCCTATTTTCATGTAGGGCAGAAATTGCAGTCTCGTACTAATCACATGAAAAATCAAACTTGTGAGGAAAATCACAAAATCAACTATAGTCATAGACATACATATAAGACAGGAGGGAGAGTCCGCCGTTCGGCGCGTCCGAAATCCGTGTATTAAAGTTTTATTTTAAAATTGATTAAATTAAGTTTATTTAATATTTACTTTGTAGTGAAGGGCCTATCCTAAGTTTTTAAGTCAATTACTATGGTACATATGTAACATCATCCTCAACGAAGAAGTTCACTGGTGACACGGAACTTTACCAATTTCCTCCAGAACGACCTATACCTATTCCATTAGCTTGTATTATAATGTATTCTTATAAAGATATTTTGATAAACAAGGAATTGATACTACGTGGGCGCCTCACGCCTACGTTTCGCCTCAGTTATATCTCCTTTTGTTTGCTAAGCGTCTCCTCACAGGCGGCCAGCTATTGTCCTATGAAAGTATAACGCATAGTCGCCCATAAGCACGATAATCAGCCAGGAGACTGTCCCGCCCTCACACCCACCACTGTAACTCCTGTGAGCCAGGATCAACAGTGGCACGCAAAGTAATGACACCGAGCATTGAAGCTCGGCGAGTCTCCGGGAAAGTCTAACTTGTCTTTAACCCGCAACGAAATTAATCAGAAAGTTAAATTAATAGGAGGAGTTGGAAATAAATTAGTGTCCACTTCCCTCCGTGCAAAGCGGGTGACAAAACATTGAACTGAAGAGGTAAATAACCTCGCAAAAAGACTTTCACAGCCGGAGAAGCCAGCTGTGAAGCACCACGGATCAAATTATTATTACATTTAAATGGGACCTATTATGTGAACTGTTATGCTTGAATCCAGTAATAGGTATGGCAAAAACGCCGGAAAGCACGGAAGTTCTTTCTAGTCTCTACAAGGTCCATGTAGTATACAACTCCAGATTATATTTGCATACTATCTAGCATGGTTTTACGCTCATTATGCCAAAGACTACACTCCCAAAGTACCTATATGATGCGTGGACTGCTCATACTCGCAATTAGGCGTTGAACATGGACACGCAGGCGACGCAACAAGCTTAAAAGAGTATAGTTTAGACCTAAAGTTACCATGGCCCGTGAGAAATTGTGATACGCAATAATCGACATCTAGCCATGTCTTTGTTAAACCATCACGTACGCAAGGAAAAAAGTGGTATAGATGCCGGCCCTTCAAAGATACCTCCCATCTATTTTGCCATTCATCTAATAGTTCGCTATATACCACTGAAACCGGTTTAAATAATCTGTCAACTTTTAAAAGTTCACGTGCGGTGAAAAAACTTTTATCCATATTCTCTCTATTAGAGTAATACATCGCGGCGCGACGTTGCACCTCCAGGTCGACTGGAAGTACACCCGCTAGGACAGGCAAAGCTTCGGTACTAACAGTTCTATATGCCTTGCACAAGAATATCAACGCCAAACGTTGGCTCTGGAGCAGTTTTCTTCGCACAGCACCGATAGTAGCCCTATCAGCCCATACGGGAGATCCATAACAGATACATCCTAAGTAAGTTGCTCCATAGATGATTTTTAGTGTATTGAAAGATAGCCCCCACGTTGATTTTGATATTCTTGTAAAGCAAAAAAGTTCCTTTTCGACTTTTCCCCGACGTTCTTAATATGTTCAAGAAAGGAAAAATTCCTTTCTAAAATTAAACCAAGATAACAAACCGATTCCTTTTTTTTTAAATTGATATTATTAAATTTAATTCGCGGCTGTGATTTTAAAGTTCCTTTCAGAAGTAATTGGAACGTTTTTTGTGGTGCAAAGGTTAAGTGATTTCGATGGCCCCAATCACATATTAGTTTTAAACACGCGTCCGACATAATTTCTAATCCCGACCTACTATTTGACTCTATAAGCAAGAGGCCGTCGTCCGCATATCCGGTCAAAGAACACCCTGACGGCAAGGGAATTGCAAGAAAATCATCGAACCCTAAATTTCACAAATAAGGACCTAAGACCGAACCTTGTGGACAGCCCATCGTAAGTGGTTTCGACACAGCATAGTGTCCAAGTTTAAGTTTTGTTGTTCCGTGCGAGAAATACGAGTAAATAAGTGAATATATATTTTTAAAGCAACCTCGTAATTTCAACTTAAGAAGCAGCATCGGCCACCAAGCGTTGTCGAAAGCACCGGATATGTCCAGGAAAATACCGAGTACATATTTGCGCGCCGATGTACTTACAGCTCTTCTAACCGATATTGCCGCGTCGATAGTTGACTTACCCGTCGTAAATCCGAACTGTTTTTCGTGAAACTTTGGTCCACCCGGTAGCAATCGAGGGACGATAAGACGTTCTAAAAGTTTACCTAGAGACGGTAAGAGTGTAATAGGTCTATACGACTTAGGATCATGTGGAGATTAATCGCCACCCTTGGGTATTATACGAATGAAACCGGTACGCCATACCCGTGGAAATACCCCTTCAGCAATACATCTGTTATTAACAGTGAGTAATGCATCGCCGGCCGATTTACACGCTTTTTTGATCATTTTATTAGTTATTTTATCGTCACCGGAAGCCTTGTTTAGGGGCAAAGCTCGTACAATTTCGCTAAATTCATCAAACGACGCGAGATTTGAATCGGAAGAGTTCGGTACCTCCATGGCCCACATCCTAATCTGCTTATGGTATTCTGTATCATTTTCAATATTATCATCCGGAATTAACGATTGTAACAGAGCCTCCGTTGTCTCCTCAATACCAGTTGTGAAGTTGTTGTCAATTTTTAAATTCTCAATTTAAGCCAAATTGATTGACCTATTCGCTTTAAATTCATGGTATAGAGGAGACCACGGACCCTCACTATCTAACCGGGCCACAATTTTACGTAACAAATTACCTTTCGATTTTTGGACGGCCGCTTTATAATGTGATCTGGCAACTCTCAGTTTATTTAAAGCAGATGTAATTGCTTCCCCTGTGACACAACGTCTCTTAAGCCCGTTGAAACGCCTACGCGCTCTGCGAAAAGTCCGACGTAGTTGGACCAGTAAGTCATTCCACCAATCGCACCTCCGAGTGTTAGTGATGGAACCTCGACCGATGGTAATGTCTGCGCAATATGTAAAAGTGTCCGACATAATCTCGGCACAGGTTTCAGCTGATAGATCATTGCGAGTGAAGTCCCCAGCATGCCGAGCAAATAGCGAGCTAAATAAATCCCAGTTAGCGCCTCTAGATTTATATCTAAAATTAAAATTATTATGTACCGGACCCTGTGTCAATCTAGGCAAGAACTCGTACACAATCAGGCGATGGTCACTACACGACGCGTCCGGCAGGACGCGCCACCTATCAATACGGACGTCTCCACTAGAAAGTGTGACGTCAATAGAAGATTCGCCCGTAGGGCTACTGTAAGTAGGTGGTGCATCGGGGGTATTGTGTATTTCGAGATTCATCTCTGCAATGAAATCTTCTACAGCGCAACGTCGCTCGGTATCAGTGGAGCGATATTTGCCATACCAAAGGACAGATGACGCATTAACGTCAGCACCTATAATAATCTTATGTCCTGCGAGCAGCGCCGGATCTAGGTTTTTTTCGAGGCGGGGCAAAAACTGAAAAATGCCGCCCCCCCTTGCCTATATTTTTATCTTAATCATCATCATCATTTTTAGCAACCAGACGCCCACTCAACACAGGACATCGGGAAAGAACGTCATTTTACCACCATGTTAAGCATTTTTACACGCTTTATATTAGCGTCACTTTTGAGGGTTAACGTCACACACGTCTGTAAGCTTTGACTCTAGTTTTCCTACACGTTACCCCTGGGTAGTGCCAAATGAGTGACACAGTTCTTGGTGGTAGGACTTAAGTGTCCGTCTGGGTAGCGATCACCGTCCACGGGGCGTAAAGACCGTAATAGTGATCTGATAGTGATTTTGTACGTATTTTTGATCGCTCTCAAAAGGAGGAGTGTTGACCCGCCGGCCAAAGAGACAGTACAGTACAAGAGCCCAATCGTGGCTAACCACCACGAGGGGCTGCCTCACCATGTCGGACATAATCTTGGGCGGGTACGTCGTGCCAGTTGGTGACCGGATGTGGCCGACATTTAGCGACATGCCGACCCTTTCATGCCGGTGCCCATTCGGCCTACTTAATGCCCAGACTTTGGCTTCTCGATGCCTCTTCATCAAACCTATCCTTTCAACTTCATGACAGCGCAATTCAACAAAGCAGGTCTTTCAACGGTGCATAACCCCACCATCGCGTTCACTATGGAGTTCACCAACATCCGCGAACTCCAAACCACCTTAATGCCGTCCACCACCATTTCGAGACGGCCTAGTCTGCTTTGCTCTTCTTGATGGAGACGCGGATTCGTTGTCCGGCCGAATATTCCTACCTGCTGTACCCCGGTTATTCGCTTGAAGAAAGCTTCAAGCCTAAAGTCGGGGTATGCTTGTATGTATATTCGGTTCGACATCTACTGTCACCGTTTAAGCTGCATGGAGGGTCCTTCTCCGCTTTGTGTTTGCACGTGAATCTTGGTTGCCTCAGCCGCATCGACGTGTGCCTTTACAGGTCTCACAACGGGGAAGATGAGACGACGCGGCTGTTTAGGATGACGGGCGGACGCAGTTCCCGTCGGCTGAAATGGTCTTGGGGGATTTCAATACACATCACAAACTGTCGCTGGGCTCCTCCAAGACTGGTTCAGTTGTACATTTATCCTGGGCTGTTTAAAAATAACAATGGTGGTTGTATCATTGAGATAAAACGATGTATGGCGATGGCTAGAGTGGCAATGGAGAAACTCAGGAAAATATGGAGGAATCGTACTACTACAAAAGCTACTAAAGATCAGGCTTGTCCGAGCACTTTCTCGTATTTCTGTATGCCGCTGAAACATGGACGTTACGGGAGAAGAAAAATGTAGATTCCCTACAAATGAGGTGTTGGAATGCTTGGAATATCAGGTCCGAATTCCACACAAACGTTTCAAGAACTCGGCATCAAGTAGCGTCTTTCCGAGATAGTACGGCCCCATATACTTCGAATATTCGGTAATTTCTCACGACGAATTAACGACTCCATAGAACGTCTTATGGTTAATAGGGCAGAGTAGACTGAAATAGACCTCGTGGTAGGACATCATACACATACATTTATATACATTATACATACGTACAGCTGCACAGATATTATGACGGATATTATAAGGATAGCCTTGTCAGGCCTCAAAACTTCCAGGTCTGATTCAAACTCAATTTCCTAAAAACGGAGTGAATACAATACCTTTTTTTTAATCGATATCTACGGGGAGATCATAAGGTGCATGTCGAGGTCTCCAGCCTTCCAATCTGACGCACGGGGACAATTATTGTCCGTACCGCATAGATTTTGCAGCCAGGTTGGATGTATTACGGACAATAGGCGATGCAGTTGAGCGAGTAACACCTAGTTGACTCGCCGTGCCACCCGACGCACTTCCTAATATGGCTCCTCACAACTTAGGTAGGCGTAGATTTTCTCTGCAACGGACGCCCAAACCGTGGGCGTCCGCTATGAAGCCACGAGTTCTGCCGCACATCTTAGAGTTTGCCAGCAACCCCAATGACCCCTAATAATCGCCTTTTACGCCAGGCAAAGGAAACCGTGAAGGAATTTTGCCGCCCCTTGACCACGGGGTGCGTGAAAACAATAAATAACCAATTTGAAAAAAACTATATTTTTAGCAAGGAACTCTAAAGACTATAATCAATGTTAATAGGTGTTTTTTTCACATTTAAGGAAGATTTTTTTATAATGTATCACTATTGGAATATTTTATAATATCCAAGTATAGATATTTACTTGGGAGTGTCCTACCCCGAATTGTCCCCGAACCAAGGTCTTGTTGCACCTGTTGCACCTGAAGAAGTTCTCTATAGTCTTCGTCGCATGAAGAACCGGAAAGCGGTAGGGCCTGACTATATTCCGATAGAGGCGTGGAAGTCGTTGGGGCTTCATGGTGTGGAGCTTCTTGCTGCGTTATTTAACCGCATCCGAAATACCAAAAACATGCCTGACTCATGGCGGTTGAGTGTGATAACTCCCGTGTACAAAGGTAAAGGTTGTGTTCAGGAATGCGGTAATTATCGTGGCATTAAGGTCATGAGTCATACCATGAAGGTTTTCGAACGCGTCATCGAGTCCAGGCTCCGCCAAGAGAGTACTATCTCTGAGTGTCAATACGGCTTCCGTCCTGGCAGTGGTACTACCGACCCGATATTTGCACTCAGGATGCTTGGCGAGGCATACAGAGCGAAGAAGACGCCACTGCACATGGCTTTCTTGGACCTGCTGAAGGCCTTCAACTGTGTGCCGCGACAGGCAATCTGGTGGGCGATGAGGGTGAAAGGGATACCGAAAGCCTATGTGGACATTATCAGAGACATGTACCTCCGATCCGAGTCCTTCGTTCGGACCGCCGTTGGCGATACGAATCCTTTCCCGATTGATGTGGGTGTGCACCAAGGCTCGGCGCTGAGTCCATTCCTCTTCAGTGTTGTGCTCGACGCCATTACGTCTCACATCCAGGACCCTGCGCCCTGGTTGTTGGATGTATGCCGATGACATTGCACTGGTGGAGGAGGACCGACGACTTTTGGAGCGCAAGGTCAACCGGTGGAAGGAACGCTTGAGAGCGGTGGTCTGAAGTTAAATGTGGCGAAGACCGAGTACATGGCTTGCGGTAGTACGGACCCCCAAAGCATCGTGATAGGGAACGAACTGGCCGTGAAGACGGACAAGTTCAAGTACTTTGGGTCCGTACTGCATGAGGCTAAGTGGAGGGAGATCTCGGGCATACTCTGCGACCGCAGGATGCCGATGAGGCTCAAGGGTCTCACCTATAAAAGCATCGTGCGGCCGGTGCTCCTGTATGGGTCTGAGACGTGGCCTGCCCTCAAGCGGCACGTCCAGGAGTTCCACGTCGCGGAGATGAAGATGCTGCGGTGGATGTGCAACGTTACGCGTTTGGATAAAATCCGTAACGAGCACATCCGTGGCAGTCTTGGTGTCCGCGATGTGGCTGATAAACTCCAGGAATCCCGCTTGAGATGGTACGGTCACGTCCTAAGGAAACCGCAGGAGTGTGTCGGTAATGTGTGCCTGAGCCTCAATTCCCGGACCTCAACCGCGGGGTAGACCAAAGAAGCGCTGGCTCGATGTCATCAAGGAAAATATGAGGGTCAATGGCCTTACTATTGAGGATGCCAAAGATCGGGCGAAATGGAGGAGAATTTGCCGGAAGGCGGACCCTGGCCTGACCTAAAATTGGCCCAGATTTGCCGCCCCTTTAAATTTGCCGCCCTAGGCTCCAGCCTACTCAGCTTACTAGTAAATTCGCCACTGCCTGTACCACATAAAAGACGTTCGATGGTTAATCAACTAAAACTAACTACTAAACACAAATTGGATATTAGAAACTAAACGTAATTGTTGAGATGGATAAATTATTATACATTCCAAGTATTAAGTTTTCATCTCTTTTTCACGCGCCTCTATCGCATAATCACTAATTCGCGCACGGCGAAAAAAAAGTGTAAGTGGTTTTACGTTATTGATGAGTTTTGTAGTTGTCTCTGAAGATTCAATATGCCGCCCCCTGATCGTGCCGCCCGGGGCACGCACCCCGACTTGCCCCCCCCTAGATCCGGGCCTGCCTGCGAGGGATCGCAAGACATAGCGGAGATGATGCAGATGAGGACCCACAGGATCTGAGTATTGAAAATAACAGCTCACAACATAAACCTTACAAATCGGACTAGACACCTCAGCGACAGCACAGTGTGACGTCATAAGATTACGCACCGAGGTAATGGTAAGATGTGAACCCGACACAAAAATACCTGCTCGTGAGTTGTTATCGAGTTGTACTACCTTACTACGTAATCGCGCATGTTGGTATTGCTCCTGAACTAGAACGACATTTAATTTATAATCATGAATTAACGTGTCTAATTCTGACGTCGCTACCCTATCGTTATGAAAGTTTAACTGACCGATTGTAAATTTATCCATATTTTTTTAGTATTGGGTCGAAAGAAGTAATTGCTCGATTTTGTTTTTATATGTTGGGCACTCTTGAGACCCACAACGATGGTCATGTGGTTTTTTAAATCTTTTACAAGGCGCACACACTGAATATGTTGGGCACTCTTGAGACCCACAACGATGGTCATGTGGTTTTTTAAATCTTTTACAAGGCGCACACACTGACTTAAATTCCGGGTTCGATTTATGCGGGCAAGCCTTAGTTTCATGAGACTCAGCACAAATGGTGCACGTTGGTGTTTTAACTGTGCAAAATTTTTGAACGTGCCCGTAATATTGACAATTTAAGCAACGTACTACTTCTATGTCATCAATAAAACGGCAGGTGGCCCAATCAATGAAAAGTTTATCTTTTGTATTCATCAAATGTTTGCGAATCTCTGAGTCCAATTCTAATCCTATCCATTTACGACCGTTATCTAAAAGACGTCTGCGAGTTATTTTGACGGCCTTTGAAAAGTCATCCTCCTTTATGGGCAATTCGTCCTTGATGTTTTGACGATATAATGCTGTTAAGAAAGCGCGGTCTTCCATGGAGGATGGCACGTCTTTAACTAAACTTTAAAAATACGGGGGCGACGACCCTTTGGTTTCTCAAGACGCAGCCCCGCCGATTTTATCGCGTCGACAGATTCCAATTTTTTTATTTGTTTGTCATTTGCAAGACGCAGAGCAACACCAGATTTAGCGGTTTTTTTAACCCCAACGATTTGGAACCCGTCGTCACTAGGATTAATTGTCTTAAAGAGCGCCTGTTTCGTCGCGGATGACGTCTGCAAATCAGCTGACCGTTCGCTAGTCGGGTAAGCTATTACGCACGGGGCAGGGGCGCGTGGCTGCACTACCGGAGCGGGTTTCACTAAACGCAATTTTAAATTATCCGAATATGTACTAGTGGACACGTTAACGCGTTTGCATTGATCCAACTCGCGTTGCATATTAGCTATCTTGGTTTCATTACACGATGATTTTAGAGCCAGTAACGAAACAATTGAAGTTACGCGTTGCGTAATATCTAACACGGCCGACCTATTTGCAATATTCATGCGCGAGCCCTGGTCATTGACGAGTTCGTTTATCTTTGACAAATAACTCGATACTTCCAACACCATATCGCAATAGTCCGCGCGGCTCGCGTCGCTGCCGTTGTCTACAGACGAAGTATCTGCCGATTCTGATAATTGCAGACGTTTCGATTGAACGGGGGAAACAGATGTGGGCGAATTCACATCGCTGAATAAGCGTTTGGCCGAACTGGGTGACCGAGGCGTGAGTCTACTTTGACCGAATGGATTTGGGCCCCGATCGGGCGGATCGTCATTGTGAACCGACATTTACTTATCAGAAATAAAATGCAAATATATTGTAAACTAAAACGAACTAATTAACGTTAAACAAATCAGCTGACTGACCGGCCGGGCGATATTTTATTTCGCAATACCCACTTTAGAAAAATAAAAGTACTTACCGAGAAATAAATTTGAGTAAATCCACTAATAAACCATATAAAACTTTAAAAAACTTACAGATCGCTGCTGAAAATACGATACCATACAACAATAAACAACTCACGAACCGATAATCGCCGTTAAAACACACAAAACACAATTAATAATGACGAGCACGTAAACACGTCACTACACTGTGCACCCGCGGGAGGGGAAGTGATAACCAGCCAGTTAAATAAATAAAAACTTAAACCCGTCAGATATTGAATAAGGTTTAAAAAATTTGAGGTATCTGCAGAGTATATTTGGACCACGACCGAAAGCGAAGTTAGTTATTAGTATTTTTTCATAACGTCGTATTTATTTGGGTGGTAAATACATACTTTTCGTAAAATAATAATATGCACTCTTTTATTTTTAAAGACTCTATGATACGGTTTTAATCAAATATTTATCAAAATCTATGGATTTACCATCTAAATACGATGATATTTGAAACATCACAAAAATGTCGCGTTTTATTGCGAAATTTGAATTTTCATTGTGTCTGTAGTCACTTAATAAATAAAAATGTGTGCACTTACTTGTCCATTTATCGAAATATTCTGAAGTCAACACCACTAGTCACTGTCCTATCATAAGTCTCTTCTGTTTATCCCAAACCCCATTTAGTAAAAATAAATTAATACACCCACAACTCGGAACAAATGCTTGTGGTTCATATAAACATTAGTCCCGATGCGGGGATCGAAACTGCGACCTCTCGGTTTACAGCTGGCGTCTAACCAACTGCACCAAAAGCTGTCAGTATGCCCTAACAACCGAAAAATTCAATGAATCTTTGCCATTACATAAATTACAGTTACCTAATACAAAAAAAAATAGATTTTGGCTTTTAATCATATTTTGGCTCAAAATGGCCTATCGACCCGTTATTAAAGAAGGACCTATTGACACATGAAAGGCAGAAAGATATATAAATCGGTCTTGTAAGTTGTAGATGTATCTTCCATAAGTACAAAAATAATATTTTTTAGTTAGGTCACTTTAATTCTAAAGGTGCGATATTTCAATATCTCCCTTATTATACAATTTCTCACCTACAAAATTGGTTCCGTGGAATGATGGTTGATTTAGTTAAAATGCGATAAGAAGCGTCGTAGTGAAGTTATTCATAAAATTTTATGTTGATGAACAAAATTGGTCATAGTATATGTGGTCCGAAAAATGGCACTACTTTTGTCGTTATGTCGATGGGCAAGCCACATATAGTGGTTGATAGACTTCCTACGTAGGAAAACGATATGGGTAGCAATCAAGATTGAAATAAAGCTTACATATATAATGATTGATATCTTGGATATAATCAGAAATATTAACACTAAGCTAAAGTAAGAGACTTTTTATATAACCAGTTAGTAAATTATCACTTCTTTTTTAATCCTCAAAGAACAAAAGTCATTGAAGCTCAAAATTATGCATGGAAATGAAACAGTTCATTATACCATATATTTTTAATGAACACTAAACGTCTTGTATTTAAAATACATTTTAAATAAGTAGAAAGAAAGCAGTATTTAAATCGAATCACATTTTTAACAGAACTATATTTATAACTTGCCATATTCTTGTTTAATCATATCGCTAGCCTTTTCAGCAACCATATACGTAGTTGCCATGGGATTTCCACTTATTTGATGAGGGAAAACGCCAGCATCAATTACACGAAGATTACCAATGCCGTGAACCTTCAATTGGCTTGTCACTACCGACGTTCGAGGATCAGGCCCCATTCTGCAAGTACCCACATTATGGTAGTCAGTAACACCTGTATTCAAGCAGATACATTCCCAATACTCGACACTGTTTAACTCAAGCTTGTTACAATCAGGGTAATAAATTCTTCCCAAGAACGCACCATTCTCTTTGAACCAAGTCGTATTCACCAATGAAGCAACTATTTGCATCGCTTTAGCGTATCTCGTCAAATCTTCAGGATCAGTGTAGAAGTTTGAGTCGAAGAGAGGCTTTTCTTTTGGATCAGAACTATTTAAAAATACACGACCTTTTGCACGTGGATGTAAGGCAATCACGGTACACATGAACAACGCATGCTTTTTGTTTGGAATCACGAAAGAGTCCAATACTGGAGCAATGTATCTATATTGTGCATCCAAACCAGTACGCACTGTCTGTGAGTTCTTCCAATACAATGAAAATAATACTTCATAGTTCGGATACGTTGTATTTTCAGATCCAGGGAAAAATGATAAGACGTCTGAAAAAGCGCCTTGTGCAAGATTACCTGTGTGGTTGTATAAATACTTAATGCGTTCGAAATGATCATCAGCTGGATTCCTTTCACCCGGGTAATTGGAAAATATTGGCAAGTTCACCATTATATGATCCTCCATGTTTTGCCCTACTGCGGGCGAATCCAAAATACATTTTATATTTTTGGACTGCAAATGTTTTCTTGGACCCACACCAGATAACAAGAGCAACTGTGGAGAATTGATGGCTCCAGCGCTTAAAATTACTTCTACTTGTGCATAATAACTTTTAAATTGGCCTTTGCGTTCTACTCTAACACCGTAAGCCTTTTTTGTTTTAGGGTTAATTAAAACTTTCGTAGCCAGTGTGTACTTCAATATTTTTAAGTTTGGTCTACTTATTACTTCTTTTGTTAAGTAGGACGTGGCAGAAGTACGACGTCTTCCATTAGACGCGGTCACTGTAGTCTTAGCAGATCCTTGGCTAGCTGTGTTAAGATCTGGAACGTTTTCCATTCCTATCTCTCCCACTGAAGCTAGAATATAGTCATTGATTTCTGTGTACGAATTATTGAATTTGTTAATAGGCACTGGACCATCGTGTCCGTAAAATTCGCTGATAGTTTTATTTCGTAGCAATTCAACATTTTGTAAACTTTCAAATTTTCTGTAATATTCGCTGACATCGTCCGGGCCCCAACCAACGTTTCCCTGGTTGCGCCATTCTTCGAAATCTTCTCTATGGGCTCGTACATATAACATGCCGTTTATACCTGTTGATCCACCAAACATTTTACCTCTAGGCAGATAAGTTCTACCATTTTTGACGCCCTGGCTTACTCGTTTATTATTAATGCTATAGTAATCCCAATCGTAGGCAGTACGGTAAAAGTTCTTGCTAAATCCTGGTATCTGAAATGTAACATATTACATTAAATTTTTAATGCTTAAATGTTGAATTTAACTTAAATAATCAGGTTAGATTAAGAACGATAAATCTCACCATTAAGTCGAGACTAACTACAATGTCACTGTATCTGTATCTGTATCAGCCCATATGCGTCCCACTGCATGGCACAGGCCTCCTCTACAATTGAGAGTGGGATTGAGAGTAGTTAGGCCATATAGTCCACCAATTCCTTCCCTGGGACATTGACGCCAGAGCCCTTTCGTCAGCCTACCACTGAGGAGGCGCCCCGTCGTGGGGAGCTACGGGCCCTTAGAGAAGTTGAGGCCGTTCGAGCCTCCTTCCGCACGGCCGCGGTGGAGGAATGGCGCACCAGGCTGAACAATCCCAGTGCTGGTGTTTGGACCATCGCGGCAGTGCGTCCTGTCCTAGACCAGTGGCTGGGCAAGCGCCACGGTGTGATGACGTTCCGCCTGATACAGGTTCTGTCGGGGCATGGCTGTTTCGGCAGATACCTGTGGCGGGTGGCGAGAAGGGAAGAATCCACCGTGTGTCACCATTGTGACAACTGTCCGGAGGACACAGCCCAGCTCACTCTCGCGGAGTGTCCAGCCTGGGAAGTGGAGCGTGCAGCTCTCCGCGCAGCCATCGGAGTGGACCTCTCACTCTCGGCCGTGATTCCTTCCATGGTTGAGAGTAGGAGGTCATGGCAGGCCATGCTCACCTTCTGTGAGATCATCATCTCGCAGAAGGAGAGCGCGGAGCGGGATCGGGAGCAGAACGATCTCGCCCGCCGCCACCAACCGAGAAGGAGGCGCCGGGTAAACGACAATGGCTGACTCGGTGCCCCGCCCAGTGGTCAAGGGGCGTCAGAATCCCACCACGGTATCCCCTGCCTGTCGTAACAGGCGACTAATAGGGGTCATCGGGGTCGCTAAGCACACAGCGGGGGCTGTGCGCTCATGTCAGGAGTGGCTCCGAGATGGGCGGCAGAACGTGTGGCCTCGTGTCTGTCGCGGACGCGCATCTCACCATGGGTCTCCCGAAGTAGGGAAAGTGGGGGCATCTGCGCCCCCCAAGCTGGGAGGAGCCATATTTGGCAGTGCGTCGGGTGGCACGGCGAGTTAAATGGGCGCCATTCGCCTGTCCACATCGCCTGTCATCCATTAAGCGCGTGACGACCACCGAGAGGTTTTAGTCGGTATGCCGGCAACAGATCTTCTTAGATCTCGGTAGGGACCCAGCCTGGACAGTGCGGACTACTGTCCCCGCGGCCCAGGCTGGAAGGCCGAAGACCCCGACATGCCCCTTCCGATCCACCCCCGAGTATCGGAAGGAAGGCTAAAGGAGCTTTACTCTCGTTAAATATATATATATATATATATATATATATATATATATATATATAGTCCACCAAGCTGGCATAGTGCGGGTTGGGTAACTCCTAGAAGCAGTTTTCCTTACCTGTCTTTTTTGTTTAATAAAGGATGTGTATTCTTTATATCGTTTTATTATGATCAAAATACTCACGTATGTCTCTACGGGTGGATCACCACCGGCTTCCACAAGGAGTATTTTCCAGCTGGGTATCTCACTGAGTCTGTTTGCAAGAATGCATCCAGCGCCACCTCCTCCAATTATTATGAAGTCAAATGTCTCGCCATCTACAAAAATCATGTCTGTATTAATTGAATTATCAAATTAATTAAACTCTGACAAACAACACAGAGCTGAACTTATCGAGTCTATATATTTGAAAGTATGCATAAGACTTCAATAAAGACAAAACTTACACATATATTTCTGCACTCATTCTGCTAGTGTGATAGAGTCATGGGCATCAGAAACTTACTTTTCAGTCCAATTTTATTTATTATTCGCGAAGCATACGCAGATCTGAGATATTTATCTTAGAGTAGAGAATCTTGTTTTTGTTCTACATTTTCAAAACTGGGTGTTACTCAAAATGAATTAACCATGAATAGTTTTTAAATGGGGTTTATAATTATATATTTTTTTAACCTATTCTGTCCCACTGCTGGGCAAAGGTCTCCCTCAACTCCTTCCACTTATCCCTATGAGTTGCTGATGCCACCCAAGTACTGTCAAATTGGTCGAGGTCGTCGCGCCATCTTTTCCATAATTATAATAATTTGATAAAAAAAGGTCTTAGAAAATAAATGATTTTTACCAAAAACATCAGCTTCTGGTATAATAGGTACATCTCCTAAGACGCATTGTGCTGCTGCAAAGAACTGTATAGCTGATGCAAAAGTCTCTGTAGCAACTCCAGTTGTAGGCGCCAGGCACGAACTGTAGAAGCAACTGGAACTAATGACAGAAACGTCGTTAGTAAATAACAGCATTTAGAACAATTGCTCGTGCTAGGTCTTCTATTCCACGTGTTTTTGCAGCGCTAAATGCTCTCCTCGATACAAATTTCTAAGTTGATTTGTTCACTGATGAATAGTCAGTTATCATGTCGGCGTGTGTGGAATTGTGTGAGAACAGCCGTGTAGTAGGCTTTCACTTTAGAAAATAAATTACCTAGTCAGGTCATAAATTCTGTCACATGTTTAATATAAAATAATTGAAACAAGTTTATTCATTATGTAACCATTTATATACCAAAATGAACTTAACAAAACATAGATTCTTATGACACTAAAGTTTATTCAAAATGACCTCCGTGATTTTGAATACAGGCCTTCAATCTGCGCGGCCAGTTGTTTATCGCAGCACGAACGAGGTCCATGTCAATATCGGCGGCTGCCTTAATCAAGGATGTCTTGAGTGACTCCAAATTGGGATGAGGCTTTGAGCACGCCTTTTCCTCCAAGTGTTGCCATATCTTGTAATCTAACGGATTCAAATCTGGACTGGAGGATGGCCAGTCTTCGTGCCGGATGAAGTCGATTTCACGCGCCGCCAGCCAGTCTTGTGTGCTCTTCGCTATATGAGCTGGCGCCAAATCTTGTTGGAATACCCAGTGCCTGTTATTGAACATGGTATGAGAAACAGGTTCCACAAGGTTCGTCAGGACTGTATTTTGATACACAACTGCATTAGTTTTTACACTTTTCTCACAAAAATGTACCTCTGTTAAGCCCCAATAAGAAACTCCCAACCATACCATGAGCGAGGATGGAAAATGATGTCGTTGGACACACGGAATACGGTTGCTCGCTTCTTCACTACTGTGTGCGTACACCTTATTATTTTGTTTGTTGTAGTTCTCTTCTACGGCAATAATTTTTTCATCTGAAAAAAGAATTTCTGATATTTTTTTTCCCGCGTACCGCTTCAACAAAGCGCGGCATCTCTTCAGTCTCAGGTCCATTAGACGAGCATTCAAACGATGTCCTGTTTTTCTTCGATATACCCGAAGCCCTAAGTCTTCATTTAACACCCTTTTCACAGTGGTTCTGCTTAAACCCATCTGAAGGGCCAACAGTACGTTTGGGATTTCTTTGAATTCGCGCCTTCACAGCTTTTATCACTGCTGGAGTCCTAACAGACCGAGGGCGACCACTTCTTGACCTGTCATCTACACTAGAGTCTTCATTGTATCGTTTGATGGTACGATAAACGAATCTTCTAGTTATATTAAAATTTTTCAATATTTCAAAAATTTGAATTGGCACGTAACCGCAACGATGCAACGCAATAACTGCAACACGGTCTTCTTTAAGCGTCTACTCCATATTTAAAAATGAGTAAAATTCTAAAAAGTATACATTTTTATTTTCATGAACAATTCGAAATTCGAATTCAATAAACTTTTTTGTGGCCAGCATTCTAAAAGAAAAGTTTTTACTGTGTGACAATACTTATGACCTGACTGTGTATAACTCAGAGATTTATTAAATATTTAGTAAGATTTTTACTGGTGGTAGGTCTCTCATATGTGCGAGGCCATCTGGGTAGGTACCACCGCAATGTCTATTTCTCCCGTGAAACAACACTGCTTAAATGCACTGTTGTGCTACGTATTGAAGGACATTGTAGCCAGAGTAACTACTGGACATATTGAGACTTAACATCTTATGTCTCAGGATGGCGAGCGCAGTGGAATGTTGCTACTGTTTATGAGCGGTCGTATCGCTTACCATCAGGCGAACGACATGCTCGTCTTGTCATTCATTGCAATAAAAAATAAATAAAAAAAAAAGATTTTAATTGTTTTTTCTTTGTGTACTTAGTTACTATAGTCATTATACTTTAATTATTTATTTGTTTATGTTATTGTTTATTTGTCTATATTTAGTAAATTACATGTAATTAGGTTTAAGAATTTAATTATGTTTGGTGGATGCCGTAATTAAAATTCAAAATAAATAAACAGCCATACATGTCGCTATACTGGGCTATGCTAGGCATGAGACCTTTCATTGAGAACGGATTTAGATGCGACTAGCTATAAAGCTGGGTATTAACTAAGCCTCGGTTTAATTTTAAAATCACGGAAGTAAAAAGTCGATACTACAAGGATCATGCAGTATGAGAAAGGAACTCATTTTATGGTGGCTATTCAGGTTGATTCGAATAACATCTCCCAGTCTAATAAATATGAATAAGGAACTGGTGTGTTCCGGTTTGAAGGACATTGTAGCCAAAGCAATTAGTACGCATACTGAAACATAACATCTTATTTCTCAGGATGGCGATGGCTGTGGAATGGGCAAGCATTGCTCTTAAATTAATTGTATAGTTTGTTTTGCTACTACTGTCCAGCGGTCGTGTCGCTTACCATCAGGCGAATGTCACGCTTGTGTCATCATTCATTGCAATAAAAAAAGTCTACCTGCGTGATATAGAAACTAACGTTATTAAATTAATAGCAAGACCTGACTTGGTAGTAAGGTTTGAAGATCATTGTAGCCACAATAAGTACTGGACATAATGAGACTTAAAACCTTACGTTTCAGGATGGCTAGCGCACTGAAATGCCAAACATTGCGTTATAATTAATGTTGTTGTTTTGTTTTGCTATTGTCGATGAGCGGTCGCATCGCTTAGTGATTAGGCAAATGGCATATTCGTACTATTTACTACAAAAAAAAAAACAGTGTAAATCTATCAACAATTTTTATATTTTTGCTTGTGAAACTACGTGATAGCTGTAGTATTCAAAGCATTTTAAATAAGGTGTATCTAATCCAACACAAGTATGAACTGTGAAATTATATTATGCAGAGCGTAACAACGCATTGTCCATTATGTAAAATAATTGTTTCTACACCTCTCCTTAACTATTTATGAGGACGGTAGACGCCGATGACCTTGCTCGAACGGGCGAAACCAAATCTCAAGCACCGGCGCACGACGACCTCAATGTTTTAGGAGATATATACAAAAATAAACTCACGCCTTTTTACCAGGACGGGTAGGCAGAGGTCCTATCAGGATACCCACGTTTCGCCTTGTTTATTCCGTCGCATGATGTGTTAGAGGATGAATCTACCGCCATATCGAGCACAAATTCGTGACTCCGGGTTGATATTGAAGAATACAATATCTCTTTTCCGGGCCCGGGTTTGAATCCGAGAATTCAGCTTTGTAAATATACAATGGTGGAACTGCGTTACCAAGGCAGTTCTTAGGATATTATTCCATTAGTATAAGGTGCTTAATCATTATTTTAAAACAGAACATACAACGTAAGGTAAATAAGGATTAGTAAATTTGCTCAACGAACTCTTATACACAGTGGTCGGTTATACACGGTATAATAATACAACAAAATTGACATAAGTAACCTACATACAATAAGACCATATTTGTACATATATTATTCATACTTGCTTTACTTTTCATTTACCGTTAAAGTAAATAATAATTATGAATAAACACGTTACTTCGAAAAATAGTAAATCGCTGTAACTTGTCCAAAAATTAAACTTTTTAATCAGCTTCAAGAAAGGAGATTGTCATTTTTTATTACTTTGAATGGCAAACTTATCAATTGCCTGATGATACGTGATACGATCGCTCATGGAGAGTTCACAATAGCTAAACCAAACAATACTATGAATTGCACAGCATTGCTTGGCATACCACTGCGCTCAGCATCCTCCGGCATAAGATGTTAAGTCTCATTATATTTAGTAGTTACTCTGGATACAATTTCCTATAAATCGTAACACAATAATGCATTTACCCTGCTGTTTGGCGGGTGAAATAGACATTGCCGTTGTACCTACAAACGCGGCGTCTCGTCTATGAGATACATTTTTAGAGAGATAACTAAAATAGGTTTTCTAAAGAATAGGTTCATAGATAATTATTTTAAAATAAAGCGACACTAGGAATCAATATGGTTGAAAATAATATGTTGACATTTGGCGCTCAGTTTGTTCTGCGATTTTTTTTTCTATCTTTCACAACAGTTGATATCCATTATGCACAGCGAAATAGATGTAAAAATATGTAAATTAAGTGTACTTTAATCCATTCTTGTTTAAAAAAAGGCCAACTTTTCAGAGGTTGGCGCGTTTTGAAAATATTGGTGAAACTGTATCTGTATCAGCCCATATACGTCCCACTGCAGGGCACGGGCCTACTCTACAATCGAGAATACGATTGAGAGTGGTTAGGCCATATAGTCCACCACGCTGGCCTAGTGCGGGTTGGCGGACTTACATACCATAGAAATTCTTATGAATCGCTATGGTATGCAGGTTTCCTCACGATGTTTTCCTTCACCGTTTTAGTGCGTGGTGATTGACTATCAATACACACATGACTCCGAAAAGTCAGAGGTGTGCCCTGGGATTCGAACCCGCGACCACCGTGAACATGTTGGCAGCCGCGTCTAGTCCGTTTAATTGGTGAAACGATAACGGTAAATTATTTATGAATTTATTCATGTGTCTTATTCGTCTATCTATGTTTTAAATGTAGAAATAAATAGTTGTTGACATAATTATAAAATTATTTTCACTCCAAAATGTTGGTACTACGGTGATTATTTTCACAAATTTTACACGCGAACTGTTAGCATAAACGTTTTTGACGATTGCCTATTATATTGAAATAACTTAAAACTTTTTTGTGGTATTATTTTACGGACCATTTTTGTAGTGGTTATCAGATATCTAGTAGTTTTTCATCAGAGAACATGCGTATAATTATGATTTAACGACTACATTTCAGGTGAATTGTAATTAAAGATTCAGTTTTCAAGCTTAAGTTGTCAAACATGGCTACTATTAAAGTAATTTTGAATTATCATATTTAGGTATAATTTTTAAATTCGACTGCCTCCAACAATTAAATAAATATTAAAGACTCAAAATTATTATATAAAAACCGTTGTTTTCTTGCAATAAAAAAATAAAAAACATATTAAAAATACTCACTTGGTCATCTTGATAACTATTTTCTATGATAGACGTGATGTAGGAGACGAGTGCCATCCACTCGTCTTTATGTTCACTTAATATGTATATATGTAACAAGTCAATTTTAAAGGCGTTTCGGTTTAAATACTTTTAGGGTTCCGTTTATTTAATTAAATTTAACGAAAACCTTATCTTCCTTCAAAAGTTGCATGTATATGATTACCTTGTGTAAAAATGAGAGACCTACCACCAATCAATTGAAAATGAAACCAGTGTTATTCCTATCGGTCTTAACCGCACGTAATTTTTCATTGGTTACTGCACCATTTTATTTCGGAAGTACTACAGATAAAAAGTATTGATCTCCTAGAGATAAAATATTTTCTAAATACAGTATGGTGTATGTCTAATATAGTAGACTGTCATGAATGTAATAGCAGAAAATATGTGCTACGGAATTTTTCGTTTTGCGACTGTCTGACACCGTTTCATAATATTTGTTGCATCCGGTTTTCATTGACATATAATTTTGAATATCATATCGGTAACACTGACATAAAATGTTAAGTTCTCGCATTCATGGATCGTCATATTATACTTGGTTTGATGAGAATTTCCAAGACTATAAGACAAGAGAGCGGGGGTTCGATTCTGTACTGAAGAAAACCGATTGATTAAAAAAACTAAAACGGTGAAGGAAAACATCGTGAGGAAACCTGCATACCATAGCGGTTTATAAAAAAATCTATGGTATGTAAGTCCGCCAACCCGCACTAGGCCAGCGTGGTGGACTACATGGCCTAACCACTCTCAATCGGACTCTCGATTGTAGAGGAGGCCCGTGCTCTGCAGTGGGACGCATATGGGCTGATACAGATACAGAAAAAAACTAAAGTTAATCGAAATTTATCTCTGTTTTTCTAACAATTATTACATAAAGTGTATATCTAACCAATGGGTATATGGTCTCACCGGTAGTAGATCTCTCATATGTGAGAGGCTACCTGGGTGGATACCACCGCAATGTCTATTTCTTCCGCCAAATAGCAGTGTGAACGCACTATTGTGTTTCGGTCTGAAGGATATTGTAGCCAGAGTAGCTACTGGACATATTGAGACTTAACATCTTATGTCTCAGGATGGCCAGCGCAGTGGAATGCCAAGCATTGCTTTATCATTCAAAGTGTTGTTTGGTTTGGCTTACTATTCATGAGATGTCGAATTGCTTATCATCGGGCCAGCGGCATGCTCATCTCGACATTCAAGGTTATAAAAAAATGTACTTTTTTAATATTTTTCTACGTACACATTCAAAATCTTGCCAAAGTATATTAGTATTACCTATGTCCCTTGCTTAAATAATTAAATATTTCGTTTCTAGTGTGAAATAATATCGAAAAGCAGCAACTTTGTAATTAAATCGTAAATATTTTACGTACTTAAACGCATGCTTTGATTTCCAGAAGGGGTAGG
This sequence comes from Hyles euphorbiae, assembly GCA_023078785.2. Lineage (NCBI taxonomy): Eukaryota > Metazoa > Arthropoda > Insecta > Lepidoptera > Sphingidae > Hyles > Hyles euphorbiae. Next base: position 4,282,429 of record CM041051.1, on the reverse strand, counting down.
CAGAGGTGGTACCAGGACATCCACGTTTCGCCTTGTGATTTCCGTTCCACAATGTGATAATGGGCGAGCCTATCGTCATATCCCGTGATTCAAACTCGGGATCTCAGCATTGTAACCGTACCATTACTGCGCCACCGAGGTAGTTTCAAGGCAGAACATATCTTGACCTTAATATCTCTTCATTAAGAGAGTCGTTTTTGCATTAATAGCTCTATTTAAAAAATAGTTCATTGCTACATTCTAATAATTCTTCATGAATATAAAAATAAATTACAGCGAAACTAATGACCCATCATTTATACTTATTATTATTAACATTTGATTCGACACGAAATGTTCAATGACGCCATATGTCTGAGTTTCTATGATAGACATCTGATAAACAGTAAAATTCTATGCAGTATTGTCTCAGACTGCGAGCGAATAGAAAGCCGCGTGGAAGTGAAAATTTCAATTACACTATTCAAATAAGAATACGAGTGTTTTTTGTTATGTTTTTTATAACATCGCATTAGTGTGGTAAATCTATAGTTATTGCTAAAATAATTCCAGGCATGCCTAGTGGGGGACCATGGTTAAAATGTTTAGATGTTAAATTGTAAACCTATTCTAAGATTGTAAAAAAGTAATTGTAATTGTAATAAAGGAAATAAATAAATATAAATAAATAAAAAATTAAATAGCGTCTTTACAAAAAATAAAAGGGTGCGCATTCTTATTTTAGGAAAACTATGTATTTACAGCCCAAATACGACGATAGCAAAAGCAAATACAAAAAAATTGCCGCTTATATGACTGAAATCAGTAAAATTACCAGGCCTCGTTTTCGTTGGCAGTCTGAATATACCTAGTAAATATATTTCCAACTCAACCTATATATTTTTTATTGCAAAGGTCCGCTAAACGAGCAAACAGGTTACTTGATGGTAAAAGATTACAGCCGCCCATCGACATCCAAAACACTTAGATCATGGATGTGTTGCGGGCCCATCAAATCAGGATGGGAAGGGGAAAGAAAAAGGATTGGAAGAAAGTTGGGAGAAGAGGAGGCCCAATACCTCTTTGTGGGTATTTGGCAATTTCAACTAATTCATTTTATTAAACAATTTAGACTTTAGAGTGCCCTTGATTCATGCAATTTTTTAAATCCATCCCATATTTGTCTGTACGACATTGCATTTTAACGATAAGATCGTTAATTGTAATCTTATTTGTATTAATTTCGGATTGTATTTATTTATTTTATATTTTTGTGGAATAAAGTATATTATGTATAAATAAATTAAATTAATTTTGATGCAGGTTACAGACAATTGTAATTGGTGCGGTCGTTCAACCGACCTATCGCATAGAACAAAACCAGTCGCAGTTACGGACATATAATTTAACATATAATTAGGTGGTATCTGACGACATTTACTACACCATGGGATTTGCCATATTATTATTACTGCCACGACCGTAAATACATGGATCGGACATTATCTATTTTAACTTTGGTACCACATATTATGAAGGCTTTACGTCCACCTGTATAATTATATTGTACAATTATTACATTAAAAAACGATTTAACAAAAACAAACTAATAACAGATACACAGCAGCAGATAAAACAATGTCTTCCCAAAGAAATTCCATTCCATCTCTAAGGAAACTTTAAGAAACAAAGTTGTTTCGAGCCAGCACTAATTTCTGAATATCTCTGAAATTCAGATATCGGAATCGTCGTACATTAGGCTAGTTTAACGCTGGTTAGATTTTAAATAATCTAAATATGTCTGGATTAATCTCAATTTCCTAATAACACTACAATATAAGTATCTTGTAAGTTATAACCCCATTGTCAACTCCGAAAGCATAAATATAAACCTTAGTCGTTTCCAATGTTATCTAATAACAAATATTGTATGTATTATTAAGCACTAGCAGCCCGGCCCAGCTTCGCCCGGGTGCATATAGATTTTTCTACAATAATATGCACGTTTTATACACAGAAACCTTCCTCTTGAATCACTCTATCTATTAAAAAAAACTACATCAAAATCCGTTGCGTAGTTTTAAAGATTTAAGCATACAAAGGGACATAGGGACAGAGAAAGCGACTTTGTTTTATACTATGTAGTGAAGTTGAATATATGGAATAAAATACGCTTCAATTCTATAACATTACACAATACACTGGTCTATTTAATGTTTTGCAAATATGATCACATTTTTGTTGCCATGTACAGATAATTCAAGACTATTGAAACTTTGTAAAGAGTATGCATAATTAATGTTAATACAATTAATTAAAGATATAGGAAATTAGTAATTACTTATCAATGGATTAGGTATAACAGTTTTCTGAATAATTTTATTTATGTTGATATCACAACGGATATGAGCTGAAAGATTATTAGGTGAAATGAGATGAACTTGTAAACTAAGCAGTAATTGCGGTGCCGCCGGGATAGCTATAATTATTTTTATCTTTATGTTCATTTTCTTTTTTCTCTCTTCAGTTAAAGGGAAGCTATTGCCGAAACCTGTTGAAATTGGCCTGTATCCATCAACTTTCTGCTATCTCAGCTAGGTCGTCATGCTTATTTTTTTATATCTATGAATGGTAAGTTCACCTAATGGTAAGCAACACGATGACTCAAGGACTCTTGGCGGTGCAATGCACTCGCCATACTGAGAAGTAAGCTGTTAACTCTGACTGCCCCGGTGACGTGGTTGTACTAAGGTACGGTTATAAAGCTAAGGTCTCGGGTTCGAATCCCGATTTTTCTATTCATTATCAGCCCAGAGTCAGAAATTTGTGCCCGATATGGCGATAAGCTCACCACCTATGACATTGTGGGACGGAACATACAAGGCGAAATATGGGTGTCCTGGCACAGAGGTGCTAGGATACCCACATAGAGACCTACCCCTTCTGAGATAAAGGCGTGAGTTTATGTATGTATTTATGTACTCTCAATATATCCAGTAGTTAGTCCGGCAAAAATGTCGTTTCTTCAAGTACTGTTATAATCATTAACAATAATTTAGGTATGTATCATAGTAAAAGTTAAACATTACACACGAACACAATAGATATATTAATATTAATTTACGTGGGTAAAACACACAGTTCAGTTAATTCATATTTATCAAACTTATGCCATAATTTTCCTTCAAATTGATAATTAAGGCATAGCGATGCATTGTAATAAAATTTACCATTATTACATATATGTGGATATATTACAATTTACCATAACGTTGTTTAATCAAATCACTAACTCTTTCCGCAATCATATAAGTTGGTGCCATAGTATTCCCGCTGATGTGGTAGGGAATGACGCTAGCATCGACCACACGAAGATGATGAATCCCATGGACTCTTAAATCACTTGCCACTACAGACGTTTTGGGATCGGAACCGGCATAAGGTAGTGATAATGTCCCCCGAATCTCACTCAGTTAATTTGTTAATCATAACCTTCCCTCAAAGTTCTCCACTGCTATCTCTCGGAAGCACACGGAACTGCTTCCTGCCACCGTAATTAAGATATAATGTACTTAAAATGCCATGAATGTCGAGACGAGTATGCCATTCATCTGATGATAGATACGACCGCTCATGCACAGTAGCAATGCTTGGCATTCCATCTTGAGAAATAAGGCGGTAAGTCTCCATATGGCTAGTAGTTATTCGGGCTACAAAGGCTTTCAAGCCTTAACACAACATAATTTGTTAATTTATTAAAAATGTCCGATAATGAATTGTGAACATTTTTTGAAATCTTCTAACTGATAAAATATTTATGCAATTTTAAAATGGTTGACCCCGACATAGCTAATCTGTTTATTAAAAATGTCTGTAAATAAATTTTACACTCACTTGTTCATTTCACATAAATCTAAATATCTATTACTTGATAACGCGATGTATCGGAAAATGCCGATATTTGCGACAATATTTACTCTTTTAAAGCGTTCTAACTATTGTATGTAAATAGATTGTTTTTATAGGGATGGAAAAAATATCGATAAAACAGGTGAGCTACTCCATGATATGATACGAACATTGAATGTTCGGACGCCGTACGTAAAACTTCACTAATGTGCCAAGATACTCCACAAAAGGTTGAAATCCTCTATCTTACTTCGACTAAGAAAAAAGTATCGATTTTTAGAAGTGGATATCTTATATGTTACTTCTGAACATACGAAGTTTGTATCGCTTCATAGAATAACTCTCTTGGAAAGAAAATTCTCTAAAATCATGTGTGAAACCATGACATAGGTACGCATTTAGCTCTGTCCTTGGGTTATTGGCATAGGCCCTTTACAGGTTTATTTATATATTTATTGATGCTTTATATACGAGTACAATATTGTATAATGGGGGACTGACCTGACGCATTCTCTACCAGTCGATCTTAGGATGGTGCAGAGAGAAAACGAAGTAGGCGTATAAATGAACAAAATATGGTTCGATTATGAATGTGATCATTCTATAAACAATACATAATATATAAATACAGGTACTCATATGCATATAAAGTATATAGAAACGTAAAAAATATAGATATATAACAAATAAATACACATAAATGTATAAATTAAAGTGACACTGCCAGTTTATTGACAAAGTGTTGGCGAACCTCCACCTTAAGTGCCAATTGAGTACCAGAGGCCCTGATTTCCAGTGGGAGTGCGTTCCAGAGGAGTATAGATTGGATAGATAAAGAAGAATAAGTAAAATCTGAGATATAAGCAGGTCAATGAAGAAGATTATTGTTAAAGCGAAGATTCTTGTTAGGGTTACTTCATAGGTATTGAATTTGTGAACATGTATTTGTAAGAAGTTTTCCACCTAGTGAAAAAGTATGTTGCTATGCGATTCTCATGGTGTGAATAATGTTTGTATAGTTATTAAATAAAAATATTTTTTCGCGTCAAATTAAATCTAGGCAAGGTTGCAAAATGTTGCTGGATGCAAGGCGCTTCCAAAAAATCTCTACAGAAATTGTTATGGGAAGGCTATGTTCAGCTCTGGACTTCGTCTGTATTAAGGAGGGAATTAACTATAGGTTACATTTGTCATGAATCTTATCTTAAAGAGTTTCAATTAGTTTTACAAAATAATCTCAACTTAATACACTTCTTATATTTCCGTACTAACTGATTAGACCCTCATGAATAATTCTGGTAATTATTTTTACAATAAAATTTTTGACAGCCTTCATGGCGTAGCTGGTTAGATGCTGGCTGTGATACGAGAGGCGGCAGGTTCGATTCCCGTACCGAGACAAATGTTCCATAGGCATATTTTCGGGTCTGGGTGTAGTATGACACCGAAGTCTCTTGTAGTTTCTGGTACCCTTGATACAAAACTTGATCTCAGTGTAGGGTCAGGACTATGTACTATGTGTATAATGATGTATGAATATTTATTTATTTATTTCATCGATAGTTTAATACAGTTTAGATATCACTTAAACACTCGATGTTATTACAAGGTACCTCCATTTACATTTTTATGTTTACATTTCGTCCATATTGACTGATTCTATGGCGATAGTTTTATTTATTACAATATACCTTTTTATTGTCTTTTACAATGTAAATAATAAGGCTGAATAAATTTACATTTGTACGACGTAAACAATGCGCGTCTGAAAATAAATATAAGTACTATATTATTTTTACTACCTATGTTTTATATTAATTTAAAATCCTACCTGTTTGATACTTGTCGACCCGCCTTCAATATGTTAACCATAGATATATTTTGAATGGCTTGCTTGTCAAGGCAATTATCAAATTAATTTACACCATGTACGAGTACAATGAAATAAATATTATTTATTTGCCTGAGACATAAGATGTAAAGTCTCAATATGTCCAGTTTTTACTCTGGCTACAATGTCCTTCTATCCGAAATACAACAGTGCATTTAAACTACTGTTTGTTGGAAGAAATAGACATTACGGTGGTACACACCCGCTCACATAATATGAAAGACCACCAGTGATAGTAAAAGTTTTAAAGGAAATGTTTATTTTATACTTTTTTGCGCGTTGCAATGTAAAACTTATTTTTGAAAAATATGTCTCAGTTATTCTGTGCCGGGCAATCACAGGGATCTAAGGGAAAGAATCGGGGTGCTTCACACCTTGAGATATCTTTTTTTTTAATTTATTTTTTGCTATGAATGGCGAGACGAGCATGCCGTTCACCTGATGGTAAGCGATACGACCGCTCATAAACAGTAGCAAAATTCCACTGCGCTCGCCATGCTGAGACACAAGATGTTAAGTCTCAATATGTCCAGTAGTTATTCTGGCTACAATGTCCTTCAATCCTTCAATATCTAGTGCCACCTAAAACGCGCGCGGCGGCCAGTCCGTTGTTTTTAGTCAGTATGTTGGCGTAGGTATTTTTCATTGGGGATCCGACTCGGCCGCAATATCCTCAATGTGGTTGGTAGGCCAGTGACACTGACATACCCCTTCCGTGGTATCGAAAGCGGAGCTTTCCAAAATTTCCTCTTGCCACACAAAAGTCAATACCAGTTTTACAAACTATTAACCAGAGTACCAATATCGATCCTAGCTGCCAGAATCTACAGTGGTGGGTATGTGTTCAAGAAAATAAAAATTAGAACAGATAGCTGTAACGTTTTTAGTATTGAAACGTGAATATTGAGTGAAGTGGGCGGCTTACTGCCGCTGAGACGTTTTCCTTCAATTATATTTCCTTTTGTTTGCCCAGCGTCTCCTCGCAGGCGGCCGACGCTATTGTCCGAGAGAAAAATAAAAAAACCCTACCATGGTTATGTTGATTCGACTATTTTACAAAATATGTATTTTTCTATACAGACACAATATTTTTATTACACTGCACGGCCTGATTTCAAGTGTAATACAATTAACAAAATATCGAAGTTATTTAAAGAAATTTGGATTTTGGGTAGGTACGTAAAATTTTGCAAATTCATATGTTTATACATCAGCGATCACAATAATTTTCGACTATAACAAAGTTAGCTGCTGAAATAGAGATATTTGGACACCAAAATTCAAGGGACATTCAGTCATGGTCTAAGAACTAAGTACTAATGATGGGATAGTCTTTAGTTCGCGGATATCGACCATTGTACACAGCAGTTTAGAGCTCTTTATATTGAGCCATTTAAGTATGTCGCGTTTCAGTTTAACCTGTTTTAGCTTCGTGGCGCAATCTGTTAGACATCGGCTTGTACAGCATGAGGCCGTGGGTTCGATTCCCGCACTCAGACAAATATTGTCTACGTGTTTTGTGAGACTAAAAAGTCTTTCGTAGTTCCTGATAATCACGCCACCAAACTCGACCTAAGTGTGGGGGTATAGTCCTACCCCTTGTTGTGACTATATTTCTTATATCAGCTAATTACAGCCATAGCATTGTCGGATACCCTATCTGCATTGCAGTAATCATTAGGTGCGGTTTATTCACTTTGTCGTAAGAGTAAAAATAAGTCTCTGTTGAAGAATACATGACGGTCAAGAAATATTTAAGCAGCAAATAATTTTAAAACTACACTGTACAAAAAAAAAATTATCTACGCCACCTACGTAATACATAAAGTTTACAAATAACTGCGTAAATATTTTTTTTTGTTAAAAACACTAGTACTAACAAAATAGCACAAATAATATATTATCTTTGGAGTAAGCTAATTAACATTAACACTTTATCAGTTGAGTAAATACTAATTGTGAATTATCTCTCTTAATATAGGAAAATAATTTAATTGTTTCTATGTGTGGATTATTTACAGAGGCTAATTATTTCATTTGCAATTTAAAATATGCAATATTTCGCTTTCTTTTGTTTTGCAGTCTCAATACACGAATTACAGTTATATCTGGGGGCGCGGCCGAGCCCCCGTCCAAGTCGAGCTATAGGCCGTAACATCCTTTTCTCGAAGCAATTCAGACCATTTTCAACCCCCTATAACTTCGTTGTGGCTAAAGCATGAAGCCTGAATTTTCAGTTACTAAGCAGGCATTGTGTAAACACGGTATATTTAAAATTTCATTCAATTTGAACCAGTAGTTTAAGAATTGTAACTAGTCAAATTTTCTTAATTTTGTCACTCACTGACTGACTGACCGATCATCAAAAGTCTAAGGCACTTCTAGCAGACGTAGAACCTTCAAATTTAGAATATAATTAGTGTTTAGTGTCTAAAGTAAGGGAAAATTCAAACATTTCATAATTTGTGTCTAGTTTTCTAGATAGACCAAATGTCAACTAGTAGTTGACATGGTATAAAAGTGTATATTAAGTGTATATTTCCCGCGTCAACTAGTAGTTGACATGACGTGGCACGTTTGGATGCATTAGAAATCCGTTAAATATGGTCATTTCGGTCGCACTAAGGGCAATTTGTATTACTATTTCAACCTTGACGGGCATGAGCGGCGGTGCGGATAATTTTGTAATCCCATATAAATGTATAGGATTACAAAGTTACATTTGCAGTTACTGAATCATTGTACCCGTATATAATGGAATAATAGTTGTAGATAGATATCTATATATATGAGGCATAACAGGAGGGGATATAGAGAAGGAAATGGTGTATTCAGCATGTCACATGCCCTTGCAAATAAATAGACTAAATAGCTCGAAAATATCAATTACAATGAAAGAAAGAACATTAATAAATCAAATCCGCTATACTTATGATAAATTGATGCCTACAAAAATAAGAAAAATCCATAAGACAGAGGCTTTAAGAAAAATCGTTAGTGATATTCTAGAAGTAAGAAGTACTGAAAAGGAAAAAAAGTAGGACTCTACAAAAAGACGTGAGATCCCATCAAAAACATCCTGTAAAAAAATTCCAAGTCTCGCAGCTCAGGTTTTTTACCGCAAAAAGTTGTGAGATGCATGTTATACCAAGTCGATTAATTTATTTAGTCCTTAAGGGACCTTCTATATAAAGTTATTACGTTAGTTATTACCATATCAATATTAAAAATTCTTTACGTTTTAAATAAATAGATCGACTTGGCCAGCAGCATTATGTATAAATTGTATGATACATTATGTTTTCATGCGATGGCCAAGTCAATCCATTTATTTAAAACGTAAAGAATTTTTAATATTGATATGGTAATAACTAACGTAATAACTTTATATAGAAGGTCCCTTAAGGACTAAATAAATTAATCGACTTGGTATAACATGCATCTCACAACTTTTTGCGGTAAAAAACCTGAGCTGCGAGACTTGGAATTTTTTTACAGGATGTTTTTGATGGGATTATATTTACACGTTTCGTCTTGGTCTGGCTTTTAGGTGTCATTAATTTATCAATTTTGCCGTATTATACTCCATACATATTTACTCAGTAAGCAGTAAGTTTCCGGTAAGCGGTATATGGCAATGAAAAAAGTCTATTTAATTCATAAAATTCATTAACCGCTTTGATTCGGTGTCATTATACCACTCGGTTCCGAAGCCAGTTTTCACCAGAGAACAGAAAAGCACTTTTTCAGCGGCAGCATTGCCGGACAAATACGACCTAGCAACCTTGAAAAAACGAGCGTATTCCTTAAAGGCCGGCAACGCATCTCCATGCCCTATGGTGTTGCAGATGTTCATGGGCGGCGGTGATCACTTACAATCCGGTGAACCGCATCCTTGTTTTCCCCATATAATAAAATAAGTTTTCACTATATTAAATGTACTGACTTGATGACTGCCTCGGTAGCGTAGTTTTACTAGGGTACGGTTATAAAGCTGAGGTCTCGGGTTCGAATACCGGGTTGGGTAAAGTGATATTGGATTTTTCTATTCATTGTCAGGCGATAGGCTCGCCACCTATCACATAGGGGGACGGAACATACAAGGCGAAATATGGGTACCCTGACACCTCTGCCTACCCCTTCTGGGAAAAAGGCGTGAGTTTATGTATGTATATTAAATGTGACAAAAATCTTGTCCGATCGAGAAATCCTTAGTAGGGACTAATATCATAAATAAACAACTGCGCTATGACATCATAATTAGTGGATATCCATTCATTGGGGATATGTGCCGAGAATGTCCATATTGGTCGTTATACCTCCGCACTGTGCAAATATTTGGAATAAAAATAAAAATACATGTTACTCATTAAACATAAATTGGTTTGTTGACATTAAAGATTTATTTTGGAATAGAATTTTAAGGTTTATGTTTGTTTTATATTTGAATACAGAAATAAAAATAATATGTAGGAGTAAATTGCGTGGAGGCTTTTTGGTTGGCAACGGCTGCCGGGCTGGTGGTAGTCGGAGGTTCGAATCCTTGGCAAATTTTTGATGTTTCAGAGTCATGTTTGTATTGATAGTCAATAACCAAGCATGCACTTTGACGGATATATACGTAAATTTTAAAATTTTTGGTGGATTTTTGTTTTTAGTCACTTAAACTACCAACCAGTTTCATTTACGGAAGCAGTCTTGATCACCCTGTATAAAAAAATGAAAATAATAATTCATCTTTCTACAACCCATTGTAATTATAAACTGTATTAGCGTAACCTTTCAAAAATAATAAATACAGCCCAGAGTTCCTTGGGGTCCATATCGAATTCTTGTTCCCTGTCATTTAGTTAAGGTCTCCGTATAGTATCTTGTTTCAAAAGAACTGCTTCACACTAATAGTTTACTGTTTTCATAATATTTTATCTAATAGTATTTGTACGTAATAATTCTCATTATTAAGAAAAGTGCGAAGACATCACGAAACCAGTAGATAGTTAAAAAAATCTAGAACATGCAAAATATATGAAGGTAGCCACCCCAGTCATACCTATAGACGCCATAGTCCACCATAGTCCACTAATAAGGCTAATGTGGACTGTGCTTTAGTCTTGTAAACCGAACTCTGAATCCCATTTTCAGGATATGAATTAATGTTCTATTTGTTTAAATTGTAAAAACGCATAAATCATATTTTATTGCAATATGCGAGGTAACCTGTCGGTAACGGACTAGACAAGGCTGCCAACAAGTTCACGGTGATCGCGGGTTCAAATCCTAGGGCACACATCTGACTTTTCAGACACGAGTCTGAATTGGGTATTGATAGTCAATTAATTGTGAAGGAAAATATCGTGAGGATACCTGCACATAATACTGATGTGTCAAACAATTTAAAGTGTTTTTTTGTTTTTTGCAATTGCCCGGCGAGCATGGTGTTCGCCTGATGGTAAGCTGTACGACTGCTCATGAACAGTAGCAAAACCAATCAACACTTGAATTACAATAATGCCTAAGCAGAATAGAATTCCACTACGCTTGCCACCCTTAGACATAAAATGTTAAGCCTTAATAATATCATCATCATCATCATATCAGCCACAGGAAGTCCACTGCTGAACATATGCCTCCCCCAAGGATCTCCACAATGACCTGTTGGAAGCGGCCTGCATCCAGCGACTTCCTGCGACCTTAGTCAGATCGTCCGTCCACCTTGTAGGCGGGCGTTCGACATTTCGCTTGCCTGTATGTGGCCTCCACTCGAGAACCTTTCGGCCCCAACGGCCATCGGTTCTACGAGCTATGTGCCCGGCCCACTGCCACTTCAACTTGCCAATCCTATGGGCTATGTCGGTAACCTTGGTTCTCTTACGGATCTCATTTCTGATTCGATCTTAATAATATGTCCAGTAGTTACTCTGGCTACAATATCCTTCAAACCGAAACATAACATTGCATTTACACTGTTGTTTGGTGGGTAAGTCTTTACTGTTAACTGCTACTATAACAAAAAAATTAAAGAATAGCATGTTAGTAGCGCCATCTATCGACAACAATACGAATTACAAAAGTTGCGTACGGAAATAGTTTATTGAATTTCGGAGCACAATGCTCAAGTTATAAATGAATTACGTTGAAAATTCCGTAGTTTTTTACAACGTTTAAATTATTATAAGTGGTAATGAAATAATTATAGTTTAAGAAAGAGATAATTATAAATATGCATTACAAATGTACGTTTGCCTCAGTTTTAGCTATTCGAAGATTAGACGTTACCGATTTATATTTTTAATCTTTTGGGCGTCGTGTTAAAATATTGTCTTGAGGTCGTTATGAACAAGAAATGTTAGAATCTTTTTAGCCACTTAGTATAAAGATCTGATTAGATTTTTGTATTCAATAATTACCAAATTATATTCAACCCAATATGGCTTCTACGGATCTTGCAGTCAAACTTATAGTTTTTGAATATATTTCAGAAATAAACATGTAATTTGTGTAAAAAAAAAAAACAATAAATATATTATGTAGCAAATAGAGCCAATACATATACAAAATGCTGGTCATTGTCACTTTTCAAAGTCACAATTCTTAGCAATTGGACGAAAAATTCGTCATAAAACTTCTTATTTTAATGTCCCAAGATCAAAACAATTAATTTTACAAACAGTTCTAAATAAGTTATTCAGGATTAAATGCCACATTTCCCTTTAAATATCTAAACAACTTTATTATTAAGTTGTTCTCCACAATAATTTCAAGTATGAACGAAAATTCAATTTATTAGAAGCCCTACTAAGGAACAAATCAATTTCAAAACTAGCATCACCATTTTGTTTAATTTAGTTTGAGGAAATCACATATCAGAAATAGACTTGCGTGATTTTAGGTTGGTAGAGCCTTCACTAATATGGGTTGGTACCAATGCTTCACAAAAATGTATTGGTGGTATGTAAAAATAAAATGCACTGTTATGTTCCGGCTTAAAGGACGTAGCCAGAGCACCTATCGATATAATGAGACTTATGCCTCAGCATGGTAAGTGTAGAGGGATGATACGGATTTTTTTTTATTTTTTATTATTGATTGCTTAGTATTTCATGGTGTTTGCTTTCGCTATTATCCATGAGTGGTCGTATCGCTTAATGTTGCGAAGCAATCAGGTAAATGCATAGCATGCATGTCTGGTGAGACATGCATGCTATGCATTTACCTGATAATAATAATAAATACCTTGTAAGTGGTGACTTACAACAATAAAAATTACAAACCGAAAGCCTAGTGTGGTATGTCCGGTGCTAACCTTCTATCCGGAGTCAATGAAAATAATAAATATTATTTTCCTTTTATGGCTTTCAGTTCTTAATGATCCCTTGATACTCATTTTAGCATCAAGATGAGGAACCGAAATAGAAAGCAATACTTATTCGTGGCTACAGTACTTTGAAAACTGGTTGAGTATTCAATCATCAACATCGATACTGAAATAAATATTGGTATGCTAAGTCTGATTTACAAACATTCGTATTGAATTTCAACATTTTATTATTGTAGTGAATGGAGATAGGAGCATGGGTATTCACCTGACGGTGAAGGATCCAACCGTTCATGGACAGTACCGAAACCAAACAAAATCTTGATTAACAAACCAATGCTTGGGTTTCCACTGCGCTCGCCATCCTGAGACATAAGATGTTAAGCCTCAATATGTCCAGTAATTACTCCGGCTATAATATCCTTCAAACCGAAACACAACTGTGCATTTATACTGCTGTTTGATGGGAAAATGCACATTGCGGTGATATCTACCAAGATCGCCTTTCACATATGAGACTGATGATATGACTTACCACCAGTAAAATATCAGGAATATCAGAAATAAGAAGAAAGAATATACTACTAGGTACTTACCATCAGGCGAACGGCATGCTCGTCTCGCCATTGATTCCAAAAAAATAGACATGTAGTTTTATCAGGGTCAGGACTGTTACATGTATTTATTATATTAGCTTTTGTGTTATACAAATGTAAAACGAATCCGAGATATTCTTACTTTAATTAGTGTAAGTTGAGTTCGCAATAAATAGACAAGAATGTGATAATAAATATTGTACGTAAGAGGTTTTCTTACACGAATATATGCTATACACTTGATGGAATTACGCTCAGTGTCCTATATTTAGATGTACAAAGGAGTTATTTGAAAATCAATTGATCCGAGTAACTTTATATTTTCCGCGGAATTGATTTACTCTCTCTCTTTCTCTCTCTCTCTGTAGCCATCGGAAGTATAATGCTGAATACAGCCAAAGGATATATTCATCGACCAGTTGGAAGCGGCCTGCATCCAGTGACTTCCTGTCCTGCAACCTTAACCAGGTCGTCCAACCACCTTGTAGGCGGGCGTCTGACACTGCGCTTACATGAGTACAAGATGAGGCCACGTGTGGACATAAACTTTTCGATTTATAGTTTTACTAAATAATCATAAATTGTACCTTGTACCTGGCATTATACTGTCTGGTGCCAGGATCCGCCTTCATGTAGAACTCCTGTAGTTGGTTCTTCAGCATGTATAATATTATAATTTAGGGAAACGGACAAACGGCTCACCCAATGGTAGGTGATTTGATAACATTTGGATTGAATGCATTGCCTGTCTTAGCAGAAATGACGGTTGGAGAGAGCATCTTCAGTATTTAGAAAAGTATTTTCCTTGGCGACATTAAGCGCTTTATTAGTCTGTGGCAAAACTAAGAACATATTGTGCTGTTTTAAGGTTGTATTGCCGTTCTCACGCGAGTTTTGTAACTATCATGCCTACAAGCTTCAACATATCTAGAGTCTCTTAAATGATTTTTTGTAGCTGTTTTAGGACCGCTCATGGGCAGTAGCTAAACTAAACAACACCTTGAATCACAAAGCAATGCTTGGCATTCCCCTGCGTAGTGCGCTCGCCATCCTGTGACATAAAATGTTAAGTCTCAGTGTCAAGTTACGCTACAATTTAGCTGCAGAAATTTCAATAGCGTCAGCACCCAATGTACGCAGGTTTCACACTATGGGATTCTGGCTATCGGAGGCTTGAGTATCAAGCCTAGCTGGTGGAAGATCATATTTTTGATATTTTTATTCAAATAGGTATGTTCTTTTTAAACGAATGTATCAAGTCTCAAAAACATATGAAATTAAGTAATTTCTATTTTTCTTTAACAATAATGACCGAATCAAAAATTCAACAGTGCTTACCCAAAAAAAAAAACAATGGGGCAGTATAAATAAGGCTCAACAACTCAATATATTTTAATACTACACATTTTTTACTATAGCATACTATAGGACTTCATATTTTATCGATAGAAAAGGGCCTGGTCACAAATCTGTTCCTCTTGTAATCACAGGCAATTTTTTTAGTCAATAGTATTTCCTTTTCATACAGATGCGTTCCCTTTTTCATTCGAAGTGAAAATACAGTTTTCTGTTTCGTTATGTTTATGTGTAGTAGCACTATTTTTATATGTAGTTTTATAGCAATAAATGCTTGTAATAATAAAAAAATATATGTTTGTTTTGATTGAATAAAAATTGCGCATGATATATTTATTTAAATACTTCCTGAAATTCAGCAATAGTAGCAAATCGAATGAATTTTGAAAAAACCCTTTTTTTCATAAAACATATTTCAAAACAAATCTTTATACATACAAATATTGACATATTTGAAGCCATCAATTATTGAAGAAAAAGTAACGCTGTACCAACCATTATGGATCTTGAAACTTATATCATACAATTTTATTCTCTTACTCGTGTTGTTAAAGACAAAAATCCTGTAGCAAACCAACATCTCTAAAAAGCACCTCTAATCCTCCATCACCAAGACCTTATTATGTCAATTTTAAATCGTATTCTAAATTTAAAACATAAAAATCTACCGCATTAATAATTGTATCCGGCATAATTCCGATTCGAAAATTGAAATGTAAACTACGTTAGTGTCGTTCCTGCGATGATGTTACCGTTGGGCGGGCAGAATGGCGCCGCCTTACGCCTCAGCAGTATATAAGCCCGAGCCTGACCGATACCCGGCACAACACTTGTTGCCTTCGTCCCTTACAGTGCTCCGAGCAGCAACTCCACACGCACCAAGTAAGTACCGTGATTTCTATTAGAAAGTTTCGCAAGTGTCGGCAAGTTCCAAAAGGGGAATTTTGAATTTCGAAAAGGGTTTTGAAAGTAGTGTGAATGGGGTAGTAGTATTGCAGCATTTTGTGTTGGGTTATATTTTAAGGGGTTTTTTGAATTAGGAATTGCGAATAAAAATTTGAAATATGATTGGGGTAAATTGTATTGCAGTTGGGATTTTTTGACCTTTCCAAAGTATTGCAAGTTATAAGTACGTAAAATATTTTTGTTAGTGCTTATCGGGGTATTAATAAAATAATATATTTTGACAAATGTAAAATTAAATATTGTCACGAAAAATCATTCGCTACGTGTCTAATATTAACAAATCAAGGTTTGCATTTAAAAAAATACTTATTTTTCATTCCAATCATACTTTATAAAACCACTAACGCCTACGGAACGCAAACAATAACTTTATAGAAAAATCCGACTTTGAGGTACAAAATAATGTGATGAAATTGGCAAAATGGGCGCACAATGAGCGTAAGATTAAATATAATCCTAAAAAAATTAATAACTAAGTAGCTCGGGAAGTTGAAATTAAAATTGCGAAACAAAAGCTCTTTAACTTACTACACTTTTCAAAGGGCGGACGACAATTTAAAAAGTTAAGTAGCCCTCGTTCTCGAAGTCTAATGAATATGGTTATTTCTGTTTTAGTAATTTCCATAAATATGTAACACATGTTACCAAAAAGGTTATATTTAACAAGGAATGAATATGAAAAAGTTTGGGTCAAAAACGATGTTTATTCTTGACGACATTTGCCTCGTTATTTGAGTAGTAAAATGTGAGCAAATGTGGGAATATTTTATGTAATGGGTCTCGATGTAATAATATTTGTTATAGTTAGCTTCTTTCTCAGTGTTTTCTCTGACATTATATTTTTATAATGATTTTTCCGACTGATGATGATTGAATGATTTTAACTCCGAGTATAACAAAAATCTTCAACCCAGGGAATTATTCGCAAAAAATATCTATAGAAATAGTCTAATGATATTTTATTCCTTCAAAAGTAAACACGACGAAAAAAAAATCAAAAATGTTAAATTTCCTTAAAAAATACAGACCTTTTTAACGCGATTAAAACTATTACAATATCTGCACATAGGCTCTATCTACATTTTGTATAAAAAGTGATCTGAGTGTTATAAACATATCCATATATTCTTTCATATCTGTAATTTATCTAAAACACCATAGAGGTCTAGAAGGCCGATCGTAACAATTCTAGGCGCTTTACGAGAACTTATAAAGCGAAGCAATCAAACTATGAAAATGTTAAGCCAGCCATACAGTGAAACTCGGAAAAGTTAACACCGCTTTTAATCGCTACGTCTTTTTAATTTGTTTTTAATCTAGGTAAAATAATCCCACAATTATTAAAAATCGATGACCTAGTTGAAACTTGATTTCGTCTCAATAAATATACCGCGATGAACAAACATAAAATAAAGCAAAATTGAGCGTAAATCTAACCTGTTATAGTACCCAAACGATATAGTTTCAATGTTATGCTTCGCTTATGCAGGAACAAACATTATACTGCGCAATTATTTAATAATAAGTTTTATTAAGATATGGAAGAGCGTAGTCCCCTAACAAAGGCCTTCCTATGCCTAAACAGACAACCGTACCTAGTTAATGAGATGTAATTTTTCTAAAAGTAATTAAAATATTGTTAAGTATATTGTTATCCTTATCGAATAACTTGTTATTTTATAAAACGATAAAATTTTAAATTTTTTATAACATGTGTTGTGCAATAAAGATATTATGTATTGAGTATAATCGAATAACATCGAGTGCTAAGATTAGTTAATATACTATCCTATTCTCACACAAGTTGCAAGTAAAGTAGGCAATATTATGCGTAACCGTGCGCAAATATTGCTGACAAAGCTTCGTCTTGTAAAATATGATGAAAATCTGAAAATATTACGCAGCAAAATATATTTAGGTCGAACTTACAAGAATATATTTGAAAGTCGAGAATACGCGAGCAAAGGTATAAAAATCAAACATAATTTAACATATTCAGCGTGTGTTATTGAGCCCATATATGGATACAATACGGTTCAAAATCTAAACAGGTTAGCTAGAAAATATGTATTTTACAGCAAAAATTACAATTGAATCATAATAAAATCATTAGTGCGTGATGGCTTGTTGGTAAACGGACTAGACGCGGCTGCCAACATGTTACGGTGGTCGCGGGTTCGAGTTTCAAGTTACACCTCTGTGTTTCCGGAGTAATGTGTGTATTGATAGTCAATCACCACGCACTAAAACGGTGAAGGAAAACATCGTGAGGAAACCTGCATACCATAGCGTACCATACGGCAGACCTGTTTCCGAAAGGTCGCAAATCATATTACCTTACCTACGGCAGATATTTGATTAATCACTATTGGTCCTACATTCAAAGCTTGTAAATTTCGGCTATTGAAAATCACAAAGGTTTCTAGAACAGAAGGCCTATTGTTTCGGAATTCTGAAATGTTCAATATCAAACCTTAACTCGCAGTTAATACAAGATCACAAAGAGATACTTATTTGAGAAAATAAGAAAACAATTTGGGGTTACTATTTTTCATTATCTTCAGTTTTATTTTAAAATGATTGCAATCTTCGATTTTGAATTCTTTGTTAAGCGAAATATTGACGATATTAAGAGTAAAATATTTTTTCAATCAAATAATATGGTATTTAAGTATGTGGCAGTGGTACATATTATAACAAAATAATATGTATAAACCACCTTTCGAGTTTATTACTAATCATTGAATTTTCCATTATTTTGTATCATTTATTGCGTCTAATTCATCGATATCAATTTAGTCAATAGTTTAATTAAATACTTAGTAAATTTAGACATTTTCTACATTAGAATTTTTCCTTTTGGAGAATGCATTGAACACAAAATATTTGCATGTACATATTATTCAGAATCAAAAATTTATAATATATTGCATATTTTGTACCCGGATAAACTCGTGTTTACCCGGATAAACCGGTAGAATATCGAAACCGGTTTGAAACAAGCCCGCATGATTGCGCCGGCCGGTCAAAGATAACCGTATCGCACCAGACGGTCTATGTGGGAAAGCTATGCCTACCATGCGGTATAGAAACTTTGTCGCATACACATGACAAAGTAACATATGTAGGTAATATATGTACATACATACGGAAATGTATCTTTTTCCATTACACTTTTCTTCAAAAATTATTGGTGTCGGATTAGTTATAAAATTTGAAGTCGAATGATTTTATCAATTTGAAATGGCCGCTCCGTGAAACGAAAGCTGTAATATAATCGAAACGCCAGAAGGAAAAACATGAAACTAATGCAATAAAAAATGTTTTAAATCAATGCGTAACATTGGCGTAAATCTAAGAAACCAATAGGTTAGAATTTCATGTTGCGCTGACTCTAAGTAACTTTCGGAAAATAGTAATTAAATACACATTAACAGCACAGAATTGAAATAATGTTTAATAATATGCTGAAATATTTGAAAACATTGTGACTATTTCCAAGTTTGACATAAGTTTCGGAAACCGTAAACGGCAACTTTGTGATCAGATGTACCCAACAATAGCCATCGCCATTGGGTATAATCTAAAGGGTTAGTAATAACAAAATTCTTTGGTTCTTTTGTAAAAAAACCCTTTGAGAAATCTTCAAGAAATCTTAACAATATATTTCTTACAAAGGGCCAGTTTTACCCACAAGATCGTGACAGCGATGCGTTTTTTCCCAAAGACAAAGAGTTGGAACATTGTCCTATCGACGGAACTATCTCTGTTATGATTTGACTCGAAGTTTAATTTTCAAATATTGCGGTATAGTCTAGGGCGATATCTATATATATTCTAATTTAATAAAGAGGAAAGATTTGATTGTTTGCATTAATAAGGCTTTGAAACTAAGTGACGACTGATTTGAAAAAATCTTTCACCATTAGAGTCCTATATTATTCCGGTTAGACTATAGAATATTTTTAAAACAGTATATCTGAACCCAGGTGGAAATGGATTGCGCCGTAGTTTGTTTTTAAATAATAAATGTATTATATTTCATAGATTTAATTCTCTCTGTCTATTTTTTTACATGGAATAAATTTATCAGGCTACCAGTCGAGACCCCACTACATAATATAGCAAAAACTAAATAAATTAAACCTTTTATTAATACGTTTATGATTACTTTTCCAAACCAACGAAGTGACAGATGTACACATGTTAAAATATTTGTACAAAAGCGCGACCTTATAATCTAGAAATATCCACCTGAGTCTTGAGCTGAATGGAACAACTCTGCCAAATTTAACAGACATATCGCGTACAATAATTTACTTAGTTTTACTGTTGTGTTTTTTGTAATGATTACGAATTCGAACACACTTTTCCTTTAGGGTTTCAAGATTGCTAGTGACTCTATAACCATCACGAAAGAACAAACATGAGTCGGGACATTTAAATTCCCTCTATACTTATAAATTAGTGTAAAATTTCAATGGTAGGTAGTAATAATTTTAGAACACACATTTAGTTATCTTCTGCCATTAGTCCGTAAACTCAATGTCCCACTAAAACATTTCCAAATTTGAAAAATCCAATGCCTTAGTTTTGAATATCTTCTATTGAAGTTCCCCCACGTTACGTCCATGACGTGAGCCGTAAAAGGACGCATAAGAAATTTGACTATAATAATAGGTTTACGAGGATGTGTAATATCTAATGATGTCACTAAAGCGTCGGCAATCTTTAGGACATTCCTTGCTAGTAATTTGGTGCTTTTATTATCATTTCACTGCCTATAACATAGCGTTTCAGTTTTATTACTTAGAAGCATAATCGATATAAAATATCATGCCATACGTCATCTATTTTCACTTGTGGTTTTCTATATTATAAAAATAAACTTAAAATGTCCTTAAACCTTACTGACAATAATCACAAACCTACCAAAAAGATAATCTTAGTTTATATGCACCTTCTTTAATTTCTCTCCAAAGGTTGACTCGAAATGGCTCAGACAAAGTCCGTCTTTGTACTTTGTATAAAAAGAAAACCACAAGTAATGCATATTCTTTTAATAAAAGTATTCTAAAAACGAATCAATCTTTCAGAGATTATTTCAAAATTGGACTTATACTATTCAGTCATATCGTTTATCATCAGGTGAAAGGCATGCTCATTGGGCAATTGTTCAAAAAAGATTACCTAACGTATTCACTATTCAATTTTCCATACAAACTTTGGTGAACCGAAAGGGCCTTTGAGCTAGTTGCATTCTTTTATGTACCAGGCAGCATGGCTTAAGCTCTCAGCGTGACATTTCCTGTCGTAAAAGCTCTGTAGCTTTATCGTAAGCTGTAAATTCTGGGAAACTTCTGGAAGTATAAAACTTTAAAATCACCAACAATAATGTATCTCATCGGTTGGATATATACTATTAATTATTTTACCTTCACGCCGAAACACAACAGTCCATTTATATATGAGATCCACCAACAGATAAAAGTATACTTATTTTAAAAATTATTGCAGGTAAAATTTACTGCTTTTTTTTTCATTTTACCGGATTTAATTTACATGTTTGTTGATGTCACAAAAGACTCGAATGTAAAACTATTTAACGAGAGAAATACTTTAATTTCAAATATTATTATAACAAATCATTCAATTTATCTATCAGCGCTTTATGAAAACTATATAGATGTTTTTTTTAAAATGGTCCCTTATAATATACGAACTTTCTAGATAATAGTGTCTAGAAATTTCTTTTAGACCAAAAAAGATAATAATGTACAGAATAAACATTATCTTTATTACAAGAAAATGACATATTGTTGGCATAGTCCATTGGCAAAGGACGTGGTTTTTTGAGTGAACGATAATGACCACTTCTACGTAAATGTGATGATATAATTAATATTGGGCCGTGTGAGCGTGAATTTGACACGGTGTCCGTCTGTTGCAGTATTCAAGCCATTTCATAACGCATTGTTTCCATTTCATGGTTCTAGCTTATGTGTGGTTATAATACATTTTCCTTGGGTATTGCTTCTGTTTCACAATTACCTGGAACATTCGTCGAGTCTTTGGGATTATTTTTATGGCTTATTGACTAAAAATTACGTTGCGAGAACATAAAGCTCCAAAATCTAAATTTGTTGAGTTAGTTATAAATTGTGAAAGGTAATACAATTTTAATTATTTTATACTTAAAATAATCATTCCTACAGTGAAAACTACTTTAGAAGTTAATGTCAGATGTTGATATTTAGATATCAAGTTAGTTAAAGCTTTTAAACTACAAAAATAAAGTTTTCGAACTTAGTCATGAAAGAGATTAATTTCATAATTTAATTATTTACTTTCATCGGATTAAGAATAAAAATCCTACTTCCACAAAACCTGATTTATCTAGAGATATTCAATAATGTGATTAGAAGCACTAAAGTTTGGACATTTGGACCCCACGCTATCGCCCACGTTTGCAATAACTTAATGATGTAATAAACATCGAAAACATTCTCAGTCCATTTTATTTTCCAACATTTATAGTATATAGTTCTATAATATTTATTCAAGTCATTTAAGTTTACATTAGTAATTACAAGCAAACGTAGCAATATCTGAACGCGATTAATCAGTCTATTAATCCAAATACTTCTGAGCAGAATTTTCGGAATAAATGCCAATTACAGAGGCAAATATCGCCATTTGAGTGGCAATGTTGATTCGCATACCTGATAGTACATTATGCTTTAATTAAATTCTACCTGACGCAGGAAACGTAAACTGCTGTTTTGGAATGTGTCGAGGAATGATTGTTACTCAGCGCGGGTCACATAGTGGGAACAGTGAATAGATCATGAAAAATATTCATGCATACAGACATCATCACCTCATACGTTTTTCCCATAAGGGGTGTTTTCCGTCCCACAATGTGATAGGGAGCCAGCCATTTCAGGCACATGGATGATATTCAACTTAAAAATAAATAAATAAATACACCCAACAGTCACATACATAGTCCTGACCCCACACTAAGATCGAGTCTTGTGTCGTGGGTACGACAGATTCTTTGGTCTTACAAACACCCAGACCCGAAACAAATATTTGTGGTTCACAATATTTGTTTCGGTACGGGGATCGAACCCCCGGGCTCTCGTTTCTCTGTCGACGTCTAATCAACTGCACCCCGGAGGCCTACAAATATTAATACGGAAGTAAAATTGTAATCTGTGAATAAGACATAACAGGGATGAATTACTCAATTTTCGCATTAATTAGAACCGCGGAAAAATAGTACCAATATCGGGATTAACATTTATACAGTTCATAGATTTTATTTTGACTTTTCAGTCTCCATAAAAATATAAACACCACATAGGAAATCTATCCTAAATTCTGTTTAGGCTACAGCCATCGCACAAATTTATAATAGGAACCACGTCAAGTAAAATTTACAAATAGCGAACAGCGGTCCCAGGGGATCATGAAGGATTTTAAGAATTCTCGGTGTGCGGTATAAATCCGGCAGCCCATATAAGGTAAAATCGCAGTGATTCTTAGAAAGTGATTTAATGTTGTGAATCACATATATTTTTACACAGGTCATACTTTGATCGAAATTCGAGATTTTAGATCGGTATACATAGGCAATGTTAGAAAGGTTACGCTTTAAATAATTTATTTTTATATTATACATAAATCTAATTATTTGTACATTTGAGGTTACTGTGTCTGATCTAGGAAAAATAAGTTTACTTGAATTTCAGACGTGCTCTTCTTAGAGCATTTCACATGCTAAGTTGCGAATACAAAATTGCACAGTCAAGTTTATAACTAAGATTTTACAGATTAAAAGAAAACCTGCATAATTACATTATTTTTTATTTTTTTTATTGCAATGGATGACGAGACGAGCAAGCCGTTCGCCTGATGGTAAGCGATACGACCGCTCATAAACAGTAGCAACATTCTACTGCGCTTGCCATCCTGAGACATAAGATGTTAAGTCTCAATATGTCCAGTAGTCACTCTGGCTACAATGTCCTTCAATCCGAAACACAACAGTGCATTTATGCAGTGTTGTTTCACGGGAGAAATAGACATTGCGGTGGTACCTACCCAGATGGCCTCTCACATATGAGAGACCTACCACCAGTATACCATATAGTACAAAATAAAGAGAACAAAATAATAATTACGACTTTATGATCGATGTGTCGATGAGTTTATGATCCAGATAAATGTGTCAAGGCGGCACACTATCACATTTAACTACGTTCCTGTGGTTTTGAAAATCCCATGCTATTTTTTTCCACGGGAACTATGAATTATCGTAAATAAAATCAAGTCTAACGGCCAATAATCAATCGAAAAACTTAGATTGAAGTCAATCTGGATTGTTTTCTACTTTTCGATTTGTCATTCACCATGTTGCCATAGTTTTTTCACTACTGAGATTGATTATTGGCAATATAGTATCAGAAAAAATATTGAGCTGTCATTGTGCTTAAACGGCAAATTTTGGGTTGGGATTGTTTATTGGCAGCGGTTGTTAGTCATTTTATAACCTCTACAGTACCTCTAGTCCTGTTGGTCTAATGCTCCGTTGCTACATAAAAGGAAAATACATAAAACACACTATTCCTTGTGTTATGTGTCGAGGTGTGCATTAAACTACTCTATAATGTTTTTACGACTGTTAAATAGGGTAACGTAAAGCAATATTGTTTTCATAAATACTAAAACTATTTCATGTCACTGCCTCGATGGCGTAGTTGTACTACGGTACGGTTACAAAGCTCTCGGGTTCGATTCTTGGCTCGGGAAAATTGATATTGGATTTTTCTATTCATTATCTATCAGTCTGGAGTCAATTTGTCAATCATGGCGATAGGCTCGCTCCCTGTCACATCGTGGGATGGAACATACAAGGAAAAATGTGGGTGACCTGGCATCTGTGCCTACCCCTTTGTGAAAAAGTTTATGTATGTATGTATTTCATGTCATGTAATATCCTCGATACGAACAAAACCTAACCTT
Organism: Hyles euphorbiae; assembly: GCA_023078785.2. Taxonomy (NCBI): domain Eukaryota; kingdom Metazoa; phylum Arthropoda; class Insecta; order Lepidoptera; family Sphingidae; genus Hyles; species Hyles euphorbiae. Next base: position 4,257,387 of record CM041051.1, on the reverse strand, counting down.
TAACGAACGCCTAACCAAAATATCTAGTTACAACAAACAATATTGATGACACAACGTCTGCCTTGAAAAGAGGGTAGAATTTCAAATTATCTTCGGAAATATCACACGAGGAGTGTCATTTCCAAGCAATTGACATATTTTCGCACATTTCGTATTCATGGATGTGACAAGCCTGGTTTTGTGGAAAGGTCCGTTGTTTGCTTTAAATTTACCAAACACTTAACGTTGACGTGTTTTAGTAGGAAAAACAGATTTATCAAATGTGTTTTTGTTAGTTTTAATTCGGGGATGGGTTAGGCTTCGGCAATACATGGAATTGGTCATACTAACTTTTAGTCGCTAGAAATATTGTGTTGTACTGTTTTTATAAGCAGGTTTGGTATTTTTTACTTTCTTTTTATGTAGCTTATATGGTGTCCCACAGCCGGATAAAGGGTCCTGCTTTTTTCGTCCATTTGACCCTGTCCTCGGCAAGATTTTGTCATTTTAGCTCGTAATCATCCAACTCGTCTTTCCACCAATTCCTACTGCCCCTAGAGAAAATCAGATGTATTTTTAGAATAAATTACGTTCTTTTTAACTAAATTTCTCATCCCATTTAGTTCCAGCTTCAACACTAAATGTCTTAATCCCTATTCAACTCAGCAAATTTTCTTTGTTTTGCGAAAAGCTTTTTGATACCCCTCTCTCTACCTCACTTTTTCAGGTTAATAATATTTATATGAAATTTTAAAGGCAATTTCTTATACTGCAACAAGGTCGTTATTAGAAAGCATCTGACGATGCATTGCAGTTCAATTAACCCACTCACTATAATAGTAAAGGAAAACATCGTTAGGAAACCGGCCATACCATAGCTATTTGTTAGAATTTCTAAGGCATGTAAAGTTCGTCAATCCGTATAAGCTAGCGTGGTAGACCATATGGCCAATCCCAATCGTACTTTTGATTGTAGAAGAAGCCAGCGCCCTGCAGTGGGACGTGTATGGGCTGATACCGTATAGCACATGTCACCATTCCAGTTTCCTACTATGATACGAAATCTCACCATCACGGAATACAATTAAATTATACCAGTGTCAAGCATTCACAATACCAACAAGCGAAATCAGCGGAAACAACCATTTTAATAATGTTACATTTATATAGGAAAAGAACGACCAAAACAAATATTACTTGTGCTCCCTGGACGCGGCCACAGATTAAACCAAGCTGAAGGAACGGCCAGCTATTCCCCTAGGAATTTATACATGGGTTATTGTGTAGCCCAGGCCACCTGAAATTGTTTTGGCGGCCTGAGTCACTTTAATATTAGGCTAGCATTATTTTGCCGGCCCGGGTGACGGTGCAATCACAAGCTTGGTGGTTTCATAATTTATATAGTAACTTTTATTTGTATTTTTTTTCTTATGTCCTTATTTTATGAGCTTGTTAGGACCCATAAACCTAGCGGTACAGTGGAAATATGTAAACGAACGATGTATTGTTTTGCCAAGTTACAAGTGTTTCAGATAATTATCGCTTAATTTAAAGTTTATCTTCACGTCTTTGCAAGAAATTTGCATTAAGAGTAAAACAAGACGACACACGTGCAGAAAATTAATTTTCATGTTTGAACTCATAGACGTTGCAATTTTATTGCAATATTTAATCAAGTGTTTCTATTCTTTACTTTCGAATTGATCCCTAAAGAAATCAATCTTCCACGAATTCAAAGACAACAAATTTATTTAGAGTGACGGTTTTAAGGTTTTTATGTCGGGAAGGAGGTAACTGATCCGTCTGTTGAAGAAACAAGATTGATGAGGTCTGATCATGCGACGCAGAATAAACGCTTCGGCATACAAATTCGGTATTTTTAATATTTGCTTCTTGATACTCAGCCTATTTATTTATACACATATATTAATTTAAGTAGGAATGTATGTAAAATTGATAGGTGATTGAAATATTTTGTACTTAAGCTACTCTCTGAAAATTGTAAAGAAAAGCGAAATATAATGATAAAGTATTGTATAACATAAATTAATTAAAAATCTTATATACGTAAATCATAATTATTATATAGTGAAGAAATAGATGTTACTGGCTAAGAACAAGTTGAGTACATAATTTAAAAACACCAATTTTGATACCAAGTACTAAACGTATAAGTAGTGTTGATATGCCTTTGTGATGGCAAAACACGAGCTCAAAAATGATTTTGGGCTGACTAGATACAAATTTGCGGTTCGTACGATTTGCCCTCTCGTCACGTTGCGGTCTGCAACAATTTCGTTTGCTACGTCATCGTACCTTTGACCCATAGGAACTGCTTCTTTCGTACACAAACCTACAAATGTCAACAACGGAATTTTATATTTTCTATTTGGATTCATGGGTGTTTTAGCTTATATATTCCCGATTATATAATAAAGATTATGTATAGCAGCAGGTTAAAATATATCTTTACTAAATACAGGCAATCATTACCAACGAATCATCATACTGACCTAAGTGTCACATTTTTATTTAACATTTTTATTTTTTAGATTTTCCTACTTATGTTAATTTATGTTTAGTGAGCGTGTGCGTTCCATTGTTGTGACAATTTAATCAGTGTTTTTTTTTCTAACCAATTAGATTAACGACATTTAAAAAATAATATTTTAATTATATTTTGTTTTGTTGTAAGATCAATTATTTCATCATGCAGTTTACATTTATGTAGCATTTCATACTACGCAATAGTAGACAAAAACATTTAGTTTTCATGTAAAATACGTGCATCCAAGTAATTACCGTTGCACAACCATTAAGGTTGAAGTTGTTTTAATTCCTTCAAAAATTTCGTCACGAATGATAAATTAAATGCACAATTAAATTCCGGTCTCCGTTTTGCCCGTTTAAAGCGAATTCCTCGGAGAGTTGCGCGACAAACACGTGGTATCCAAATTATCTGACCCTCGCGTCGACACAAAGATTTGATGCTCGACTTCATATATTTTGCCTTTAAAGATGCAAGCAACTATGCGAGTAAGTTGGTTGACATTATGTTAAACTTAATGTACGTGTTTTAGGATTTATATTTATGAATATATTTACAGGCACTGTCAGTTTAAGGGCATTAGATCGTAACGCAACTCTTATCTTTCGTTGGTAAAAAACACCGTACAATTAAAAAATTGGTTCTGTTTTATTTTCCGTATGGTGAATGTATTATATTAAGGATATTAGTTTAATTAACGATTTAAAAAATAAAATGAAAGGAAATTGCAATAATTCTACATAATAATTAATTAAAGTCGATAAAGGGAGAATTGAAGTGCGTGGTGGCCTGTTGGTAAACGGACTAGACGTGACTGCCAACATGTTCACGGTGGTCGCGGGTTCGAATCCCAGGGCACACCTCTGACTTTTCGGAGTCATGTGTGTATTGATAGTCAATCACCACGCACTAAAACGGTGAAGGAAAACATCGTGAGGAAACCTGCATACCATAGCGATTTATAAAAAATTCTATGGTATGTAAGTCCGCCAACCCGCACTAGGCCAGCGTGGTGGACTATATGGCCTAACCACTCTCAATCGTACTGTCGATTGTAGAGGAGGCCCGTGCCCTGCAGTGGGACGTATATGGGCTGATACAGAAAGGGAGAATATGTAGACGTGACCACGTTGATAATCACAATCGAAATATTTTGCATCAGATAATAATTCGTAAACTTTTCATATAATTTATAGTCCCAAACCGCTGTCCCCAAAACACGAGGACAACATAAACAAAACCGAATACAAGGCAGACGGTCCGTGCGCTACAAAAAATAACCTCAGATATCCAAAACTCTTCATTTAACCACAATAAATATTTAAACTTCACAGTATTGTAGACGACGGTATTTTTTTATCTTAACAAGTATGTATTAAAATATGTAAACATTCTTAATGTGAATCTTAAGAAAAAATGAATTAAGTCCAGGCTAAGCAGTAGCATAATGAGCAGATTGGTCTGTGTATTGAAAGAAAAATAATGTTTATGGAAACATTCACAAATTTAATAGTGTGAACAAAAGATAGCGCTGAAAATATACGACTGTCTTCTTCCTTTTCCTGATAGAAAAGCGAGAAGCGAAAAAGAAACAAAACACATTATAAATCTCAGAAAACAACTGAGAACGTGTAGCAGTAACTCAAAGCTATCTGAAATAAATGAAAGCCATCTATAACAAGCTATTGGCAGCACTATTGATACAGCTAAATAGAACCTGTTAGCAGACAGTATTTCATTTTTCCATTTCGCAAAGATAATATGCGAAATGTCATTGCATTCGGCAACCTTTTTGCTCGACAACGAGGCAAAAGTGTAGGTAATGTTTTTACACAAAATAATGTTATGTGCTGAGGCTTTTATCTTAACGGCCTTGTATGTAAATTTATTATATTAAATATAGAATAGAAAGGGTGTGAAAAGTGTTGTAAATTTAGCATAATTTAGAAATACACATTTGAATTGAGCATCTAAAGATTTCGTTTTCAAAATTATTATTCAAATGTAAAAAATCGTAAAGTCTCATCAATAAAACGCAAATGTGAGTAAGACATTGAATTTCGGATACTTTTCGAAGTATTTGCATATGATTATAAAGCAGCGTCCGACTCATTTTATATTTACCATAAAGTTTCATTCCACGCGAGCGAGGGATTTCGAAGCTATTTAGAATAATTCAGTATTATTTTGTTACATTCAAAGGAATTTTTGATTTTAATATTAACCGACCAGGGGTATTCGTATAAGCAGCAAATCAATCTTCATAAATAAAATGCACAAAATACTTTCGCCGCTCTGAATTTTGAAGTTAAAAGCAAAAGCGAGTTCCGTAGTACGGAACGGGATTTTAAGTGATTTAAATTTGCATACACACCACATAATGCCTAACGTTTTGCGAAAAGTATTTCCTAGTGGCAAAAAGTGAAAAAAAAAAACCGGAAGCATTTACATGAAAGCGCCATTAAGATTATTTGAAAACATATACTCTTTCTTAAAAGATTAGATATAAAAACAAAAAAAAAAAACTTCTTATTCCTACGACATGAAAAATGTGAAAATTTGAGATGTACAGTTTTAGTTTTAGACTGGTTTTGATTTGAAATGGCAACTAGTTTTGAGAAGTTTTATATTACACACCCAACTTCAACAACATTCTTTTGAATGAACCTACCTTTATAAATTTAAATTATAAATTTTAAAATATGAGTCCATTTTAAATTCAAAAATAATGTTAAAACCTAAGGCTATTACAACTTCCAAAAAATCAATCAGTTTTGCATTTGTTCATTTCTTAGTTAGTGATTCTAAACATAACAAGTATTGAAAAAAATCGCAATATCCTATAACTCTAAAAATATTACCAAGATTAAATATCAACACGACACCCACAAATTCTTGAAATCCTAATGATAATCCTAACAGTATCAACTGTACATTACCTTTATAGAATTTGTCGTACCTCGTAACGTATAATTTTTAATTATTTTCCAAAGTCACCTGAGCTGGTGCGAACTCGTTAGCTCGGGAGACTTCAATTCCGCTTATTAGATAAACGCTGCCCGTCTCCATTTGCCGTATTTTTACAGTAACAAGTAACATTCGTAGATACGTGATAAATTAATGTTTTATGTTTCAAAACTCGTCAAATTTTTTCTGTCCTCTCTTCTCGCATTCTAATGAGAATTGTCGCGGCATTTTAATGAGGTTTGTTTTTAGTTTTGATGATGTTTCTATATTTGCGAGACTAATTAGTGCATAGAATGAAGACGTGTTTACATTATGTTGAAATAAAAATATGTGCCGTATAAAAAGAATTTAGATTAATATTAGCATCAGCGTTTTATTGAAGTTTTTCTCTAGAATTTTTTAGTAAGTAAGCTTCAAATATTTCCAATAAATTCGGGTAAAAAATATGTACCAAAGGAGATTTCTAGTATATTTGATTAAATAACCACCTGTATTATTCTTACATCTCTTTAGGTCACTGCTAAAGGTGTAAAAGGATTACGTTGAGATAAGGGTGGATATGAAAAGCTATCATACCAGACTTAACGTAATAGAAAAGCACAGTACATACGCCAGCTAACGGTGTGACTTTATGCTATTTTCTTTTCAGTAGAAATGTATTTTCTTTATTATACTCTTATAAAAATTCAGGAATTAACATCTGACTTTATCTGACGTCAGTTAAGAAAAATTGCTAAATAACAAAATATTTAAAATTATGAATGTAAGAGATACACCATCTTAAAAACAACAATCAGCCAATGACCGTCATCTAGATTTTAATACAAATCCTTCGAAACTTTCATGTATTCAATCACCGTTAATAATAAAAATTAAATAGTACAACAATGTAAGTCCCCAAACCCACATTAGGCCAGCGTGGTGGACTATATGGCCTAACCACTTTAAATTCAATTTCATATTCTCGATTGTAGAGGAGGCCCGTGCCCTGAAGTGGGACGTATATAGGCTGATACAGTACAACAACCGTTTATAATATCAAGTATTTCTACTTAGCCAACATACACATAAACTACGCTATGCCACGCCACATGAACTAAGTTCTGAGCTTCATTCATCACATGATATGTTTGAGGCGTTGATAGTGTTATATTGTGAGAGTTCCTGTTCCAGTATTTCTCGAGTAAACTAATATGAATTGGCATAAGTTAGCATATCAATACACTTTGATTACACTATGCCAAAACACGCGATAAAATTTGATTTACATTCTCCTATTATGTAATATTTATTGTTATTGTTATTTGGAGTGAGTTTTCGCACTAGTTTCACGTTGCAAATTGATATACAGTCCCATGTAATATTACTTTATGAACGTATTACAACTGCGCCAAGACAAGTCACCACAATCGATTTATATTATACATATTTCGTATACTCATATTAATTACAGTAGCCCAGTTTTATATATTGTATCATATTTACAAGTTTTTGTAACAATATTTCTATGTATATATCAGATACATGTAACAAATATGAGATTGGTAGGGAGACGTAATTATGTGTAAGTGAGGAATAATGTTGATTAATGTGTACAATTTGCTAGAAAGGTGCTCCTTTATTATCTAAGATTCGCCTTCTGACTTATTTTTTTTCAATAAATCAAACACTGAAGGAAATAATGATTACATTATATTATAATAGGCCCCTAATACTTTTAATTTTACAGCAAACAAAATCCAAAAAAGAAAAAGGAACTGATGCTTATATTTTATGTGCTAAAAACGCTTGCTCAAACAACTTTGGGAAGCACAATTTTTATACAGTAAATATTACGACGGCTAAAAATTTATTGGATGCCGGAAAACGATCCCGTAAATGTTTATCAAGGCAATTAACTTCAGTGGAGACGCTGACGGAATATTTTGTGACCCGCGACGCTGCGAGGTAATTTGAACCAGCCTTAAGGGAGCGTAAAAATTAGCTGACTATACTTGTATTTTTTTACTAGGTTATAAAGTGCTATATTTTTATAACATACTGGATAGGTCCTGTGAATTTATTTTTTCTCCGCCATGCCTCAAAGCTGTATTTGGTTTTAAAGCTATTTTATTTATTAAACATAAAACAGGTTACAATCATGTCAGCATAATATTATATAAATGGCTATCTAATAATTATAACCCAAACATGTGTTCCAAAAAGTAATTACAGCTACACACTGTAAAGTTAAATAAGCTATTAGATAAATAGGGTACAAGCAACAATTTAGAAAGCGGTTATTTAATTCTTAACTTTATTCTAAATACTTCATTAATATCTCGGAAATATATCCATGCCAATACTTTGTTTAATTGCTTGGAAAAATAATCAGTGTGTAAATATAATAAGATACATCACATAAAATGTTACTGCTCTAACCCTATTCTAAACTGCCCTTTCTCTCTCCTGTCTCTTATATCCATCCAAAGGTTGCCTAAAAGAGATTGGCTACTGCAATAAAGCCGCCGATTGTACTTATTTTAAATATTGTTTAATTTCTGTATTTTTTCTGGTGTACAATAAAGTTAACAAATAATAATATAATAATAATAGAATTTTAAGCAGTATATTCCTTCCTAAATCAACATTTTCAACGTTATTTATGGTATTATTTTCTTTACTGTTTTCACATAAATTACAATTTCAAACGAACAAAAACACATTCGCTAAAACTCCTTTCGGGCTCCTAGGGTCATCCTTTATGAATATTAACTTCAATTTATCATTTTCGAAAGGTCATGTTGTATTTTAATTATAAGCCTTTCTATGAATCAAAATAAGAGATTAGTAGAGGTATAATAGTGGAATTATTCATTGTCACCGCGTTTGGGTCTAGAGTTAGACTAATACGGTTATTTAACATTAGAACGTCTATTCTAGTAAATATTTACTCTTGCCTTATAACAATCTGAAATATTCTTTACTTAATACCATATATAATATTTCCTAAGGGGTAGGCAGAGTTGTTATTGTTACCACCCACGTTAAAGGTCGCCTAGCTTATTTCCATCCCACAATAGTATACAAGTAGACGAGACTATCACCAAGCCGCGAAATAATTGCAATTCCAGACATTATGATTTTTTTCCCAACTTTAAATATACATACATGAAGCAGTTTGCAGAACTGGTCATCGAACTTTCTTTCGACCAATCATCATGATCATCATCTCAGTCACAGGAAGTCCAGTGCTGAACATAGGCCTCCCCCAATGATCTCCACATCGACCTGTTGACCAATTAGAGCCACGCGACAATTAAATACATGGTAGGTAGTTTACAAATATGTATAGATTATATGACGCTTTCTACATGGATGGTTACAAGTGAAGGTTTTATGAGGATTTTCCTTTTAATCAAAACACATTGTAGGAATTAGCAATGCTTTGCGTTAACACTGACTTGATACTATGCACGAACCGTCAAAAAGCGTACTTATTAAACAAATGCCTCGCATTTCAGATTCTCTTTGATTTGTTGGACTGAAAAAGCAGCAATTATCACTAGCAAAGTTTCCTGGCTTGCCTATATACATATTTTTGTTCATTAATTTTATCCCGCTGCTGAGCAAAGGTATTTTCCTATTCCTCCACAATTCCTTATATTATAAATAAAGAAAAAAATTAATCATCAAATTCAAGGCGTCCAAATCCGGAGTGAAGGTTATCCCTGTTTTCGCTTCGAATACGGCCAGCGTAAACGAAGGCGAAAATCTCGTGACAATGACCCGCACGAAAAATGTTCATTTTGGGTTGACCTTGTGTTTTCGAAAAGCCTTTTAGCATTGTAATTACTAAGGACTATCATGGCAACATAAAAGAAACTGCAGTTCATGAGATTAATTTACGCCTTAGTTTAAAACATATCAAAATCGGGAGATCTAGTGGGAACTAAGCTACCCATAAGCCTTATCTAAAAAATATGGTATATAGGTACTACGAAAACGTTTCTTCAGCTGATAATATTTTTTGTTTTACGTACAACGGTTAAACCAGTGACTGTTGTAAAATGCTCAAAGGGGTAAATTAGATAATATTAAAAGCTTTTTTTAATTAATTAATGGACGCGCTAAGTCAATGCCCTCTTGGATGAAGATTTACGCTGATTAAAAAAGGTAAAATAATCAAAAGAACTCTTTGTACGAATTAAAATACATATTACTTACTGGATAATAACTTAAAAAATAATCATAAAATTCGTTTGGCTACATGAAAACAAATAAAATATTAAACGCATTTTAGGAAGAAAGAAAGAAAGAAAATCTATTTAGCTTATTCTTACGGACATATTAATAGATAGATAGATAAAACTTTATTGTGCCCCACATTTTAATAAACAGCTTACATTATTTTGAAATACTTTAACAACTGGCGGTCTTTGCCACAGAAAAACATCAGTACTGACAGTCCCTGAACATAGTAGTTACACAATTTATCAGCAGTCTTTACAAAATATTTTCATTTATAAGAAACACCTATGTTCTATTGAAGACTGTTAACTCCCTGCCAAATTACTTCAGAATAAATTGAGTTCTTTTATTATAGATTTAAATTTTTATTAGAAGTAATGTTAATAACATTAGTTTAAAATTCAAGATAGAGTATTATTATTCGTGAAAAAACTCAGTGAATTAATTACTTTGAAGTGGGATACAACATCATCGTACAACACTTTAAATCAACACCCAATCAGATGGCATTAGATTTATTTAAAACAACGATTCGTACTTTAACTCTTATACATAAAACTGGAGTGCTAACATTTTAACTAATTGAAAAACCAAACGTTTTTAGTAGCGCGAATATTATCATGTTTTCGCATACATTTCTTTTTGTTGAACCAAAGTGTTGATGCTAATGCTTGCAACGTTACTTTGTTAGACAATATTCACACCCTTTTAAATTTTTGGCTGAATAACAAAATTGTACAGTGATATTTTTTTAGCTTTGGTTTTATAAAACATTTATGTGACTGGCATCATTAAAAGGTAAGATATATTTTATATTTCTAACCAAGTATTAAAATTACAATTAATTAACTGACTTATTGAAACAGTTTTTTTTTTTTTCAAAATTACTCTTTTTCTATGCACGATTACTTTTTATAGATGTTCTAAATTCAGAAACAGAACTAGTCAGTTGTTTTAATTAATATTTATCCGTTAGTCTGCTTCATGCGTAAATTTAATTAATTTGAGTTTTATATAGTTGCCGTTCATATTTCGCAAAGGTTCCTAACACGGCAGTCTGAACGTGATAATTACCCATTATAAGTGTTGGACGGGGCAATAATGTGGGCACGGCCATATTAACCCTCAAATAATTTCATAAAAATGCTAGAAATATCATAAACAGCCACATCAGCACGTCAGTCCAAACGCCTCTGGTGATTTATGATCTAATCTAACGTAAGGGAAAAATTCGCTCGATGTAATTCCGAATACGTGATGTCAACCCTTCACGCGACTTACAGCGGTAAACATTTTATACGGGCCTTTACGACCGACTTTAGGACACCTTCGGGCGCGTAAAAATTTTAAAATACCATGTTGGAGCTTTATTTGTTGTCACGTCATCTTAATATTGTATTTGAGTATTCGAATCACAATCATATTTTTTATGGAAGGGTTATGATCGGTAGGATATAATAGACATTTGGTATTGTTATGCCAGACTATGTTTAGCCTACTGCAACATTTATCGGAATTATGCTTATATTATTATTATTTAAAGACTGCCTCGGTGGCTTAGTAGGTTGCAACGGTGGGATTTCGGGTTCGAATCCTGAGTCTGGCAAAGTGATATTGGATTTTCTACCCATTATCAGGCCAGGGTCAGGAAGTTGTTTCCGATATGGCGATATGCTCGCTCCTAATCCCTTAGTGGCACTTTTCCTACACAATGCCCTTTGAAATAAAGTAAGTTTGTGATCACATAGAGTTCGTTAATTCGTAAGAATGTATCCTAACTAATTTAGTAGCTAGATTTTTTAAGTTTCCATTTACAACTATAGAGCAAACAGCAGACAGCCTCCGTGGTACAGTCGGTCAGACGCAGCCAGTGAAACGAGAGGCCGCGGGTTCGATCCCCGTACCGACAAATATGTTTGTGCGGCCCACAAATATTTCTTTCGGGGGGTCTGGGTGTTCATGAGACCGAAAAGTCTCTCGTAGTTCCTGATGCCTGCACAAGATTCGATCTTACTGTAGGGTCAGGACTATGTGACTGTTGGGTGTTATTTATATTTATTTATTTAAACAATTACCAGTCAGAAATTAAAGAGCCCGATTTTCAACTACAGAAATTCCCACCTACCAACTTATCAGACGCGGGCAAAATCTACTGTTAGTAAACTTTTACCCAAACAAAACTAACGAATAATAGATTAACAGCATTACCTGTAACAACATTGGCGGGTAAATTGATTACCACAACCTAAACAAATATGTCATCTGGGGTACATTCTTACCTACAGTTGAGGTAGAGGACTTTGTTGGATTTTTATGAATTATTTTAGTGGTCTCTCATATGGGAGAGGCTACGTGGGTAGGCACTACCGTAAGGTCTATTTCTCCCACCAAACAGCAGTGTAAATGCACTGTTGTATTTCGGTTTAAAGGACATTTTACCCAGAGTTTGGAAATATTGAGACTTAACATCTTATAGTCTCAGGATGGCGAGCTCAGTGGTTATACCAAGCTTCGCTTTGTTATTCATGGTACTGTTTGGTCTTGATACTGTCCATGAGTGGTCGTATCACTTACCATCAGCCGAATGGTATGGTCCTGCCATTCATTGCAATGAATAATGCAAAAAATCGTTTCAGTTTGTTAATATTAGAGCTACTGTAGCTGACTTGTACCTTGATAAATAAAATACACATGCGAGCATTTATTAAAATGTTAAAAAATAACAAAAAGTATTTTACGCCCGATTAACATTCATACTGGCGGCAACAGATAACTGTTATGAAAATAAATGAAATTCAACGCCCGTATGCATCCCCACGTGAAACACGTTAACTCATGCTTTATTATATTTGACATGGTTGCAGTTTTAATTTTAAGTTCTAGTTTTGTGGCCGAATTCCAAATAAATCTGTTTGGTATGCATTGGTTAGCCCGTCTACATAATGTGACGGGGAAAGCTAAACAACAGCTTCAAAATCCCGAATTTACGAAGTTATATATGATTGCAAGATTTTCTGTGCTTGAAATAATTTGTTGCGGAACGAATGCCAGTAAAAGTTTATCCGATATCGATCGGGAATAAAACTAGATGGAAGTGAAATATATTGCAATATAATATTACATGTTGGTAGGTAGGATTTAGGCTCATTTCAATTTCACTTTAGATATCAGATTAAATTCAGTTCAATTCATATTATTTTAGGAATTAGCTCAAAATCGATTCTATTAACAGTGTTCTAATTTGATTTACAATGTCTGAGATTAGTGGGCATGTGGGCATTAACGTTTTATTTATTTTTTATTCTGGCCCGGCATATTGGCAACATTGCACCTGATGGCGAGCGCAAATGCCGCCCAGGCAGAGTATCCATTGGCATCAGATGGCAGTCCCATTCCAATAGATACAATTATGCCGGCCTGCTAAGATGTCTCTTAGCACTACACCGAACCGCACTCCAGATATTTAATGTCAATTAAATTATTCCTTAATAAAGATGTTCTTCGTAAAACGTCATTAAGTAATGATTTAATTGACATTAAATGCCTTTGACTACGGCAGATGACAAATTCAGTACGGTCCTTAATTAATAATTCTATGCGCTTACTAGCTGGCGAGCAAATTACTCGTTCCAGTCGTCATATTTTAAACCTTTATTTTTCATATTTTATTTATTTATTTATAAATACTTTATTGTAAACCACACAAATTGACAGAAATAATAACACAAAGCGCTAATACATGTGTAAAAAACGGCGGTCTTATCGCTGTCGGTAATTTCTTCCAAACAACCATAAGATGGACTGGAATGAACGGTTATCTTTCTAACCTAACGGAACATCTTTCTAATTACTACACATATTACTTTTTGGCTTATTTTGTTCTTTGGATGCTTATCGTGTGTCAGAGAACATTTTTATGTTTATTATTGTTATTCTTGTTGTTACTAAAGTAACAAAGTATGCGTAGGCAGTCCTAATTTAGTGAAGTAAGGGTACACTGCGCTCACGAATCCCGTTGAACTTGGATAAAGTAAATTTTACAAGTGTGTAATTCATACAAGCGACTGCCGGCTTTGTTTGATTAAAATTTAAATTAAATATAACACGCGTCGAACAAAGAAATATTTAATCAAATTTGTATTTTATTTTTAAGAATCTCTACAGTATATTATGTAATAAAAAGTGTTAAGCAAGCACTTAAGAAGATTATTTGAATCACAATAGACTTACACAAAGTGGTTACACTTTGATGTCTAGTAACCCTAGACTTTGAATAAAAATTGAAATTACGAACACGTCGTAAAATTATTGTAACCCCAATTTTAATCATTTTTTTACATTCGATGCGCACAAGTTATCACAGGCGAAAACTAATATCTATAATACAAAAAAAAAACTTATATCAGCATTTATCTTTCCGAAACTAAGGACAATAAAATTTCAGTGGTCCTCAGAGACAAACTCCATGTACATATTTGTAAAACTACTGAAACAGAGCGGAAGTACGTTTGCTTCGGCCATACGCACATTTTGTAAGCCAAGGGAATAATAACAACCTTACATTTACTAAGTACACTATTTTGATAGTAGCATGTGAAAGTTTTGAGGACGGAGCGTAAAGTCTTTAATTAATTTAAATAAAACTTTTTATTGCAATGAATGGTGAGACAAGCATGCCGTTTACCTAATAAGCGATACGACCGCTCATGAACATTGCAAAACCAAACACCTTGAATTACAAAACAATGCTTGGCAATTCCACTTCGCTCGCCATCCTGGGACGGATTCACGGAAACTCGCGGATTTGGTTTAATTTATACATTTTTTAACTTCCCGATATTTTAGTAGTTTTATTTCAATGTGTAACATTGGCCTAATTCTCAGAAACCATTATGTCTTTAATTAAGTTGTAAAGTTGAGTCGCTGTTATAACAAGCCGAGGCAACCCCTACTATTTTGTAAAAACAGATTATAATTTTAAGATTAGCATGCCTAAGGTCCTGTACTATAGAGTACTGTATCAGCCCATATATGTCCCACTGCAGGGCACAAGCCGCCTCCACATTCGAGAGTACAACTGCCTGAGGTTCAGTTTGTTTGTAAAATTGTCCATTTATACTCGTACATTGATATTTTCACAAAAATTAACACCAACAAAGTGAATGCAAAATACATACTATTCATTTCTACATATATAGAAACAATCTTTAAGAATAGTTGTCAAGAACAATCATTATCACATCTCACAATTCCGCGACTTATTACCGACACAATAGGCTTATATTTCTATCCCAATTACGCGGTAAACAAAAAAACTTGCAAGATCAATCAAACAATACAAGCACATTGATGGATCGATTTACAAACTCGTTACTTAGTAACAAGCCCATTATAACTGACTACAGTATAAATAGCAACTTCTCGCCAATAATGCAAGTCAATGGATTCATTTTGTTACAACTTTTAATTGAATTTCTTAGTACTTTCTGTTCATTGACACTTCTCGTTACAATTCTTTGTATCATTGAATTAATAAACTATTTTAAATAAGTGACTCATTTTGTTTAATAGTGACTGGCATCATGACTACAAAATAACTTTATTTCGAGCTTTATGATAATTGTTTTTAGCGTCCAACACCTACAATTATTGAAATAGGCCGCTTTTGTTATTTAAAATATTTACGACTTATTTTTGCAATAATTGTCCTTATTCTTAAATATTCAAGACCCATATTTTCAATTAATTCTTAGCTAAATACCATACATGTTTGACATACATACATACATAAACTCACGCCTTTTTCCCAGAAGGGGTAGGCAGAGGTGCCAGGACACCCACATTTCGCCTTGTATGTTCCGTCCCACAATGTGATAGGTGGCGAGCCTATCGCCATATCAGGCACAAATTCCTGACTCTGGGCTGATAATGAATAGAAAAATCCAATATCACTTTGCCCAACCCGGGATTCGAATCCGAGACCTCAGCTTTGTAACCGTACCTTAGTACAACTACGCCACCGAGGCAGTCAATCAGTCATGTTTGACTCAAGACTAAATTTTAAATACAAAATCATACAAATCCCCAAGATATCCGAAGCCTTACATAATAACACCTATCCCTCGAACACCTGTGTCCAATGAAAATATCTTATAAAAATACTGTCTACTGTCGTCTACATTGTTTTCGCGGCAAACAAAAGGCAACGGGAAGGAAATGCACTCACGACGAAGTGCTTGGTTTATGATCGACATGTCACGTGAACTTTTGTGGCTTTTATTTACCAACTTGAGGTATACGGAGTGCATTTTATAGTTTTTAAAAACATGTTTTTGTAACTTATCTTTTTAAATATCACGCTGGTGTAAGATCTTTCTTTTTATATATGTTTCAGACAGCCAAAGGCACTACCATCTAATAGTCCGCGAAATGTAATCTAAATAAAAGTTTGAAAAAAGCTATATCAGCCTACTCAAATAATAATAATATTAGCAAAATAACTTAGACATAGACTTAACCCTAAATCTTATTCGTGGCACTCATTTAATTTGTTCCAATGTTCGGACCCTACTCGAGTTCTCTCATTCCACTGCCATTTTAACCAACTAAGCCATGGTCTGTAAATATTCAAGGCTTTTCAAAGATTACCCTACACCTTCACATTAAAAGAGTACATAAAATAACGAGCCGAAACAGAATATCTTCAGCAAGGTGCGATCTTGTTCCCATTTTTCTTAGCGAGCTTGCAAGATGCTCATTAACGGCCAACCTTTACGCCCCTTCGCCCCTCATTGTTAGCTGAAAGAGGGGGCAATAGGGAGCGTCCATAGAACTATCTACCAATTATGATTCTTGTAAATAAAGGCGAATAGCATAGGCATGGTGTATTTGTGATAGCAAAGCCAAATAGTCTAGTTTCGTAAGAAGAAACGTGATTGCTTTTTTCATCTGCTTGTCTTTATATTATATGAAATCTCTGCATGGAATTAACGCAATGTAACTTCAGAAAGACTACCGAAAGATTCGGCTTGGTTTTAGTTTCAAAAATTGAAAGCAAAAGTACAATATGAATTATTGACAAAATGAAGGATATTTGTATTTAGTTCTTATATTTAGTTTAGTTTCAATATACATATCGACGCAGGAAAGCGATTTTGTCGTATCTCAAAAAATGCGTATATGCGTGTTGTATATTATTTAATTCATAAAAAAAATACCGCATTGAATTTCCTCGTGAAAATGTAAGGTTTTATTTTAAAATGGTATGATTAAAGATATGGTATTCCTAAGTTTTCTAGTTTAGAGGTTATTCATTTTTTTTTAAATTCTGGTGTAAAATTGCTTGTTTCGAGATACGACAAAATCGCTTTCCTGCGTCGATATACAATAGCA
The DNA here is from genome assembly GCA_023078785.2 of Hyles euphorbiae. Taxonomy (NCBI): domain Eukaryota; kingdom Metazoa; phylum Arthropoda; class Insecta; order Lepidoptera; family Sphingidae; genus Hyles; species Hyles euphorbiae. Next base: position 4,240,271 of record CM041051.1, on the reverse strand, counting down.
CTTCTTGAAGAGACTGATAGTATATTTTTGTAGAAATATTAGCCAAGTAAAATCTGATATCAAATTTATAAAATAAGCTTTGCTTACGGATAAACAATTTTAACGTAACATCGTATGTATGATATCAAACTTACGAGATCTTAACATCTAACTATCCTCATGTTACACTTGCACTTCTATGTTTTCGAACACCAACTCACTATACATTGCTGGTTCTTTACCAGTAATAACACAGACGTTGTATTGCAACCAAGTAATACATACGTACCCATAGTATTGTATCAAATTTAAATAGTATTGCGAGTGACCCGAGGAAGAAATAAATCTATATTACTTAAATTTCAACACTAACATTATCATAATTTTCGGAATCACTTCCAAAAAATGTTTTAAATTAATAAAAAATAAATAAGTAAATCAAAACATCCTAATAATAATGATTCCCTAAAGATTTGTAACCTATTTTGCATATAAACTCATTGCTTAAATAATGTTCGCAATTTAATTAACAGAGGTGGGATGTTAATTTGTAATTGCTTGACCTTCCGTCCCTTGGGATACTTTTTTCCTTTGTTTTGGCAGAACGGTGTGTTGATTGTGGTAAATGCTTTGCCAAACGGGATTTCAAGAAGATTTTGTACTGGAATGTATAAAGAATTTATGATGTAATTAGTTAAGCTAGGTGTCACTAAGTTGTTGTGTGTTATGGTTTATGAATAAGGGTGGTTTATGAATATGGTTTATAAAAAATTATACAAAGTAACGATTACTTATATTTGTGTTGTACGGACAATGTTAAAATACATGAATTCGTAAAGTAACACAATCTAGTAATTTATTTTTAGGTAATATTAAAAACATTAGCGTTACCTTCATCTTATTACACCAACCATTTTGCGTATTCCATTGTGATCATCAGTTTTCTAGAACCAAGTTAATCTTAAAAGACCAAACTGCATAATCTTATTTACAAAAAAGTTCGTAAACTTGATCGGCTGTTCGCTGTTTATGAGCCAGCCTCAGTTTAACTTCATCTTAGCTTCGATATTAAAAACCTCTTGCAAAACCTATTTTTAACGCTTTTGTTAACATTTCATTTTCTGATACATTTTTCTTGCATTTGGAATCTTCACTAATTTGTAATTTAGACGGACTGAGGCTCTTTGGCTTTATAATATTTTGGAATAATATTTAGCATTCTGAAATATCAAACTTTGTTTTACATACATTACAAATCGAAGTTGCAACCACAATAGACAGAATCCACGATTCTAAGCCAATAATAATAATGTTAACATTACCCAAAATACATTTCCACTTTCTATAATCAAAAGTATTCTCATCAATAATGCCAATTGACCAATATTTAATTTAAAATACATGGCTAATGAAATATACTCGGGCGTTGTGATCTGTCAAAGCAACATCATTAAAATCATGATTGGCCCATATTAATCATATTATATGAATTACTTAATTATTGCCGACACCAAATAGACAGCAATTAATTTCTCCAAACCGCATTTCACAGTGACGCGTGAAATTGCGTTCAATTTTAATATGGTTTTTGCTCTAGACAGATCCGGACACTGACTTCTGTATATTAAAAATATCAGCCCATAGACAATACTTGGAAGCTGCTGGATGGAAGCCGCCTCCAACAGGTCATGGATATCTTTAGGGGAGGATTGTGGTCAGCAGAGGACTTTCTGTGGCTGAGCAGACAGAATAATATATAATTAAACGCTCCTTAATGGTGGTTACTCTATAATCCTAAATGAAGTTCAAATGTTCGAAATTCGTAGGTAAAACTGTACGAATGTGCCTAGGTCCAAAAAAAAATTCAAATCCTCTATCGTATGTCGTATTCATAGACTAAGTTCGAAGTGAATAGTAAGTATCATAAAGAATAGTGTTGATTTTTAGAAGTGTAAATCTCATAAGTTCTTTTGAATGGTCGATCGAAGATTCAAACTTCGTTTCGGGCCATAGAGTAATTCCTAAGAATACCAGTCTCCTCTATGCGGTTTTAGGTTTTACAACATATCAGCGTTGTGCGGGTTAACGAACATCGCATAATTTTGAAATTCATGTAGTTGTAAAAGTATTAGATATTCAGTTTATATTCGCCGTCAAAGTGAATATTGTTATATTACATATTAGGTAAAGTAACCTGTTGTGAAAATCTATAGAAAACCGTCATTATATAACTGACCACAAAGTATGGAGAGGCAGAGTTGATCTGAGATTTATTTAAACCCTCAATTTCTAAATTTTCATTGAAATTAAAAAGAGTTGACTTAGAGATATGGGATTCTAAATTGCAGACTATCCTCAGGAAATACGTAGTTATAAAATGACTAAGATCCCTATGTCCCTCAGGACCCTCGCATCGGGGTTCCATGCTCTCTATATTGAACAAAAACATGTCACCCACATAATGAGGTGTGACACGTTATTGCAAATCTTCTGCCCATTGAGCCGGCACTTGACGGGACCCTTATTCAACTTAACACGTTTTGATATGACATTAAAATTACTGGCCACCAAGAAGATTGCACATTCTAATTTCAATTTGAATATATTATTCCAAATATATATTTTTTGAACTGAATTGAAAATAAGGCTTTCAAATGTTATCATATTATTGTAATTTCGATTTCTATGTTGGAAGGATTCTTTTTAACATGAAGAAGTTAACAAATATATGCTCAAATTATAATAAATTTTAAAAATCCAGCACAAAAATTAATCATTTATACGCTTGGTCCAATGATTATACACGGGCCTTTTGTGTTAAATAAATTTCTAGGAATAATGCTTTTGTTCCTTTGTCTAACATTGATTTAGATGAACATACTGTTTAGAGGAAGCTCTATATTTTACCCGATATTGATAGTAAAATTTACTTTGATGCGAACATTTCGGTGTGATATGCAGTACCAGCAAAAACAAAAGGAACATTTTCATTATGTTAGAGAGATGCCTGCTTTTTGCTATTACACAACTATATTCGGTATGAACATGGTGTTTGCTTCTCAGAAGCTCTGGGTTGACAATATAATTTTATACTTGTAATAGTGTTTCCCCTATGTAACATAATTTTGGAAGCATTTGATTTATTGTTTCTCTATGAAATTTTAGCAGTTGCTCAAGTTTTTTCATACAAATAATCTTCATCAAGAAAAAAATAATTCAATTTTTTGTTCCTGAAAGTTTTCTTGTTTAAACCCTCCGAGTATTGTTTCAAATGTTTCATTGCAAGTGGATTCCTTGCCTTTTATGTCCGAATGAGTTTTTAATATCGGGAAGGCGATGTCTAATGAATTGTTTAGAATTTACATTGCGTGTTTTGTATTAAATATTTATACCTTTTTTTCTTCAGTTATGATTAAAAACAGATTATGGCATACAAGGTTCGGCAAAAACAGTATTTTTACAATTTAATATTTAGCTATAGAAGATTTCAGACAATTATATAAAGCAACAAATCTAACACGCTCCTGGATTTTATTTTTCATTCAGTTATATGCCGAGAAATCCGGCTCAGTTCATCCACTAAAAAAAACTATAACTGACCAATAAATTGAATGAGGTCGAGTGTGAAATCCCCTAGCTTAGAGTTGATAACTTCGCAGCTTAATTTATTGAATTGTAGTTGCTATTACATTTTTTATTGGATCAAATGATTGGATGCGGTGGTTTTGTGTTTGGATATTTCCAATCAACCTTCTGACTTTGATTTTTAGAATTGTAGTTTTCTTTTTTTTCATTGCTTTATAGTTTATTTGTTAATAAAAGAAAATATAATCGTAATGAAACTTATATTTTGCATCGTTTTTACTGCATATAATTGGGGCTATCATGGTCCTAACTGACGCTATAATAAGTCATAACTCTTGTTTCACATTCTTAATATTTCTTCGACCATTGCAATCAATAAAAATGAAGCAAAAACACTATTCCTATCTACGTTCGATTAAAATACAGCTATCAATAATCGAGTAATCGATACACCTCGATACCTATCAGAATAAGGCGTTTCACATAATTAGCACGGAGTGTGAACGAATGTGTGAAGCCGTGACGCGAATTAATTATGAGCGTTCGGTAAAATCCCATTATAAATTTACGCCATTATTTATTGGACCATCGATGTAATAGCGATGAAACTTACTATTGAGCGTGTAAATAAATATGTTTAGGGTTATAGATATCAAATATTTATGTAGTATAAAACATCTTATGTATTTGTTAATGAGATTATTCGTCTATTGTATGTGCCTGATTCAACAATTATGTTGACTATCAACTGTACTAAACTGTATCAGCCCATGTACATCCCACTGCAGGGCACGGGCCTCCTTTATAATCCAGAGTACCGATTTAGAGTGGTTAAGCCATATAGCCCACCACGCTTCAATAATCAACGATTTTCGGAAAATCTTGTAATACGGAATATTTAAATAAACTTATGGTGTACTCGAGAGAAACACCAGATATTCTTATTCGTGCAAATATCAACTGAAACCTTTCAGTCTGCTACTTAATTGCAATGCTGCGAAAAAGATCAATTACATTTTTACTTTTAACTTTACACGGCTTTTTGACTTTCAATAATGGCATCAATGAAAACCTTCTGATAAATATACCAGCATGGAAACAATAAAAAAAATCGATTAATATTAAAATTATAAAAAACAAATTGCAGTCGGCAGGGCTAAATACTTTACGGTTGAAGTTTAATATGCTGAAGTTTGATCACCGGATTAGTCTTCCCAACTCAATTTTCATATGGAGTCTTAGGAGGAAACTTTTACCATTTATATGTATTAAACTTATCTTGAGTTATTAAACTTCGTGTTCTTCTGATCTTCATTAGCATGCACTAGTGCATATTAGTCTTACAGATTGACTAGTTTCCTTAAAGAGTAAAAGAGATGGTGTATCGAGTAATCATTACCATCATCTTCATTGGAAATAATTCCACCGCTGACAGCGGCCCCACCCAAACATTTTCACAGGGGCATACATACGACTTGCATCCACAGTTTTCTAAAATCTTTACTTAGACACCTTGTATGCATATGGCCTTTTTCCAGAAATTTTCAACCTCATTGGCTATCAATTATCCACGCCACGTGCCATTCCCACTTCAATCCTTTCACGGATTTCCTCAATTTTGAAATCGTAAAATATATTGGCTCCACGATCCCCATGTTTCAGTAACGTTTCCGCTCCACTGTTATTTGACAACTGCATGAGAAAACATCCATATTCTAGTAGCATGCAAACTGCAACTGTTTGTACTTGATCGTTGTTATATGTATAGAGCTCCCGACATGGAGCCTGATTGATTTTATTCCTGCTTGAATTGTTTTAAAAATGTACTACCTAAGCCTTTGATTTACAAAACAACATCGAGACTATTGTTTGAAAATTCAATTTCCTTGATTAAGTTTAACCCACGGGATACACCAGTTGTTTCGCATTGAAAATATTCAGTTAAGCTCGAAAATTCACACACTTCAGCGCCTGGCTAAAGGAACGGATGTATGAATTTCAGCTGAAAAGCGTACTTGTTCGTACGTTGGACATACGCCATGTTGTTTTCCGACGACTATTGGATGCCAGGTGCACGGACGATAGCCTGTCGCCTTTATTCCAATGCTAGGAATTTGCCCATTCATTTCACTGTACGGACTTATTTTCCAAGTACTTTTTGAGAATAGTAATTTACTCTTGGAGTAAAAGTGTCACTGAGTTTAAAGTATTAAAATAAGAATGCATATTTTTGTGTTGATCTGTTAAATATCGTTAATTTTGTAATACATTTATCATTTAGTACATTTTACTTAAACAAATAGAAGGATATTATCGTATAATAATAGCGCAACATTCATAGGGCATAATTTATAGAGATGGTATTATAACAAATATATTTTATATTAGGTATATCTACTCTAATCAATATGCATTCAAAACTTATATTACCATGAGACCCAAATTTTGGACTGTATTGCCAAAGTCCCATAAACCAAGGAAAATTGGCAAACATTACGGAAATTAATAAATTATATTTTAATTACCGAAGTTGGGGAAGTAAAACAACGGCACTCGCTAATAATTCGATGATATTATACATAAAATTAACTTCAATTTACAATGAAAACCCATAGTACATACTTTGTAGACTACGTTGAATTTTATTAATTTTTCGGGTGTTGTGCACAAGCAAAGCAAGTTACACTGATTTAATAAGGAAGTATTATTTCGAAGATTTTATAAATATATACACCCGACAATCACACACATAGTTCTGACCCCACAATAAAATCGAGTATATCGAGTGAATCGTGGGTGTCGGAAATTATGAGATACTTTTTGGTCTCACAAAACCACAAAGACTATTAAATTATATCCGTATATTATATAAAAATCAATTCCGATTTAGATTATTTCTAGGAAGCGTTTTAATTAGATACTATGAGCAAAATAGGTACTCCAAAGTACTCGTGCTTGTATCACAAATGTAAACTGTGAACTAAAATCCATCTGAAAATCAATCTATTGAAAGCTTGTTCAGTACATCTCAAGGTAATCTTATTGAAGCCATCTGTTCCAAGATCAGAATTTGAAGGAGGTATTGAGTCACTGCACGTAAGACTAATCCTCATACATAGTCAGTCTCTCATCAATGATTAAACACGAAAGTAGGTTAACCTAGTTACGGGTTTCTGTTCTGTGTCGCCTTTATCTTCAACGCCATCTATTGGTTCGTAAATAAAATAACATAGGGAAAGGACAATTTTGTCTCATTTAGTGTGATAAAAGACATCATAGTTGATAGTTCGCATGGAGAGTAACAAAACCAAAAACTATGAATTATAAAGTAATGCTTAAAATAAAATGCTAAGTCTCAATAATTCCAGCAGTTACTCTGGCTACAATGCCCTGCACACCGGAACACAAAAGTGCATTTACACTTCAGTTTAACATGAGAAATAGATAATGCGGTGGTACCTACCCAGGCGGCCTCGCATATATGACAGACCCACCAACAGTGAAATTCTATAAAATAATCACCCAACACTACATATCTTATAACTAAATATCAAAGCTTTATATATTTTGTCACTGTAATACTAACTTAGTTTACCAATCGAACTTATGTTAAAACTTGCGTCAGTTGCATGTACATACGTCTCATAATATTATGTAAATTTTCAATGTTATAATATTAATCCCATTCATTATGTAGTTTCTTAGAGTGAATGGAGCTATAACCATCATATTTTACATTATCGTAAAGTTATAGCGTCAACACCTGCACTTAGCTATTCATAGTACTTAGTTTAATGAAGACTTAGTAAACTCGTATATACTGAACATGTTTATTACATATAATTTCAAAACTAGAATTTTGAATATGAAATCTATCGGAGTACAAACGTTTGTTTTTTTATGATAATCTTGTATTGTTTGTCGTAATGAGATGACTAACAATTATTTTAGTATTTATTATATTTACATTAGGGGAACAAAACTATTTTATTTTTAATATAAATATAATTTCGAACTGTAATAATTTATTATCGCGTACATTTTAAGCAAAAAGGTTAAGCTTAAAATAAGAATAACACCTAAGTTTTTTTTCGAATATTATACGAATCACAAGTGAAACTAAAATATAAAAGACGTATCATTAACTAAAAGAAAATATATATTCCTATCTAATACAACCCAAGCCCTATTGTAATTACATAAAATAAATTTACACTGATCTCATACAGATTCTCCGAACACTAAGTCTGCTACGAATTCCGATCACGCCCCGAGAACAGGCGAACTTTTTACATCCGCTCTTTCCCAGCGACTTTGCGGCAAGATGTTTTGCAAATGAAAGAGACTGAGCTATTCTTTATAATAACATTAAAACGATTAAAGAGAAACCAGCGGACCGTACACGATTTATATATCCGCTTTAAATACTCAACATTGGACAGGAAACATTTAAGAACTTTTGGTGAGGAAAAGAATCAATTTCTTTAAGATATTTTAATTTGTTTTATAGCTTCACGGATTTTTGGTCGTGAAATGTACTTATTAATGTTACAAGTGAATATCATCAACTTGAAACCATATATTTTTACTTTAATTTTTACTATTTTAGTGTTTATATAAGCATGTCTAAAGGAAAATATTTAAGCTTGAGATGATTTATCCACTACAGGAGAGATTAATGGACGAATATTGTGATGAGGTCTTAATACTTATTTTTGTATATTACATTTTATAAAAGTGTTATAAATATTATTTTACTCTTCGATCGTTTTATGGAACGGATATATTTTTTTATTACTTATACTTCGGACTTTCTCAATACTAAAAATTGTTAACTCTCATTACGAATGACGATTAGTCCATAATTTTATAGCTATTTTATTCAAGTTTCCAACTATCCTAATAGAAATTATATTAAGATATTAAAATAATATACGCTTTTAACTTGGATATCAGTCGAGTAAGAATTATATGAAAAATGCGATATATAAATGACTAGGGATATTACAAATTCATACTTTTCTATCTTTTCACGACAGTAAACATGTAAGTGAAGTATATAAATCTCTAACAAACAAAATATCTAATATGTATCGCAGAATATAATCAAATTAGCAGATCAAAATCGATTTACATATTTAATTTTCAGAAAGGGTCAGTTCATTTATACAAATAAATTACAAGCGATCCAGTCAACTGGATACAGAATCAGGGGCGTGCACTCCTTGTAGGCAGAAATGCAGTGCTTTACTTGCCATTCACAGATATTTTATTATAACGTTCGTACGTTTTAGATGACTTTAATTTATAGTAAATAAATGAATAAACAAAATATAATAACTTAAAAACGCCTAATATTTTATAAATAGCACCTATTTGCAATCACGCAAACATTATGGTTGCCACGCGAAAAGCAAGAGGCGCTGCAAAGCAAAATAATGTACCTAATCAACCAAGTCATGCCGCCGCGTCCCGCATTACATTTGTTTGCATGTGTGTAGTAATTTTGGTGTCCGTGCACAGTCGCAAACGCACACACCCATGAATATTGAAAGCCGCGACTCCTGCGGCAGGCCTCGGGAGTTCGGCAGTTGTCGGGAGTAATCGTAAATGTTCGTTGCCTATAATCCGAGTAAAATTAATAGGCTGGAATCTAATAAATCACCTATGCACATTATGCATTTTTGGTTAGTAAGGTTTTATTTGTTTAAATAGAAATGTTTTGTGTTTCGCGGGGGCCATTTTGCTTTTTTTATGAGTTTTTGCATTGTTTACTATTTTATACTAGTATGTTTGTAAAAAAAAATAGATTTCTTAACGGATTTTTCATTTTAACATTTGAAAGTGTGTAAATTTAACAGTTTATTACTAAGTTTCGATATTAATTGTAGTCATTTGCTTTTACTAGTGTGTTTGTTTATTTTTTAAATGTTATTTGATTGCGAGGTTTGTGTTAAAAATGTATGTTTATCAAATGAATGAATGAGGTGGCCGAAATCTTGCGTTTATTTACATCGGGATAGGTATAGTAATCTCAACTAACCGGAACCTTGAATATGTGAAAATTGAAAGCTGACTAGGTGAGTTTTTTTTATTTTACTTATTAGAATTTCTTCCGCCGCGACGATCGATCGCTGTTTTGTCTGCGTTGCCGTAGAAGATGGACATGAATACTAGTACATCTAAGACTTGTTATGTTGGCATGGTTTCCGACTTAGAGATCCGTCGCGTGGCTGTGGCTATACCAAAAAACTATAAAAGAAAAAGTTTTTGTGACCGAGTACTCCGCCGCATACCCAGTGTCATAATCCTGTGCACGCCGCTGATACAGATACACTTTTGTGTGAATATCCTATCGCTATGTTCATCAAGAATAATGTAAGATTCTTATGGTGAAAGAATTTATTTATTCAGCCCAGTATTTTCAGAGTATATTCAATGCAAATAAACAATCAACTCTTTCGTCTTTTAGAATTAGAATTCCTGAAATACAATTATAAATATCCAATCACAAACTTACAATTACAAAGCAAAATATATTTTTAAAATATTTTTTTGTTGACAACTATTTCTATGATATACGATATATAAGAGTTGCGATGAAAGATATGTCCGCAATAGTAAAACACATCACAACACTCAGATGATACTTCACCATATTGAGACTTAACATCTTATGTCTCAGGATGACGAGCGCAGTGGAATGTTGCTACTGTTTATGAGCGATCGTATCGCTTACCATCAGGCGAACGGCTTGCTCGTCTCGTCATTCATTGCAATAAAAAAAAGATGATTTTCTAATTTAAACCGCAATGCACACAATTTATCTTTAATTAACCTTCCAACTGTTCCATTTTGTCTTCAGCAGACGTGCCTAGAATAAAACGCAAATTACAAGTTGCTCTTAAAAAATTAACGGTCAGTGTTTTACCATCTTACTGCATATACGTTGAAAAATTTTAATAAAATTTATTTTCTTGATTCTTCAAGCTCGTTTATTTAGTATAAGTTATTAATTCGTGGAATAAAATTATAAAATAAAGAAATAAAAAATGACAGCCTAATTAAATAAGATTATAAATATGTTTTAATATTCCGTCAGATTATGCGTTTTTCATACATAGCTTTTATCTGAAAATTTAACGATCGGGCCTTAGTATGATTAGTATGTTTACCTTGCTACAATAGATAAAAAATATTAACTAAAATACCTGAAAATCCTAAACAAATATATAAAGGAGGTGACAAACGAGACGCAAGGAACGAGTCATCCATCACAGTATGACAGCTTGTTATTCGGTAATCCTGCTACATACACGCTTACAAGGTAATATGATGTTTTACATATCGACTTATAGGAAGGACTAGGGCGTTCATGATTTATCTACTTTTAATATAGAACTGTACAAAAATATATAACAGGCATATGAATATTTCATGAGTCCATAAAAAATGACATACAAGTTTTGTGTATCAGAAACTAAAACGGACTTTGCCGTCTTGTAGGACCTGAAACCGATAAAAATATTATGGATCACGTAAACTATTCGTTTCCAGGCGGGATTCGAAATCTTTACATTTTACAGTCAGTGTTCACCAAATATCAAAAGGAAATGGATAGTAATAATGTATAGTCATGTAATCTTAGAGCAAAAATTGAGCTATGTGCAAATTAGAGCCTGGGACGAGTAAATAATCAAAGGGCCTGGGACTAACCGACGGAGTAAATAAAAGAGAAACGACCATTTAAGGCAAAAGAGGTGCAGGAAGTTTTAAAATCTGTGACCGAAAAAAAGAACACAAAAAATCTGATTTTAAAAGTCGAATATTTCACCACTGAACTGGCAGCCATCAAGAAAATAGAAAAAATAAAGATGCTCATTTTAAAAAAAATAACATCCATTATTTTAAAATAAGAACCGGATGGACTCCGATAGTGTTTGTCACAATAGCCCGACAACTGTCCGCTCACAAGCGCACACAATGCAGCCTTTATGTGTATCGAGAAGAAAGCTGATATGTTTAAGAAACGCATTAAGAGCTTGGATAACTTTATTTTAAATGCCAGTGTTTCTTTCTTGTGGACTATTGTTTAGTACATTTTATGTCCAGTAATGTCGATAGATATAGATTGAATGAAAAGATGAATCAAAGGATCAATATATAGCATAGGATAAAAAAAAGCACAGGAAAAGAAAAAGTTTTACGCAGCACAAAATTAACATCTTATTGGTTCCTAGTGCTAATACAGTATTCATATTGATATGATTTTTGGTCAAAATCGAAGTGGTGCAAAGAAATTATTTTATATTAATAAAATAGGTTACTAGAATGCCCAATCAAGGAAAATTGTACATAAACGTGATACGTGTAAGTTTAACTCCATGTTTACGTGGATTTTAGTCTTTCTAATTTAGCAGCGTTTTACTTCTACACGTGTATGTAGTAAATCATATTATTGTTATGGGAAAACTACGTCGATTGCCGCTCAATTTCTCTGAGGTCACGACAATTTGAGGAAACTATTTTCATTTAGCTTGATTCTTGTTCGTCCTCTATACTATACACAAACACCGTGCAACATACACATATACGTACGTATAATGTATAATACTACGGGAGTGTAATATTTGGTTTGATGAACACAACATGTTGGACAATTATGCAAATAACATCTGGTGTTGCATAGTACGCCAGCCTTTTGGTATAACTATTATCTGAACCAAAATGAGGTTTCATTTTATACATTAATATAAAGTGAAATTAACTTAATATGTCAGCTTTTAAATCGATAATTAAAGCTACCAGTGAAAGAATACAAAAATTCTTTCAACGAAATATATTTTTATGTGAATTGGTATTGAAAAAATCTACAAAAGTGATTGCTGTATTGATATCGATCAATGGATTGTCTGGTAAAATTCAATTAAATATACGATTCCCTTTTATATTTTTTGTGAACCACATATTTTTTACAAAGATTTAGAAGAAAAAGACCTTTAAAGAAATAGACCTGAAATCATTCGTTTAATATGTATAACTCCAACCAGAGTTAAAAGGACATTGTCCGCTTGAAAATCTGTTTATTTATAGAAACGACGAAGCGGACAAAAACTTCAAACGAAAATACACAAAGATATTGTCCAAAGATAACTTATGACGGTTAAGTAGATTTTAAAAGTGATTTTCCTTCACAATATTCAATTACTTTGGCTTTACGACCCTGGTTTTGTGAAAAAGATCTTCATTTTATTTCTATACGGAAAACATCTGTATCCTTCAGTTACGAATTCATACTCAAACTTTTTAAAAATTTTATTTATTATCAAAGACACGGGTTTTGTTGTGCATGTCTTTGTGTAAAATAATCTTCTTTTTCACGAGTATATCATGAATTGATAATAGGTACATGAATTTAAATAATATATCCTTGTTTTGTAATTTAATATCAAAAGAAATAAAATATCGATTTAAAGGTTATTCCTATATGATTGCAAGTCTAACGATGTGGACAAAAATCCTATGTTAAGCACTTATAAACATACGAATCCACTGCAACGAAGTTTAACTAATATTTATGGGGGAAAATTGCTAACAAAATTTTCATATTTCGTGTTATATTTTTTTCACCAGCTACTATAACTCAATAAACTTTGAGAGTTATAAACATGAGCAATGTATTTTTGTTACATGATATTAAAAACGAGAAATAAAATTGTGTTGCATACAATCGTGTGCCAGTGAAAATTATTTGCCATTATTTAAATATTCATATTTTAGTAATGCGTTAATAATTTATAAGAAATACAAAGTATTAATTATGTGATTATTAAGACAAGAAATATGTACACACTTCTTACCACAATCCTGTAACGATTGTGGAACACTGTCCTAATTTATAAAAATCTGTAATTCGGCAAAACCCATTTAAATACTAACTATTTTCCATGTGCAGTAGGTTATGGTCTTCGATACTAAAATCTAATCTAAATCCAAGCTGGAAAAATCAACCGTGAATCAGGGCAAATACATTCACCCACTCATCTCGTCAATTATTGATTGCATAATCGTCTTAATTCCCATATCGTGTAATGAAAAAAGGTTTACGTATTATCTAATCCTCATGCAGATTTGCATGCACTACTCACTTCGAGCTAATCCCAGTACATTTTACTAGCAAATTCAATTTAGCAACACCACCTAATTGGATATGGAAACTTTGTGATAAATTACAAATTTAGCTGAAATTTTACACAACGGGTCCTTCCCACGAGAGCCAAAAATATTTGAACACCGGGACCCATTTCACAATGTATGTTATTAATGGTCCAATTATTTTACTCGTTGCGCTTACATACTGACTTGCGGATTCCCAATTGATTTCGATTGAAATAAACAAAACTGCGATCGGGTTTTATGTTGGTGTATAAAAATACATCTCTCATTCCTTATATTGGTAATACACTTCTCTTTACTATTGATATGAAAAGGGCAATAAGGCGAATCGACTCTTCAATGGATATTAAAGTTACAAAGTTACCGCTATGAGCAACAGAGCGTGAAATTTTAATGTGACTTCAACAAATTATTCGTAACAGTTTCCAACTGTATTTTGAGTAAGTACTTATGAGAATGTTACCTTAATATAATTCTATTAATAATTATGAAATAATTTATCGCAAATTTAACATTTCTCTTCGCCAAATCATAATCGAATTTCCGACACCAAGCAATAAAATGGAATACGGTGATATTAGCAACACTACCCTTCATGTCGTTAAATAAAAAACAGTAAGAAATCAATATAAATAATGGGAAGGTATCAAAGAATATAGTCTTTGAATTATTTCAGAAACATTCAGACTATTGTTTGATTGATTGAATATTGAAGCGATAAGAGCATTCGCACAGTCGTCAAAGACGCCACCATGTCATCCTTTCATTACAACAAACGATTGACGCCTCTTTTGCTTTTATTCTCACCTTTATTGTCCTTTATTTGATATGTTTATTACAATGGTATATTTATTATAAACCGACCATAACATTAGGCGTTGCTAAAATTATGAATAACATTATAAATATCATATAAATGTGTGTATCATAGGTTTTGTAAGTCGACGAAGTAGCTCAAAAAGCAATTGTTTATTTCCAATTAGGGAACATGGTTTGCTCTTGTAAGTGAAACAAACACGACTACATGTATGTACATGCCCCAGATGTAGACCCGTCACTTTATATACCAAATATTTAATTTCAAAAGTGATGGAGGTAAGAATAGAGCAAAATTTTATCCAAACGTCAGATTATAGTGAATAATGACAGTATTTAGTTAATAAACCCTTACTAAATTCGCAATAATTTTAAACTCATATAACTTTGTTTGTAATTCAATTTCGACTATTGAACTACGCTACATTTTGATGATGATTTTTCATGTACCCTAGTTTGTGTATAGTACGCAGAAGTATGTTTACAAGTAAAATATACTTCTTAAGTAAGAAAAAAAAAGAATATAATTCTATGAGTTTTCTCATCTTGTCTCAAAACGGGCAATGATACATTTTGGTAACATCTAAGCATTTATAAATAAATTCATACGGCAAGTAAAATTATATTTTCCTAATGTATTAAATACACAAAAGGCTTAAACATTTTCCACGTTGTTTTGCGCGGACAAGTTATGATAAAACACCGAAAGGTTCATGAAATGTTTGTCGCACAAAGAGCACTCGAAAACAAACCATTATAATACTTTGAAAAGTGACACCGCAATCTAACATTATCCTCGTCCACGGCCGGGGTAAACTAACAATCTCAACGACATTTTAAAATATTGCTTCATGTCAAGGCCTTTGGGAGAGAAAATATATGAGCATTTAAATACATAGTTTTTTACTGCATATATTTTTCTTTGTATTGCTATGTGGTTAAATATATTTATGATTTTTACTATTATAACTAGTATAATTACATATGGTAGTGTCAAAGAATCCAATATTTAATTTTGATGCCGTTTCTCATGCTGGTAATATGAGGAGTAATGGGCATTTGGATTTTTACTTAAAATATTAGTGTCAATATATGTGCTTAATTATACTAATTTCTTTATGTTCTACCGGCTCTGGTCCAAATATTGGCACAATATGTCGATGTAAATAAAAAATAAAAAAATAAATTTACATAATAATTTTCAAATAACCAAAATAAATTTATATCGTATTTACTATCCCTAAAAAAGCTTATAAGCATAAGAGCATAATGGTACCAATTTTCAAAGACAATACAAATAACAGCATTGCATAACATTCATACTTATTAACAGTATTCGAACGCCAAACTCAGCAACTCACCTCGTTAAGTATGCAAACCAGCTTGTAATCCTACGTGCGAATACACTGCGAAGTTAGCACCAAAGTAGCTTCGACATTGTCATTGCTAACGAGAGTTGTATCTGTAATTTTAGAATCTGGATGTGCAAAGCGCAGTATATGGAAACTTCAGTTATGTTCTGGTTGTACGTTTCTGAATACTGGTTTCAAAACTCCTCTAATTTCTGGGTGAGGTTGAAGTTATTGCATACCAGTTATTGCTTATAGAATAAGGTCGACTTTATAGTGCTTGTTTGCGTTATCTCTAATCTAATGAATAGGTTGAACTGTGCTTTTCATTACACTAGCTATGTCAACATCAAGAACAATATTAAGAATTATATTGCTGAATTTAAGCTCCTTAAACATATTAGAAGCAACTTGCAACAAGTGGCATTCTTGAATTCTCTTCAAATTTTCCATATATTAAATAGGTAAAAGTTTCCTCTATGCTTACTATATTATAATATAATTTAAGTAGGTATTTTATGGTTTAGTAACTGCGTTATTCAACAAATAGTCATCATAGGTAGAATACAAGAAAACCATCAGGTCCCTTTGTGTTCTAGGTCTAGAAATGGTTGCAACTTTGTCTACATAAAACAAGATATAACACCCGGTACGGATCATATAACCGCTGATAACAATGCAAATATTATTGATATTGCAAATAATCGTATCGTGGGAGTTTTCATTGACAGAGCGCGCGGAGGCAAAAACGATGCTCGCGGTAAATCTGTAATGGTTATCATACATGCCAGATGCTCGTAATTAGATTTCAGAGGGCTTTGTCAACATCGCGGTTGAGTGGACACGTGATAAACATAATGAGATAATTGAACAGGTAGGAATCCGATGACCTTTTGCTGGTACCAAATATTAGTGGATAGATTAAAGTCACTTCACTTTAGGAACGCTATATTGATAAGTTATATTCATGGCATATATAGATCATGGTGAAGAAATAAAAAAATGCTATAATTTCAGAAAATCCAAGAAATTTAAGCTTAATAATATTAAAGACACTTCAAATCTAATAACAGTGGCTACTCAACTGTTTTAAAGTAAGAAAATCTTTGTTAAGATTTACAAATGAAAATATGAAATATTTAATCTTCTTAATGCTATTTCAACATAATTAAATTTCATTAACCAGACTGATAAGATTAGGCATAATAATTTATACAGTAAATGTAATAATATGTTCATCAAAAAAGCTACTAGAATTTAAAACTAGCTACATTAGTTCGTGGATCATAATAGCCTTTTTTAATCCTTATTCCTTCCCTGTCATTGTTGGCACGAACCGTTTATTGTTTAATTCAGTGTTCCATCGGCAATTACCTTTTGATTTTTATCATCTGAACATTTTTCGATAACATTTGTCACTAACAAAAGGAGTGAAATATTTTTTCATCCAAGTTATCTACATGAAATAAAAACAAATACATAAATAAATATATCTAACTATGACCACTCACATTTCATAGTAGAGTGTAGCTCACAGATAACACTCATAGACAAGGGCTTCCAAGTATCGAACGCTTTGTTCTACACGATGTTAATGTCACCATAACAACATTTATCTATGAGTATTTTTATATTCGCTAAGTCCCTTTACGAGTAAGTCTAGTGCGAACCAATTAATGTTGCATATACATACGGACAACTCATTTATGATATTTTTATTAGGGTCACCATGTTCATCACAAATAAAGAAAATAAAAGCTATTTCTTCATGTCACCTTAAGCCGACCCATTAATGTATCTTTAGGTACAGCATTCTTACTTTCTTTATACCTAGCATCTCGGCTAGTTTGTAAATTCCCTTCCGGCTCAGACTTCGCTTTTCCATCTGATCTTTGAAATCCCCAATAATAATATTGGTATTCATATGTTCTTCCTATCAAACGAGTTGAAGCTAAATCTATAATTATATTTGCTCAGCATATCCCCAACCCTAACACTTCCTCGATAACAGCAGATGGCGTCTACTTGACCCGTGGAATCTAATAAGCATTGTGGCTTAGCTCAATCGCAGTACATTAGACAATACATACTTAGCCGTTCCAGCATAGGGTCGAGAGACAATTGCTTGCCTATATGTATGGGTATTAGCAGTGCTTCCTTAGACGCAGTAGTTAAATTATAAGATACCGGATTAGAAAATAAAATAATATATTTATGGGATAAATTACAACAAGCAAAAATGTGTTTAAGTATTTGTATACATATGTATACTCTACCAGCCACAATTTTTCCTATAATTGAAATTACAATGATCTTATTAAAAGTAATGAACCTTATGAAGGTTCACTATTATGGTATTATTAATACAAAACGTCAAAGGTAATTCATTTATAGAAATCCAAATAATCTTAGAATTTTCAAAGCAAATTTTACCCAACATTTTGGTCCTAAACTCCGAAACTAAATTTCGTGTAAATAAAATCTTCAGATCCAATTGAAAGGCCGTAAATAATACTCAAAACTTTCGAAGGAGTAGTGTTTCCTCCTACATAATATTTTGTGACACTTACTTAGAGTTACTTTAAGTTATTAATATTTTCGTGTGGAAACGATCTTAGATGCTGAACAAGTTTCAAATATTTAACGGCTTCAATTGGTATAGCAGTATGAGCTAGTTTAGTATGGGTTACAGTAAGGTACAAAGAGCTATAGGTATGTATATAACAAAAATATTTAACATGTGTTCAGGTTGCATGTGCAAGCCGTTGAACCATGAGGTATTGGGTTCACACCCAAGTCAGGCAATCACTATTTTTGTCACTGAACGCATGCATGCCAATCAAAAGAAAAAAGCTGCGCCTAATTATCATCCAAACATTCAAAGACAAAAATAAATACAATACAAACAAAATCAAGTATCTAGAACACCTTCGCAAATTTTATAGTAAACTAAAGTTATATATATAGAACCAGACATCCAGACCGCCTTTCTATTCAATCCTAATTAACAACCAAATGGCCCATTTAGGATCTAAAACTAGTGAAGTATAGCTAGTATAACTAGTATTCAGAGGCTCAGGCAATTGCGTAAGTTGGCTTTGTGAACACATACACTGCAGCCGCGCTGGAATGCTAATATTGGAAGTGACTTGCTTGGTAAATGGCAAGCTACTGAGATGTTGTATAGAAGCTTCTAACAACACCGTGGAAATTCTTAGCATTCAACGCTTTATTGAAGATTGTGATGATGAAACGGGTAGTGTTTTAACTTTTGAATTTAGGATTTAAGGGAGTCATATTGGGGCAATATATGTAAGTAGCTAGGTTTTAATGGGGTAAAACTATGATTACTATTTTTCTAAATTTACATTAATGTCGACACGGCCAATATTAAACCACAATAAAAGGATTGGTAACTAAAAACGTGAAAGAAGCACAGTAAAAAAACTCTTAATATTTATTGAAATCAAGTTGAAAAATAATGTCATCGTTACGAAAATACACGGATTAATCATTACAATTACGAAATCATAAGCCAATGAATAATCCTAAGCATAAACATTATTACAAATAAAATATGGATGATAGTCAAGTTCTCCCCGTGGGCAGTGTACCAAACGGTTCTACTCCACCGACTAGATTGTGTCCTCAAACACAAGTCGACTGTGCTGATACGATTGTAAGCCTCACTTGGATCGCTGTGTACACCCAGCCTTCAATGGCCACTTAATAACGAATCCCTTTATAGACATTATATTCAGTTTAGGATCGCTATTGTTGGTTCAGAAAGATTCTTTGATGAATTTGCTGCTATAGTTATGAGGTTTAGGGAAATGAATATTGAAGGAGATGCTACTAGGCTTAAAAGTTTTGATGTTGTTAACAAAGAATTTTGGGACAAATTAAAAAACTAAGGCATACGTGTTACTATATATCTATAGCTTACAGGAATTCCTATATAAGCTAAAAGTATTGATGTAAAATCTATTTCTAATCCTCGAACGTTATCACGCCCTTTTTATTCGTTCCTTGCAATGTAAGAAACGTTAATATTTTTGCTACTTTTTCCTTGTAAACCATTTGTTGCTCTAAAACATGCACTTACGCTACAATACCTTCAACGTTATTTTTATTGTTATTATAATAGTGGGTTTCCGTGAATGGAAGGCGATTATCGTCTGACGCCGTCCTCACAATGCTTTCTGTAGAAAGCGAGATCGGTGTGCGGGAATTTCTAAAGAAATTTTTATAACCCATGAATGGACGGTTGAAGTAGGAAATATATGCAAAACTGGAATTAGAATCAGGTGTTCGATTCCCATAAAATATTTCAAATTTGATTTGGTTTGAAGATATTGAAGAAGAAAAGTAAAATTAAGAATAAGTAAGAATTGAAGAAGAGAAGTAAAAATGGGAATGAATATTGAGATATTATAATGTGTACCCGAAAATGATACAAGAATTTTGACATTTCGTTTCATTAACCATAACTCAAAAATATTACATTGTCCTCTGAAAAATAAAAGTATCAGACTCTGAAGATATTTACAAAGATTTGCATCTTTCCGTCACAGTAAAAGAAATTTCACAATCCCCAATTTGGGTATTACATTCTCTCGCGCAAATGGTGGGCGTCCAACGCTTTCCGGCCAACTATTGTTATTACAATACAAAAAGAAACATTTTTCATAAAACCGCTGTCCTCTCTGAAGCTAAATGTTAAATGAAAAATAAAAGGGGATATTGACAAATGAATTCTTTAATTAAAATCTAAAGGTCGAAGATGTAACTACAGTTTCTTGTTATTTCATTATGATTGATACAGAAATAGCATACCACTTGCCTTCTAAATACTGAAGCACTCTCCTTTGTCACTTTTCACATATCGTAATACACATCCCAATATATTGCCACCAGAATAGTATAAGCAAAATGATTTTAAATGTTTTAAGATTTAGAGTATTACACATAAAATTCTACTCAGTCCCAATTATTTTTTATCTACAGCTGAAAGTTCTTCACACAATGCTTTCTTTAAATGAGAAGAGCCGGAAAAAAGCCCGTTTCATCGCGTAATGACAATTACAGTCCTTTCCTGATATGTTCCCCCAATATCATTGTTGGTTTCATTTCGTTCTCACTTCCCTTTTTATTGTCCGTCTTTTCATCCTCATCTTAAAGAGCGTTTTAGCAAAATAAGTAGAAATAATGGACGGCTATTTGTCGCCATTTTGGTGCCTTAAAAAATCTCGTCGTCCGAGACATTAATCTACATTGCAGTTCGTAGTTAATATTCTACACGGACTTGTGAAAGCAAAACTGTTTATTTTTGAAGGCATTTAGAAAGATTTATCTCTAAAGTTTCATGAAAAATATCTAAGTATACAGTATCCAATACAAGTTATGTAAATGTATTCAGATGCTATTAATATACTGTAATAATTATTCCATGCCCATAATTCATTATCTCCACACGTTTGATACATGGTTATTACAAACGGAATTCCGATTCCATTCTAGCTGACGTCCATTTTATTACCTAATTTTATTTTCGGTATGATTATAGAATCCATTCAATTTTATTACCTAATTTTATTTTCGGTATGATTATAGAATTGGTTATCTCCAGGATTATATTCATTATAGATTATTTCAACTATTTTTTTTCTCTATCCTCTATGGTGTTGCAGATGTTTATATGTGGTGGTGGTCACTTTCCACCTTCTGAACCAAATGTTTGTTTGCCCTCTATTGTATCAGCCCATATACGCCTGACTGCAGGGCACGGACCCACTTTACAATCGAGAGTAGCTAGGCCATATAATCCACCGCCCTTGCCCCCTATATTATAAAAAATGGATATTTTGCATTTGTTTATGAATGTGTTGTTTTGTTTCAGGATGGTCCGAGCTACTGTTATCCTCGCGAGCTGCGTGCTCCTCGCCCTTCTCCTTGTGGTGCCAACCTTCGCCTATCCCAGGTAGTTGTGCTTTATCCTAAAGATTTCATAGAGTATTGGGCAAAGGAGTGAAAGACGCCTCATTTTATTTATGTTCTGAAACTGGCCTTATGAAGTTGATTATAGTATTCAATGCAGTCATTTTGTAATTCTAATTTCCTAATAGATTATAGATTTCGCATTATAGACTTTAATTGCTCCTATAAATGGCTTCTACAATTTAATTTACCATATCTGGTTTTCTTTATATAAAAACAATAAAATTAAATAAAATTAGCATCAACTCATAGACATATTAAGTAAGGAACTTCAGGTAGTAAGGATGACATTTATCTAATTTTCTATACTAATATAAGCACGACTTCAAGCACTAATTCTACAAGGAAGTTTCCTAGACATTGAAAGCTTAAAATCCAGTGGGACGTAAGTTCGAATCACTAATTGGAAACTGCTAAACAGTGCAATAAGACTTTGATATTTGTCGAGACAAACTTCATTTGTGTGTTGATGTTATATGTATAGATATTCAAGAAGTAACTTAAACCATAAATGTAATGGAATAACATCATTAGAATAAATCTACAATTTGCTAGCATCATCATGAATTTCACTAACATAGGCTTCAATTTTATTGAAAACAAAACAATTATTATCAAAAGTTCCAAAACCCATACAATATTTTCATCTACTTTTGTAAAGACTGCTTCTAAATGCATGATGTTATATTTTACTAAAATGAATCGTTCATTTTACGCTTAGAGTTAAATGCAATCTATTGACGTCTATTCCTTGACGAAATTCAGCATTATGTACGTAATATCTTCTTCTAAAGCATCTTAATTATAAACATCGTGATTAAGCAAATTTTCCGAATTTACGAGAAGGATATTATAATTAAATTTAAAAGCGTCAATATAATAAATAAATTATTTGAGATAAAGCTTGCTGGATTCACAAATTGTGTTGCTCATATTCTTCGAAGTCATTTATTTTAAAAGCTTCATTGGAGATTAACTGTTACTGAAATTCAACGGCAGTATTTTTATTTTGAAAGTTTTTCGTCAAATAAACCACAATAACCAGATTTATTACGCTCAAGCAATACTTTGTTATTACGTCTACCACTTAAAAATTGTATTTTGTTTGAAGCTTACTTTATTAATATTTTACCTATTATATTAATTTTACGAAATGAAAATGGTGATGGCGAAACTTTGGTGTACAGAGAGACTTTTCAACTACAAATAACTACATTGAATATTATTGTTACTTTAGATTCTTCATCAAATATGCCTTCAATCGATAACATATTGATTCCTACCTTTTATGTTCAGCGTAAACAACTACTACCGCGAAGAAGGCCCATACGAACCGGAAGAAATAATGGACATGCTCAACCGCCTCGGCAACCTCATCCAGATGGAAAGGAAAATGGAAAAGTAAGTTTCAGTAATTAATCTTAACGTCTGTAAATAATGTACAAAATTCAAAATCGCAACTCGCAAGGGACCAGATATTTTTCGAATACGAAATTTAAAATTCTTAAATTGTTCCAATTCCAACAAGGTCAATAATGAATGAATTCCATTTTTGAAAATTTAACTTTTTTAAATTGTAGTGTAAGTTGTTTAATATATATTTTTGCTGACACTGCAAAGTTACTGCAATGAAGCTAATAAGAGCTATAATAGAGAATAAACTGCTCAGTAAGACTAACCCTCTCTGCTAGATACAATAACAACCTTAGGTAATTAATTTGGAGCTGTTCACTTTATCGCTTCAATTAAACTAGCAACATAGGTTAAGTTATTTATGAATCATATTTTAAAAAAAAATGAGAAGTAGAATCGGATTGAATTAAGACGTAATTTTAGTTATTAAGAAAAACCGGCTAAATAAAATTTATTTGGCACAACATTATATGTAATTACGAAACTGGGTTTTATACCAGTAAATATAATGAACGACAGCTTTGAAAGCCAATTGTAATCACAATGAGGAATAAAATGTGGCAATTCATAAGAAGAATTCAGTAAATAAATGTCATAGATTATTTTCATTCAGAGTAATATAATACAAAAATCATCCATGATCAATACTTTTCCTCGACCCGTCATAATATATCCACACAAATTCATATTTTTTGTATTTTTCAGCTATAAAGATGACATTACTAGGTACGTGGACTTCGTACTTAGCATCGCCAATTATTTTTGCTTCAGTAGATCATAGTAGATATTGTAAAAAAATGTGGTACGACGCTTTGGGTAACACCATAATAGTAGTGCGTAAGGGGTAAGAACGTAAATTCATATAAAATATAGGAGTTTACATTTTTACCCCTTATAACAAAGGTACAAAGGTGTAACCCCAACGCACCTTAGTTTGGTATTGCTTGTATTTGTTTTTTAAGTTGTAGCTAAAAGTATTACATCAAATGCATTTTTGTCCTAGGCTTATTAAAAAGAGTTTTTCTTTTATTTTATAGATATAACATTTGACATACATAAAGCATGTATATGTATGACCAAAACGTATACAACAAACATTATATACTTCTTTTTAATGCTAACTTCGTGAGTAACGAAGTAAAAGAGGCCAAGTTAAAATTTAAACGATGAATTTCTACATGCATGTATCTTAATATTACAAAATACAAAGGCATTCACGACATGCTGAAACATATTTGGAATGACTAGAATATGTAGTAACTTCATAACAGTATACGCGCTCGATACACGCCTTGGGTTAATATTTCTACATTTAATTTAATTTTAGCTTTTATATATTTTTATGCTTTTATAGATGTTCTTGTTCTTAGTTGATGGAAAAAAATAATGGAACATATGTAGGTCTATTGGACTCAATAGTGACTTTAGTATGGCTTATTTATAGCCATAAACTCTTAATGGCATATTTCAGAGTCAATTTTTCAATAATAATAATATCTTTATCATCCTCTTTTTTATAATACAGCTGACGTCAATTTCACATATTCTTAAAATTTAGTTATTACACATAATGGATATGATTTAATTTTTTACTGGATATTCTATACATCATTAATATTTTATATTATAGTGTAACTACTGAGGAAAAATGTTAAATACGAACCAATATCCTATCATGCCAATTATTCCCTCTTAACTAATAATTATTTTGACGTGACAACGTCTTAAATTAGGTTGCGGCTGGGAGTCACTTATGAAAAAGTGTAACGCCCGGTAACGTTACGATGAGTCACCGAACGAGAGAGAGGCCCGCCGAATGCCTTGCGTCTCTCTCCCACTCAACTATGATCGGTCTGCCGCGCGCGCAGCACTAGAGAATTAGGCGCATTGAATCGGCGCATGCTTGTGTCTCTGTCTTTGTCTTTCTCGAACGTTCTTGGCGTTGGAAAAACAAGAAAGCGTCACAATACAAGTTCACACGTGTGGTTAAAGTATCGTCAGCTGTGTCTGTAGTGAAAATATGGAGTGCTTAGATTCGTCATTTATCATTTACAACAACTACAACAATAAAGGTAAATAATTGTACACTGATATTTCATTATCGTAAACTATGATTGATTGATTAATTGTTAGATTGACACAAAAGTTGAGAAACTGAGTTTATAGGTTATGTCATACTATTGATAAATGTTGATAGTGTTTTAGTAAACAAAATATATTTCTATAGTTAAAATTTGTGCAATTCTTATTTTCATTCAATTCCTTGTTCCTATTGTGCAATTTAATTATATTCATATCAATAAATATTCTACCGAGAAAAAGACGTTGTCACGTAAAATCTTCGCCCGTAAAACCGACTTTACAGGCAACCATTTTTTTTTAAGTTACAAACCGTATTTCCGATATAAAAATGTATTTACCATGCATTCTAAATTACCAAAAACAACCTCAGAAAATAATTTACAAATGCAAGATGCTCATAAATTAATTGTTCCTTCCAGCGAGAAACGTGCCCTGGATCTTGGTCTCAGCCGTGGATACTCCGGAGCTCTCCAGGCCAAACATCTTATGGGACTTGCCGCTGCCAACTACGCCGGAGGACCCGGCAGGAGGCGACGAAATGCCAACTAAGAAACTCACACTTAAATGAAACTACGTATTAATCCGTCGTCTGTACCATGGCTGGCTATTCCAATATTCACGCTTAAGCTTATTAAAATTTAACATTTCGGAATAAAATAATATTAGTAATTTACAGACCGTCGTACGTATTCTAGTCAACTTATCTAGTCTAGTATTTATTGAATAATTTATAGTTAATTTAAATATGGAATGTTTTATAATCTGTTTTGTGATAATTTGATTTCTTAGGTGATTTAATGTTGTTCTAATTTTGAAATGTTCTAGTCGTTGAACATAAATTTATTTTTTATTAATTTATTTACATTTATATTCAGTATTCCTCAGTACAGTATTAAAATCATATTTCAAATAGTTCCTTCATTGTAGTTTCAAATAAATTATTGAAACGCTTAATGTAAATTTAAACTTTAATGTTATCTCTTAAGAAATCCTTATATTTATAGATCATGGATGTCTTATAGATCAATGTTACTTCAATTTATATGCGTGGCAGTTCTATTTAGTGTTTAGTGAAACTAAGAGAATACCTCCTGTCTAGAGTTTATTGTTACAAATAAAGAGATATTCATATTTATATTAATGTGTTTGTTATTTTTCCTCTGATATACTAATAAAAATGCGTGATGGCCTGTTGATAACGGACCCAAAGTCACTGCCAACATGTTCAAGATGGTCGCGTGTTCGAATCGTAGGCCACATCTCTAGCTTTTCGGAGTCATGTGTATATTGATAGCGGTGAAGGAAAACTTCATGAGGAAACCTGCATACTATAGCGATTTGTATTTTCTATGGTATGTAAAGTCCGCTGACCCGCACTAGGCCAGGATGGTGGACTATATGACATAACCACTCGCAATTGTACTTTCGATTGTAAAGGAGGCCCGTGCCCTGCAGTGGGACTTATATGGGCTGATATGGATAGATATAGAAAATCATAAGCTCGCGATTAGAAACTAGTGCCATCCACAGCTAGTCCAGCTTATTCAGCAAAATGTGAAAGAATGCGAATATCCATTGCCAAGGCGATCAGAAATTCAGTCTCTTAAATATAATTTTCTAAACTGAAAAATTCACAGTACGAAGTCGTCGTCTAAAATTCTACTTAACCACGCGATGTTACAGTTAAAAACATAGTGTGGAATAAGGCAAAATCTTTTTATTGATATCTCCGGCAAATAAGCAAACAGGTCACCTGATCGTAAGTGATCACTGCCGCCCTTGAACAGCCACAACGCTTGGATCATGGATGTCGCTTTAAAATCGTAAGGAGAGTGAGAAGAAAAATAATGAGAAGAGAAAAAGGGGTAGTAGGCATCTGGCAATCTCACTCATCGAACGAAACGCGACAGCTGAGCTTTA
This sequence comes from Hyles euphorbiae, assembly GCA_023078785.2. NCBI lineage: Eukaryota > Metazoa > Arthropoda > Insecta > Lepidoptera > Sphingidae > Hyles > Hyles euphorbiae. Next base: position 4,212,954 of record CM041051.1, on the reverse strand, counting down.
CCTCAATTTCCTGTGAGATACTGATACCGCCCTGGACGAGCCTGCCAATTCATGCTGAATCATGACTGTGAACAGCGTGGCTCTACCACTTAACAATTATTAATTTCATTGAATGAACTGACATTTATTACAGTTTTTTTATTCCTATATACTTTATTATAAACTAGTTGTAATATCAAAGTTGTAGTATGGAGTATATACAGCAGACTGTAGTGTGGTTTTGTAATGGTTCAACTTAGAACATTAATCGCCCAGTTGACACCGCGGTTTCTACCGTCAAATAAATTAATAGTTACATTCATTAGTTTCAATCCATACAAAGACTTTTTGAATAAATTAGGCTTTTGAAATAAAGGCTACAACTCTTATTTGATGTGTTTTCGAGTAATAAAGATTTAGGTTTGATAAATTCATATGGAAGTGATAAGTTTATAATCAGTTCTCATCTTATCTCAATGTCTACACCGGTCTACACAAACAGAACATATCAAAGAAAACATGACCTAATCATTGTGAAATTCCATTCTTATTCTTTATGAAGTCATAGTTAAATTGAGGTTTCACGTTTAAAGCTAATGCAGTAAACTACTGATTACAAGTTATTGAAACAAAAATATTAATATTTCATAGATAAAATTTGTTCACTTTATTTGATAAGTCACTTACATTATCCAAAAATGCCACAGGAATGTACAATTACTACTTTAAATTATTATAGATCTGATTTGGTGGATTTCTTGTTGAAGCCTTTGTTCTGGAGTAGTTCATTGCATTGGTCGCGGTTGAGCTGGGACAGCGGGATGCGCTCCAGCTCGTGATCTGCCTCGCCGAGCAGCACCAGCTCCGGCGGCGCGCCAGAAATGAACTTCACTTCCAAACGTTCGTACTAAGGCGCGTCATTCATTATTAATTCTTTTACTTGCGGTAGACGATTCAATGAACATCCTCTACAACTCTGCAATCGAAATAATTCATTAATACTTTGTGTGTAACGTTTAATAAAATAATCCATCAACATAACACACAACATAACAGTTTTTTTTTTTTTTTGTTTTCGCGGGGAAAAACGGTTTATCGCTACCGCTGCCTGGGGGGAAAGGCAGACGGTTATGTTGGTTTCGCCGGTCTTACGACTCAACGCTGAACCACCCGGAATGGATGTTAACATCCAGGCGACCGTTGAGTCGCGTCCCTAACAAAATTCCTACACCGGCATACCAACCAAAAACCCCACGGTGAACCTCTTCAGCGCATTGGAGCGGGTCCGGGTTCCTAAGGCTTAGGCGCCCTAGCCTCGCCGGATCCGATCCTGCACGATGCCGCGACACGACACACCCCACATATTTTCTTCACGTAGTCGCTATTAGTGGACGTTACGCAGCCCCCCGCTGCGTGCCCGCGACTACCATTGCCCCCATTAGTCGCCTCTTACGACAGGTAGGGGATACCGTGGTGGAATTCTTAAAATAGCCCCCAGTCCACAGGGCAGGAGTCACCGGTTAATCGTCCCCCCGGCGTCTCCTATGTCTCCTGGTGCGACGAGAGGGATCGGATCGATCTCTCTCCCTCCCTGCTCTTTCCTTCTGCGAGATCACCCTCTCGCAAAATTGGGACATCGCTCTCCAAGATCTCGGGCTGCTAACCATGGATGACACCACGGCTGACAGCGAGAGGTCCCGACCGACGATCCCAACGAGAGCGCTACGCTCACCGTCCCAGGCTGGACACACCTCCAGAGTGTGCTGAGCCGTATCCCGCGGACAGTTGTCACAATGGTGACACACGGTTGACGATTCCACGCCGACAACTCGACACAGGTACTCGCCAAAGCATCCATGGCCTGTGAGTACCTGCGTCAATCGGAATGTCGCTGCGCCGTGGCGCCTGTCTAGCCACTGACTAAAAACAGGGCGCACTGCCGCAACGGTCCTCAAACCCGCAGTAGGGTTGTCCAGCCTGAGACGCCACTCCTCCACGGCATCACTACGGAGGGAGTTACGAATAACTTCAACCTCTCTACGGGCCGGTCTATGCCCACGTCTCAAAGCATTCTCTCGCCAGTTAAATACCCTGGCGAGAACCTTGGCTTCAAGGTCCCAAGGTAAATAACCGGCTAAAACGCAGGATGCTTCAAAAGAGATGGTACGGTAGCCCCTGATCGCTCGCTGCGCCGCTACTCGCTGTGGCATCCGCAGGAGAGCGGCGCATCGGTCGCTCAGAGACTCAGCCCATACAGGACTACCATATAGAGCTATGGACCGTACAACTCCGGCATATAGCCCTCGGCAAGAGCTGCCAGGACCCTCCAGGTTGGGCAGCAGGTAACTAAGTGCACCCGCTGCCCGGGACAATTTTGTCCCCAGCTGTTTGAAGTGGGCATGAAATTCCCATCGGCCGTCGAGAACTAATCCTAAATATTTCATTGTAGTACCGATAGGAATTCGCACACCATCCACAACAATATGGGCACCAGCCGGTGGCCTCCTACGTGGCCCATAAAAGCAAAGGGCCTCGGTCTTCTCAAGGGCCACCTTCAAGCCAAGTCGGCGGATGCGATCGACTATTTGGCCGGTACCGACCGCCGCCTTCATTGCAGCTTCCTGGAAAGATCTGGCAGATGCTGTTACCAGCATATCATCGGCGTAACATATAACGCGGACACCCCAGAGATTGGCACCACGGAGAACCCAATCATACCCGATGTTCCACAAGAGAGGACCCAACACAGAGCCCTGTGGAACACCGCATGTCATGGCTCGTCGGTGCCACCCGTCCGTGCCGGGGTACACTACGTCCCTACAGGACAGGTACGAGTGTACCAAGCGCCTCAAATAGGGTGGCACCGCGTGGTACCGCAGTGCTTCATGGATGCAGGCCCAGGGCAAGGTATTAAAGGCATTGGCGATGTCGAGGGATACCGCCAAGACGACCTTGCCCCGCGCAACTGCTTCCTCTGCCTCCGCTTTAACCCGCAAAATCGCGTGGATGGTTGATCGGCCTTTCCGAAATCCAAACTGGCAGTCGGCCAAATCAGGACCGATCCTCTCTAAGTGCTCGACGAGGCGTGCGTGAATAATTCGTTCAAAAAGTTTACAGATCTCGTCGAGCAAGACTATCGGCCGGTAGGCCGACGGCGAGTCTGCGGGTTTTCCCGCCTTTTTGAGCAGGACTAACTTCCCAGTTTTCCAACGAGACGGGAAGATGCCCTGCTCCAGGCATGCGGAGAAAAGGCCGCGAAGCCTTGGACCCAAGTGCTCGAGGGCTAACACCAAGACCTTCCCGGGTATGCCGTCGAGCCCCGGAGCCGTTTTTTTGCCTCGCAGCCGAAGCACTGCCGCCCGCAGCTCTGCGGGTGAAACCTCTGGGATTTCCCTTGCCGAACTCGTTGAGGGTGATGGCGACACGCGTGATGCCATCAGTGGTGGAGTGGTTAGCGCTGTTGCCGGGAACAAGGTAGCGACGACTTCAGCTAATAATTCTGGTCGGATACTCTGTGACAATGGAGGTGCAAAAGGACGGAGTTTATTCATAGCCAGAAGGTATGGACGACCCCACGGATCACTATGCAGGATACTCTGAAACTCCTTCCTGGCCTCCACCTTAGCTCTCTTAATGGCCACTTGCAGCGCTCTCTTTGCTTCTTTATAGAGTCCGTAAAGCTGCCGCTCCTGATGCACGTGATTTTCCGTCCTTTGCCGACGCCGACGATGTCTGGCGTACCGGCGACGCGCAGCTACACACGAAGCGCGTAGCTGTGTAAGCTCCGCTGACCACCAGTACACATGGCGTCGCTTCGGGTGGCGATGGACACGTGGCATAGCTGCATCACAAATATCTGACATTACCGTGCCAAACCACTCTGCCTCCTGGTCAACTTGTACCGAGCCATCCTAGACAGGGAGCCACGATATCACCATGGCGGCTAGCTTTACGGACTCACTGTCAAGACGTTTTATGGCCCACCGCGGGCCCTCCAAATGAGGAGCATTTTGACCTCCGGACTGACCAGAGTGGGACGCAGAGATGTCGAACCTGATATAACGGTGATCCGACATAGTTTCCACGTTTGTAAGCACTTCCCAGTCATGGACACGGCGTGCAATGGCTGGACTCGCAAAAGTCAGATCCACTATTGAACCACCGTTATGTCGCACACACGTATTTACCGATCCTCTATTTATTATAACCAAACCAGTCGTAATTGCCCATTCCTCCAGTACCCCACCACGAGCGCTTGTCGCCGGCGAACCCCAAGCCATAGATTTGGCATTAAAGTCACCGGCAACAATCACCGGGTGGGGTTGGCCTTGCACTATTAGAGCCCCCAGCTGGACGAGAAAGGCCTCAAATTCAGCTAAGGGTCTGTTGGGTGAGAAATAAACGCCAATTACCCATATTTCTCCCAACAGAGCCGCGACGCATCCCCGACTCTTCGCTATTTTTTCGAAGGGCGGGGAGCTGGCCGACCTCTGTGTAAAAATGGCAACCAAACCATCGTCATCCCCCACGCAGTTTTCACTAGGAGGGATACGGTATGGCTCAGCAACCACGGCCACTTGCACCGACCAATGTGTCAGACTCTCGAATAGAATATGTTGAGCACTATCACAGTGATTGATGTTCGCCTGGAGGAATTTTAAGGCCATTACTGGGCGATATCCATGCTTTCAACCTCGGCCTGCGGTGGGCACTCTGGCTGCTGTTGGGCGATGGCCTCAGCAGCCGCTGATCTATTAAATTTTCTAGCTATAACGCGCCGGATCTTGCTATTGAAGGCAGGACAAGCCTTACCACCAAGTTGATGTCCGGCAGGTTTTCCGGCGGTAGCACAAAGGGCACAGTTCAGAGCGGCATCGCACTGCCGAGCTTTGTGACCCGGCTGACCGCATCGGTAGCATAATGCACTGCGATCTACTGTGGACTCACAACGATCCCTTACATGTCCTGGCTCAAGACAGCGGTAACATCTTAAAGGCCGCGTCTGAAGCACAGTTACTTTGGCCGCGACCCAACCGATAAGGACTCGGTCTGACTTCTTTACAATTTGGGCCGCCTTTACGGGCATTTTGACCCATACAGTGCCCAGACCTGATCGATCAGAGCGGATCTCTCCGACTCTTATCGCCTCTTTTTGGCATTCACCAGCCTTAGAGAGTGCTGCGACAACCATTTCTGAAGTTGCCGTACAGTCTAGCCCAGACACCCGCAGTTCCACACACTTAGTGGGGCGGGATATGCGGACGTCATCCGTGCCGCTAAAACATGCTCTCAATCTATCCGCGAGAGCGTCGGCTGCCTTTTCATTATTGGCCCCGGGCACTTCATAGATGTAAGCGCCCGTGACCGCTGACTTTGGCTTTAACCTCTGTATATTTAAGCCAGAGAGATCAATTCGATGTTGGGCGTCGGTTAATATCTGGGCGTATGTAAGGCCCTTGGTCATTGCGGTCTTTGACAAAGATATGACTACCGCCGCGGAACGCGGTGGTCGTAGTTTCGGCTCGCCCTTGTGTAGCTTTGGCTGTAAACTGGCTACCTTACTGTATTTGGACTTGCCCTTCTTCTTATTCGATACGACAGTCCACGGCGTGTCTGCAGACACTGACCCCTGCTGGCCCGGATTGGGTGTTTCATTCAATGCAGCCCTATTGTTAGACTTTGAGGGACGCGTCTCGGTATTGACGCTAGCTGAAACTACTTGATAATTAACAGCTTTCCTCTTTTTTCCACTTTCCTGGACCGAATGCATGGGCCCATTCACCTCGTGCGTCGCCACATTTAATGGCCTTTGCACAGTAGACACTGGCGTTCTACTAGCTGTTGTGATATGGGATAATCCTTTACCCCTCCCCTTCCCCTTGCCAGAAGACCGTGGAAGCTCCGGATACTCCTGGGACGCTCTTAAATCATGGGCCAGAGGTGGTCTTATTGTCGGACCCATAATGGCTGCCTCAAATTTGGCTGATAAACGAGCTTCAAGTCGCTCCATCGCTTCATCTATTGGATGTGAGCTGGACCCTGCCTCAAGTTGGTCAAGACGACGTCGGAGGGAGGCGATTTCTTCCGCCTGTTCCGCCTTCTCCTTTTCGAGGCGAGTGCATTCCATCTCCAATCGGGCCAATACCATCGACTCTGGTTGGTTAACAAATTGAATGAGAGTGTCATGTACGTAGTTTAGGGTCTTTTTATACGAACCTTTTAGGTTCCCGGTTTTGCTAGACACCATCTTGACTAGTTTGCCTGCCTCCCTCAGTTGATCAGGCAAGATAACTTGTATCTCCTCATCCACCTCACTTGTCACCATATTTGAGGGAGGGGGTGGCGATTTCAAAATAGAGCGAATTCGTTGCTCCAATATATCTTCTTCCATCTTTTGGCGGGTGGCATCCCGTTTAGCATTCGCTAATGTCTTTTTAGCCGCAGCTAATCCTACATATTTTCCCGATGTGGGTGGACGACCTCTTCCACGTGCCAGTTTAGTTGACTTGGCAGCTGGCTCTGTATCAGAGTCACTCGCGAGTGAAGACTGAGACAGATCAGATTGACCAGCTGACGCGCTCCACAGGCGACCTCCTTGGGGACTGTTACGTCGTGATGACACACGACTATGTCCGGGCTCAGTAACGAGCTCCACCGGCTTCTCCACAACTTTTGTTTTTGTTAGCTCCGCGCCTACGCACTCCTGCGCTAACATTTCGACATCATCGAACTTGCGCCCTTCGTCCTCCGCCTGCACAGATCCAGAGTCGGATACCGATACAGGCAACCTTTTCGTCGATTTGGGTTTTTTAAATAAATTTTCAGGTTCCATTTGATTCCCACGAGTGAGGGGGATATAAAAAGTCCAACCAGCCAGTGCCCCCTGTAGCTGGGTAAGCCTAGATGTAACCCGCCAAGAGTGTCGGCCGGTACTCTGACGGGGGTCGCACTAATAACCGAAATGCCCATCGGCCATGCATCCCTTCGCGGTGCGCCGCCGCTTGAGATTCGGGGTGACTTTTTATAGAGGTTTTCTCCCTCGCAGTCCGGGCAATTAAGCCAAGACCCTCGGTCCAATTGGAGCGCGAGACATGACCACAGACCTCCATGATTAGATTACGATATTACAACGGTGACAATGGGAGAGAAATAATTCCCCCCAATGTCCGTTCGGCGGCGGGATGAGCACACACCGAGCCCGTCGACACCCCCAAGATGTAATGGAGGTTACCCGATACTCGGGACCACACAACCGGGCAGTAGACGCCTCAGAAGACGACAACCGCCGACCGGTCTCTGTCGGGATATTGGCCGTCGGTCGGCAAGACCGCCGTTGCCCAGGGTACACCGCGTGGAGGTTTCCTGACCCAGCACCCCTAACATAACAGTAACATTGAACAGGTTACTGACACCACAAAATGCCCGGTTAATACAAGTTTTGGCTACATGTATTATATAGAAATACTATTAATCAGTTTATTCTTATTATATTTAGCAACATGCAACCGACTCACCTCGATCCTCCCCGATACAATATCCAGATCCTCATAGGCTAAGCAAGCGGCTAGTATAGTATGACGTTATTTGTTATGATATTATTGTATGCAAACATTTTATTCTGGGTCGCTGAGATAGTACGACATAGTTTTGCTATCATGTGAATATCAATTATAAAGTGGGTAGAGAAAATGTCAAAAAGTTATTTTTATTGTTGACTATTAATAGTCTGTTGTAAAACTAATTATAATTACGAGGGATATTAGGTATTCAAAAGGAATAAACACCAGTTTGTTTCTGTATTTGATTGTTTTAATAAAGCGCCATCTATTGTAATACCTTACAACTAGATAGTGTGGTAGCATACCAAAGACATACAGCGACATCTAGGGTAACATGACATCATCATAAGTGTACTGTTAATAATTTACAGAAGCTAGAATTATAAGTACTGAAATAAATCGATCTGGAATAGTTAGATGGCGCTTTTTACGACAATTTTAGTTATTGCATATTATTCCAAAAATTAAATTTATACTAAAATAATTACATTAATTACTAAAATAAAATCAAAAATCAAACTAATAACTTATGTAGTAACATTTATTTTTAATTATGTTCCTAGAATTGAAAGGATATGACGAATACCGAACAGTATAATAAATGTATACTAAGTTGTGCCCAGTTGCTGACATTAATATCTTCTAGACGTTTAGCCATAAATAATAATTTGGAATAATGCCAATTGCCAAGTCATACAGATTGTGGTTTCTCAATCCATGATAAATAATGTCACTTATGCCATTTTTTTACTGGCGTAATATTAGGCCAATAAAAGAATTTGAGTAAATTTAACTACATTTTTTTAAAACAATTAGCGATTCTGTAACGCATTGCTACAATCACTAATGAAATAACCTTTCATTTCACGTAGTTCAGAGTAAGTTTAATAGATGGCGCTAGTCTCCTTCGAAAGCCATTGAATAATAAATGGATAGTCTCAAACATTATATTATTATATCCAAGGTCATTAGTTAGTCACACATAAAAATGTATTAGAATATACAAACAGTTTAAATACTACAATTTCAACATTAATTACAACATCCCGTATGGTCTAGTGGCTAGGATACCTGGCTTTCACCCAGGAGGCTCGGGTTCGATTCCCGGTACGGGAAGACCGTATTTTTTAATTTTATATCAAGCATTCATAATATAATATTTCGCCCAAAATATTTCACCATTCAAAACTATAACATATAGACCACCTATGCTCCTAACACTTTTAAATAGCCACAATCAATACTTTTAGGGGAAAGAAAGGGGTCGACTGAAATTGGCCTATACCAGTAGGGTGAAGTGTATACGGATGGACACCCATTTATTCAGACATGGCTGCACTTGGTATTTTTAGATCTTTTATTTTAAACAATAAAGCGCGCGTAAATTATCTAATAATACTGATTTAAATATAATTTAATGAATCATTTGGATCGAAAACTATACCTTGGCAAAAATACGAAAATGAATAGAAATACCTACGTATAAAATTATTAAACAAACACAATGACATTTTTAATGGTATTGCCATAATTGTTTTTCTTAAATGCCAATTTCTTTTTGCCAAGCAATAATCATTTTATATACTACTAGCTGTCGGGCCCGGCTTCGCCCGGGTGCAGATAGTTTTTGAGTCCAATCCACATCAAGAACATATTATTTCGCGTGTCTACTAACTATATTTCCCGCGTGCCGTCGACTATATTTCCCTTCCGTAGGAGAGGACATCCCGTGCCAACAATTTGAATTTGAAAGAGTAGAAAATATGTATATTTGGTTTCCTGACTCATCCCACGGGAACACTACATTTTTCGGGATAAAAAGTAGCCTATGTGTTAATCCAGGGTGTCAGCTATCACTATACCAAATTTCATCAAAATCTGTTGAGCCGTTTTTTCATGAAAGAGTAACAAACATCCATACATACAAACTTTCACCTTTATAATATTAGTAAGGATTTTATGGACTTTCACAATAATAACAGTAATTTTATCAAACTACTTGTAGGATTTAACACATGGGGATGCGACTTGGTAAATGATATAGGCTGTTTCAGACACAGAATTAAGCCAGCTAAGGGAAAAACAAGGAAAAACAACAATATTAACATTACGCAAAGGTATAAAAGGTACAGTAATCAAACAGAAAAATAGATAAAATACGATGTAGGTATTTGCCGACCTCTTCGATAAAAGTGAATACAGAAAGTCCGATGCGAAAACCACACAGGAAATTGGAAAACTCTCATCAAGTGCTTTATACAGCGTGAGCTAGATTTATACGGGGTGATATCGACATCTGGCATTAGTTTATTCCTCATTTGTTTATTTTTATTTTATTTATTAACAGGGTGTATCAAAACTTCTACCGAGACTGAATCCGGGTATTAGTGGCAGTCTGAATATACCTTGTATAATTCTTCACAGCTGACAATACATAACACAATTCATATAGACTAAACAATACTCCAATTACGAAGCACTCAATATGACTGTATCAGCCCATATACGTCCCACTGCAGGGCACGGGCCTCCTCTACAATCGAAAGTGCGATTGAGAGTGGTTAGGCCATATAGTCCACCACGCTGGCCTAGTGCGGGTTGGCGGACTTACATACCATAGAAATTTTTATAAATCGCTATGGTATGCAGGTTTCCTCACGATGTTTTCCTTCACCGTTTTAGTGCGTGGTGATTGAGGATCAATACACACATGACTCCGAAAAGTCAGAGGTGTGCCCTGGGATTCGAACCCGCGACCACCGTGAACATATTGGCAGTCGCGTCTAGTCCGTTTACCAACAGGCCACCACGCACCCAATCAACTCAATATATAAAATATTAATTTACAGGTTACCATTGTACCAATTATTAATGAACTTCTCTGATTTAATCCAATTTGTTACATTTGTAGATAATAATCGCAATTGTTAACTGATTTTGAAAAGAGCAACACTAGAGTTTCTTGCCCGTTCTTCTCTAGAAAAACCGCTTTCCGAACCGGGTGGGAGGGATAAAAATTGTCTGTATCTAAATCATATAATTCTACAGGGTATATCAAGACTGCTACCGAAAACGAAGCCGGGTGGTAGTTTAAGCGACTTCAGACACAATGCAACAGAAAAAGTTGCAAAAAAAGCGACAATTTTTGTTGTTATTTTTTTCCTTTCACCATGTTTGGTTGGTAAATACATTTTTTCTCAAATAATAGTGTATACCCTTTTATTTATAAATAATCTAAGGTATAAAAAAGTTTAAATTATTATTTTAGCAAAAACTATGGATTTACCATCCAAAAATGACGATATTTAAAAAATCATAAAAAATAATTGTCGCGTTTCTATGCGAAATTGTTAGTTGCATTGTGTTTGTAGTCACTAAAACTACCACCCGGCTTCGTTTTCGGTAGCAGTCTTGAGATACCCAGTATAATGTATATATGTACATAATATTTTACGGTAAATCAAACAAATCTTTAAAGCCACTTGTAATTGGTGCAACAAATATTTTACTGTAAATAATTATAAGTCTTTATAGCTACTTGTAATTGGAGCAATAAAACAAAAATCACACTTTTCAATTTAGATAGGTTACGTAGGGAGTGTCGCCATGTTTGTAAAGCCTCCTCTACACGACAACAGATGCATCTGTAAAACATATTCTTCGGATGGCTGTTGCGGTCGTCAAATGGAACGCACTACTTACTAAAATTAGTCTTCGCTCTCAACGATTTTGAAAATGCTGGCTTGTATCGTTACAAGTTTAATAAAAGCGATGTTAATATTTTTATCAACGTTTAGACGAAATCTTTAAAAGATTTAATAGATTAAATTTTTCACGGCCATCTTTTGAAACTCCAAATTTATTGAAGAACTATCCTTAGTTTTTAAATCAATGTATAAAATCTTGATAAATATTAGGAAAGAAAAATAATATAATTAAACTCTAGATACATATTACCAACCTTAAGATTTATTATGAGTTATTTTAACACATTGGAACACGCTGCAGTCTTAGCTACAGACATTTCCACAGGGAGCTTCATACAAAATGTAAATATGTATTTGTATGTTACATATTTTTTAAATAATTCTATTGTGTCTAGAATATAAATCTTATATTTCAGAATAGTCTAGACAGGAATAAAAAGCATGTCAAATGAAAATGTATGTCACAAGGGAAATTTTCATCAAAATTTACTACTAAAAATAATTAAACCATTAAATATATGTGCAAAGCTAGTAAATATAATATAATATAATATTTTGTAATCAATATTTAGTTAGTTCACAGTTTTTGTGCAATTTGTCAAACTTATATCTTCTGGATAAATTACAAATTCTATGATCACAGTCCACAGGTTCTCCTCTTCTATTCATCACTAAAATATAATTTCAGTCAATTAAACAATAAAAATACTACCATAAACCCCTCCATACACTTGCCACGTCCTCAACAACAGAGTGCCACGACAAAACGCCTACAGGCAAATACGCCTAAATTTCGAGCGCAATTTCAGTTTCAAAAGCGATCTGCGAGAAGCTTTAGGGGCGGGGTCAACGCCACCGATCGATAATGCACCCTCTACTCGACAAGCCGTGAACAAAACAAAATTGTCCATAACCCCTTTGAGATGCCAAAGGTTTCAACATTATACTGAATTATTACCCCATTATAGTTTTTTGGTATACAACTCTGAAAATATTTTTAAGTAATGTGAGTATTTGTAGCATAATCAAAAGGTCAAAACCATTATTATAATAATTGCAATGTTGTATTATATTACCATTTGAAACGAGTATTCTTTTCTCACGATGAATTCATAACTTCATTTAATAAAACCTAATAATGGAGGCTAATACGTGGGTAGTCCATAAAACAATAATAATTGTAATGTTTTAAGGCATTCATTTTGCAAAATAAAATAATTTGTTACGCGAGGAAAAAAAACTTCCCTAACATGAGTGGACGGACCTATAGCGATAAGGCGATCGTACGTTCACTTGTATTGTGCGTATTTAATAACTAGCGCCCGGCACAGCTTCGCCCGGGTGTATATAGATTTCTCTACAATAATATGCACTTATTATACACATAAACCTCTCTCTTGAATCACTCTATCTATTAAAAAAAACCGCATCAAAATCCGTTGCGTAGTTTTAAAGATTTAAGCATACAAAGGGACATAGGGACAGAGAAAGCGACTTTGGTTTATACTATATAGTGATACATTACACACTTCTGCCTGCCTAACACCTGCCCTTATCCCATGCTTACGTCACATTATTTGTCACTTTTTAAGCAATTTATAGTATGATTTGGCTCGTAACTTATTACGATCGCCTTGATATAAACCCTCTCAAGAGACGTTATCTTTTATATGCTGTCCTCAATCTAGTTTATAAACTTCACATAAATTTATTAAAAGACTTTTCTAAGAACCCTTCATGATGTTTTCACAGGAGACGTACGTCCAAATACTCAGTACGTTTAAGCAGGATTTGAGTAGTTAAGTGCAACGTAATATATAAGTCGCGTTTCAGTTTTCGGCCCTTAATTATCGTAACGTAATAATATCCTATTTTTAACCTGTTTCATCCCACTGCTGGGCAAAGGTCTCCCCCATGTCTCTCCACAATTCGTGCTCTAAGGAAATTTCAAGCCAAATGGACTCGAAAGCATCCAGGTCGTCTCTCCAGCGTTTTTTAGGTCTGCCGGGGCGTCGTCGATCATCAGGTATCCATTGGGTGACGATATTTGCCTAGCGATCTGGATGCATTCAAGTCACATGGTCCCCCCAGTTCCATGTGGGCCATGTTGCTCGATTAGTTAGCCTATTAAAATTTAATAAAAACAGCAGTACAAGTTTACTTTCTAGTCTATGCAATCATAAATCGTTCCACCTGTGCCCTGTCAGTTCTGATAAGGATTTACGAGAGCATTAAACTCAACCATCGGAGTGTAACTTGTAAAAAATGTGCGCCTTATGCGCACTGAGAAAACGTTGTAAATCTTGGTTAAAGAGACTGTAATTATCTTTAATAAACAAGAATTTTATTGATGCGTTAAATGTGGAACATATATATACTCACGCCTTTCTTCCAGTAGGGGTAGGCAGAGGTGCCATCAGGACTCCCATATTTCGCCTTGTGTGTTCCGTCCCACGATATGATAGGGGGTGAGCCTACTGCCATATCGAGCACAAATAATCAACTCCTAGCTGATAATGAATAAAAAATCCAATATCACTTTACCCGACCTGAGATTCGAACCCGCGATCTAAGCTTTACACTCATACTAAAACCACCGAGGCAGTCATATATGGAACACTATTTGTATTAATAAGTAGTGCGGTTAACTTAATTTCGTTCGGTAATTTAATAGCAAGATACCTATGATGAAGTAGTAAGGTCTAAATTCTCATCGACAAAAGTCCAATCCAATCAAGTCGTAATCTTTCCTTCACAATTCCTCCCTACTAGTATCTACCATAATATTCAAGAACCAAATAATACAACGAATTTTTGTTCCCAAGTTATTTTGTTATAGCTATAGATTTTCACGTTCGAGTAGCTAGACTAAACAATACAAATATCAATGTTTCTATTTATATTGACCCCACCTCTTCCAATATAACTCAATCCCACACAATGGTTAAATGAAGAAAAATTTAATCCAATAACAGAAGCTTTGTTGATGAAAGTTCGAAGAAATCCCGTGATACGACACAGGATTAAACACAATAAATGAACAAAAGGGATTATTTGAAAAGTGAATCGAGATATGTTTTATTTAACAACGGGGAGATATAATAAATCAACAAGGATTATCAAGACTTGCATTTTCATAGACGATCATAAGCCCATGTCAAGCTTAAACATGTCATGAATTGTACACAATAATATTTAATGCACTTAATACTAAATTTAAATATTTCTCAGACTCTTTTTCTTTTTGATTTGATTTCTCAGTGAGCTTATACAAAAATATATAAAAACCTAATGATTACAATATCAAAATTAAAAAAAAAAATACCTCGATAAAAATGAATAAATATTGATAACTTTTCGATTCGATTGACTGAAATTGTAGCAAATTGAAAAAAAAAAATATTATAGCTTTCTTTTAAGTATTCGAATCAGTGAGTAACTCAAAGATATATTAAATACTCAAACAGAATTTTTAAAATCCTATAACCAAAGGCGATCAAGTCGTTAAAGATACCCTCAAGCCATTTAAAACCACTTTAGTTCTAGCTGAAACGCCCGGAGCGTTTGCATACGTCCTAACAGACTCTCCTAACAGACTGACAATAGCCTTCCGTTTAAAAAGAATATCTACCTGTTAGTTGGATACCATTGTGTAAGTACTGTTAGAAAATAACAATGAAAACTAATGGTTTATGGTCCGTGGCATTCTGAGGGTATAGAACACAAACTAACAATTATAAGGTAGTCTTCATTATACGAAAATATTTTATAATTTCTCGGTGGCCTCCTTTTTCTATTTTACGATATTTAAAGTTGGCGCAACGTAGATAAGTGCATATTGTAGAGAGGCCGTGTCCATAACATCATATTTCAAGGAATTATTCAATAATGAAAGAACCTTGTCACTTGTGTCGAAGGCTCACACTAATTAGTTATAAAATATAATTTAACTGAAGTGTTTGCTTTTGTATTTCCCTCTTTCTGTATTTCTTCAGCCACAGTAAGTCCGTTGCTGAGAATAGGCTTTACAAATTATTTCCATAGACACTAGTGGAAACCTACATACAACCTTAACTAAATCATTTGTTTATAATATGCGAATATTTAACGCTTCGTCTGCTCATACGTGACCTTTTCTATTCAGTTTAATATGATAAAAAGCGTATTATAAATTGAAACGTAATCTTCTTAAAAGTACGCACCCATAAGACACAATCTACATAAAAGTGTGACGGGCAAATCGGCTCATCGTGTATTATGACAACACCACGACGTTGACAAATGAGGTTGAACGTCGCAAAAAACGTCTAGCACCCGTTTGTTCGCTAATTGACCTTGCTCCTTGAAAATAACCATTACGTAATTATCTATAATGGACTAGGAATGGACTGACTTGGTCAGATGGAACCTTTTTTTCTGAAAACCAATGGGGAGTTTTTTTTTAATACAATTGGTTCAGCAAACAAGTAAACAGGTCACCTGACGGATGAATTTATCCCTGCCGAACCTAAAGAACGTAAACAACGCTTGGATCATAGATCTCTTGCCGGACAATCAAATCGGGAGATGAGCGGGTAGATAAAAGGATAGACAGACATGGGTATGGGGCATCCGGTAACTTCACTCACCGAACAAATGCGAAAGTGAAGATGTCGCTTCACGTCGATCCCCTGTGAGATATGACACCACCCCGAACAAGCCTGCCCATTCATGCTGCGTCATAATCATCAACATCTACCACTTCTTATAGTTCCAAAAAAACTGTTTTTAGATCTCATTTCGTTCTGTGAGTGAGATTGCCAAAAGCCTTAAAGTTTTCTTCCTCTCTTTCTTTTTCCTTTCCTCTTCTTTCTACTTAGAGAGTCCATAGAAAGTGAAGACAATCCAATTTTGTATATGTGCATGTAAGATGGCAATTACTTACGAGGTGAGTCATTGGCTCGTTTGTCGGACCTTTGCAATAAATAAAGATAAAAGTAGTGTTCATTTTGCTGCAGAATTTGTTGCAATGCGGTTGGATTCATTTCGTGTCTAATACCTGCAGTTGTAGTACGTTTGAACTGTGTTTGCTGCTTTTGTATTAGTTTTTTTTTGTTTTTTTTATTTTTATTTTTATTTACGCCTTGTGAGATGACATGATGTCGTTGGATGGTGGTTGGGTCAAACTTTTAAGTCCCCTGTCTGTCACCTTTTATAAAATTTAATAAGAAAATTGCTACAATTTTTTTTTATATCTACTAGCCTTTTCAAAAACTATCCAGCATCGGAAAATTATAATTTTCAAGTGGGTAATAATCACGTTTATGACATGGAAATCGAACCCAATATTTCCAAATTACATACTATCAGAATACAGCGATCTAATTTCCCAGTAAGCCTTTAATTACCTCCCTATCGGCTACGCTGCAACCACGCGGTTCAATCGATCCCATAATTCAATTTAGTTGTGCTGACATACTACTTGATTACCATCAATAATTATTATTATATAATCAACTGGTAGGTATTTCATTGGTGGTAGATCTCTCATATGTGAGAGACCGCCTGGGAAGGTACGAAATAGCTCTGTAAATAAACTGTTGTGTTTCGACTTTCGGTTAGAAGGACATTGTAGCCAGAGTAACTACTGAACATATTGAGACTTAACATCTTATGTCTCAGGAGAGCACAGTGGAATGCCAAGAATTGTTTTGTAACTAATGGTGTTGTTTGGTTTTGCTACTGTCATGAGCGGTCATATCGCTTACCATCAGGCGAATTGCAAGCTCGTTTCACCGCTCATTCAAATAAAAAAAAAAGAACAAGTATTAAGTTTCACCAATATATTAACAATTTACACGTCTTTTATTTCATGGACTATCGAGTATAATATTAAAACGGCAATGAGTTCCAAATTTTCGTCATTTTACTGTAATCATTGAATAAATAAATAAATCAACCCGACAGTCACATTACACATATATAATCCTCACTAAAATCGAGTCTTGTATCGTGGGTATCAAGAACTAAGAGACAATTTTCGGTCTCACGAACATAAATAAATACCTGTGCATCTCACAAATATTTGTCTCGGTGCAAGGATCGAACCTGCGACCTCTCGTTTCACAACTGGCGTCTAACCAACTACACCACGGTAGCTGTCATGGTGGATTATGTTTGATCTAAATAGAATATCAATGATACTAATATTCAACAAACATATTTTTTTTTATTGTTGCTAGTTTTTTCCTACCTTCCTACCTTTTCCTCCGTTGATATTTAAAAAAAATAGCAAACGTAAAGATCAAGTCACGTGATGTTTTAAATTAAGAGATACAGATTTATCACTCCCGCACTTTAAAGTCCAGTCTTTGTCCCAGCAATTGGTAAAAATCATTTCATTGACATGATTGCCAATTGGTCAATGACTTGCAGGCTCATCGTTTGTCTGGATCAAAAGTCAATAAGCTTCGAGATTGTTCTATTAAGATTTCGTGGGAATTGTAGTGTCATTACTTTTTAATCTTTTATTTATATTTAAACTAGCGGCCCAGCCCAGCTTCGCCCGGGTACAAATAGATTTCTGTACAATAATATGTACGTATTATACATATAAAGTTTCCTCTTGAATCACTGTATCTATTTAAAAAAAACCGCATCATAATCCGTTGCGTAGTTTTAAAGATTTAAGCATACAAAGGGACATAGGGACAGAGAAAGTGACTTTGTTTTACACTATGTTGTGATGTATTATGATATGTGAAAGACATCGAAAATATGTTTTAAGAGAGACTAGTGTAGTACTTCTGTACGCAATCGGGCCTCAAAATCTCTGAAGTTAAAACGTTGAAATATATTCGCCCGGGGATCTACCGTGAGACACAGGTTTGAAATATAATCCCATCCATTAGGGAGTAATTCATAACAAATATAATTTTATGCTAAGGGTAATTTATTTTATTTCATGATTAATATGTCTACCACAAAAACGACACTATAACTTTTCATCTAGGTTAGGGAATTATCACTTAAATATACCCTAAAATAGATTTTAAAACTGAATATGAATAAGACCGTATACTTATGTATGTTCTACTATACCTTATCCGATATCATTTTATAAACCTTCCTCTTGAATCAATCTATCTATTAAAAAAAACCGCATCAAAATTCGTTGCGTAGTTTTAAAGATTTAAGCATACAAAGGGACATAGGGACAGAGAAAGCGACTTTGTTTTATAGTTTTTGTTATGTAGTGATGTTGCATAACGCCTAATTTCTAGCGATGAAATATTTCTTTCTATAATAAGAGCTAATCTGGAGTCAAATATGAAAATTCTATCCGTAGCTTTGCATTCTTTGTTAGCCATTCCTATTGTTTTATTAACAATCGGTAGAAATATTCCAGTTCCCTAATATTTTCCACGAAACTACGTTTTAAAGTAATCACGCACAAAAGAGCTATTGTTAATTAAATCAAGTTTCTCGACGTAGGTGTAAAGCAGTTTGAATAAAGTTCGTAATTAACCTCTATAAAACCCTTTTCAAGTTATTTTATGTCTGTTGTAATAGCTTTTGTGTTTTATTATAGAAATGTTTGTGTGGGAGTTGAAAGGGCTAAAACGTTTCCTCTGAGTACTTGTGGATTGAAATGTTGAGAGGACGAGAAGAGTGCATGAAGGAAAAGTCATGGCTGCGGAACATCCGAGAGTGGACAGGGATTGCGAGCACCGCATAACTATTTCTCCTAGCACGAGACAACAGATAGTATGCTGAAATCAAATCAAAAGATTCTGTATTCATAATCTTTCACAAGATCTTTTGAATTGTTCATTTCAACTACCACCGCTTCGGAACGTGTTGTAGCTGTGAAGACGAAACGAAGAGAAACTTCGTCAGCAACACGAACTTTCTTCAGCATTTTTTTTTAAATCCGTGTATATTAACAATTTTTCACGTCACAAGTCAGGACTGAGCTAACTGCTAACCTTCACTAGTTGAAAAGGCACTACAAGAAGATGAACAAAGATAATAATCAACATTGTTTGCTTTGATACAACAAATAAAACGAATCTTGATCGCTGGACTCCAAACACCGAATTTTAACGTGCCACGATAACTAACTTTCCACCATTGTAAACATTACCTATTCGAACGCTTACTATGACTCGGTCACAGTTTTAAGCAATGTCTTTTTCTCCCGCCAAACAGCAGTGTAAATGCAGTTTTTTGCTTCGGTTTGTACATTGCAGCCAAAGTAAACTGGACATATTGAGACTTAACATCTTATGTATCAGGATGGCGAGCGCAGTGAAATGCCAAGCATTGCTTTGTAATTCATGATGTTTATTCGTTTTGCCATCCATAAGCGATCGAATTCCTTACCTTTATGGATGGAATGATCGTCTTGCCATTTATATCAAATAAACAATATGAAAAACCATTTGAAACGAAAGCTTTCAAGAAAATTGCATCAACAACACCAGACAAAACATGTATTTTGATAAATTTCAAATTCTAACTAATGTATTATTTAGATACAATTTTAAAACCGTGCACAGAACAGCATTTCAGTGTGATAAGTGGGCGCGAGGCTGAATAATTTTACAGCTCGCTCGGCTAATTTCACTAAAAGCCGTTGTGAAGTAATAATTTTATTACCATTTTAAAGGTTACAGTCTTGTCCGGTATACGATTATGAGAGTACATTGGATCTTAATTATTTATAGAGAAATAAATCTGTTTTGTATATTTAATATGCCAATCAGCATTGTAAATGCACTGTTGTGTTCCGGGTTGAAGGACATTGTAACCAGACTCCAGAGTAACTACTAGACATGAGCCTAAACATCTTATGTCTCACCAACCAAGCGTTGCTTTATTTCACAGTGTTGCTTTATTTCACAGTGTTGTTTGGTTTGGATTTTGTCCATGAGCGGTCGTATTGCTATCAGGCGAATGGAATGATAGTCTCGCCATTCGTTGCAATAAAAATGATACAAGTGTAGACGGCTGTACCCTAGAGCAATTTCCCTTAAACCAACTAAGAATATTACACACACTCTACTTGACAGAAACAGACAAAGCGGTTATACTAGTTTTTCAATGAGAAGAGTGGCTTGTACGTGAGTTTTAATGGCCCCGTAAATAGCTTCGCTTATGGATATTATGACAGGACAGAGTTCCTAACATTCCTATCGCCCTGAATTGCCGGCATTTCAATTAAACTCCGTGATAGCCGTCGCAAGAATTATAAGAAAAAAAAGCAGTGCCACCTGGCACGCTAGGCTGGTAGGCTGTCTGGTCACACAGCCTTTTATATACAAGGAACCTTTCGCGTAGTCAAAGAGGTGAAAATCAATCCATTTATGAACATTGTGCGTATATCCTTGTTATCCATTAAACGAATGTTTAGCTATAAATCAATACAAAAGCCTTGGCCGATGCCAATGGCAGACGATCAATTTAGTGATGTAGCAAGATGTTGTATAAATGACTGTTTACAAAAATAGAAAGTTTTATTACTATTAAATTTTAAACGCCATTCAGATTTATTTCGTGATTTGCATATCCTGTATCCTGTATCAGCCCATAGAGTTCGTCCGGACCGTGATCGAGGGTGCACGTGTGTCGCGATAGCTCCCGTTTTATTTTATTATTTTTTTATTAATTTTAATCCGAAATCTAAATTCCTATTGGCCCAATTGTTTTTTTTAAATTCTCGTTTCTTCCTGAAGTGTTTTAATGACTAGGCCCCGCCCTGCGAAAGAGATAGACTTTTGTTACAGTGTTTCGTGTGTGAAGACAGTCTAACTGTGCGTCAGGTGTTTTTGAACTTTTTTGCATCTTTTTTAATTTTGTGGAGGACTCGAACTCGGGCATCGCGGCGGCGGCGGTGGGCACTGCGCCGCGCGGACCCCTAGACCAAGAGCGCGTGTGCGCTTGCGCCGAATTTACAGTTCATTATCGTGTCGCAATTGCAAATATACAACATGTCTTCTGCTGCCAAATGTTTCGCATGTAAAACAGTATTGAAAAATAAATTGTTTATGATCTGCTGCGTCTGCGAACATAAATATGATCTCCAATGCGCCAATATATCAGATAAATTATATAATTCTTTTGACAACGAACAAAAGCGCATTTGGACGTGCCACTCATGCCACAAAAAAATATCTAAGATGGATAACACCACGACACCTGCCGGGTCAACTGAGGTTACATCTCCTGCCAATCTTAGCGATACTCTTGTAGAAGATTCTCCGTACGCGGCAGACTTTTGCAATGTGACGATCAGGGCCAAACAACAATCAAACATATCAAGACTCTCCGACTCCAATACTAATCCCGATAATATCAGAGACATTATTAAACAGGAATTAACGGATATTGTCAGTAGACACGTAACCACAGAACTCAAGGCTATCAAACAAGAAGTGTCTAGTTTCCGAGAGGCTATGGATTTTTTCAACAAGCAATATGAGGACCTTAAGAATGCTTTAGAGGAAAAGTCAACTATAATATCTAAACTTTCAGCTGACAACATGGTACTGCAGTCGACGGTTACAGATTTATCCACCAGACTTAGCATAGTCGAACAACACATGAGAGAGTCTAACTTGGAAATCAATGGCATTCCAGAGCATCGCAATGAGAATCTCATAAATACCGTCATGCAACTGTCGAACTCTGTAGATAATCCAGTGAAAGAAGACGATATTCTACGAGCCACACGCGTTGCCAAACTGGAGAAAAATAGTGATACGCCCCGAACTGTCGTCGTGAAACTGCGCAGCCCACGCCTGCGAGATTCCATACTAGCTGCAGTTACTAAATTCAATAAGAAGAACGCAACCGATAAATTAAGTTCACATCACTTGGGCCTAGCAGGACCCCGAACACCCGTTTTTGTCGCCGAACATCTCACCCCCAGCAACAAACTGCTTCATGCTGCTACACGTAAAAAATGCAAGGAAATGAAATACAAGTTTGTGTGGGTTCGCAACGGACGCATTTATGTAAGAAAAGACGAGTCATGCAGTGCAATTACCATTCGTAGCTTGGACAGTTTAGGTCTTATTACTTAATTTAATATTTTTGCTTTAAATATTTCCTATATTATTGATTTCATTTTTCAATTGTTATGATATTTAAAAATAAAATAAAATTCAATTCTCTAAACATATATTACCAAAATGTTCGAGGTATTCGAACTAAGACAAACAACATATATAATAACGTTTTGCAGTATAACTATAATATTATAGCGCTTACCGAGACGTGGTTGAATAAGAATATTAAAGACAATGAATTCATTGATAGTAGATACACTGTTTACCGGCGTGATCGTTCAAGTATCTCAGCCAAAAAGTTTGGTGGTGGAGTTCTTTTAGCTATAGATCGTAATTTTCCTTCTACCCGAGTTGAATCATGGGAGACTGACTGTGAGGACCTATGGGTTGTTGTACATCTTAAAGCCGGAAATAGTGTAAGAAAACTAGCTATTTGTGTTGTTTACCTACCACCCCCAGTGAGTTCTGAGACACTTAGCAAATTTGTTAACAGTGTGAGTAATGTTACTAATGCTTTCGATGATATTTTAATATTGGGAGATTTTAATTTAAACTTCATTCAATGGTCATCAAGCAACGGTCATTCTTACACTGTCCCTGGTAATTATAATAACTCATTAGGGTATATACTTGTTGACTTCATGTCTTTAAATAACCTGTATCAATTCAATAATGTAGTCAATGCAAGTAACAGAATATTGGACTTGGCCTTTAGTAATTTACCGGATGTACTGGTAGAAGAATCAATTGACCCTCTCTGTAACGTAGATAGCCACCATCCATGTTTGTCTGTCCGTCTTAACCTTATGACGTCATACCATCTACCGAACAATAATTGTAGTAATCTGAATTATTTCAAGGCTGATTATGTAAAAATAAAAGACGAATTGAAAAATGTTGATTGGGTCGCACAGTTTTCTATTTGTAATGATGTCAATGCAGTAGTGTCAGTGCTCTATGATAAATTAAGATATGTTATAGCCAAATATGTTCCTGCGCGTAAAAAGTTTAAACTGAAATACCCGTCCTGGTTCAATTACGCACTAATAAGAAGACTTGCTGAGAAAGATAAATTAAGAAATCAATATCGCAAGTACAAAAATCCTCGTGATTTGATTTCCTTTGAAATAGTCCGTGAACACTGTAAAAAACTATACAAGTTTTGTCTCTCCCAGCACCTTACAACAATTGAAGATAACCTAGCTAAAAATCCTAAATCCTTCTGGAGCTATATTAAAAACAAAAATTCTAATCATTCATCTTTTCCTGAATATGTCCAAAATGAAAACAGCACTGCTACCACCGGCCCGGATATTGCTAATATTCTCGCACAGCAGTTTTCATCCACTCAAAACACATTCAACGGTCCATTATCTTCCTTAAATTTAAGTCCACCAAGCAGCCATGATATACTCTCTCACATTCATCTAACTGAATCGGAAGTACTTAAAAAAATCAAACATCTCGACAGCTTCAAGGGCGCCGGGCCAGATTCCATACCACCTGTCTTTGTAAAACGCTGTGGATCTGCTTTGACATTGCCGTTAACCTACATTTTTAACAAATCGCTTAATGATGGAGTATTCCCTGACGAATGGAAAAGAGCCAAAGTCGTTCCCTTGCACAAAAAGGGCAATCCAAACGAAGCTAAGAACTATCGTCCCATAGCCATTCTCTCGTGCTTCTCCAAGCTTTTCGAGTCTTTGATTTGCCCCATATTTTCTAATTATATTGATCCTTTTTTGTCATCTCAGCAACACGGATTCCGACCGAGACATTCGACTATAACTAATTTAACATCATATGTTTCTGACCTTTCAAACGAACTCGACAAAGGATGTGAAGTAGATGCCATCTACACAGATTTCACTAGCGCCTTCGACAAAGTTACGCATTCAATATTGCTAAAGAAGTTGGAACATTATGGCATACATGGGTCCCTACTCCATTGGTTTCGTTCTTACCTAGCCAAAAGACTTCAGTTTGTCTCGGCAAATGGCCATAATTCATACGAATACTATGCAACTTCTGGTGTACCACAGGGATCCCATCTCGGCCCAATATTGTTTTCCGTGTTCATTAATGATATTGTCTTAGTCATACATCATTGTAAACATCTTTTATTTGCAGACGACCTAAAAATTTATTTGACAATACACTCGCTAGATGATATAATACATATTCAAAAGGACTTACAAAGAATCCAGAACTGGTGCGCTATTAATCACATGGAACTAAATCCTAGTAAATGTTTCCACATAAAATTTACCAAGAAAAAAAAACCTACGGCATCAGAGTACATAATAAATAATGTTAAATTAACTAAAGTCAATGAAATCAAAGACCTCGGCGTGATCATCGATAAGGAACTACGTTTTTCATCACATGTTGACTCAGTAGTTAAAAAATCCGCTCAAATGCTTGGTTTTATAAAACGTAACACCAGAGGTTTTAAAAATGTCAGGACTAAAGTAATTTTATATAACGCTATCGTGCGCAGTCATTTAGAATACGGCAGCTCTATCTGGTGTCCGTTCTATGCGGTACATTCTCAACGCATAGAAAAAGTTCAACGGGCTTTTACCAGACACTTAGCATTCCACACATCCGGTATAAGTCACCGAAGTCCCTACAATTCGCGATTATCCTTTTTCAAAATGACCTCATTATGTGCCCGACGCAAGCTAACGGATGTAGTATTTCTTTATAAAATCATCAACAACATGACGAACAGCAGCAAAATTCTTAACCGTATTTGTTTAACTGTTCCCTACAAATTACCAAGACATCGCATCACTAAGACATTTCATATACCATCGATTCGGACAAACACTGGACTCAACTCACCAATTATTAGAATGTGTAGCACATACAATACTTTGAACACTAAAACTTCAGGTCTCGATATATTTAATACTCCAATATCGAAATTCAAAAAACAAGCACTGACCCTACTGGATAACAATTAAGTAAATTTATAATGCCGTCTCTTTTCCTTACCTAGATTTACGTTATTTTTATTTTATGTTAGTCTATTTTATTTTAGCGATTTTATGTGATCTCATGTTATTTTTGTTTGTAGTTTATTTTTAATATTTTTAATGTTTTCCTATTAGTGCATATTACCCTCTCCTTGTGAATGGTGTACACACCTCTAATAGGCATGTGCATCAGCAATATATTTAATAAGTGTTGCCGTTAATTTTTAATGCATATGTTGTTGGTGTGTCTATATTAAATAAATAAATAAATATACGTCTCACTGCAGGGCACGGGCCTACTCTACAATCGAGAGTACAACTGAGAGTGGTTAGGCCATATAGTCCACCACGCTAGCCTAATGCGGGTTGGCAAACTTTACATACCATTGAAATTCTTAAAGTTTTCTTCAATATATTTTTTACCTTCACCATTATATTGCGTGGTGATTGATTATTAATAAACACATGGCTCCTAATAATTAGAAATGTGCTTTAGGATATGAATCTGCGAACATAGTGAATATGTTAGCAGCGACATCCGGTCCGATTTTGCTTCCAGGCCACCACGACACAAGACTTTGTATGTTACTGCAGAATAAAACTCTCGACCTTTGTACATTTATTAATTTAATCAAAACACGAAATGTGTAAAACCTCCAAATACCAAATGAATGTATTCAACTCATTATGCAGCGAGTATTTATACAGAAAGTCCACATAAATACGTAGCGTCCACGGCACCAACTTCCACAAGAGTGGACGCAAGGGGTGGGGGTGGTCGGGGGTGGTCGGGGGTGGTTTTCCGAAACAACTGGCACGGAACAGGCCTCCGCTTATAGACTCTTATTTACATAATCTGACGAGATGGTACGTACAGACATGTAGACAAGTGAAAATAAATTATAAATAGCTCGTAATGGAATGAGTTGATAATCAGATGATGTTGTGTTTCGGAATTAAAGATACTGTAGCCAGAGTAACTACTGAACATATTGAGACTTAACATCTTCTCATGAATTTGAGCTCGTTGGAATGCCAAGCATTAATTTGTAATTCAAGGCGTTGTTTGGTTTTACCGGTCGGGGCAGTCGTATCGCTTACCATCAGGCGAACGGCATAACTTTTACAGTCCACCGCTCTACTAACTGAGCTATCGAAGGTTTCTCTATTGAAGCTATTAAAGGCATGCTCGTCTCACCATTCATCGCAATAAAGAAAAAAAACGATGTCGAAGGTTTGGATTTAAGACCAATTTGGGAATTTTCAAACTGTGCATTAAGGTGACTATTATACGCTTAAACATCATCAGTTTCCACAGCCTGTAGAGTCCCACCGCTGGGTATAGGCCTCTCTAATATAATACCACTTATCTTTCTAGTCATTTGCAATCAGATTCAGCCAGCAGCAACTTTAACAATGACGTCGACCCATCTTGCCGCTGGACGGGTGACGCTGTGTTTACCCAGTTTTGGCTTTCATTCTACTAGTGCATTGCTCCACCTGCCATCATTGCGTCTAGCTATGCTACCAGCCCAAGTCCATTTGAGTCTTGTGACGAACTATTCTACTATTCGAGGTTTTCTTCACAAAACATCATGAGCAAACCCGCAGATTTCGGATCTTCGGATGATGTTCATCATTAACACTACAATGAACATCGGTCACGTCCATACATTTTGGGACCTGACAAAGAAATATATTGTACACAGCTGGGATATAGTTTATTGTGTTGTATAGTGCATGAGGAGTGATATCCAGTTATAAAAAGATTTCTGCAAAGCCGGAGATTTTAGAATTATTCATAAAAAATAGCACATTATAATGTCATTGTCATTGTCAAATATACCTAATGTAGGGTGGTCTTATGGTTATCAGGTACCTAGGAAGAAAAGTGTACCAAATCATAATGATGGCTTAGTAATTACTATGCTCTATAATTTCCCTTGTCATAAAACTAATTAGCCGTTGAATATGGTGTACACCATACCTGTGTTACCTTAAGGTAATGAGAGAAAATGTAGTATTTTGCTGTCATTATTTCGCAGAATTTTATCAGAATTTATTAGACTGTTTTGAGTATTTTTCACTATTCTTCTTTTTTTTATTGCAATGAATGGCGAGACGAGCATGCCGTTCGCCTGATGGTAAGCGATGCGACCGCTCATGAACAGTAGCAAAACCAAATATAACCTTGGATTACAAAGCAATGCTTGGCATTCCACTGCGGTCGCCATCCTGAGACATAAGATGTTAAGTCTCAATATGTCCAGTAGTTACGCTGGCTACAATATCCTTCAATCCGAAACACAACAGTGCATTTAAACTGCTGTTTGACGGGAGAAATAGACATTGCGGTGGTACCCACCCAGGCAGCCTCTCACATATGAGAGACCTACCACCAGTAAAATATTCTTCATAGTTTCGTATTTGGCCATCCACACACACTTGAAAAATCCCCCTATATGTATGCATAGGAATATAATAAGCAGTGGTCACAAAAATAAAACACAAAATAAAATAAAACACAGAAAATATTTTTTAAATATATTATTTCTCATCTTCTCTTTTTACAATAGAATCTAAGAACTCTGCAGGGGCAGCAACATCAAAGTCATGACGTGGGCACAGCAACAGTACTGTGCGACGTCCTACTACACAATTACAACAATACTTAGTTATTCCGTCTCTCCTTGATTTGGAAGTTTGGCATCATTGTTTTTCATCAAAACACACACACTTTTCCTGTGGGAACTCCAGGATACTAAACCATATTGACTAAATAGTAAATAGGATTGTAGGATACCTTGTAGATTCATGGCTAAAAAAAACTTCGATTAGTTGATAGACCTACTCACCGATTACAGAAATGAGTATAAGACGGGTATTGCATTGAACACAATGCACAAATTGTTGAGGATCGCACTGTTGTTCCGAGTTCATGTTGGAAATATGGTAATACTTCACACTTTAAACGAAATCACAAAGCGTTATCGTTATACAATGGTTAATCTTACAAAGTGGTCAGAAATACAAGGGTATATCGGAGTCCGTGATTAAAGCCAAGTCACAAATATAAACAGAGAATTAACAGTATATAGTCGTAAATCGGAAATCAAAAGAAAGCAAAATGACAGCGCAAAGAAAAGTCATGTGTCATAGAAAATATCTACACTTTTTTTAAATTTAGTACTACCTTCAACGTTGTAGTTAAAACCTTATTTTAAAACAAAGTATGACTGATGGAACGCACTCATATGCGTTCAATATTATTAAAAACACTAAGTTTTTCTTTTTTATCCGGGTTTTTAAAAATAAATTGAAATATGCATTTTAACTCTAATAAATTATGAAAATTTTTGATGTACCATTCATAACTGGTCCCGTTCATGGTCCATTTTCGCCGATGTTCTTTATTCCTCTGTTAATCTATAATGTACACAGCATTAAATTAATTATAACTTTCGTACTACTTAAAAGATGATATCCCATCATAAAGTAACTCACAATCATCTTACATCTTTGAATATCATAGTAACGTCCAAATCAAAGTTCTTCGCATAACATAAAAAATAATAGCTTACAGCCGTTATCTTCATTTTGTTTAAGTGTTATAGGCCTTAACTATGTAATAAAAAGTTAAAACTTTTGTAGAATGTATAATATCCACGCAAAGTTACACAAGATTATCAATACAAATGTCTTCAATTTTTTCTATTGAGGTAAATGGCGAGACGAAAATTCCACTCGCCTAATAGTAAGCGATACGACCGCTAATGGACAGTGGCAAAACCAAACACACACACACACACACAATTCTACGGCGCTTGATATCCTGAGATATATGATGTAAAGTCTCAATATGTTCAGTATTTACTCTGACTAGAACGTCTCACAATAAATAAAGTAAAAAAAGATATTGAACTTATATATTTTTATGTATTTTCAATTAAAACCAATTTAAACCTAAGTATATATTTTTATATCTTCCCAATAGACCCCTATTGGGAAGATATAAAAATATAAGGCAGAGATACAACAAGGACATCCAGGTCTCGCCTTGAATTTTCCATTCCACGATTTGATAGGGGGCGAGCCTATCACTATATCGGATGCAGACTCCTGTCTTTGGAAAGATAATTTGTTATCCTTAAGTAATTTATTGAAACATTGTCGATACTACAGCATTGGGATAAATCCTTTAAGTAGCATTGGTTAAAAATTAAATAATAAATCGAATGAATAGAGAAATCTAATATGACTACCCGACTCGGGGTTCAAACCTGACACCTCAGCTTTGCAGTCATACCGTAGTACAACTACGCCGAGACAGTTAAACGAAGAAAAAATACAATAAATTAATGAGATAGAAATAAGGAATATTCTTCTTAATATTTTGTTTGTGAAAGTACTCAACAGAGCTGTGACTCAATTGACGCACTTGGCGATGCCTTATTACATGATACACACTTACGGTTTGTTGTTTCACTATTTCTGTTTTAAACCTTCTCCAATACAATACATGAAGGATTGTTATTATATAATAGCCATTTAATGACCTGATAAAGGTCGCTGATCTTATACATAGGCAAAGATAGAATAAATCAAAGCTAAAACAAGGACAGATGACCTAAGTAAAGTTGCAAGAAACTGCCGAATGCAGACTGTTATAGGAAATTATCCAGGAGGCCTAATTCAGCATTGGACTTTCTGTGGCTTTTTTTTATATTTTTATTCTGGCCTGGCATAGTGGCCGCATTGCACCTGATGGTGAGCGCAAATGCCGCCCAGGCAGAGTGTCTACTGGCATCGGACGGCAGTACCATGTCAATAGACACAATTATGCCGGTCTGCTAAGATGCCTCTTCACACTACGGCGGAAGGACCCAGGATTATAGGAAGAAGGGAACACGTGAGACGGCAAACAATTCCACAGCCTGACGGTGCGGCACAAAAAGGAATTTGAGAACCGTTTGGTTCGCGCCGGGATGGTGTGGACCGTCAAGCCATGGCTTCGCAAGCCAGCACGTGTGGTTCTGGTCGTGGCTGAAAATAGAAAGAAATTACAAATAAAACTAATTGGTACATCTCTAGCCATTGATTAGAGCAATTAATTTCTTTATTTTATTTTTTCACAACCTCCGTGGTACAGTTGGTTTGACACCGACTATGAAACGAAAGGCCGCGGGTTCGATTCCTGCACCAAATATATTTGTGAACCACAGGTTTTTTTTTTGGTTGGGTGTTTGTGAGACCGAAAAGTCTCTCGTAGTTCCCGATACCCACGACACAAGATTCGATCTCAGTGTGGGGTCAGTACTGTGTATGTGACTATTGGGTGTACTTATTTATTATTTTTACTCTTTATACACAATAAATATAACAGTAGGTACATAGAGACCATAAAACAACCAAGTACATACAAATTACAGTCTTATCGCACTAAAGCAATCTGTGCCATACAACCATTGGATGAATTGATAACGAGAAATAAAAGGCAGTTATCAATTTGCTTGGTGTAAAATTATCACTATAAACCACGGTTGATTTCTATCGCTAGGCGACCACATATTTTTAGGAAACAAATAACTAAATAGAATACTTCTCTTCCCTGTCTTTATGATTCGCAATGTCTATTTCTCCCGCCAAACAGCAGTGTCAATGCATTGTTGTGTTTCAGTTTGAAGGATATTGTAGCCAGATAACTACTGGACATATTGCGACTTAACATCTTTTGTCTCTGGATGGCGAGCATAGTGGAATGCCACTTTGTATTTCAAGGTGTCGCGCCGGTCTCGCCATTAATTGCTGTAAAAAAAGTAGGGTTCTTAACTACTGCATAAGATTGTTTATATCCAAGCGGATATTTACATCCTCCCACTGGCTAACAACAGCTCATTGTATATTAATTTCAAACATTTCCAAGTGTTGAAATATAGCCGAAGATATCGGAATGTTAAATTAAATCTACAAATAATTACATGTTTTTTATGCAGCATGATTGATAACAATTACTTCAAAATAAACGCAGACCAATAATAAATGTGAAATCTTAGTTGCTTGAAGCTCAATTAGCTTATTGTACGGCTGTAATGTAACCTTACAAATATTAAACATTATACGTTGGAAACTAATCCGTAAAATAATCGATAATTACAAAATATCTTGTATAATAATTATTCATAGAAACAAATGTAGAAAAACGAAATTTAATTAAAATTGGCACCAAAAATGAATATTTTTTTTACTTACATAAAATCAGACCTGAGTTTCTCTATAAATACAATTTCAGTATTTACTTAAGGATGTAATAAATAACATTGAAACAAAACTATTCTTTACGAATTTTATCTCGGAATTGGTTTAGTTTTTACATACATAAACTCACGCCTTTTCTCCTCTTCTCGGGAGGGGTAGACAGAGGTGCCAGGGCACCCACATTTCGCCTTGTATGTTCCGTCCACGATGTGATAGTGGGCGAGCCACAGAGTACATTCTATATAAGGAGGCGAGCCAAGCGCCATATCGGACACAATTCCTAACTCCGGGCTAATAATTAGAAAAATGGAATATCACTTTGACTGACCCGTGATTCAAACACAAGACCTCAGTTTTGTACCCGTACGTAGTAAATCTACGCCACTGAGGCAGTTAAAAATCTGATTTGCAATTATGTCCATTTATATTTAATTACAGTTTAACAACACCGATGGCTATACACACACATCGAAAGCAAAAATTGAATTTCTACCTCAGCAGCACTTCTCAATATGAAGTAATTCGTAAGACATATTATGCGAAAATATATCTTCTATTTCAATTCGAAGCTTAGTACGGCGCCTCAAGCCATTTCTTTTATCAGGGGATCAACGTGGCTTAGTGAAATATCACCCGATGAAATATTTGTTTTAAACCTCCTGTTTTGCTGCAAGCACTTTGAAAAGTAAAATGTTAGAAGTTTATTCTAAAGAAATTACAATTACAAAGAATATGCGGTGATTTTATAGTAAACTTGAGGGCAAATTGACTTTAATTTATAAAAACAAATGATTTTTTGTTTATATGAAGGTAATAGTTTTATAATATGATTCAAATTGCTATAATTTTGTTTTAAAATATCTTGCCACTCGCATGATGAATGTATCATCATGCGATTTAATCCGGTTTATTCGACATGTCAATTATGTTAAGTTTACCAAAATTTAGTCGGGATTTGTGTTAAATTTCTATGTATCATAATAATATGATATTAATAAAAGTTTAAACTTAAATATGCAATAAATAATAAATAAATATAAAAATAAATAATTATATAAATATGTTTTGATATGTTACATTATGTAAATATTGTACTGAATGCACCGAAATACTTCAGTTTTCCAGTATGATAAACTTCTTGTCGAAGATGCAAACAGCTAACAGGTGCATGTTTATTTTCGTTCGAGCAACACGAAAAACACTCTAATATCATTTTTATTTATACACTATCTACAAAGAACACGTAAACGCATTAAAAATAGATATGTCAGTGTATTTACGTTCGGTGTGATGTAATTTCCTGCATTCTCATCAATAGGTGTTTATTATCAACACTTTATATTTATTTCGAGTGAATGTTTTGCTTATTTCATTCGAAGTATATACATAATACAACCAATTATTTGGTATTAAAGTTATATTACTAGCATCGCCTAGGAATTATTTATTTATCTAAAAGCATACAATATTTCAGTTGTTTTGACTTGTTAGAATTGATATTTGATTATGATGATTCGGTTCGAATTGCCTCTAGTCGAAAAGCTGCTTATACAAAAGTTGGACTTGGGTTCGATCCCTTTATATTTTTTTTTACAATAATTATTACTCTTATCTTTATAATAAAATTATATTATGATAAATTTGCTATCCTTACTTCTCGTTTATTCAAACCTATGTAAAATCCTTAAAGAGAAAATAATAAATTATATCAAAAACTGTGTAAATATTGCAAGGTTTCTGCTCAAAAATTCCTCGCTGCAAAATATTCTCACGACCACGAATAGAAATTGAACAGTAAAAAGGGACGGATGATCGCATAAATTGTGGCAGACGAACCGATGGAAATCAATGAAGCTCCATTTGCAGATAATTGGTCGCAACCGAACCCCGCTGTTGCCGATGGTAATTCAATTATTACACCAAACACGGAAACGTGCGCTAAAGGAAATTTTAACAGCGATTTAGATGAATGTGGGAATAGCGAAATTTTGAAACACAATACTGATGTTATGTTTTGGAATCGAGAATGTTTTAAATTGGAACTGTTAAAACTGGTTTTATATGTTAAATATTTACCAGGCCCAAAAATCTCGTTCCGGTTTTTTTTTGTACACCAAAAGGTTAACAATAAAACAGTTTAAATTACATCAAAAACTTACCGACTGATTTGGAATGGTGATAAGAAAAGGAATAAGAGAGATATTCTCAAAACACGCAATTTAATTGTACCAGACGTGCATTGGAAGTTATTGACTAAGATAAAGTAAGAATTGTTAATAACCTTTTAAAGGAGGTTTCTGTAAGGAGCGAAAATTGCGAAATAAAACTAAGGTTCTATTTTCGCTAGTAATAGATTATAAACGAATGTCGATATAATATCGAGAGTTTCCTTAATAGTTCCCTTTATAAAATCTTGGCAAATACGTTTTAGATTAGATTGATTTATTCAACAAACATCGCATTAATTGAGACAATCGTTTACATACATGTATTTTCTTAATGAATTAGAAATTTCAACAAAGCACAATTGTGTGTTTTCTGTTGCTCAAACATTTGAACTGATTGCTAGATTTGAGATAATATTTTGACATAGGATGTAATTAAATTTCTAATATTCTTGTTCTAACTGGGTTTGTGTAAATTGGTCAAAAATAATAGATCTAATAACTCTTTTTAAAAATTAATATACTAGTACTTTATTAAGCACTGTCGATTTCTGAACAATGATTAAAGTGGTTTTAAGAAAAGAGAAATAAAATTAAAAAAATGATTAAATTAGAAATTAAAATATTTATAAAAGCATCAATAAGATTGTGTTTAACAGCCGCTGCCAATAAACAATCCTAATCCAAAATTTATCGTTTTAGATTGACAGCTCAATCTTTTTTCTGATACTATATTGCCAATAATCAATCTCAGTAGTTAAAAAACTATAGCAACATGACAAGAGACCAATCAAAAAGTAGAAAACAATCCAGATTGACTACAATCTAATTTTTTAGATTGATTTTTGGCATCAGCCGTTAGTTGTTGACTTAAAACTATGAACTAAACTGGATAGATTAAAACTTGATCTTTAAAATTATTTTATTTAATTTAAAGACGATTCATAAATAAAATGACAAACAACGACACAAGATTTTAATCGTTTTCTTGAAATTTTGTACAAAAACTAAATTTATTATAGCCCAATTACACTTTAAAATGTTTTTTATCACATGTTGTTAAGAATAATAGATGACAAGAAAAAATATAGGAAGTAATACATTTGATAACATTACATTACTGAGGTAACACAAGCACGAGTTGGACTTATGAACATACACACCAAGAAATCTTCAGCCATAGTGTTTTGGATTTAAATTCATTTCAAAGCATTGAGCAACTCTATTGTACCTTTCAGCTTGACTTTCCCTCGCAGCCGCTGCTCTTAAAGCCTTCAGGGAAGTCCTGACGCGTGTACCCATGTCGGGAGAAGCAAGAGTCAAAAGATTCAAAATTGTTTTTGTCACAGACGGCAAAACATTCACGAGCCTAGCAGCTACATAATTGGCTAGACGTTGTCTATGAGCGTCATTTTCTAAAATGTTATGGTAAAAGTCATTAACCGGTTCAAGATCAACTGCGTTGCTTTCCAAAACCAGAAGTACTTCGTTTGGACGATCTTCATCAACGTACGGTATTGGGCCATTGAACGAATTTGGATAGTAGTTCGGGGCATCTTTCATGTTATCTCTCAGAGGTGGTCTACCATCACGATTGTATGTCCTCTCATACATCGGCATATTTACTTCGATTTTGTTGTGATTGACACCAAGACGGTAGTTTTGCGTGTCTTGGTAGAACACTCTACGACCTTTGAACATAAAGTCATGTGGTCCTGATATACCAGGAACTAAGTTAGCTGGATTGTATGCACCGTGCTCGTTGTCTTTGAAATTATTCTCTACATTTTGATCCATCACCAAGCGACCAATTCTTACGGTTTTGTATGTGCCTCGTTTCCATAACCGAGTCACATCGAACGGATTATAACCAAGATTTTTAATATCATCTAAAGACAATACATCCATTTCTAGTCTCTAAGAGGGATAATTTTTCTCAGCAATCGCGTTGTACAAATCTCTGGTATAATAATCTTGGTCCAGTGCACCGATTGCCATAGCCTGTGCGTCTGTGAGATTTTCTAGACCTTGTTTCGACCTGAAATTAAACCTGGCGTAATATCTATCCCCGTGGTTGTTGTAGATTTCGTACGTATGAATGGGGAAAATGTCCATTTTTCTGTATCCATTAGGTACACCAAAATCTGACATCAACCACAACATCCCGTGCAACGATTCAGGTTTTTTAGTAATGAAATCCCAAACAGAATTAAAATCAAACAAGTTAGTGCGTGGGTTTCTCCTGAAAGCACGTATAAATACTGCGAAGATGCTTGGATCTCTGTAAAAGTAGACAGGAGTGTGCAAATTTAGAAAATCCAGATTCCCATCATTAGTGTACATTTTCAATGCTAATCCTTTCAGTTCTCTACCAAGCTCTGGCCCTCCTAGATTTTGTATGGCTGTTGAAAATCTTCCCACGATTGGTGTTTTCTTGCCGATTCCGTTGAAGACGTCTGCTTTCGTATATTGAGATACATCGTTAGTTACTTCAAAATATCCATATGCACCGACACCTTTGGCGTGTACTACACGTTCTGGAATTCTCTCTCGATTGACGTGTGCATTTTGTTCGATATGGTAGTTCTTATTAAATATTTCTGTGTTGAGCGTATTTGTGTCTCGTATTTCAACAGGTTCCCCTGCTCTGTCTGTCCATAAACCTGTTGGTACCTGAAAAAATAATTTAATAAATAATAACAGTGTCGACAATATTTTGATTAATCTGATAAACGGATCTTGGCACTGACTTGCATAGCAAAGGAAATGTGGTGTCAGGTGTGCTTATAATAATTATCATGGAGCACCCTACGATTTTTTACAATCAATTATATTGTATTGAGTATAAACACTCCATGATTTTTACTACAAAATAAATGCATGCATTCTAATCTCATTTCGTATACAATAATTATTTTTACTTGTTATTTATTTTTTAATTGAGCATTGAAACAACTAATGATCCTTACCTGGTGTCGATCCTTGAAATCTTGCAACTGTCGCGACGCTGCATCCAGTGTGTAATTATCATAGTATCCTGAAGCCACAGAATACTAAACTAACAGAAGTCAAGCTCCATACAAAGCGCGCTAAATCAACGCACACATAGACAGCGTTCACCGACACGATATTTCAAACCAGTCGAGACCACTGCGAGCGCGAGTGTCACCCGCTTCGGGCACGCAAATAGTGAGATGTTTTGTGCAAAGATGGAGCAAATGAATAAAAGTTATTACAATTGTATATAAAACACCAGATTATAATAATTGAAAATAAAGGACCTGGACAGTTTCTGCCTAGTAACTTTTTATCATGTACAAAAACAAAGCAATAATTGAATAAATATAAAAAATCAACTATTAATTTAAGAATATGTCATATTTCTGTAGAAGTTTAGGGAGTAATATAAAGTTTAATAAGATTTTGCATTGATTGATGACCCATTTCCGCCATTGTTGGCCCCGCATAAACGTTTCGTTCGCAGTAAAGCAAGTGTAGGAAAAAAATAATAACTTTGTCTAAAATATTCCTAAAAATAATCTATAAGTAGGTAATAGGTCATAAAAACTAACAATACTAAATATATATAAAGCAATGTTTGTAGTATATACTTACACATATATTCTTCCCATTTTTACACACTTTCATTGCAACAACTAAACGCTGCAGTAAAATACTTGACACTTGACAGTTGCTTGACAGGAACCATGCTTTGTCTATTTGTTTACATTGTGACACAATTAAAATACGTCTCGGTGTATATTTTGTGTAACTTATAAAATATTAGTTCCTTTAAATTCCAAATTCGATGATAAAGCATTTATGTAAACGTATTCTTATTAGATTCAATAAATTGACGGATAACCTACAAAACCTAACCTTAAAATAAGATATGTTTTTGTAAATATCTAAAAACCCTGAACTTCATAGGCTTTGTAACTTTTCTGTATTAATTTTGGAACAAACCTTACCCCAACAATGCAAAACTAATTGATGTAGACGAGATTTGAAGTACTAGGCACAGCGCCATACAAAAACTGGCCATGTCCTTTCATTTAAAAAAACATATATTATACAAAAACAATAAAAAAAAACTTAGAATAATGACATACACATTCTCAGCGAGTTCATAAATAAAATTAAAATTTATTTATTGTATAATTGTGTTTTATATATTTTATTTAAAAATTCAATCAAACTATACGAGTGCTATTAACACGATACGTGTTTTCGCATAAGCCAGTGTTAACAACCCTTGCGCGAACGCCGAGCGTAGTGTGAGTGTGGCAATAAAAGTGAAGTACATACACAAGCTTGACTTCTGTTAGTATTCTGTGCTGAAGCTTCATCTATCACCAAAACAGCCAACAACACGCAACCTACCCACACCATTGTACTAAAATAATTCAAAGTTACACTTATTTTTAATTCACATTTAATTACAGCTAAATAAACTACACTGTAATTGTAGGATGCCGTAAATAAATAATAACACGAAATGAATGCTCACGTTATTTTAAAATCGAATTACTGGAAAAAATAACCTCACGCAATTCCCGTGATTTGATGAATAAAAGAGAAAAATGCCTAATTTTATCCTATTATCTATTTAACCAAAGTATGCATTCAATAATGTATCTGCTTTATACAGAAAAATTGTAATAATGTAATAACAGAGAGCAAAATTTTACACTAGTTAAACTTAATTAATACGTATTTAAATCTAGTGCTGACAATAAATTTTAATTACAAATTGTTTTATGATTTCTTAGGTTTATGCGAATGTTACTCATTGAAATAAAACTATTATTTACGGATTTTATCGCGGATTTGGTTTAATTTTTACGTTTTTGACTTCCCGAAGTTTCCATTACTTTCTTGGTCACGTGGCGAACTGAAGTATTAATCGTCCGCTCTGTGACTGTTACAATTCAACTACCCTTATTTTACAATTATTAAATTAAAAAGTTAACTTAAATAGTTAGTCTGTATTTGCGATCCGATCTACGCAGAAGCTCACAGTGTCTTGAAGTCTGGCAGTTGGACTTTTGGGTTCCGATTTAATTAAATGTAGTATTGGATCCCATGCTTGTGCAAGCTTCAATCTTCTCTACTGAAAGAATGTATTTTAATTTCAATTTTATTATGTTCTACCTCCATATAATATCCATATAATTTATAATAAATCTCTTGCCTTCTTAGATGTTTTAGTAATGCGTAATCCTGATCAGTCCCTAAGTCACACTGTGTATCCGAAAAAGACCCATACAGATAAATATCTGAACGCCACCCAAAACAGTTAGTGTAGTTAGTTCTAACTCTGTTAGAATTTAAGCTGAAAGATTTTCTGGTGGTTTTAGCTGCAGGTGGGTTAATTTTTATCATGATTTTTACCGTCGAGCAGAAATCCAAGTGTTTTATTTTTCCGGATAGTGGTTATCTTCCAGTCAAATATTCTGGTAAAACCTATCTGATTTCATCGGTCACAGGCCACAGTTCCCAATTTCTCGAGAAAAAAGTGATAATTTAAAAATATATGTGACATACATTTTGCGGCCTTATGCTAAATAATCCGATTACAGCTTATCAAATATTTGAATATCACACTTATGAGAAAATTTCTGATTTTTTATAACAATGTTCTTAAAATATACCCATGGTTTCTTTTGGGTCATTCAACTTTTCTTAATAGTTAGGGTTATTTTTCTTTTTAATAGATCTATCGCCTATCAAAGTTTTATTTTTAAACGCAATGGTTGAATACAATGGTCACAGGAAGTCGTTGGATGCAGGCCACTTCCAACGGGTCAATGTAGGGATCCTTAGCGAGCGCCTATGTTCAGCAGACTTCCTGTATCTAAAGAGAGAGAGAAAGATCGAGAGAGAACACGTACTTCAGACGACTCTACAAGAGGTAAATATATAACATTTTTCAGTCCATAGACTAAATATAATCGCGTAGGCTACACTTGTTTATGACAAAGGTTTAATTAGCTCCGGGTATTAAGTTCAAAAATATATTCCGATATGGTATAACCCAGTTGAAGTTATAATAAAATGGCGATTATATCTAAATTTGCTACAGATTTTGAAAAAATATATACTGTTGGTATGTCAACAACACAAGTTTTGTGAAATTTCGTCTTAGTTTTTAGCACGTTACTCCACCAGAAATGTACCAAAATGAGTCAAGATTATTATGAAGCGCGGTCGACATCGGGAGCCACTTGCAAAGCTGCTTGCGAGTTTGCTCGGTTGAGACTTGAAATCTTATCTCAGGGTGACAAGTGCAGTGAAATACTAAGCATTGCTTTGTAATTCAAGGTGTTGTTTGGTTTTGCTACTTTATGAACGGTCCCACTTACCATCAGACAAACGGCATGCTCGTCTTGAAATTAATTGTTATTAAAAAAATACAAAAGCAATTACTACTATTTCGAGAACGTCTCTATGTGTATAGCTTTATTTCTAGTAATACATATTACCACACACAAACTAATAAGACCAAGCGAAAAAGTTTAGTATTCAAGGTTGATGGTTGATACGCTGATATAAACTATCAGAACTATTGTAGCAAAACTGGTCAAGTAAAATGAGTTTATTAAATCACATATTAAAAATAAAACATCAAGCAACAAAGACCATTTTAATGAATATGTGCATTAAAATATAATATGATAGTTGTATCATAGCTCGAAATTTTATTTAGGAGGAACTAAGCTTAATAAAAGTAAAGATGAAGACTTAAAATTACAGGATTTTAGGACATATTCAAAACATAAGTAATATAACTTAAGACGTGAACTTTACGTAGAATAAGAAAATATATAAATAAATAAATATCATCTTTAGCGCTAATGTTTTGGATTCAAATTCCTCGCAAAGCATTGAGTAACTCTTTGGTACCGTTCAGCTTGGCTTTCCATCGCCGCCGCCGCTCTTAATACCTTCAGGGAAGCCCTCACGCGTCTACCCAAATCTGGAGCAGCGAGGGTTAACAAATTCAAAGTTGTTTTTACAATAGACGGTAATACATTCACGAGCCTATTGGCTATGTTTTCGGCCACTCGCTGTCTATGTGCGTCATTTTCTAAAACATTATAGTAAAAATCATTTGCAGGTTCAAGATCGACTGCATTGCTTTCCAAAACCAGCAGTACATCTTTCGGACGGTTTTCGTCAACGTACGGTATTGGGCCATTGAATGAATTTGGATAGTAGTTCGGGGCATCCTTCATGTTATCTCTCAGAGGTGGTCTACCATCACGATTGTATGTCCTTTCATACTTGGGCATGTTTACTTCAATTTTATTGTGGTTGACACCAAGACGGTAGTTTTGCGTGTCTTGATAGAAAAATCTACGACCTTTGAACATGAAGTCATGTGGTCCTATTATACCAGGAACTAAGTTAGCTGGATTGTATGCAGCTTGTTCGTTGTCTTTAAAATTGTTCTCAACGTGTCTGTTTATCACCAGGCGACCAATGGTTACAGTTTTAAATGTTCCTCGTTTCCATAGTCGAGTCACATCGAATGGATTGTAATCAAGATGTTTTAAGTCATGCAAAGAGAAGATATCCATTTCTAGCCTCCAAGAGGGATAATTTTTCTCAGCAATCGCGTTGTACAAATCTCTGGTATAATAATCTTGATCCAATGCACCGATTGCCATAGCCTGTGCGTCTGTGAGATTATCTAGACCTTGTTCCGATCTGAAATTAAACCTGGCGTAGTATCTAT
The DNA here is from genome assembly GCA_023078785.2 of Hyles euphorbiae. Taxonomy (NCBI): domain Eukaryota; kingdom Metazoa; phylum Arthropoda; class Insecta; order Lepidoptera; family Sphingidae; genus Hyles; species Hyles euphorbiae. Next base: position 4,171,516 of record CM041051.1, on the reverse strand, counting down.
CTCCATGTTTGTTGTAAATTTCGTACGTTTGAGCGGGAAATATGTCCATTTTTCTGTATCCGTTTGGTATACCAACGTCCGACATCAGCCACAAGATACCATTTAACGATTCGGGTTTTTTATTTATCAAATCCCATAGAGAATTAAAATCAAACAAGTTTGTGCGTGGGTTTCTCCTAAAAGCGCGTACAAATACCGCGAACAGACTTGGATCTCTATAAAGATAGACTGGAGGTTGCAAGTTTAAGAAATCTAGATTTCCTTCATTAGTGTACATTTTTACAGCTAGACCTTTCTGCTCTCTACCAAGCTCTGGTCCTCCTAGATTTTGTATGGCTGTTGAAAATCTTCCCACGACCGGTGTTTTCTTGCCGATTCCGTTGAAGACGTCTGCTTTCGTATATTGAGATACATCGTTAGTTACTTCAAAATATCCATATGCACCAACACCTTTGGCGTGTACTACACGTTCTGGAATTCTCTCTCGATTGACGTGTGCATTTTGTTCGATATGGTAGTCCCTATTAAATATTTCTGTGTTGAGCGTATTTGTGTCTCGTATTTCAATAGGTTCCCCTGCTCTGTCGGTCAATAAACCTATGGGTCTCTGAAAAACAAAAGTAAATTAATAGAATTAGTGTGGACTTAAATTGGATTGAGAACGAAAACGGATCTGACAAAAGCTGAGATACAGGTAAGTCGCACTGGCACTGGTGGTAGATATCTCGTATGCAAGAGGCCGCCTAGGTGGGTACTACGGCAATTTTTATTTCTCCCGCCAACCAGTAGGTTAAAGAACTGTTGTGTTCTGGTTTAAAAGTCATTGTAGCCAGAGTATCTAGTGGAAATATAAAGACTCTGTATCTTTTGTCTCGAGATGGTGGACAGTGAAGTGCCAAGCATTGCTTTGTAATTCACGGTATCGTTTAGTTTTCGTTTTGGTTTTGTCGTATTGGTCACCATCATATCAATAAAAAATAGCAAAAGAAAGTGTTCACTCAGTTCAGTCTGGAAAAAAATCTAAATAATATTACAGACACGAGAGCTTGCAAATTATGAAGAAATTTATCTGAGAAAAAAACTCACATAATATGTTGTTAAAATAAGAAAGCATAATTATTAATTGAACGTTGAATTACAAAAGTATTAACTTTTTCATGTATTATTTTCACAATTATAAATTAGATGACATCTATTATTTTTGTAACTGAAAATGTCGATATGGAAATATTGGATGTCGATAAATATACTTAATTACTTCAAAATTTATCACATTCATTTAAAAGCATAGCCATTACATTTCAAGACATTCGTTAGGTTTACCACCGATGTTGATTGTTTCATTTGAATAATCATTTATCACTCCATTTTTATTTATTACTAGCTGTCGGGCCCGGCTTCGCCCGGGTGCAGATAGTTTTTGAGTCCAATCCACATCAAGAACATATTATTTCGCGTGTCTACTAACTATATTTCCCGCGTGCCGTCGACTATATTTCCCTTCCGTAGGAGAGGACATCCCGTGCCAACAATTTGAATTTGAAAGAGTAGAAAATATGTATATTTGGTTTCCTGACTCATCCCACGGGAACACTACATTTTGCGGGATAAAAAGTAGCCTATGTGTTAATCCAGGGTGTCAGCTATCACTATACCAAATTTCATCAAAATCTGTTGAGCCGTTTTTTCATGAAAGAGTAACAAACATCCATACATACATACAAACTTTCACCTTTATAATATTAGTAAGGATTTCACCAATACATTACATATATAATGTTTGAGATTATGTACTTCATATTCACACGCTCTGGCTTATATACACTTGTACTCGGCCTTCATGAGATGGAATAATTATACTAATTTAAAAGTAAAAACACATCCATACCGGGTGTCGATCCTTAAAATCTTGCAACTGTCGCGACGCTGCATCCAGCGTGTAATTATCATAATATCCTGAAACTCGACCTATCACCAGAAAAGCCAAAAACACGCAACCTACCCACTCCATTGTACCAAACGTAATGCAACATACACCAAGTTACACTTATGTTAAATTCACATTCAATTACAGCTAAATAAACTACACTATAATTAAAGGATGCTACAAAGAAATAATAACGCAAAATTAATATATACAGTATTTTACAACACTTAACAAATTAAAGAAAAAAAAATAACACACGCAATTCCCTTGATTTGATGATTGGAAGGGAAACACCTAATTTTATCTCAACTAATAATATAAAGAGGAAATATTTTATTGTCTGTTTGCATTTTATAGGCTCTGACACTACTGGACCGATTTGAAAAATTATTTCACCATTAAAATCATACATTATCCGTAATGAATATAGACAATAGAATATATTTTTTTAAAATATTATGTAGGTATTAATTAAAGTCACACATATTAGAGACACAGATCACAAATATTATAGGATATTTTATTTGTTTTTTTTTTTTGTTATTTTTGTTAATATCTTGGAGGAAATAGTTCGTTGGGAGCTTGTAATGCTTCTTCTTCAAATCTGCGCTCTATTTCTTTATAGCCGATCAGCCAGCAAAATTAAATTACCATTAACTTTTACGCACCATTGACATCGTGCAATATGCATCGTGCTTGGGTCATTTTTCTTTTTTATGACATCATCATAAAGGTCTATATGATCTTTCTACAGTTTTATGAAGTAAAACAGTTTTTCTGAGAGAAATTTTTGGCTGAAAAAGAGGTTAGGAAAAAAAACGGTAGGTATGAAAAAGAGACATTTTAAGCTGCCAAATTAATATCAAATTTCTTAAAGTTTTATTTCCTCCAAAATACAGGCTGTTAAATATCACAAATAAACTTGTCTGTAAAATATATCTGTATCAGTCCATATACTTCCCACTGTAGGGCATGGCCCTACTCCACAAGAGAATACGATTAAGGGTCTACTCAATATCGTATGGCCGTATAGTCCACCACGCTGGCCTAGACCTTTACAGACCAGAGAAATTCTTACAAATTCGCTATAGTATGAAAGGTTTTCTCACGATGTTTTCCTTCACTGTTAAAGTTCGTGGTGATTGACTATCAATACACACATGACTCCGGAAAGTCAGAGGTGTGCCCTGGGATTTGAACTCATATTTGTCTACAAAGTTTGTAAGTTTTTGTGACTACTATAGTAAGGATTATTTAGAGCTAGTTAATTATCAATTTAAATAGTAAACCCTAAGATAATAAAGGTTGTATATCCGTGGATATTTAATATGCATCTTATAACCGGTTTCTATATACGATCTATCTTTAACTAGAGATTTCGATAGATATTTTGATACATTTTATGTTTCAGATAACAAAAATAGAGAGATATATATGGTGAATATATTTATATATAGCTAGGCAAAATAAATGTATATTTATATGTTTGTTTATTGAAGCATATAATTGTATCGACATAGTAATGATATAGCTATTCTAACCTCTTGTTAAAGACAGATAGGATATAGAGACCGACTGTTAATCGCTTACAATGGCGAATGGAATGAACGCTCATTCCGTCATCCGTAGCAATAAAAAGTGTATTTCCATTTGTTAGACGCATAAAAAAAGTGGTACTTTATTTTTCTTAAAAGAGTTTGTTGCAGTAATTAAGGTTTCAATAATAAAATATCACACAGTAAAACATATTTAATGTTTTTTGAAAATTAAATTACAAGGAATTAATCACGGTCCTACTATAGGTAGCTATTCGTGTTTAAGTATATAATAAGTCATTTCAAAACTAATACAAGGTATTACAAGACTGCTACCGAAAAATAAGACGGGTGGTAGTTTTAAAGACTTAAGACACAATTCAACAAATATATTAGCAAATTGTTTTTTTCATATCGTCATATTTGGTTGGTAAATATACAGTTTTATCTAAATGTTAATGAGTTAATTGTGGTCACTTTTTTATAATAATTTGTTGATAATGATCCCATTGGTGCGTGGTGGCCTATTGGTTAACGGACCAGACTCGGCTGCCAACATGGTCACGGGTTCGAATCTCCAGGTACACCTCTGACTTTTTGGAGTCATGTGTGTATTGATATAGTCAATCGCCACGAATTATAACGGTGAAGGAAGACATCGTGAGGAAACCTGCATACCACAGCGATTAAGAATTTCAATGGAATGTAAATTCCGCTAACCCGCACTAGGCCAGCGTGGTTGACTATATGGCCTAACCACTCTCAGTCGTAATATCGATTATGCTCTTAGTACTCTTGGCCTGAAGTGAGGCGTATAGAGGCTGATTAAGAAGGAGAAACTGAAACCTGACTGCTAAGGTGGCAATGAAAACAAATAATAGCAAATAATATGTGACGTGTGTTTTCAAAACATGTATAATAATACATTCAAAAACAAGTAATATTTTAATTATATGTAGGATTGACGGTAATAAAATCCATTGTGTTAATTATTTAATTATAATTATCACCACACGTTATAATTAACGGATTAACGGTTTATCCGAATATCTGCGACAACTTGTTACTTTACACACACACTTTAGTAAACACGCGTTTGTCACTGTTTCACAGCCGACTGCTGGATCTCGAATATCTCTTGTCTACGATCCGGACGCGCTTTATATTGCAAACTGTCATGCTCCCACCCTTACTCTGACTGTGGGTAGTGAAATAGAACCACAATCGGGTTTCCTTTAATAAAATTACTTCTACAACTACCCGTAGAATCCTTAGGGCCAATTTACAATTATTTATCATATGGGTTTTACACAAGAACACCCCGACACGGCCATACTGACGAGCTCACGTCCTCGTGTGTGTGTCTATATATCATCTGAAGACAAAGAAATCATTCGTTCGTTCATCCTGACTCAGTTCACATAATATAACAATTCGCAAAATGGTAATAATTATTATACAGTCTGGTCCGGAAAGCATTCCCTTCAGACAACCATTCAAGTGCGCAGATTGTTCCTTCAGTTTAAAACTGGGCCGAACTATGCTAGACCGGGATAGTTCCCCTTTAGCCTAATGGTTGTTGGACCGGCTATACCCTTCAACAACTTTCCCTTGGACCAGTCTCTCAGACCCTTCAAGTGCACAGATTGTTCCTTCAGTTTGAAAACTGGACCGAACTATGCTAGACCGGGATAGTTCCCCTTTAGCCTAATGGTTGTTGGACCGGCTATACCCTTCAACAACTTTCCCTTGGACCAGTCACTTAGACCCTTCAAGTGCACAGATTGTTCCTTCAGTTTGAAAACTGGACCGAACTATGCTAGACCGGGATAGTTCCCCTTTAGCTTAATGGTTGTTGGACCAGTTAAACCCTTCAACAATTTAACCTTTTTTCTACCTGGACCAGTGTCTTAGACCCTTCAGGTTGAAAACTCGACTGGACTACTAGACCGGGATAATCCCCTTTAGCTTAATGGTCCCAGGTTCAGCTTAACCCTTCCAAAACTATAATAACGACGAAGTTATTTCGTGTGAACTTGGTCTATGAAAATGAAATTCTATTTCTATTTAAAGACCATACGAGCTCTTGGAATCGATAACGGGTACACCAATACATTAATCTACGGAATGACACACGTAGAATAGATAAACCAAAATCAAACAAATATGGGAAGATCTCACCAATTTGATACACTCCTGTGAAGATGCAGGTGTCTTGGAACTTCCAGGGCACACAGTCACAGCTCCATGTCACTGCTCCTGATAACAATTAATGGCCTAGGCAGGCGGATGAGTTGGTGTGTCACCTGATGGTAAGCAGTCACCGCAGCACATGGGCTATTTCAATACCAAGGGTACAGCTGAACAGATGCCCATCAACCTTTCTTGATTGATTCTAGTAGTAGGTTTATTTTTTTCGTATAACTCCTTTATGTAGGTAGTTACAATTTGATAGTCATCGATATCAATGTTACACTAGATAAGACGTTCTTTGTGAGAAACGTGTCCCACCCAGGTGCAGTGCATGTACCGCACACGAATCTTTCAAAAACGCGTAAGCGACCTTTTGGTCGCGAGAAAACTACATCCTAAAAGCGACCTAGCGCTGCATGGTTATACTGTTTGGTTAGACGACTAATTATTTGTTCTACGCTGCAGTGATTTAGTTTCAACTTTTACCAAAATTGAACGAGACATTTGTATGGGATAGCATCTCTATACGAAGTAATTTTATCTAAATTTTGATAGTTATGCCACAAATGGCAGTCACACGTCAGCTACACACGTGAGTCACACATGACAGTCAGATACGTGAACCACACATGACAGCCACATACGTGGGCCAAATATGACAATCACACACGAGAGTCACACACGACAGCTACACACAACAGTCACCAGTCATCATAATTTAGCTCAAGTTATTAGTTGTGGTACTCACGTCAGAATCTGCGCCAGCTGATGTCGATAACCAAGCGGTTGCGGCTACAACGTAGGACGATCCCACTTCTGATGTAGGATTGACGGTAATAAAATCCATTGTGTTAATTATTTAATTATAATTATCACCACACGTTATAATTAACGGATTAACGGTTTATCCGAATATCTGCGACAACTTGTTACTTTACACACACACTTTAGTAAACACGCGTTTGTCACTGTTTCACAGCCGACTGCTGGATCTCGAATATCTCTTGTCTACGATCCGGACGCGCTTTATATTGCAAACTGTCATGCTCCCACCCTTACTCTGACTGTGGGTAGTGAAATAGAACCACAATCGGGTTTCCTTTAATAAAATTACTTCTACAACTACCCGTAGAATCCTTAGGGCCAATTTACAATTATTTATCATATGGGTTTTACACAAGAACACCCCGACATATACTTAAATTACAACAACACCCAATAATTATTTCAATTCATCCCAATACAAAACTATTAACATGGTCCATGGCCTGGCCTAATCCGTTTTGTCATTACTCTCACGCGCTTCTAAATAATTTTTAATTTATTAAACATTGAATCTTCATCTCTAATATTTTTGATTCAAATTTCTTTCAAAGCATTGAGCAACTCTTCTGAATCTTGTAGCTTAAACTTCTTTCGTCGCCGCCGCTCTTAATACCTTCAAGGAAGCCCTGACGCGTCTTCCCAAATCTGGAGCAGCGAGGGTCAACAAATTCAAAGTTGTTTTTACAATAGACGGTGATACATTCACGAGCCTATTGGCTATGCTTTCGGCCACTCGTTGTCTATGTGCGTCATTTTCTAACACATTATAGTAAAAATCATTTGCAGGTTCAAGATCGACTGCATTGCTTTCCAAAACCAGCAGTACATCTTTCGGAAGATCTTCATCAACGTAGGGTATTGGGTCATTGAACACATTTGGATAATAGTTCGGGGCATCTTTCATGTTATCTCTCAGAGGTGGTCTACCATCACGATTGTATGTCCTCTCATATTTGGGCATATTTACTTCAATTTTGTTGTGATTGACACCAAGACGGTAGTTTTGCGTGTCTTGGTAGAAGACTCTACGTCCTTTAAACATAAAATCATGTAGCCCTGATATACCAGGAACTAAGTTAGCTGGATTGTATGCAGCTTGTTCGCTGTCTTTAAAATTATTGTCGACGGGTCGGTTCATCACCAGACGACCAATGGTTACGGTTTTATATGTTCCTCGTTTCCATAGTCGAGTCACATCGAAAGGATTGTAATCTAGATGTTTTAAGTCATCCAATGACAAGACATCCATTTCTAGCCTCCAAGAGGGATAATTTTTCTCAGCAATCGCGTTGAACAAATCTCTGGTATAATAATCTTGGTCCAATGCACCGATTGTCATAGCCTGTGCGTCTATAAGATTATCTAGACCTTGTTCTGATCTGAAACTAAACCTGACGTAGTATTTATCCCCACGGTTGTTGTAGGTTTCATACGTATGAATAGGAAATATGTCCATTTTCCTATACCCGTTAGGTATACCACAGTGTTCATGGACAAATCATTTACTGTCCAAGCTGTCCGACTGTGGAACTCTCTACCAGCTGAGTTGCGACGGGCTGAAACACTGTCGTCATTTAAAAGAAAAGTCAAAGAACATTTCCTCTCACAAGAGTGTAGCTGAAATAATTTGTCCATTCTCTTCTTGATATATTTTAGGATAGGTATATAATATGTTTATGTATATGTATATATTATAGGTATGTTTGTATATGTGTATGTATATGGATATTTATATATATTTTGTGTGTTTATTTTATATTTTTAGTTATTAATTGTAGATTATTATTATTTCTTTTACGCCTTAGACTGCCCTTTCTATCTCCTGTTAGTATATCCATCCCATGGTTGCCTGTAAGAGATTACCTAGTGTGATAAGGCCGCCACTTGTACTATTTTTCTTATTGTATAATATCTACATAGTATTTCTGTACAGTGCAAAAAAGAATTAAATAAATAAATAAATATACCCAAATCTGACATTAGCCACAACATCGCGTGAAATCCATCAGACTTGTTATTTAAGAAATCCCAAACAGAATTAAAATCATACAAATTCGTGCGTGGGTTTCTCCTGAAAGCGCGTGTATAAGAAGCAAACAGCGTTGGATCTCTGTAGAAGAACACTGGAGGTTGCAAGCTTAGAAAATCTAGATTACCATCATTAGTATACATTTTCAAAGCTAAACCTTTCACGTCTCGGCCAAGTTCTGGTCCTCCTAGATTTTGTAAGGAAACTGAAAACCTTCCCACAACCGGTATTTTTTTGCCGATTCCATTGAATACATCTGCTTTAGTGTATTTGGATAAATCGTTGGTCACTTCGAAATATCCAAACGTGCCGGTCCCCTTAGCGTGTACTACACGCTCCGGGATTCTTTCTTGGTTGACGTGCGAATTTTGTTCTATGTGAAAATTCTTATTGAACACTTCGTTGTTAACCGTTACTGTGTCTCCAATCTCGACAGGCTCCCCTGCACTGTCCGTCAATAAACCTATTGGGCTCTGAAAAACAAGAAAATTAATATAATTAGTGTGAGTTATTATATATCCTGTAAACAAACTTATGAAATAAAGTTTTAAATTATACTATTTACTTATACTTAGTCATCATTGCATAGGGCAGAATATACTCAATATGCAAGTTGCATTACTTTATTGCACTTTGTCTAGTGGGATGAACCACTGCTGGGCAAAGGTCTCCCCCATGTCACTTTATTGCACTATAATTTATACTATGCTATATCTACTTTATTGCAAATTTAACAAAAAAACGAAACTTCAGAAAAGTAGCCTACGAGAAATTAATAAAAATATAGAATTTGAAAAAGCAGCACCAAAAAAAAACGTATTAAAAAAAAGGTTTAGCTTACGAGAGAATGAGATTTAATACAAGTATACATTATTTCCTATTTTTTTCTATTTAAATATTTTTTCAAGGTTTTGAGAACAATCGGAACAATAACTAACGGAAAAAGTTTTCAGCTCTGATTATCAATTTAAAATATTGGAGCATAATGTCCCTCAGATATCCAATTTGATAACAAAACGACCGATAACAAAAGATCAAAATGGCTGCCATTACAAATCTATCTATTTAGATTGTCGTGACGAAGGGTCCCTCAGATATCGAGTTTGATACAAATGGGACAACCTTATGACATATTATATTTAAATAGAAAATATTGTATGAACTTTTTTCGGGTAGCGTTCTTCGTGTTCAATTTTCGTTACATAAAATTTTACAGATTTTGTAGAAATATTCACTTACAAAAAATATGACATTAATAATAAAAATACAATTGCATGCGGGTATCGATCTTTAAAATCCTGCAACTGTCGTGAAGCTGCATCCAGCGTGTAATTATCATAGTATCCTGAAGCTCTATCTATCACCAAAACAGCCAACAACACGCGCGGTTCCCACTGCATTGTGCCAAACAATACAATAATTCGCTGAACCCAATTTATGTAAAATTCAACTTCAATTAATAGCGCATTATATATTTTTTATATTCTGCATAATAGAAGGATGTTGCAACAAGGTAATATCACTTTTTTAATAGTAACAGTTTGTTTTTGACATTCAAATTACATAATGGGTTTAACGTAATTAGCATACAAATGATGTGTCGATTAATTTCAGCTGTTAATAATAATAAGCAGTGATGTACAGTAGCAACGAAAATCAAACAAGTTAAGTAAGATTTTAAAATTACAGTCATGTTACAGGATGCTTAAGAATGCGTGATGCAGGAAAAAGTTCAACATTTTAATAACATAACCAGCATATCATAAGAAAATGCTATAATATGATAATATATTATGAGGTGTTTTTTGATTGGTTCCTTTTAAGCAATTTATTTTAAACTTTCGACAAAGTATAATTATATGTTAATTAATGACAAAGATCCAGAATTTAAAATTGATCTTAGGTTTGGTGTCCCAGCCATGATATGAGATATGACGACATCGTCATACCAATAAAATGCGTGTCTATATCCATCTCCCATTCTTGAGTTATACAGGTAGCTTTTATTTTTACTGTACACGATGCACAGAAATATGCGGCAGTTCACTTCATTCATACATATTTGATAAATCTCTGTTGAAGATGCAAATAACAGGTGCATGTTTATTTTCGTTCGAGCAACACGAAAAACACTCTAGTATCATTTTTATTTATACACTATATTGAACGCGTTTAGTTACAAATAGATATGTCAGTGTATTTATGTTCGTTGTGATGTAATTTCCTGCATTCTCATCAAGATGTATCCAATTAACTCTTTTCAAAATTGAACGTATATTTCGTGTTTATTAAAATACCAGGAGAGTGATGAATGAGATAATAGCAGGAATAATTGGTTGTATTGCTAGTTTTGCTTATATGAAATAGAAATAGGCAGCGGCAAGAATTGTCTGTTACGAATTTTCATAGTATAATTTCTTATGGAATTCTTCTCTCGGGAAATTCTGGGGAAATATCGACCACTCGAACAACGAAAAACGAATAAACTTCCCCTTGTTTGTTAGATTTTTCACTACTGCTTCCCTCTTATATATGATTGATATGTAGCCTAAAGCATTCCTCGATAAATTACCTATCCAACACATACATATTTTTTAAATTTTAACAATTATTTCCTGAGATTAGAGGTGACAAACAAACTCTTCAGCTTTATATATTAGTAAAAAAAAATATAGTAATATATTTGTAATATTCACATTGGTCCATGACTCTGTCAATGCACTGGCTTTTCGGAGGGGTAATTGATACAACTTCATAATATAAATATACCGCTATTAATTTAAACACGCATGCAAAAAAACCAACAGTGAAACCGCAATACATACAATTATATTGCTCAAAATCAGTTTATGATATGGACGATTTTAATTTGAAATTACACGATACAAACTCATAATTTTAACCATCTTAATCATCAGCCTATATTGTTGTCCACTGCTGGACATAAGCCATGGGAAATATAATTGAACAATCAACTTATTAATCGGAGATTTTATATAATATGTAATAGATTATGAAACCTGTAGGTAATTCAAACTACAGAGGCACTGACTATGAAGAAAAGAGTCAGGTGACAGACACAGTGAATCTTCATTTCTAGCGTTATGAATTCAAAATCCTTTCAGTGTTGAGTAACTCTATGATATCTTTCAGTTTGACTTTCCTATGCAGTGGACGCTCAATGCTTTTGCTTTTTACTGGTGGTAGGTCTCTCATATGTGAGAGGCTGCCTGGGTGGGTACCACCGCAATGTCTATTTCTCCCGTCAAATAGCAGTTTAAATGCACTATTGTGTTTCGGATTGAAGGACATTGTAGCCAGAGTAATTACTGGACATATTGAGACCTAACATCTTATGTCTCAGGATGGCGGGCGCAGTGGAATGCCAAGCATCGCTTTGTAATTCAAGGTGTTGTTTGGTTTTGCTACTGTTCATGAGCGGTCGCATCGCTTACCATCAGGCGAACGGCATGCTCGCCTCGTCATTCACTGCAATAAAAAAAAAAAAAAAAAAAAAAGTCTTAATGCGTTTACTCAAGTCGAGGACAACGAGACTGAATAAATTCAAAGTTGTCTTCAACACTGAGAGTAATATATTCTCGAATCTAGTAGCAAAGCTACCAGCTAGCCTTTGTTTATGTGCGTTATTTCCTAATACTTTATAGATAAAATTCATTCATGGGTTGAAGATCGATGCGTCGCTTTCCAGAAAACCTACTTAAATCTAGTAAAATAGTCTTGGCACTGTTTGTGCGTTAGTGAGGTTCTTTATTTATGGTGAGGTTATCTAGAACTTTATCTGATCTGAAGTTTAACTTGACAAAGTATCTATCTCTGTGTTTGTTGTATGTTTCGTAAGTATCAATAGAAAATATTCACATTTGTCTAATATAACATCAGCCACATCATTGTGTGATACGTTGCAGGTTTATGATTTAAGAAGTCACAAACAGAATTAAAATGAAATATATTAGTGCGTGGTTTTCTCAAACAGCGAACTGGCTCAGATCTTTATAAAAGTAAGCTGCAACGTGTAAGTATGCAAAATCTAAATTTGCTTAAGAGTATATTTTCAAAGCTTGAGATTTCAGTTCTTTGCCAAGCTCTAGACCAACTACACTTTTTAAGCCTGTTAAAAATCCTACCATTAGCGATGTTTTCTTGTCTATTCCATCTAAGTCTTCTCCTTCGGTGTTTAAAAATTTTATTTTATTTTATTTAGCCGCAGCATCGGCTTTGCTTTAGCTAGTTAATATATATATTGTGCGGATGTGCCAACTCGCAATAGGTTACCGTGGTGGGTTATATGGCCTAACCAATATCAATTGTACTCTAAATTATATGCAGAGGCCTATGCCCTGCAGTGGGAATTATATGGGCTGAGAAAATACAATGAAAACTTGCAAGCTATAATTTATTTATTTATTTATTTATTTATTTACACACTTTATTGCACAAAAAAAATACAAATAAAATGAAAATCACAATATAATGTGAGCAAACAAAAAAGCAATTATTACAACTATTAGAACGATCAATTTTAAGAATTTGAAATATTAGGTCATAAAAACATGATTGAGCACAATAATGCAACTAATACTTGAATTAACAATTTAATACGTAGTAGCATCTGATCCAAATCGTCTTTTTATTCACGGAAGCACGCACCTACAGCAGGAATATTTATGAAGTTTTAAAAACAAATGCTCGGAAATGACATACTTAATATTTATTGTTTTCATTTATTTCCTACAAGTTTTCAATCTATTGCTCCTCTCTAATTACGCCACTTAATCATTATATGCAAATAAGAATTTTCAAATCATAAATAAATGTATCTCTCTGAATACCATTAATCATTACCAATCGGTGAATAATTAATATCATATTTTCATGCCAACTGGATATTTATCATTTTTCCTATGCCACAATATGTAGGCACTGTTACGCCGCTAGTAAACAGTTTCCAGTCTTTAAATAATGTCTGGTTGGTGGTAGCTGATTTCCATCTCAAATGTGATAAGAAACAGCAACAGCGAAATAAACACATAAATGAATCAAAGACACAAAATATTGTACGACTGTTTAAATGGTTTGCGCAAAATTGGTGTATAGAGAAATGTGTTTTTTTTATTGCCATGCATGACGAGACGAGCAATCCGTTAGCCTGATGGTAAGCGATACGACCGCTCATAAACAGTAGCAACATTCCACTGCGGTCGCCATCCTGAGACACAAGATGTTAAGTCTCAATATATCCAGTAGTTACTCTGGCTACAATGTCCTTTAATCCGAAACACAACAGTGCATTTACCCAGTGTTGTTTCACGGGAGAAATAGACATTGCGTTGGTACCTACCCAGATGGCCTCTCACATATGAGAGACCTACCACCAGTTAAAGTGTGTGTGTAGAGCTGAAAATCGTTGTGACATCAAATAATACACTATTTCGAAGAACAATATCGGTCCATGATCCATATATTTTATCTTCTTAATGGTCTAAACTGGCTTCAACACACTTCATAGATAAATTTATACAATCTGTATCAGCCCATATACGTCCCATTGCAGGGAACGGGTCTCATCTACAATCGAGTTCGATTGATAATGTTTAGGCCAAGTGCAATCGGGCTGACGGAAATTATGTTATGAAACAGAAATATACCTAAAATTATCATCATACTTATCATTTTCATTCAATCAATGCAGCAATGTCAATATTTTCCCAATCACAACATTAATTGTGTCTTTTACTCCAATACAGTACGCCAGGCAGCGATATGAAAGAAATAAAATCTTCTTTGTTTTTTACACGCTTTATATTAGCTTCACTTGTATGTTTGTATGTTTGTATATTTGTATATTTGTATGTTTGTATATTTGTATGTTTGTTTGTAACCGACTTCTTTGGGCGCGATTTTGACCCACTTTAAACGGCCAGATTTCGTTCAAATTTTGCACACCTGTCAAAGACCGATGACAATACAATAATTCGATTAAAATATATAATTATCCTGATTAGATTCGCCAGGATTAATTATTCTTATAATTGATGACCATTGCTACATTCATCGCTAGATGGCGTTAACATTGTATTCTTCAAGTGTCAAATGTTACTACTGACCAACAGATGGCGTTATTGATTGGAAATACAGCCGTAGATGGATGTTTTTAGTCAAAACAATTATATAATAGTTAAAAAAAACTAAAATACACGCTTTAATAAGATATACAACTAAAAAAGTAAAAATAATTGATACTGAATTTAAGATAAGAAAATGGAGTAAAATACATATATTTTATTGTTACAAAGCGTGGGGTGCAGGAGGATAAGTAATTGTTGTAAACACCCCACGCTTTGTAACAATAAAATATATGTATTTTACTCCATTTTTTCGACAGCCTCCGTGGCGCAGTTGGTTAGACGCCGCCTGTGAAACGAGAGGTCGCGGGTTCGATCCCCGCACCGAGAGAAATGTTTGTGCGGCCCACAAATATTTCTTCCGGGTCTGGGTGTTTGTGAGACCGAAAAGTCTCTCGTAGTTCCTGATACCCACGACACAAGACTCGATCTTACTGTGGGGTCAGGACTATGTATGTGACTGTTGGGTGTTATTTATTTATTTTATTTATTTATTTTCTTATCTTAAATTCAGTATCAATTATTTTTACTTTTTTAGTTGTATATCTTATTAAAGCGTGTATTTTAGTTTTTTTTATCTCTTTTTGTTGATGCTCGCCTGCCTTTCGACCTCAGTGAACACGTCGCACAATTTTATTTTATAACTCTGTTTGACTCTGTTGGTAACATATTAAGATAAAATATTGTGGAAAAAACATTTCAAAAACACAGTGAAATTAGTCGAAACTTATACGAAAGTTTACATTGGGAAGTATTTGCAGTTACAAAACTGGGTAATAGAAATAAAAAAGAAAATAATTTTATTTGTTTGTCGCAATAAAATAAATAACCTACGAAAGTTTATGCACAACATAGTGAAGTTATAACTTAACATAGGTGTTAGAAATAATAAAAGCAATGAACTTATGTATAAGTATTTTCCAACTGGCTTTTGTAATAATGAAATTACATTACACATACAAACATAATAAAAAACAGAAGAGTTTTTCTCTATTCTAGCCATAAATTAAATTTATATTACATGCGTTATAAACGCTTAAAGGAAATTAAAAATCTTAAAACGTAAAATATAAAAGCAAAAATATCATTCTGGTTTTGGCGTGGTTTGTGTTACGTTAGCCAGTGCAAGAGCTGCTTTCAACCCGGCGGTAACACGTTCACCCAAATCAGGATCAATGAGATACATGAAATTAATAACCCTTTGTAGAACTGGAGGTTTGACACTTACTAGAGATGAGGAAACGTTGTCAACCAATCTTTGTCTCTCATCATCCGATTTCAACACTTTGTTATAGAAATATGAATGGGGTTCCAAATCTACAGCACTGCTATGCAGCACAATTAATTTCTCGCTCGGTCTACTCTGGTCTACGTACGGTAAAGGTCCATTGTAAGAATTAGGATAGTAATTTGGAAAGTCCTTCATATTGGTACCTAACGGAGGCACGCCGTCTCTATTGTACGTCATTGCGTATTTGGGAGTATTCACTGCTATATTGTTAAAGTTACCACCCAATCGATGGCTTTGAGCGTGTTGGTAAAACAACCTTCGCGCTTTGAAAACATAGTCAACTGGACCGGGTATACCAGGGACTAAATTGCCAGGATTGAAAGCACTCTGTTCTACAACCCTAAAATAATTATTTGGATTTTCATTCAGCACCAATCTCCCAATTTCTACAGTTTTGTAAGTTCCACTTTTCCATAACCTTGTAAGGTCAAACGGGTCGTAATCAGCCCTCTTAATGTCGAGTTGGCTCATTACATCCATCTCCAGTTTCCAAGCCGGAAAGTTTTTCTGTGCAATAGCGTCGTATAAATCTCTAGTATAGTAATCTGGGTCACGACCTGATATTACTGAAGCCTGTGCCGACGTCAAGTTCGCTAAGCCCTGTTCGGTTCTCAAACTAAATCTGACGTAAAAACTTTCGCCTTTTTTATTACTTAACTCGTACGTATGAACAGGGAACGCGTTCATTTTCCTATAACCATCCGGAACACCGTAGTCGGCTTGGGTCCACAAATATCCGTGCAGGCTGGATGGTACCATGGTCAGGAAATCATACCGTGATGTGACGTCATTCAAATTAGTGCGAGGATTTTTCTTAAAGGCTCGAACTAGCAAACTGAAGTAGAGTGGATCTCTGTATAAATACACTGGAGTTTGGATTCCAATTAAATCAAAGTTTCCTTCCTTAGTGTAAAATTTGACTGCCATTCCCTTCAATCCCCTAGCGAGGTCTGATCCACCTAAACTTTGCAATCCTTGTGAGAATCTGACTAAAATTGGAGTTTGCTTTCCAACTTCATTGAACAAATTAGCTCTGGTGTATTCTGAGACATTATTTGTGACAATGAAATATCCCAGTGCACCAGTCCCTTTGGCGTAGACCGTTCGCTCTGGTATCCTTTCAGTGGTGAAATGCATGGATAGATCTAAATGGAGCGGGTTTGTGAATAGATCGGAGTTGACTGTTACAGTGTCTCTTATCTCGGCAGGGGCCCCGGTACTTGCAGTCCATAGTGTTCGATTCTGAAAATGAGAAGGGATAAATGAAATTTACAATATTCAGAAGTAATATTTTTAAAGTGAAAACTCTTGGTCTGCCGTTTTAAGTCTCAAGATACTTTTAAAGGATTACAGATTGTTGAAGTTAACAATCAGTGGAAAACCTACCCTCAATACTGGTGATTCCAAAATCGTGTCCCTACTAAGCATAGAGAGCCACAAAAGTTGTGTCCTACCTTAAAACCAAAAATAGCTCTCACATAAAGACAACAAGATATTAAACTTAAAATTTAACGTCACTGAATGACGTCAGCCTGAAGATCAATAAAACCGTTTATGCCTTAGAATAATTAAGGTGCGGTCTACAAGCCCAAGAATATTTGGACATTAATGGTGTTTTGCGTCATTACATTGTTTACCACAGAAGCTACGTCTTACGTGGGTGTCATGGGTATGTACTTATCCTTATGTTGTAACATACATCCCTTTATATCAAAGCCAGAATACTACACACTAAGACTTTCTGAAAACGTGACAGTTTACATTTACTATTATTTTATCGTCAACCCCAGGAAAAACATTGCTGAACATGAAAGTCAGTGATGATTTCTACTGAATATTTTGAAAACGGCTTAAATCCCGCACCCTACAGTATATATTTTTTTTCTTAGTGATGTGATTGAATATCTGTTTGAATGTTTTGTAATTGATTGAGCAACTATTATAAGTAGTAGTCCATTGCCCTTAAGGCTGCACCAACGATATCAGCGGGGGGCCAGCGTCGAGCTGGACATCAATGGTAGCGTGAGTAGGAGGGCGCGGGAAGCCTTAGGACTCAATGAGCAGTGATATCGAAGTTCGACCATCCATGGAAATGTCATAGAGCAAAGATTATTGAAGGTCACGTACGGGCGTCTACCTACAAGGTGGATGACCTATTAAAGGTTGCAGGAAGTCGCTGTACACCACTTTTAGAGATGTCTATGGAAATTCTTGAGGTCTATCAAGGATAGAGCTTGTGATCAGTAGTGGATTTTCTGTAGCAAGAAATGATGATAGCTTCGACGCTCAAAAAATTTCAAAACGATAGTGTCCAGACGTCTAAGAACAAACATTAATTAGACTCCTAGATTATATTATAAACTATTGATATTCGATCACTAACAGCCAAATTACAGTTCACTGAGTCTCATCTGCATTACAAATGAAACAGCAATACTTACCTTAACTGTATCCTCTATAAATTTCATGAAACAAATCCAAATAATCACTAAAATAACGAATCTATTAGCAAAAAACACATACCGAATGTTGTAGTTTGAAGTCAAACAACTGATTTTCCGAAGATGTTGCCGTTGTATTTTCGTACACCCTTATACACCCCACAGAGCACACGAGAAATAACAAACCGATCATCCTCATGTTATTCAGTTTAAAGACCCGATTCCAAGTCAGTTTCGCTTATATAGTCATAATTACAATGATTAACGCGATACCGTCGGAAAAGAAAGCTGTAGTGTTATTTTTGTATCACAATATGAGCATATTAATTTACCACTGTTATTTAAATTGTGAAGTATTTAAAAAACTGATTTAGATTATTTTATTTATACGTATTTATATTTTTTAAGGCCTAGATTGGTTCTTACAATGAAGAGCCACTTTATTTCTGCTGGTTAACAGGGGACTTGTATCTTATTATGTGGCCTTACTATTCCTGTGAGTTTTGGATATATGACATTTTTAGAGGTTAAAAATACAAACATAAAATATAATTTGAATAATGTAAATTCATAAATCATACAAATACTATAAGAACCAATATTTAATATAAAACAAAGCGTAAATCAAAGAACTATATTATATGCACAGCACTAAATATTATTTCCACTGTATTTATTAGTAGTTCGTGCACCGGTAGTATCCATTTACCAAGAGATTATTTCCGATGTGCTAACAAAAGGGAAACGCCTGTTTTGTATTCCAACGTTTTTTAATGTAGGTGGGGTCAGAGAAAACGTAATTGAATTCTGTAATACAATTCCTAGTGTTTATCATGTAATTATCTCGGGTAGGGCGAAAACGGATGTTGTAATTTCTAACACAAGACTTGATATAATATTCATATTTTTTTGTCTTTATTGTACATAAAATATTCGTACTGTACTATATCAACACGTATATGTTACACTGCATTGCCTCCTCTACAATCGAGAGTGCGATTAGACTTGTTAGCCCATACAGTCCTTTACGCTGGCCTAGTGCGGGTTGACAGACTTTACATACCATAGAAATTCTTATAAATTTGCTATAGTATGCAAGGTTTCCTCACGATGTTTTCCTTCGTCAATTCAGTTTCAATTTTCAATTAATTCAATAGTCATTAAATATCACTAGTTCAATGTGACTATCAATATACATATGTCAGGTGACTCCGAAATAATATACATGCAAAAGAAAAATATAGCTATTGTGATGAACAGACAATAAACTTTGAAGGTAGATCAAATATGTTAATTAAAAATAAGTTTACGAACCACCCTCACCACTACTACACTGACAGACATCAGACCGAGTGGACGGGTCTCAGACACCGTATATAAACGACTGTTCTGAACACCTGAACAAAACAGCTGTATTTAAAGTAAGTACAATAGACGACCTTATTGCACTAGGCAATTTATTACAGGCATCACAGTCTATGGTCTAGACTCCAGGCTTTGCGATTGTTGAGTGCCTTCATTATTTATTTTAGATCCTAATACACAACACATCGTGGGACGGTACATACAAGGCCAAATATGGGTGTCCTGGCACCTCTGTCTACCCCTTCTAGGAGAAAGGCGTGAGTTTTACATGTTAATACAATACATTGTGCAATTGGCATTGCATTGAGCGATAGCTCTCAGGCAACTTTTATATGGACAAGATAATTTCATAATTGTTTGATTTTGTGTAAAAGATTATTCGCGAATAAAAATCTATTATAGTATTAATCGTGATGTAAACACGGAATCACACCATGGATAGGCCAATAGTAGGCTCTGTACAAAATCGGAGTGAAAAAATGACTGAATCTAAACGATTTTGAACACTTTAATAGATGCAATAAATTATTTTCATTTTCATTTGTCATATTACGTTTGGAAAATAAAGTCTCGTGAGTCTAAATAATCCGGATCCTTTATCTCGTTCCGTGATACAGTATTAACACCCGGCAGCTCGGTTACGATTCCCGAGGGACTTGTGTGTTCCTGGATACATTCATTAGGTTAGCCAAACATTAACACATGTAACACATAATTTATTAACATGTTAATGTTTTGTCGGGCTACCGACTGGATATTCTTGTGTCACTATGGCTCCCCGTTGATAATCTGCGCTGCAGTGTTACTTATGCTATACTGCAGGTCTGTAGCATAAAGATGCCCATTATGGGAGACCCATGTCGGCGCAACAGACGTTTTATTTTCATTTTATATTGTTTTCTACTTATGTTTATTTGCGTCTCCATTGAATTTATATCTTTCTTTCTTTTTTATATAGAAAAATGCCCTCAATAAACCTTTTGGTAATTTGGTACCAATGTCACACAGAGTACTGAATATAAGTGCTGAATTTATTTTTGTACTTGCATTCAGTGACCATTGAAGTTAAATTTATACCTTTTATCCTTTAAAAGAACGCTAATGCCTACTATGTAAAGCTATAAATATTACATTTACTGTTTTTCAATTTTGAATAAATAGCTAAACATAAACGGTCTTATTCATACTCAATTTTAAAACTTATTTTAGCTAGCGAAGTTTTGTCCTTTATGATCGACTCTTGAATTCAGTTTGAGCGAAGACGACAAACATTCATACCTAAAATAGGTGGAAAAATGTATAATAAAGTCGAAAATCGATAAAAGGGTTACGCAACAAACCATTATTCAAACACCACCAAGAAAAACATTTCACAGCGGACTTGTTTATTCGCAACGTCCAAGATTCCGCACTTGAAAAAGCTAGAAAAATACACAAGTTATCATGATCGAAAATAAATCACGGGATAGCCTTGACAAAGAACTTTACTGGCTTTTTTACGAGGTCGTAAAACGAACGTCCCGTCTGAGCTGAGCAAATAAATGGAACCTTTTCATTTCCTTCGTTCTACTATTGAAATCATAAGGATTCCTTTTGAATTCACCTTTACATTGTGCTTATAAAAGGTTATGTGAAACGTTTCACAAGAAGTATATTTTATAACTACTATATTTGGGTTCGATGAATATAATACAGTTGCTGTAGAATTTTTTTTAGCGTAATATAACAGTCATGACGTAATATTATTGTTAATATTTACAACAAAAATTCCTTTGCATTCCATAAGGTTATTAACTCCATAGATTTACTGGCAAGTCTAAATGTTAGAGTAAAAGAGTGCGGTCAGAGAATAATATACCAAGGGCAATCATTTTCTCCATGAATTATAAACACAAAATAGTTTATTAAAAATACTACCGTTTGTATTGACTCAAACATAAACGATTTTATGTGCGGTCGTAAATTATTTGTTAGTAGAGTCAAAATCTCATTATTGGTAGATGAAAAATTGATATTTCATATAGAATTTTTGACAATTTCTCTGTATTTTCCTTATAAGTGATATCCCAAAAATTCTTCAGTATATAAGCTGAGTAAATGAAATGTATGCTCCTACTCGCCCTTGAGACATAGCGCTCAACACGCAGCGCAAATGGCAGCTGTCACGCCTTATCTTATAACTTATATTTAGCTTCCTGGTGTATCGCAATGGAAATTAGCTTAATATTTATGTGTTTCATAGACAAAATAAACATGAACAGATATATTTGTGTATTAAAATAAAAGGGTATCAAACGAAGCGTGAAAAATCTGAAGAAAACTAGCTAAGTAGGGAGAATGCCAGTTAGCATGTTCTTTATCTAACCGATACTGCGGTAACAATTGAGAATGATTTAGTAGTTTTTTCGTCGATACTAAGCACCTTATGATATTTAAAAACAAAACAAGATAGTGTTTTGCTGCAATTTGCTTTAAGAAATTACTAAAAAGTGTTCATAACTAATCTATTTGAATTATAAATAAGCATATAATTATGTGAGTAGAAAACGTTTTACGGTTTTGAATTGACGTATCTCTCCAAATATTTCATCATATATCAGATCACTCGAAATAGAATACGCATTAGACTCGCCCATACAATGTAGATCTGAAGTCGTATCGTAATGTATTTTATGGTCCGTTTGACCTATCCTAGGACGTTCAGGGCAGTGACACGTATATTATTTGCAATGTGCATCTGCTTGCATTGTAGCCTGGATAGTTGAGAGGGCGTATCTCGCATAAACTGTATTTTAAATACTTATATCAATTTAATGGATTTTGTTTAAGGTTTAAAGAAGTATTCAATCAATAAGTAACACAAATATGATTAACACTAGCGGTCGGGCCCGGCTTCACTCGGGTGCAGATAGTTTATGAATGCAATCCAGTTTAGCGACATAGGAACTATTTCGCTTGATAAATTTTGTACATAATGCTATAATGTATGTGCTAATTCTTCTCCGTTTATACTATTTTGAAAATGAATTACGTATTTTTAAACTATAAATTATTTATTTTATTTTATTTTAACTGAAACGACATACACCAATTAAATTAATTAAATGCTTAAACCTAATCTAAGCTTATATCTAACATACTATGTGAGCTAACTAAGCTTGTGACGGCTGACCGATCATACAATATTTTAAAATTACTTGTAAGAACTAATATAGCTATTTTTTTATTATTGTAATGATTGGTATGATGACAATTACGAGACGAGCATATCGTTCGGCTGATGGTAAGCGATACGACCATTCATCAAAGTAGCAAAACCAAACAACACCTTAAATTACAAAGCAATGCTTGGTATTCCACTAAGCTTGCCATCCTGATACATAAAATGTTAAGTCTCAATAGTAGTTACTCTGACTACAATGTCCTTCAATCTGAAACACAACAGTGCATTTACACTGCTTTTTGGTGGGAGAAATAGACATTGCGGTGGTACCTCCACAGAAAGCCTTTCATATTTGAAAGACCAGTAATTTGACATATTACACATCTATAACTCCATGTAATCATCAAACAAGCTCAAATATCTCGATGTTTGAACACAAACATTGTAATACATAATTATAAAGACAAAGCTGACAGTGACCTTTGTACTAACTGCTAACCAATCCATCATTCCGACGTTTCCATCAAGCCTAATGGATCGAGTTTTATGAATGTGTGGAAATAAAACGCACATTATTTTTTTAAACGTACATTTAAACTGGGTCTAGGTATTATACTTGCTTTATTGCATTTAATATTCCTGATTTCGCCCATATACTACCCACTGCAGGGGTCGGGCCTCCTCTACAATCGAGATAACGTTTGAAATTGGTTAGACTATACTGGGTATCTCAAGACTGCTACTGAAAACAAAGCCGGGTGGTAGTTTTAGTGACAAACACAATGCAACTAAAAATTTCGCAAAGAAACGCGACAATTATTTTTTATGATTTTTTAAATATCATTTTTGGGTGGTAAATCCATAATTTTCGCTAAAATAATAATTTAAACTCTTTTATATCTTAGATTATTTATAAATAAAAGGTATACACTATTATTTTAGCAAAAAATGTATTTACCACGCAAATATGGTCATAGGAAAAAAATAACAAAAAAAAATTGCCGCTTTTTTTTTGCAACTTTTTCTGTTGCATTGTGTCTGAAGTCGCTTAAACTACCACCCGGCTTCGTTTTCGGTAGCAGTATTGATATACCCTGTATAGTGCACCATGAGTGCACCACGCTAGCCTAGTGCGGGTTGGCGGACTTTACATACCATAGAAATTCTAACCAATCGCTATGGTATGGTTTCCTCACGAAGTTTTCATTCACCGTTACAGCGCGTGATGATTAACTAAGAATAAAGATTATCATACTGAATTGCATTAAGTATTAACCCCTACTGAGTACGAGATTGCTCAAAAACCAACAGTACGGTTGAGAAGGCTTAGGCCATTCTCCATGCTGGCTCATACTAAAGAAGGTGATAGACCTTCAGATGGCTAAAAGTCTCGTTTCAGTTTTAACTTAAGACCTCCAGTTTGGTATTATACTAGTTCTCATCCAACTGAAGTTTATTACATGGAGCTAAATAATGTTTGTACTGTGTTTAGGAAGACACTTCATCATCTTGCATACTATATTTAATTTAAAAAAAAAACTACTATGGGTAATAAAAATAGGTTACATAAAGAAACAGAAGTCGAAAGCAAAATAGATATTATAAATCCGATACTCTTCTAGAATAATAAATGGCCTTACAAAACTGCCAGCCAATCTGGATTGAACCACACCCCTTATACGTTTTTATTCTTGAACATACAAGTCAGTAATTTTTTTATTCAAATCTTTTTATACTAATCTCTTAAGATTCGTTTTATGGTAATCATTAATTGTCGCATAAGTCCTTTCAAGTATTCAAAATAAATTCTTGAGGAGTTCTCGAATTTTCTCGGAGCATCTAAAAACAATTATAAAAATGTAGTTCTTGCGTAATACGTCGTGTAATCAACTAATTTCGGCACAAATGACAATAAATTCTATGACCATCGATAAACATGGCTAATTCCGCTTTATCGCTTTCGTTGTCATTAATTTTATTATAACTACGACCTGCATAGAACAATCAATAAGCGCCATAGCTAAATGTCTCGCGAATCTATTTCAGGATTACGGGCATAACAACGCAATTTGAACCTTTATTAAATAATACTAAGATAGATTTTGGCGTAAACTAGCCGTCGTCATATTGACCTGGCTGGATCGGGAGCAGAAATAGGTCAGGCGAGGTCGGTGTATCACTCCAACACTTTTTAATTACTATGTACATACATTAATAAAGTGTGGATTTGTTGAATTCACCTGTGGATTGTTTGCAGTTTTTATGCTCGGACTTTTTCCAGTTTGGTATTTTTTTTGGTATTTATTTATTTATTTCCTTTATTACAATTACTTTTTTACAATCTTAGAATAGGTTTACAATTTAACATTTAAACATTTTAACCATGGTCCCCCACTAGGCATGCCTGGATCGGGGGCACCAAACATACAAACACCAGCATCATGTTGCACAGCAAGTAGATTAGAAATTTAATAAAATATAAAAATTAAACAATCATAACAATAACAAGCGTTATAAATCAAAGAGATCAACACATTGACAAATAAAAATAATAACGTAAATAAAATACTAATGACAAACAAAAATAAATAAATGTTAAATTTGAATTTACTCTCAACTAATATACTTTCATATGCATGGATTGTTACAATTTAACGAAATTGTTCTTTTCAAGGATTAATAAGATCAAGACAATTTACTAATGATATTTTCTCCATCATCATATGTTAAACTTAAAAGCAGGCTTTGCAACTTATTTTTAGTCTCTCGCATGGGAAGGTGTTTAAAGTCACATAACTTTATGAGGTTATTGTATACATATGCGGATATAAACGGGTTAAAGCGTTTGGAAAAAGTGGTTTTAACATAGGGCAATGGAACCTTAAAAACTCTCTGTTTGACCAAGTCAGAGTAGTCAGCGGAGAGCAAGACTTTCTTATGTACAATTAATGTGGTGGCCAGTATGAAGAGCTTACGTACACTTAACAATTTTTGTTCTTCATAGAGTTTAGTGGTTGGGTATAGTCGCGGTTTCTTAAACATGGTTTTGAGAACTGATCTATGTGCGCGTTCTAATTCTAACATGCGTGTTTTGGCGGCACCACCCCATACAGGTAAACAGTAAGTGATTAAAGATTGTGTTAATGCAAAATAAGTTGATTTTAATGTATTAATATTGGCTACATCACGAAGACGTCTCATTACACTTATTGTCTTTCTGACTCTATTTGAAACCGCGGTAATATGCTGCTGAAAATTCAACTTATGGTCTATCAATACTCCTAGATATCTTACAACTTCTGAACGACCTAAAATTTCACACGAGCAAGTGCCAGACATGATGCTGCATATGTGTATTTTAAGCTTTATGGATTGTGGGGGTGCTGTATGTGATGTTTTATGGAAACACGTGTAGTTGGTTTTATTTATATTTAAAGTAAGAAGATTATTACTTAGCCATCTGGAAATTGCAGTCATGCCACTCTCAGCGTTGTTAAGGACATTTTCCCAAGAACTTCCGTGGAAAATTATAGTAGTATCGTCTGCATAACATATTATTTCTGTATCATTGAGTGCTAGATTGTGTAAGTCATCCATATAAATGTTAAATAGGGTAGGTCCTAATATGCTGCCTTGTGGAACACCAAAAGTTTTGCGGATATTTTTCCTTTTACGCTTTATTTTTACGCTAATTAATATTTATCTATACGGTTTGTATTTATAAAGGTACAATTGAACTCTTTAATGTGTTGCTAATAAATATTTGATGGTTGGCCTGTTGCCCAAAAGCGATCAAAGTTTGAAGATTTTAAATTGAATTTCAATGCTTTGTCTAATACTTACATTGCTGAATAATAAACTTTAGTCTCTATATTTATCACGGCATAAATTTTAACTTGGAGTGTTTGAAATTAAAACGCATTTATTATTTTAATGTATGATTTTCGGAGATTCATCTTTTAATTAAGATTGACTTTTGATAAAAGTTTTTCTCAAAATTAAAGGCACATACTCTTAATTACCACCCAATTCAATTAAAAAATAACATATAAATAATTTAGCCTTAGTACCTTTTCGCCTAATCATATTCCGACTACGATCGATTGTCGTTTTCTAGGCTAGAGATAAAAATAGTAATGCTGTATTGTCTGAATGTGGTACGAAGTAGGCCGAGGTGGAAACATCTGGAAAGGAAATCAGTTCTCGGCCATGACCAAACCGAAAATGTGCCAAAAATACACCAACTAACGTTATTTCTTTATTGCACTGCGGTGGAAATTATGAGAGTCATATAATGTAATATTGTTGTAGCCTTATTTCGTAAGATGCTGGTGATAGGTCTCTCATATGTAAGTGGCCGCCTGAATAGCTAAGATCGCAATGTCTGTTTCTCCCGCCAAACAGCTGTGTAAATGAAATGTTGTGTTCCGTTTTAAAGGACATTGTTTACAATGAGATTTAGCACCTCATGTCTCAGAATGCGAGTGCAGTGGAATGCCAAGCATTGCTTTGTACTTGATGATGTTTTTAGGTGTTGCTGTTCATGAGCGTTCGTATCGCTTACCATAAGAAAAATAGCACACTCGTCTCGTCTCTAGACGAAGTAAAAATTTATGCTAGAGATGGTCACTTCATTGTGCCAACATGCAGCCAACATTTTAACCATGACACTTCCATTTCATACGCATTAAGGGTAATGGCATCCCAGAAGTATGCTATACATTGACAATTAAACTAATCAGTATAACTCACTATGACCATTCGGTAGAATTTTTGAAAATATATGATCTTCTAAAAATAAAACAGTACTTGACTCTAATGACGACGTTTACGTCCTTTTTCCAAGTAGAATATATAGTTTTGTTACAAATGGCAACTATAACATAGAGTCAAATTATGGTTTTCATGAAGTTCCAAAGAAAAATAGAAAGAATAAATAGTTATTTAATTATAATTTGATCATCTATAGTATTCAATCACAAAAAAAGTCGTATACATTGACGTTATTAATAAAAAAGCGAATTACGCGAGACGATAATTAAATCTTCGAACAAAAGATTACAGGCCAATATAAAGACATAAAATACTAAAATAAGACCGGGCCATCAAAAATTTCAAAGCTTCGTAGGCTGTTTAACAACCATTGTATCTTGACCCGTCTCGGCTGTTTAAAACAAGCATTGAACAGCGCAGAATAAGTGCGTAAAGTACGTTCAGAAGTCTACTTTGATTGGCCAACACAGCGTTTGTCTCTAACGTCGTAAATACGGACTGCTTTAATACCGCAGCGAATTTAAATGCAAAATTCAAATTTCGCCGTCGTTCGAGGAAAATTTATTTCAATCGATTTTCGCGAATGGATTCAGACGTTTTTTTGCAAAAGTGCTTATGGTTATTAAAAGATTATGCACGGAATATTATAAAGTTAAAGCAATAGTTCGTCTTGGTGTGGCTTGATGATTGATTTTTTATTTGTTTTCCATTTATTCGTAACTTAAGTAGGTAGAGAGATGAAACTCGCAAAATTAAATAGTCATGTCAGAACCAAAATGTCATAAAGATATTCTTCTGGGGCCATTTTAGTACCCATATCGGCCTATGGCGTCCCTTTCCCTTTACTTCATTAGATTTGAAATTACGAAGTATCAGCGAGTTCAAAACAAAATCATAATATATTATACTTTAGTGTAAAAATAATTACTGAAAATTTTAATTATTACAAATTTGATGTGAATAAAATACATACACAATAATATAATTAGTATAATCTACCTATTTAATGAAATACATATTTTATTACTTTAACAGCCGCTGCCAATAAACAAACCCAATCCAAAATTTGCCGTTTTTGATTGACAGCTCAATCGTTTTTCTGATACTATATTGCCAATAATCAATCTCAGTAGTGAATAAACTATGGCAACATGACAGGAGACCAATCGAAAAGTAGAAAACAATTGACAACAAAACAGATTGACTTCAATCTAATTTTTTCGATTGATTATTGGCATCGGCCGTATGAAGGACATCGAATCAAATAAGTCCGCGCGTACAAGACAGGTTAAAACTCACTGGGGTGAGAGGCAAGATAGTGTGACTTAGAAAGATCGAAAGGGACAAAGACATTGTACCGCATTTTTTTATTACACATATTTTGCCCGCAGTATCTACCTTGATATCTTACTTTTGGTGTAATATTTTGTAATCTGATGTAATGCAGTACGGTGTAACAAGCACCCTTTGTGAATTGAACTCTTCAGCTACAATTTAAACTATTACCGCCTTATTAATAAAAATTGCGTCTTCCACGGTTACGTCAAACCTTAAACTCGGTTAGTTATTCCCAATGGATAGCGAGGTAATAACGACTTTATTAATAAACACGGATGAGCTTTGGCTTAACATGACAATCCTGTTATGGCAACCCTCTGATTTTAAAAGTAAAAAGAATGAACGAAATAACCGAGTCGATCTTAAAGACTGGACTTGAACGTAAACAAATGTATTTGACAAATAAAAAGCGGATTTGTCAATCTTGTACGTATTTTCAAAGATTAGTGATTTTATAATTTCTTTCATTGGAAATGATTCAAATAGAAAAAAAAACGTACTCGTTCCATTAACTGGAATTAAGAAGAAAACGTAAGCAAATCAACATGTTGCAATAATTTTGTATTTTATTTGTCAGTTCCTATATTAGTACTTAATGGCATGTTTATTATTCTTCCAGCAATTTTTTCGTTTGTTGCTTAAAACATATGTATGCGCCAATCATTGAAAATAAATCTTTGGACACTAACTCGCATAAACCGAAAACTAAAGCTTGGGAGGATTGGCATGAAAAGTAAAAGCTTGCTTGGTTTCTTTCAGCGTTTCAATCACTTGCCGTGTAAGTAGTAAATAATAATTATTATGCAAGTTTAATCAATTAAATGCACGTCCACAAACTGTAAATCAATTAAAAGCAAAATGGAAACTATTAAAAATGAATGCACGGAAGAATATGAGTGCATTTAGGAGAAAGTTCAACAAGACTGATGGCCGTGGAGAATCAACAATTTTCATGACTGTATTTATTTCACATGTAAGAAACTCGCACATTAAACACTTTTCTAATATACATTTCTTTACACATGTACATGGCTACTCCACCAACAAGTACAGTTGAAACTGTGAGTGAGATTTCCCCATTTCAATTACAGATGAATTGCTAATGATTTGAAATAATATAAATCTCTTGAGTATCAAATGCATATTTATGACATATTATTATTATCTTCCTTCTCCATTTCAGGATACCAAAATAACAAAATATAATATTAACATACTATTAGATTTGGGAACTATGCAGGCAAGCGTAAGTTGCTTTCATATTTTTTTTTATCAGTAAAGCAAAAAAGCGTTGCATGTGAAATATTGTTACAATAAGTTAATATAATTTTAAATTGCAGACTTCACAAATCAACATAGTAACATAAAATATGGGAGAAATGTTACCAAAAAACGTATGCACAAATTTCACATCTTTTATTTACTTTTGCAAAGACTAAATTATTACCTGATAAATCAACTATAAAAATAAATGATGACCATAATGGTGACACTATTTAATACTTCCAGAGCAATGACTGTATAAACACCATGGCCAACTATAGCAAAAAAATGTAAGCCGAAGAAAATGAGAGACGGAGGGAGATCATGGATCAAGCGGAGTATAAAATTTGTATGGCCATCCAAGAAAGAAAAGTGCAATATTTGATAGAAAAATATTGGAATTTAAAAAAATCACGAGAGATGACTACCAAGTCATTCATTATTTCTTAATAACTTATCAATTTCCTCCAAATTTTCAGTTTTTTTATTGCTATGAATGGCGAGATCAGCATGCCGTTGACCTGATAGTAAGCGATACGACCGCTCATGACCAGCGGTGAAATCAAACAACACCTTGAATTACAAAGCAGTGCTTGGCATTCCGCAGCGCTCGCCATCCAGAGACAAGATGTTAGGTTTAAATATGTCCAGTAGTTACTCTGGCTACAATGTCCCACCGAAACACAATAGTGCATTTACACTCCTGTTTGGCGGAAGAAATAGACATTGTGGTGGTACCTACCCAGACGACCTTTCACATATGAGAGACCTACTACCAGTAAAGTAAATACACTTGTACTACTTTCCTTTTTTCCTTTTTTGTTTTTAATTCTATTCTAGTTCACTTGAACAAATCTGCATATTATGCATTAAGATTATTGATAAAAAGTAATAATTGTTAGTTTGTTTCTAGAATTCACATATTATTGTTTTTTTGATCATTTAATTATATTTTTTTTATCTTAATATGATATGTTTATTTGGAAGGTCAATTAAATAAAATTTCTTGTAATTTATGCATGTTTTATTTACACACTTATCATCATATAATATTTATTATATATCAGTATATGCAAGGTGACGAATAATGAAAAATGCAGTATATGAATATGCAAATAGACACAATAGTCACGTATGGAAGATTATTATAAAATAGAAAAAAACAAATATAAAATAGAAAAAAAAGTGTGTAGTGGCCTGTTGGTAAACGGACTAGATGTGACTGCCAACATATTCGCGGTGGTCGCGGGTCCAAATCCCAGGGCTCACTTCTGACTTTTCGGAGTCATGTGTGTATTGATGGTCAATCACCAAGCAATAAAACGGTGAAGGAAAATATCGTAAGGAAACCTGCATAGCATAGCGATTTCTATGGTATGTAAAGTCCGCCAACCCGCACTAGGCCAGCGTGGTGGACTATATGGCCTAACTACTCTCAATCGTACTCTCGATTGTAATAGGCCCGTGTCCTGCAGTGGGACATACATGGGCTGATAACAGAATACTAAATAGATTATGTACACACGCTTCATGTCTTTACATATTTTTCGCTGGTTCTCGCCTTGTTCTCCGATTTGTGTCGGATTTTTGTCTCGAGACAAAGAAACTAAGAACGCGAGAACTTGCATTAACTCCACACTCGCATGTTTCTCAGTAGCAAGTAAGTCGTCGAGAACAGTTGTGCGTAGTAGGCATATAATGAGCGAATATATGAGCTAGATCCTTAACTGATTTTTTATCTATAATGAGTAAAAATACATATTAAAATGAAGCCTACATTTTAATAAATTTCGGTAATTTTATAACTTGTGTAAAATTTTTGAATCAAAAACGTTTTTTTGCCGTTTTAGCTTTCTTTATCGTATTTCGCATGTCAAAAATGCCTATTCCACTCTTACTTCAAACAAGACTTGGAATAGTTAAGCCGAGGAAGTAGGAGGTAGGAAGACGTTATTAATAAACGCGTTATTACTTCGGCCTAAAGACACCAACCTTATGCCGAGGTTATAGTGTGTGTTATGGCAACTCACTGATCTTAAAAGTAAATAGAATGAACTAAATGACCGGTCGATTTTAAAGATTGGTATAGATCGTCACGGAGCACTGTCTCCCGAGAGCGCTGTTGTGGAAAGTAATAACTAATAATAGTTTTTCTCTTTTGACATTACATTATATAACATGGGACATATTATCATAGATCACGAGTTTTTTTATGTTCGTTGTTATATCACGAAACCATAAGGCAAACAATAACTTAACAGATATTTTTATCTTTTCACTTGTAGTTCCTAATGTCTCCACACGCTAACTTATTGTAGATGCGTTGTACTTGCAGTTACATCAAATGTGACATTTGTCATACATTATTAAATTTGACGTCCATCAAGATTGGGTTTCAAAACATTTTCAAACACGATTTTACAAGTTGAAAAGTTTTTCGTAACTGTGTGTGGTATTTTATTAGTTACACCACATGTTACTACCCACATGTTCGGCTCTTATTATCTTGAATCTTCTTATGAATATATTTTTGATTTGTTAGGTAGTTAATTCTATAAGCAAATTAATCAATGTGTACAAGTACAATTAAATAGATATTATTTGTTACTTCGTTTACATTTTTACTGAAAATATTGTTACTTTCCTTTTTATTTATTCGTCAGTTGCTATAAAGTAAATTTGAGTATTTCTTAATTAATTATTTCCACAATTATTTCTCACGGTGCTGAAGGAGTATGCACCGAGCAAGTAGCTGAACACAAATTTTTCTGTGACCATCCAAGACTACTAATTTGAAAGTGCAATCTTAAAATAACATCAATTTTATGTAAGGAAAGGGAGACAGGTCAATGTAAAGTAAATAAATAACACCCAACAGTCACATACATAGTCCTGAGACCCCACACTAAGATCGAGTCTGATGTCGTGGGTATCAGGAACTACGAGAGACTTTCGGTCTCACAAACACCCAGACCCGGAAGAAATATTTGTGGGCCGCACAAACATTTCTCTCGGTGCGGGGATCAAACCCGTGGCCTCTCGTATTACAGGCGGCGTATAACCAACTGCGCCACGGAGGCTGTCAATAAAGTAATAAAATTCTGTAATATTCACAAGTTTTATTCTCAAAATAATATGACATAGGAACTCGTCGACTGCATATGAAACCAGTGACCACTATTGAATGAATGTATGCGATCGACGAAACAGAAAGTACAATGGCCCCGCATAGAAAAAGTTTATACACTGTTAAACGGGGCGAGTAGAGATCACGGGGCTAATTGATATATTTTACGAATAATTTCACAAGCAAATATTCTACTGAAAATTGCATTAATTTTTAATTGCTTTATTAAACGATTTTTAAATATAACGACATATTAATAAGGATATATCCATTAAATAAGTGGAAGTGGCAGTGGGCCGCATACGGCGCGTAGAACCAATGGCCGTTGGGGCTGAAAGGTTCTAGAGCGGAGGCCACGTACAGGCAACCGAAATGTCAGACGGCCGCCAACAAGGTGGACGGACGACCTGGCTAAAGTTGCAAGAAGTCGCTGGATGAAGGCCGCTTCCAACAGGTAATTGTGGAGGTCCTTGGCCTATGTACAGCAGTGGACTTCCTGTGGCTGATATGATGATGATAATGATATATCCATTTGCCTCAATATAAAGAATTTGTATATTTTTCGTGTTTTTTACAAAGAAGAGTAAAAATTTGTTAATGTAAAATGATGAACTCGTAAAACAATATGCTATGTATCAAATCAAAACAATCCTTAATCTGTACAGACCAACATTTATATGCTAATTAAGTTAAAAATGACTATTCTCCTAAAAATGTAAATTCATTTCATTCCTTAAACCATGTGTCTCGGCGGTATAACTTTAAATCAAAAATTAGGCTTATATTGGTTTAGCCCCTCCTTATTTCGTGTTTATTAATACAGTTTTGCACATTCCACGCGTAAGCCTTGGGTTAAAGTCAATTTGACACAAATTTTGCTTCGATATTGAGACGTGACAGCTCGTCGGAATAAGCTTTAGACAGAAAGATTAGGTTACGCCATGTTTATTAATACAAAAATTGTTTAAAACCTTGACTTATCGTTAAATCCTCGCTATTTCGAGTTTATTAATAAGAGGGTTAATGTTTTCAAATGCCTTTTTGTTGTCAATCAATCTACGTGTTTATCTATTGTTTAGAATTATCGCTCCTTCGTTTCACTCTTAGCTCTTAACATGAATCTTTGAACCTTATTAATACATGAATAAACACCATTTTGTATCACACCGAATGGTAGGCTGCCTAAGGAATCAATTATATAAATAAAATTAAGATTAAATCATTTATTAAATTTCATATAAATTGAATAAATTCACTTATATTTTTATTTACTAACCTAAAAAATATTTTGTAATGTAAACAATACAAAAACTATGATGGTGGACGACCTGAAAGACGAATATGATAGGTGTATTTATTTATTAATCATATCTAATTATGTATACAATAAGCTTGAACCAGAAACACGATTTCAGTGCATTTACACTGTTGTTTGGCGGAAGATATAAACATAGAAATAGACATAACTCATCAATACGAAGAGTTTCCGCCATAGTGTACTGTGGTACCTACCAATAACCAAATTATTAATTACATTTTCCGTTCCTGCAACAAGATGGGGCCTCGCTAGAATAATTGTTTCTTTAAGTACAGTTCAAAGATTATGGCAATCTTCCGGAACATTTTGAGGAAAATTCAACAATTTATGGGTTTCACGTTTTTATAGCGCTATAAACCTGCGACTTGCTTACACTGAATCTTAGTTTAATGAAATTACAAGTATGTTTACGACTAAACGTTCTCAGAGCAATCATTTTCTGCTCATAGCAGCATCTCGTAATGTACTTTTTTCTTAATTGCTGTTTTAATTTCCCTTATCTACCCTTGGACGGGACTCAGATATTGTGATTTCCTCAAATACGGTATGACCCATTTATTTTTTCTTGATTTTATATAAACTCACGCCTTTTTTCCCAGGAGGGTAGGCAAAGGTGCCAGAACATCCACATTTCGCCTTGTGTGTTCCTATTGCCATTTCGGGCACAAACGGACTTCAGGCTGATATTGTATAGGAAAATCCAATATCACTTTATTCGACCCGGTATTCGAACCCGAGAACTCAGCTTTGTAACCGTACCGTAGTACAACTACGCCACAGAAGCTGTCAATTGCTGTTGAAAACTGGCATCACGCGGAGAAATTAAACGTTAGCAATTTCACTTGCAAAGCCTGACCGATAGGCATAGTAGACCAAGAGCCCGTGGCCGCCAGACCTTCGCAATTTTATAAAAGCTGAAAGTTTGCTTACGTTTGCCTCTAGCATAGGCATCACACAATCAGCTATTATGAAGATCCGATCGTGGTTGCTTTGGAAGTTATGAGCTTCAATGTTTCTGACAAGATGAAAGAACTAACAAAACTGTCTCAATACCAAGAAAATATTTGTTTATAATTGCCTTAATAACTTAATAACATTATATTTAAGTTTAAAGATAGAGTACCATGTAGTTTTGCCGGCGTTATAGTATAAAAGCTGAATTTTATACATGTTATTAAGGCAACTATGCACAAATATTTCCTTGGTATTCAGACACTTTCATCTTGCTAGAAACATTGAAGCTCATGACTTTCAAAGCAACCACGATCCGTCATCCGAACTTCGTAATAGCTGATCGTATGATGCCTATATTAGAGGCTTGCGCAGGCAAACTTTCAGCTTTTATAAAATTACGAAGGTCTGGCGACCACGGGATCTGGATCTATAGGATAATACGTCTTTAGACTACTTTTAGTTCAATGTTGAAATTTTTCAGTACTATCCAAACATACAAATTGAAAAAATTGGATTATTTACACAATTATAATGAAACTCAGAAAAGTAAATAAATATTATAATACGCTATCTGTAATTACTGAAGCAAAAAAGGGGAACAATTAATACCCTCTTCAGGGAATTTGGTTATTTCGAGCGTTCAATTACACAAAATTCGCAGACATAATTAAAAAAATACGCTTCTGTTTGTTTTCTTTTCCCTAAAATTATTGAGTGCGATTTTTTTTACATTCATAAGGCAAAATATGTTAAAAGATTAACTGTTAAAGATTGTGGTAGGATAAGCTTTGAGCAGATTTGAACTCGATATTCCGATGTACTTACCAAGTATGGCAAGGAACACCATGACTGTGACGAAATATATCCTGCCAAAATCTGCTTACATAAACTTACGCTTTCCTAGAAGGGTTCCTAGAGGTGCTACCAGAACACTCTCATATCGCCTAGTGTGTTCCGTCCCACTATGTGGTAGAGGGCGAGCCTATCATCATATCGGGCACAAATTGCTGACTCTAGGCTGATAATTATGAAAAACATCCAGTATCATTTTGCCGTACCCGGAATCCGAACCCGAGTCCGTTACCGTACCGTAGAACAACTACGCTACCGAGGCACCAACGCTACCAACATCTTCATACCATAGATATTTTTACAAGGTCTGCGTAGTGCATTATATCCTAAAACCTAACAATCATAGAAGAGAACTTTGCTCAGTGGTGGCTGAATTATTCATACAATTACCTGTGTATATTATCGCCTACACTACCCCTTTCCGTCCCAATAAACACAGACTGCACTATGTAAATAAACATAAATTACTACGACCCAACCCTATTAGAATACAGGCTAAATCCCTTAAAGGTCAGTACAGCTTCAGCAACTCCTCAAATTCGGTATTCAGGGCACCGCGCCAGGCTGGCAGGTGTGAGGGCGTGACGTCACAAGTCAAGGTCACTCGACCCGCCCGAAAAGTAATTTTTTTCTTTAATTGCACCGAATAAAGAAAAGTTTCCTGCCTTATGGAAATGTTTAATGGCCCTTATCGGGATAATGGCCTAAAAAGTAATGCTCAAGAAATAAAATTAGGCTGTGAAAACAGACTTTGGAGTTTTGTTGTTGAAGGCATGAAAATTAATGCTCTTGTGTATTGGAGTTTTTAAACGTTTTTTTTTTATTATTATGAATGGCGAGACTTGCATGCCATTCGCCAAAGCGGTACAACCGAGACAGTAGGTAAACCAAACTATACCATGAATTACGTCTTATATACAGTGGTTACTCTAGCTACAATGTCTTTCAAACCGGGACACAACAGTGCATATGCACTGCTATTAAGCGGGTGATAGAAGTAAGAAATAGTACCTACCCAGACAGCCTCTTACGAAATATGAGATATCTTTAACCAGAAAAAACGTTATAGGATTGCTTTCTTTTTGAAGTACCTACTTATTATTTAGTTGATGTCAATGATAATATGAGAGACAATGGCCTTATAATAGAAGATTATAGAGGCCTGGCAAAGTTGCAAGGGTGCGGCAGAACCCACTCTAGAAAGAAAGATTATCACAGAGTTTCTAATGGAATTTACTTGCAATTTTATAATGAAATACGTAAAGAAATACAATGCATAATTCCACCCTCACAGTCCAGACTTAAATCAAAATCGCCATCAAAACAAGTTTATAAGGATTTGCATAAATGAATAAGCTTTTGTTAATATCCAGTTGGTTGTATTAAAATTTAATATTGACGGTTGTTTAATCCGTGTGTCTTTTTGTGGGTCCAACATTTGCGGGATTATGGAAATTAGTTTAGGCCAGAGTTTCCCAATCTGGGGCATGCGAACCCCAGGAATCCTCCGAGATTAAGTCTCCCATGTATTAAAAAAAATCCATATTTTATTGACATGTAATTGCAGAATGAATAGTAACCGTCTGTTGTAAGTATAGCAGGGAAATATTTTACCGCGCAAGAATACAAATACAATATTTAACAGCCACCGAACTCCAAAACAAATGGCCACGGGTTCCATACCTGCATTGAGACTAATGATTGCGAGGCCCACGAGTACTCGTGTCTCAGTTCTTGGTGTTTGTGAGAAGCCTCTCGTAGTTTCTAATATACACGACACAAGACATTGATCTTAATGTGGGTATCTAATCTTGTTCAGTTGATTTTTATCTTGTTTGAATGTGGTAATCTTAATACTTATTGTGACTGTTGGGTGTATTTTATTATTTTAAAACATGTGTACAATTAATATATATATTTTTTTTATTATTAAAATATTTTACAAGATATTGGGCAGACGAGCATAGCGCAGTAATGTTTTTGTGTTTGCCTGACACTTTCTATCTGCCGAGATATCATTTTCTATATTGAAAATATAATAAATCTATTTTACTACTAAGACTGTTAATAATTAACCTTAAAAAGGCTTATCTAACCTACAATAATGTCCTTCATTTTAAAGAGCCTGTGGTACTCAATTATAATAGAGTCCCTTAATAGTCTCATGTGGAAAAAGTTTGGGAAAGGCTGATTTAGGCAAAATATTCTGAAAGGATGTGGCTGCTTTTAATTTGAGTTTGTAAATAATATTATTCCGTCCTTGGTTCTTATAATCGTTGCTCGAAATAAATCCATAAGGTTTGGCTTTTAGGTGTTAATTCGTTACATTTTTTTATAATATTAGCTTGACAAATCCACTTTCTCTCTTAAACCAAAATGTACTGCTTAATACATACCTCTCCCAAAGATCTTTATATATGTGGTGAGTAATAAAGATATTGATTATTGAGTAAAGATATTAAGTATAAATAAGAGAGAAAATACTACCTCGCGTCAACTGTGGCGAGATATGCGCCATTGTTTCTTATGAAAACTACTGAAATCTGCTTAGTAAAACATTTTAGCAATTGTATATAGCTCTATTTTTAGTTCGCCTACGTATAATGGACACTTAACTTCTTATTATGATAAATATAAACATTAGCTCGGTAAAAGCAGTAGTAATATGAGTCTGCTATTAACGCCCACTATTCGGCGCATAAAGAGACATTCCTCACAATTTAAATATTCATAAAACAAGACGGAATCGTGGGATTGTGCGTGGGTATGTTTATAAAAAGTATAAATAATTTAAGCGAAAAAGGGATGCCAAAATTGAGAACATTTTAAGGCGATGATAAACGTAGACATGAATAATAAAGATTTATACTCAAAATAACAGAGCGTCAATTTTACCGACTTTAATGAATAACGTCATATCACAAAATGTAAACTCCCGACGTAATATCCAAAAGCTATCCAACAAAAAAATACAGGTCGATAAATACAAAACAAGTACAAATATTGACAAATCGTTACAAAGCGCGGACGAATATCCCCGGGATAAAAATAGCCTATGTATACATGCGAGCGCTCGGGATATCGATCCCGGACCTTCACCTTGACGCGCCTCCTTCTACGGCGACTCAACTGAGTCCCGCGAACAATGTCGTATGTGAAACGTGAGAGTCAAGACATTATTCAACTTATAAATTTATCATGAAACTATTTTTTTGTTACATAAATTAAAAGATTGGAATACCGAGAAGTGTATCTTAAAGTTTTTTCTTATAGTTTATTTTTTAATAATCAGAAAATTACTATCGCGAAAATAATTTAAATATGTATTTATGTAGTAGACGTAACAAAATTGTTACTTGTTAAATAGATATGTTGTGAGGTGTGAAAAATCGGCCGGAAAATAAGTAGGTATACCGGGTATATCAAGACTGCTACCGAAAACGAAGCCGGGTGGTAGTTTTAGTGGCTACAAACACAATGCAATTAAAAATTTTGCTGAGAAACGCGACAATTATTTTTAATGATTTTTTAAATATCATCATTTTTGGGTGGTAAATCCATAGTTTATGCTATAATAATTATTTAAACTCTTTTAACCCTTAGAGTATTTTTAAATAAAAGGGTACACACTATTATTTTAGGACAAAATGGATTTACCACACAAATACGAACAAAGAAAAAAAAATACAAAAAAATGACACTTCTTTTTACAACATTTTCTATTGCATTGTGTCTGAAGTCGCTTAAACTACCACAAGGCTTCGTTTTCGGTAGCAGTCTTGATATACCCTGTATATAGGTAATATAAAGAGACAAAATACGCAATAAACCTGATGTTAAGTGTAGAGAACTGATACAATTATGTCAGCCTGCTAAAAACCGGTATGCAAAGGAAGATCCTATAATGCGACACACTTTAGTGATTCAGTACGACGGATTTTCCAGCGTCGTATATGGTAATCCTCGTCCATCGAAGGATATCCTACCACTTAATATACTTTGGGTGCCTCATTGGAGTAGTTATACTACTTTACCTTTACAAAAGTATGAACTTGGGTGTGAATTTCGGGTCGGAAAAAGTGATATTGTATTGTCAGCCCGGAGTCACGAATATGTGCCCGATATCACACAGCCTAAGCTTCTATGTATATATCGTCTCCACCTAATATTGCGAAATGTGGGTTTCCTGGTTACACCTCTGCCTTCTAGCAAAACAGTGTGTATACAGGGTATATCTAGACTGCTATAGAAAACGAATCCGGGTGGTAGTCTAAGCGACTTCCGACACAATGCAACAGAAAAAGTAAAAAAAAATGCGACAATTTTTTTGTTATTTTTTTCCTATGACCATATTTGGGTGGTAATCACAAAAATAAATACATTTTTCCCTATAATAATAGTGTATACCCTTTTATTTATGAATACTCTAAGGTATAAAAAAGTTTAAATTATTATTTTAGCAAAAACTATGGATTTACCACCCAAAAAAACGATATTTAAAAAATCATAAAAAATAATTGTCGCTTTTCTATGCGAAATTTTTAGTTGTATTGTGTTTGAAGTCATTAAAACTACCACCCGGCTTCGTTTTCGGTAGCAGTCTTGAGATACCCAGTATTTATGTATGTACTATACTATGTATGTATTACAGATACTTAGAAAATCGGTCACAGACAATTAGAGAAATAATTAAAACACCCCACAGCATTATAGAACTGACCTAACTCCAATATCATCTGTATTATATCGGAAAACAACTTTTAGTCCCAATACACCCAACTGTAACAAATATTGGCGAACCACGCAAACATTCGTCAAACATTGATAAACCCAATTGAAAGTTATGTCGAAAGGTTTAAGAATTTGGGTCGCGTGACGTAAAAACACGCTCTTAGACTTTTATGTCGCAACTGGGAGATATAAGAACGATATTATAGTTTATTGCGAACTTTTACGTATACTTTTTATACATTTTCATCGCGAGTAAACATTTCAAACATTCGTTTAATGGTATTACATAAAATTGTACCGGTGTTGTCAACAAACTACAAAAACAACTAGCATGGAAGATGTAATCAAAGCTTTTACTCTTATAATAATAATAAATTAAGGTAAGTAATAATTGCATGGCATTTAATGTAGTACTTTATTCTTACTGGAAACCTAGTAAGTTTTAAGTGAGATGTGTTGAGACAGCAGGATAATAGTAGTGCGTAAGGAGTAAGATACTCATATAAAATATAAGAGCTTAAGTTCTTACCCCTGCCATCCTTGTAATACGATTTACCCCAATGCACCTTATATTAAATTCATAATATTATTTATTTAGTACACCTCACACTACTCCATATTTCTCATGTTCTCCTATCCATCCTTTGTACTGACAGAGATCACCTTGAGTGATATGACCACCACTTGTTCCTCGTTTTATCAAATGTTTTATTTGTTTATTTTATCACTGGTGTTCAATAAAGATTATAAAATTAATAAATATGAAATACATAATACATACTACTCAATACATTAATAATTAAAAACAATACATATTTATAATGAGTTCAAAGCACCAATAGTATGCACAAAAAACGAATAACTTTAAGTTATAACCTGATTAGCTACAGACATTATGAGCACGTCTTCAACGTAACGAGACAGCCGAGCGCTTAAAAGCTTCTCCAAACTATTTAGTTTTACGACCTTATTCATACAGTTTAAGAACCTATTTTATGTAAGAATGTTTTGTTCCTCTCTAACGTACTATGAATTTATTTTGAGCGAAAAAGACAGAACATTCGATAAAAGAAATAGGTTTGAGACTTCACTTGAGAGGGATCAACAATGGCACGAAAATAATTGACACCGAGCTCCGAAGTCCAGCGAGTCTCTCGGAGACACTAGCTTACCTTGACCCGCATCGAAATGAATCAGAAAGAAAAACAAATAATTTTGGTAAACAAATTACTATAAAATAGGGTTTTTTAAACACCTAACCGTCATATTCACTGTCTATGGTTAATTTTGTAGCCATCTACGTATTATATTGTACCCTACTGCTGGGTTTGAACTGTAATTTTGTTAGATACTAAAACATCGGCTGTTAAATTCGGGTTCGATTCTCGTACCGAAACAAAAGGTATCCATGTGTTGAGAGAAACATTTTAGGTAAATTATTTCAACATTTATACTTTTAAATTATATTATACTAGCGGCCCGGCCCAGCTTCGCCTGGGTGGAGATCTTCTTTCACTCCACTCAACACCTGAAATTTCTAGTATTACATCTATACCAATAGTGCATTAGTCCGATGTCTCAGTAAAATACTAAATTTGAATTTCTTAACTTTGTTACGATGGTAATGGTGCAATTCGGTGGAAAAAAACAGGAATTTATGATCGATATGGCGATAGGCTTCCTATCACAAACTGGGACGAATACATGACAAAACGTGGATCCTGGTTGCACCTCTGCCTACCCAAGAAAGCATGAAGTGAAGTCATGCATGCTCGTCTAGCTACTCATTGCAATAAAAAAAACCAATCCGACCAATAACTAAATACTTTAAAATGACTGCCAAAATTTCCGATTCCAACTGTGATTCAGATTATTTAAACGAAGGGTTCCTCAGATATCAATTTTGGAACCAATCAAATCAATAGCAAAAAAGTTCAAACCACAAAATTTCGATTCTGACTCCAAATTTAGGTTATTCGAACAAAGGTGTCTCAGATATTGATTTCGAGACCAATCGGATCAATACCAAAAAAAGTTCAAAATGGCGGCCACAAATTTTGGTTCTGACTCCCCTCCGTTCTGTCTATAGATTATTTACATAAAGAGTAAATAATTCAAAGCTATAGGTACGTACCGATACGTACCTATACGTCCCATCCTTTCTCTTCATTATCCATACCGTCTTATAGCGTGCATTTACATTCTTCCTATCAAATTCTGTCAGCTATCTCAGTCCTCTTCCCGTGCCTCTCACTCTATTATATCCTATTTATCCATATCCAAGTAGTGTGCCTTATAAATCTCTTACATTTAACACTTTAGCAGTTTTGGATTATCCATACAATATTCCATCCCTTATTTCACCCCCACTATGCTTTTTTTTCCAAAAATAGTACGCCATTACTTTTTACTCACACACACGCACGCCCACGCACACAAAACATACACTATTAGCACATTTTTACACACACACATGATTAATCATTCATGTAGTAACAATTATATTTACGGGAAGACACAGGCAACGCCTAATTTGAAAACTCATGCAATATTCTCCATAATTATGTAAATTGTTATTTTAATAATGATTTTCATTTTCAAGTGACATTCTATCTTGAAAAGAAGTAAAACTTTTTGCGTGTGAATATTACTAATTTTATTGTCCTATATTTATGTAGCTTTATAATATACTAGCTGTCGGGCCCGCTTCGCCCGGGTGCAGATAGTTTTGAGTCCAATCCACATCAAGAACATATTATTTTCGCGTGTCTACTAACTATATTTCCCGCGTGCCGTCGACTATATTTCCCTTCCGTAGGAGAGGAACATCCCGTGCCAACAATTTGAATTTGAAAGAGTAGAAAAATATGTATATTTGGTTTCCTGACTCATCCCCGGGAACACTACATTTTTCGGGATAAAAGTAGCCTATGTGTTAATCCAGGGTGTCAGCTATCACTATACCAAAATTTCATCAAAATCTGTTGAGCCGTTTTTTCATGAAAGAGTAACAAACATCCATACATACATACAAACTTTCACCTTTATAATATTAGTAAGGATTCTCTTTAGTTTACACAAAATAAATTTCTTGAATGCATGCATCAAGAAGCTTATACCCAAATGGAGATTGCATTCCGTATATAAAAGTGAAGCACAAAAATTTGACCTCGAATGACGTTGCGACTGATTGCTATCCTTTTCTTTCGAGTGACAATGAATGAAAATGACTTTTTGTTCATTCATTATGTCCTTCTCCGGTTCTAAGCTACCTCCCCACCAATTTTCAGCCAAATCAGTTCAGCCATTCTTGAGTTATAAGTGGTGTAACTAACACGACTTTCTTTTATATATATATATAAGATTTAAACAAAAGCTTTATATTCCAAATCGCACAACAGCCTTCTAAAAATACTCTCTTATAACATAAACGTTAAAACAAGCGGAAACGGCTCATTGTTATGCGGCCTTCATCAAGACAACTAGGACGTCAGACGAATAAAAATTTAAATGAAAGCTTTAATAATAATTAAAAAGGAACCTTATCTGACCTAACGATATGCAATGTCGCTCTATCTTATAGTCGCATCGTGCTAGCCCTACCATTTGTTTCTTGTTGTTTTAAACCCGTCTCTATTCTTCAGCTGAGGTCAACC
Organism: Hyles euphorbiae; assembly: GCA_023078785.2. NCBI lineage: Eukaryota > Metazoa > Arthropoda > Insecta > Lepidoptera > Sphingidae > Hyles > Hyles euphorbiae. The sequence continues at coordinate 4,126,592 of CM041051.1, read as the reverse complement.
TGTATGTGGTTTTAAATAAATAGAGATAAAAGGATATAGGCCTAAACTATTATTTATATGGAAAGGCAACATTATGCATGATCGTATTATGGAAGATTTTTTAAATCATTTCAGAAAATCAAGTCACAAATATTTAAAATTAGATGGTAGGGTTGGATGATACAAAGGATGCAACATGCATAATGTGACGTCTTCTATAAAGTGCATGCGTGCAAAAGAGTAAACAAGTGTCTCTGCTATTAAAAATGTTATTATCTCAGTCATTTTGCAACCAATATTGATGATGTTTTTGAATAAATGTTTAACTGGCGATATTTTAACCTTTGCGCTCAAAATTCACCTTGGATACATCCCCATTGTGTGGATTGGTAAAACATTGTCGTAATTTTACGACTTTCAACAATACTTGGAACGAACTAAGCTCTACTTATTAGTGTGGTCTTTGTCGTGGTGTATAATATTTTATTCAAAATGTGCAAATCTTCACAAATAGGAATCAAACCCCAACATCCAGCGTAAGAGCAATCCTACATAATAGCAGCTGTGGCAAACAGGTCAGTCAAGTCATGAAATATTTTTTAAAAAAAACTGCAATTGAAATGAAATAAAATGAAAGTATTTATGGAGTCCATAAAATGTCATACATTATTTGATTTAGTCACTTTTTTCTGTTACCACCCGATTCATAAGGCTGTTTTTGCCAGAGAAGAACGGGCAAGAAACTCAAGCGCTGCCCTTTTCAAAATAAGTTTACAATACAATGATTATACAGGATTTACAATTCAGAGCAGTTCATAAATAATTTATAATAATAATTTATTGATACATTGCTGTACGAAATAATATTAACACGAATGAAGAATTCTTCTTCTTGTAGTGCCTCTCCAACTAGCAAAGGTTAGTATTCTAAGCTGAATAGCTTAGCATGCTGTGAAGTGAAGTTCCTGGAATAGAAATTAAAAATTGATAAAGCGAAAAATGTGTGAACAACGAATATCGCAATATAGTTTTCTTGTCAAAATATTTATTTATTCAGTGATATATTGAACTACCAATTCCTAAAAGCGGTTTTCACTAGAGAAGTATGGACAAGAAACTCTAGTGTTGCTATTTTCAAAACCAGTTTTTGAATATAGTGTATAATATTAATACAAAAGCTAAACGTCGATGAAATCAGTGCACACATTGATGAGTTTGTCATAAAAATTACTTTATAATATTTTACCCTTCAGTAATAATAATTCGAGAAACATTAGTAGCTGGTGGATGTCCGTTTATTTTTTTTTTTTTTTTCAGGAAAAGAACTTTCTTTACCGCCAGTGGGACTATCCAATGTCGTATGTAGCGGTCACACTATGAGAGCCTATTCGTCTGGTCGTAAGCGATACGACCGCTCATGAAAAGTAGCAAAACCAATCAACACCTTAAAATTTATATATCAATACTTGACATTCCACTGCTCTCGCCATCCTGAGACATAAGATGTTCAAGTCATGTCATGAAGTCTCAATATGTCCAGTAGTTACTTTAACTACAATCCTTTAAACAAAAAACACAACAGTGCATTTACACTACTGTTTGGCGGGAGAATGTCTTCAATACGACAAACAGTTAACACACACGGTTTGACAGCCTCATTACCAATGAAACTCGACAGACGTGACTACACGAAGTTAAGTATATCGGTGTCTACTCATTTGTAATCACGTTAGCCAACTTATGAGTTCGACCTCGCTCTAACTTCGCAGGACGTGATATGTACAGAAATAATGGAATTTGCACACTTCATAAAAGGAAACTATGTGGATACTTCATGTCTAAGGTCAAAAGATGAGTGTTTCATTGTGGAATATGTGATTTGAAGGTTGTAAAGAATGGAACAAATACACTTTATTTCTCGTTCATTTACTTCCGATTCTAAGGTAAAATACGAATTTCGGATAATGGTAAAAGAAACAAATCGTTTTCTACCCCCAACAAGCAGACGCGAAAGACATTGAGTTATTTAATACCTGGTTCATAAAGCCAATTGTAGATTATTTCTTTACTATCATAAAATCATCTTTTTTGTCTACTGGTACAGGAAATTCACAGCTGAGTAAAGGACTATCACAAAGATTTCCAGAGTGACCTGCATATTATGGTAAAAAAAAACCTTCTAAAAAACAGTGATTTTTGTCTTTTTTATAGGTACGAATGGCGTGACAAGCATGCCGTTCGCCTGATGGTACGCGATAAGACCGCTCATGAACAATAATAAAACCAAACATAACATTTAAAATTACAAAGCATAGTTTGGCATTCCACTGCCCTCAGCCATCCTTGAAACAGATGTTGAGTGTCAATACGTCCAGTAGTTATAGGCGCTAGGCGGCCTCTCACACATAAGAGACCTGCCACCACTAAAACGAACATCAACATTTCATTTTCCAATATGTACTAAATAACAAACGGTTCCAACAATTTTGCTCCGTAATTTCGTCCAGATCGTAGCATTCGTTT